>OY728166.1:773412118-774612118 GCA_963277665.1 Viscum album | reverse complement strand
TAAATTCGATATCCTGAGAAGAGAGGGTAAAAATGATGGATTCTGGTCTAAAAATGTGTTAAACTCCAATTTTTACATCATTAAATGAACATTTCACGGTTAGGATACATGGGTTGGGAAAAAATATGCTAACCATTGTAACGACTTGAACTTTTTAATTGTATTTATTTCCTAATTTTGTGTGTTATTTTATTTTATACTCAACAAAACTATGTCCTCTAATTAAACTAGTGTGTATAATTAAAATGAGACTGCTGGGTTTCGACTATTATATGATCGCTGGTCAATGTGACCATTGGAAACTGTAACGCCCCGACCCCAGTTACCTAGAGTCGGTGAATTATTAGATAACTTTGGCATGATCACAAGAAAGATCAAATCTTGAAAGACTGATTGGTTTAGTAGCCTTGGAAACACTAGATATATTCATAAAGTTTTACATTACATCATAAAGTGAAAAACTTCTACAACAACATAATGTCTCCATAGTCCACACTATTATCCCCTCATAATATCCCTGCAAGTAATTCATAACATACTTCTTCACATCCTGGGAATAATAAAACATAGAAAAGGGGTGAGCTCAAATGCCCAGTAAGGATAACAATGTAGCGGAAACTTTCAAAAATAAGCATAAACATTTAAGGCAATGTATAACCAAAACAAAAACCTTTTAAACATGAACTTCAACATATTATGGCAAAAGTAAAATGAAATAATGTCATTTACTTATTCACATGGATATTATACTAATCGAATAATCACATGCAATATCAATAACCACTTTCATAATGATTGAATGCATATTGCCAGACTATCATAACCACATAACGAAGGCCTTGTGCCAAGAATACAAATAAGATTTTTCCAAGGCCTTGTGCCAAGACACTAGTTTGTCTCATGATACCTACCGATGCATCGAGGAGCTATAGTAGGCTCCACCCGTCACATATTAAGTCCATTTCATTCCCATATGAAAATGTTTAAACATAACATAAACATTCGTATTAAAACTAGAATATGAAATATCAATACTTTCACCATAAACTATGAATGGTAAAAAAATATCACATCCACATTCAAACATATCACAAAACCTTCAATAAAATATAGAAGTTTTGTATCATAATAAATCAACTTCAAATAAGCGTAAAATCCATCAAAGGATGTTGACATAGATGAAATCAAAACTCTTTTTAGAGAAATATCTCTTTCTATTTTGAAATCATTTAAGAGTCTTATATTTATGAAATAAAACATTTTCATTGAAAATATTCTTATAAGTTTGTAAGGGAAGCTTCAATGATTTTATAACAGCAGAAAATAACCGCACCCGCCGTATAAGTTAAAAAAAACATTCTTACCTTAATTTTGTCGAAAAGGTTAAAAAGCACCTTATTTGGAAAATGACAGAAATATTCCCTTATAAACCTCTTATAAAAAGTCATACAAGGGTATAAATGACTTTATCCCATATTCTAGTAAATAGTAAAAATGTTTTGAAATTTATTTTTAAGAAACATGGATGTGGATGATAAAGAGATCCCAGTAGATTATTACGTATAAACAACCTCGGATAATGAAGAGATTGTGAAATAACCCTTACCGTGTACTTTTCCTTGGTTGGGGCAGTTTAAACTCCTGTATAATAGTGAAATAATTGTTATTAAATTATACAAGAATCATATACATTCATATGATATCATATATTATCTTTTAACATTGCTTTGTTAATAATATCTTAGTATTATCGTTGTTTCGGGTGTTAACTTACTCGTTTTCTTTTATATGTTTTGTTACGTAAGACATGTTTGTAATGGATAGGTTGTATATTATTAATATCCATAATTATATCAAGTACTTAAACATAATTTTTAAATCATAATATGATAATTATACTTGAATGGAAGCGATGGAGAATGAATCTCATCACGTTCGTGGAGACGGTAGTCCATATGTACGCACGAGCGACAATATCATTCTTTTGATATTAAAATAATATATAAATGGATGGTATATCATATATACAGAATCATTAACATGTTATATTTATTATTTACATGAGTTACACATCATTATTATACCCATCCAAAAAATGATATATTGAATAACAATTACACCACGACGTGGAGACGGTAAGACGTACGTATGCACGTACGGTGACATGTTATTCAAAGGGTGGATACAATAATGAATATGGTTGTACCATATTTATAATAAAATCATAGTATATATATGATACTGGAGTTATTATTTTAGAATGCTGAAAACAAAGGAAGAATAAGTGGAAGAAGAAAGGAACTTGGAAAAGGGTGGTGAAATCATTACCTCTTCTTCGGGTTCTTCCTTTTGATTTGATCAAAAGGGCTCCATAGGTTGTCTTTCTGATCAAACTAGGGCCTCTAGGTTGTAGTGAGGGAAGTTGGGAGAGTATTTGGGTAGAGTTTTGCTGAACCAAAAGGCTTTGAAGGTGTGAATAAATGAGAAGGAAGAGTGCCCTTTTATAAGAGGGGTGAGGGGCACCTTTGGAAAAGCTAGAAATATTAGTTTATATTAAATTCATATTCGGTTTCTAATGGCTCCAAAGTTAATTATTCAAAGGTTCAGGTGGGTATGGGTCGATATCCACTCAACAAATATAATTTTACAGGTTTGGGTACTTATATAAACGTTATATTTAAGTATTAACTCTAAGTTAATTAGTTTCACTTTTACAATGTCTCTTTGTATTTTTATATTATATGGTTAATAAAATTACTATATACATCAAAGCGACCCCCAAGTGGTCCATTAATGATAAAAATATCATTATATAAGTCTCTTGTCCGAACATTGGATTTTTAGAAATTTAATATCATTTAATAATATAATATTTTTTTTAAAAACTCTTTTATCTCAATTTTGACACTATTCAATAGTTGATTTTTTTGAAACTCATAACAGAATAGTTACTTTGAAAAACGTTAATTAAATCAATACTAACATGTCATATTAACCTATAAAATTAGTTTAGTTCATAAAAAGTCTCAAATTATATTTATTTGGGTATTTATAATATCAATTATTTTAATTGTTTACTATTATGGTAATTACTGCATCATCATTGTGTCATTAATAAATTAAATTATTTAATGTCTAAAAATTATAAATAAAATATAATTATGTAGGAAATCTTTTTTTATTTCTAATTAATATTTATATTTGAAAATCCAACATATATAACCCTATTTAAAAATTGTTTTTCTAAAAGATATATGCTTGTGTCATTTTTGTATTCTTTTTAACTTAATTAAAATAAAGTGTCCCTATCACCTACAAGTGGCTCCATGAGGTCCCAAAATTGACCCAAAGATTACCATGGTTGGAAATGTATCAACCAATAAGGTTAGGACACATTTTAGGGTAATTTTTATTATTATAATATTATTTTTTTAACCCTTATTTACCGGATTTACCCTTAGGTAAATAAAATATTTACCGCAGTAATTATTCAAAATGTCTAAAAATAAAAGTTACATATTTACAAAATTTGAACATCCTGATTCCAAATATGGAATCCATTTTTCCAAATTCAAAACACAGAAGTGGCAGAAATTAATTTAAAATTAATTCCCGTTGTTAAAATAAAAAGCGTGCTTTAAAGAGATAATAACTATCAAAAGATTGACACTTGTTTATGTCCGGTTTAATTGTAAAATTATGTCCAATGACCAAAATTGTATTAAATGGTAAAAATATATTCTAAATATACTTTAAAACCTCTCAAATTCATAATTTATCACTATTAATTATTTTGATTAAAAAAGTTGTTTTTAATTAAAATTTAGTAATTCTCACTATTCATCAAAATATTAAAGTTATCCGAAAAGTACCAAAATTTCACCTTAGGATAAATTCGATATTCTGAATCCAAAAATGAATTCTATTTTGAAATATAAAATATATATAATTTCAAAAAGTAGGCATTACTATTCATAACGGCTAGTTTGATTGGTTATGGTGTGTTAGAACTCGGTGTTGCGTACAACACACACTATCACATTATTCAAAGAGAAGCGTACCGTAGAAGCTTGGGGTGTTACATTCTCCCATCCTTCAAATAATTTCATCCTATAAATTTCTAGAATACTTATCACATGAAAAGACTCGGGTGGTTCTTCATAATAAGTTCCTCGGGTTCGCAGGTTGTCTCTTCCATCTTATGGTTTCTCCACAAGACTTTTACCAGACGAGTCATCCGGTTTCTCAGTACTTGCTCTCTCGTATCAAGAATCCTGACGGGATCTTCGCAATAAGACAGATCAGGTTCTAGTTCTAACTCCCCATAGGTGAGTACATGCGTTGGGTCAGGCATGTATTTCCTCAACAGAGATACGTGGAACACATCGTGAACTTTGAGGAGACTTGGCGGCATTGTCAATCGGTAAGCTACAACCCCAATTCGTTCTAGAATTTCGAAAGGTCCGATGTACCTGGGACTCAATTTACCTTTCTTACCAAAACTTATGACTCCCTTCCATGGAGATACCTTCAGGAAAACATGATCATCGACTTGAAATTCCAAATCCTTTCTTCAATTATCGGCATAGCTCTTCTGCCTACTTTGAGCTGCTTTGATGTGATTTTGGATTACCTTCACCTTTTCCATAGTTTCCTCCACTAGTTCTGGGCCTACAAGTTTTCTTTCACCAACTTCATCCCAACAGGTTGGTGTACGACATCTCTTTCCGTATAACGCTTCATATGGTGCCATCTGAATACTTGAATGGAAGATATTGTTATAGGAAAATTCTACCAGAGGTAAATATTGATCCCACATACCCTGAAAGTCAAGTGAGCAAGATCTCAACATGTCTTCTAAGGTTTGAATAGTTCGTTCTGATTTTCCATCCGTTTGAGGGTGGTAAGCAGTGCTCAAATGAAGTTCAATATCCAGGGATTTCTGAAGACTCTTCCAGAATCTTGAAGTAAAACAGGGATCACGATCAGAAACAATCGATAGGGGTACTCCATGAAGTCTCACAACTTCATTAATATATAGTCTTTCTAGACGTTCCAGGGGTAGATCTTCTCTTATAGCAAGAAAATGTGCTGACTTGGTAAGACGATCAACAATAAACCATATTGCATCGTTCCTTCTAGGAGTAATTGGTAGTCCCATGACAATGTCCATCGTAATATTGTCCCATTTCCACTCCGGTATGGGAAGAGGTTGCATGACTCCTCCAGGCTGTTGCTTTCTAGCTTTCACTTGTGAAAAAACCATACATCTTGACACAAAATCAGCAATCTCTCTCTTCATGTTGTCCCACCAAAAATTTTCCTTCAAATCTCTATACATTTTGGTGCTCCCAGGATGTATAGAGAAATTGTAACTATGAGAATCATCCAAAAATTTCCTTTTTAGATCAGGTATATCAGGAACACAAAGTCTCTTCCCGAATTTCAAAATTCCATCTTCATACACAAAGTCTCTCAATCTCCCATCATTCACATCTTTAATATTCTTTTGAAATTCTTCATCATCGGTCCGAGAACTCTTAATCCTTTCTAGTAAAGATGGTTTGGAAACCATTTGGAAAATAATTGATGTTTCACCTTCCCTGGTTATTCCCATGTCCATCTTCACTAGATCCATGAAGATTGGATCCCTTTCAATTCTCATATTGTTCAAAACTCCATGGTCTTTTCTGCTCAAAGCATCTGCTACCCTGTTTGCCTTCCCCAGGTGGTAGTGTATCATGCAATCATAATCCTTGAGTAATTCAAGTCATCTCCTTTGCCTCATGTTGAGTTCTTTTTGTGACAAAATATACTTCAAACTCTTGTGATCAGTATAAATCTCACATTTTTCACCATAGAGGTAGTGCCTCCATATCTTCAAATCAAAGATCACAGCTACTAACTCGAGATCATTAGTAGGATAGTTTTTCTCATGAATTTTCAACTGTCGTGATGCATAGTCAATAACCCTATCATTATGCATAAGGACACAGCCAAGTCCTTTCTTCGATGCATCACTATAAATAATGATCCCATCATTCCCTGATGGTAGAGTCAATATAGGAGCATTGAATAATATTCTCTTCAGTTCTTCGAAACATTATTCACACTCTTTTTCCCATACAAATTTAACCCCTTTATGTGTGACCTTCGTTAATGGGTTAGCCAATCGGGCAAAATTCGGGACGAATCGTCGATAATAACCTGCCAAACCAATAAAACTACGTACCTCAGTTATACTCGTAGGTGCTGGCCATTCTTGGATTGCCTTGGTCTTAGAAGGATCAACAGAGATTCTATCTTTAGAGACAATATAGCCAAGAAAAGAAATCTCCTAAAGCCAGAATTCACACTTGCTAAACTTCCCATATAATTCATGTCTTCTCAGAGTCTTCAAGATAACACGCAAGTGATTTTCATGATCTTCTTAGGTTTTGGAGTATACCAAGATATCATCAATAAATACCACCACAAATTCATTGAGATACTCCTTGAAAACTCTATTCATCAGATCCATGAATATAGAGGGTTCATTATTCAATCCAAAAGGCATTACAGTAAACTCGTAATGCCCATACCTGGTTCGAAATGCTGTCTTCGGAATGACTTCCTTCTTCACACACAACTGATGGTATCCAGATCGAAGGTCAATCTTTGAAAAGTATTGAGCTCCATGAAGTTGGTCAAATAAATCATCAATGCGTGGTAGGGGATACCTGTTCTTTATTGTTATAGCATTGATCTCCCTGTAGTCGATACATAACCTCATAGATCCGTCTTTCTTTTTAACAAAAAGAACAGGGCTCCCCATGGAGAAACACTAGGGAGAATAAATCCCTTATTACTCAATTCCTCTAGTTGTTTCTTTAGTTCACCTAATTCTACAGTGTCCATTCTATAAGGGGTCTTTGATATAGGCCTTGATCCAGGAATTAAATCAATGGAAAACTCAACTTCTCGTTCTGGAGGATGTCCAGGTAAATCTTCCGGAAACACATCTACATATTCTTTTACAAAAGGTACATCCTCTATTTGAACATTCCTTTCCTCACCCACAGTCATTTCATTCTCTTCCTCCACAATAATTGAATTTAGTTGAGCTACTGGGGGGTGGATCTAGATAAGAATTAGGTGGCGATGATTCTGCTATAAAGATAAGGTGTTCCTTATCATCATCATCAAGAATTGTAACCTTTTTCTTCTTATAATAAATCTTCTCATCATAGTCCGAAAGCCAGTCCATACCAAGGATTTTATCAAACTCAATCATAGGTATGATGATGAGATCAGCAGATAAAGAACATTTATGTGCTCTAATGGGGACTAATTCGCAAAACATTGTTGCAATGATACTTCCCTTAGGATTTTTAACTGACAACTCCCTTGTTAAATCAAATTGGAAATATCTAATTTTCTTAGAAAACTGGGAAGATATGAAACAATGAGATGATCCAGAATCAAATAATGAATTTTCTAAACTTGAGGAAACCATTAAATTACCTGCCACCACGTCTTTCAGTGCTTCTACCTCAGTAGTAGTGATAACATAAGCTTGGCCTTGATCCCTTTGCCTTTTCTGAGGTAAGTTCTCCTGACGCTTAGGACATTCATTTTCATAATGCCCCATATCCTTGCAATTGTTGCACTGAACATTGGTAGCTTCCTTCTTCCCCTTGTAATCACGAGCTTGGTGGCCTTTTTCACCACACTTGTAACAGACTCCTGTTCCCTTCAAGAAAGTACTGGGGTGTTTCTTACCACATTTTCCACAGGATGGATATTCAACCTTTCCCTTCTTCCCCTTATTTCCATTCCCAGATTGATCAGCATGCCTCTTCTTCTATTGATTTTATTTAAAGTCATAAGACTTAGAGAATTCCTTTTCGGTCTTGATAGCAGATGAGATAATGTCTTCGTACGACGAGAAGGATTGTGAGACTAATGCTCGACGGAGAAATGGTTTTAACCCATCAAAGAAATGATCAATCTTACTTCTTGGGTTATGTATATAATCTCCAACATACCTTTCTAACCTTGTAAAGTTAGCCTCATACTTTGCGACATTCTCATCCTCCTTCTCTCTCAGACTCAGAAATTGCCTTTCCATATCTGCTCGATGGTCATGAGGAAATTATTTTTCTAAAAACAGATCTTTGAACTCCCTCCATTCCATATTTGATACTTCATCATCTTCTTTCGTGTTTTGAATCAATGAACACCATTGATCAGCATCTCTAGTGAGGCGGTAAACTGTCATGATAACTTTTTCCCTTTCACTACTCCCCAAAGCCTGAAATATTTTCTCTAGGGAATTTATCCATTGCTCAGCTACTAAGGGATTTGTACTCCCATTGAACATTGGTGGTTGTTGCCTCATGAATCTATCTAACATTGATCCTCCACACTGTGGATCAGGGTGATCCATACGGGTAAGGTTATTATTCATAACCTGAGTAAGTTGTCCCAGTATGGTGATTAGCTAATCGACACCATTTGCATCACCAACTCCAGTATAATTATCTTAAGTAGGAGGGAAATCCTTACATGGAGTGCGTGAATTGATACGGTTTCCATTTCTTCCACTAGGCGCCATTTCTAAACAATGTTATAAACTAGATCAGTTTATGAATCAAAATACATAACCCCATACTTACAAAACACTTAACATAAATTGAACTATTTATGGATATAATCCATAATCATAAGAATGTTTTATTTGAGGAAGTATATACTCATAAACCCTTTATAATGTTTTATAAAGAAAATGAGAGTTATCCTAAGCATATCCCCCGGGAGTGTCGTAACCAAGAGTGCAGTAAGGCCCGTTTTCGTGCACCAGTTCCCGTTCGAGTCTAGCTCAAAGTGGTGTTTTCGGGTTTTACCCCTAGGTACATCTGTGCCATAGCTGCCTCTACCTGTTCGTATCCAGACAGGGATGTATTTCTCAGAAAACTCAAAAAATCTCTACAATACCAATATTTTAGGAAGTTCTTCTATACTAATCCTCAAAGTTCATCTTAGGTCTACGTGCTCTAATCAGAGTTTATCTAAATCTAGCTTCCAAGGTTTGTACTAAACCTCCCTCTGATACCAAATGTAATGCCCCGACCCCATTTACCCAGATTCGGTGCATTATTACATAACATTGGAATGATCACAAGAAAGATAAAATCTCGAAAGACCGATTGGTTTAGTAGCCTTGGAAATACTAGATATATTCATAAAGTTTTACATTACATCATAAAGTGAAAAACTACTACAAAATCATAATGTCTCCATAGTCCACACTATTATCCCCTCATAATATCCCTGCAGGTCATTCATAACTTACTTCTTCACATCCTGGAAAAGATAAAACATAGAAAAGTGGTGAGCTCAAATGCCCAGTAAGGATAACAATATAGCGGAAACTTTCAAAAATAAGAATAAACATTTAAGGCAATGTATAACCAAAACAAAATCCTTTTAAACTTGAACATCAACATATTATGGAAAAAGTAAAATGAAATAATTCCATTAACTTATTCACATGGATATTCTACTAATCGAATAATCGCATGCAATATCAATAACCACTTTCATAATGATGGAATGCATAATGCCAGACTATCATAACCACATAACCACATAGCCAAGGCCACGTGCCAAGACTAAAAATAATATTTTTCCAAGGCCATGTTCCAAGACACTATTTTGTCTCATGAGACCTACCGATGAATCGAGGAGCTATAGCGGGCTCCACCCGTCACATATTAAGTCCAATGCATTCCAATATGAAAAGGTTTAAACATAACATAAACATTCGTATTAAAACTATCATACGAAATGTCAATACTTTCACCATAAAATATGAATGGTATAAAAATAGCACATCCATAGTCAAAAATATCACAAAACCTTCAATAAAATATAGAAGTATTGTATCATAATAAATCAACATCAAATAAGCGTAAAATCCATCAAAGGATGTTGACATAGATGAAATCAAAACTCTTTTTAGAGAAATATCTCTTTCTATTTTGAAATCATTTAAGAGTCTTAAATTTATGAAATAAAATATTTTCTTTGAAAATATTCTTATAAGATGGTAAGGGAAGCTTCGACGATTTTATAACAGCAGAAAATAACCGTACCCGCCGTATAAGTTAAAAAAAACATTCTTACCTTAATTTTGTCGAAAAGGTTAAAAAGCACATTATTTGGAAAACGACGGAAGGATTACCTTATAAAACTTATATAAAAATTCAAACAATGGTATAAATGACTTTATCCCATATTCTAGTAAATAGTAAAAATGTTTTGAAATTTATTTTTAAGAAACTTGGATGTGGATGATAAAAATATCACAATAGATTATTACGTATAAACAACCTCGGATAATGAAGAGATTGTGAAATAACCCTTACCATGTACTTTTCCTTGGTTTGGGTAGGTTAACCTCCTATATAATAGTGAAATAATTGTTATTAAATTATACAAGAATAATATAAATTCATATGATATCATATGTGATCTTTTAACATTGCTTTGTTAATAATATCTTAGTATTATCGTTGTTTCGGGTGTTAACTTACTCGTTTTCTTTTATATGTTTTGTTACGTAATCCATGTTTGTAATGAATAGGTTGTATATTATTCATATACAGAATTATATCAAGTCCTTAAACATCATTTTTAAATCATAAAATGATAATTATACTTGAATGGATACGATGGAGAATGAATCTCATCGCGTTCGTGGAGACGGTAGTCCGTACGTACGCACGAGCGACAATATCATTCTTTTGATATTAAAATAATATATAAATGGATGGTATATAATATATAAATAATCATTAACATGTTATATTTATTATTTACATGATTTACACATCATTATTATACCCATACAAATAATAATATATTGAATAACAATTACACCACGATGTGGAGACGGTAAGCCGTACATACGCACGTATGGTGACATGTTATTCAAAGGGTGGATAGAATACTGAATATGGTTGTACCATATTTATAATAACATCACAGTATATATATTATACTGGAGTTATTATTTTATAATGGAAAAAACAAAGGAAGAATAAGTGGAAGAAGAATGGAACTTGGAAAAGGGTGGTGAAATCATTACCTCTTCTTCGGGTTCTTCCTTGTGATTTGATCAAAAGGGCTCCTTAGGTTGGCTTTATGATCAAACTAAGGCCTCTAGGTTGTAGTGATGGAAGTTGGGAGAGTATTTGGGCAGAGTTTGGCCGAATCAAAAGGCTTTGAAGGTGTGAAGAAATGAGAAGGAAGAGTGCCCTTTTATAAGAGGGGTGAGCGGCACCTTTGGAAAATCTAGAAATATTAGTTTATAATAAATTCATATTCGGTTTCAAATGGCTCCAAAGTTGATTAATCAAAGGTTAATTTGGCTATGGGTCGATAAAAACTCAACCAATATAATTTAGACAGGTTTGGGTACTTATATTAACCTTATCTTTAAGTATTAACTCTAAGTTAATTAGTTTCACTTTTACAATGTCTCTTTGTATTTTTATATTATATGGTTAATAAACATACTATATACATCAAAGAGACCCACAAATGGTCCATTAATGACACAACTATCAAGATATAAGTCTCTTGGCTGAACCTTATATTTTTAGGAATTTAATATCAATTAATAATATAATATTTGTTTTAAAAAGACTTTTATGTCAATTTTGACACTATGCAATAGTTTATTTTTTTGAAACTCATAACAGAATTATTACTTCGAAAAAAGTTAATTAAATCAATCCAAAGATGTCATATTAACCTAGAAAATTATTTTAGTTCATAAAAAGACTCAAATTATATTTATTTGGGTATTTATAATATCACTTATTTTAATTGTTCACTATTATGGTAATTACTGCATCATCATTGTGTCATTAATAAATTAACTTATTTAATGTATAACAATTATAAATAAAATATCATTATGTAGGAAATATTTTTATCTTTTTAAGGAATATTTATAGTCCAAAATATAACCTATATAACCCTATGTAAAAATTGTTTTACTAAAAGATATATGCTTGTGTCATTTTTGTATTCATTTTAACTTAATTAAAATGAAGTGTCCATATCACCTACAAGTGGCTCAATGATGTCCCAAAATTGACCCAAAGATTTCCATGGTCGGAAATGTATCAACCAATATGGTTAGGACATGTTTTAGGGTAATTTTTATTATTATTATAATATTATTTTGTTAACCCTTATTTACCGGATTTACCCTTAACCATGGTAGATAAAATATTTACCGCAGTAATTATTCAAAATGTCTAAAAATAAAAGTTACCTATTTAAACAATTTGAAAATCCTTATTCCAAATATGGAATCCATTTTTACAAACTAAAAACAGAGAATTGGCATAAATTAATTTAAAATTAATTCCCGTTGTTAAAACAAAAAAGCGTGTTTTTAAGAGATAATAACTATCAAAAGATTGACACTTGTTTATGTCCGGTTTAATTGTAAAATTATGTCCAATGAAAAAATTTTATTAAATGGTAAAAATATATTCTAAATATACTTTAAAACCTCTAAAATTCATAATTTAACACTAAAAATTATTTTTATTAAAAAAGTTATTTTTAATTAAAATTTAGTAATTTTCACTATTCATCAAAATATTAAAGTTATCCGAAAAGTACCAAAATTTCAACTTAGGCTAAATTCGATATTACGAATCCAAAAATGAATTCCATTTTGAAATATAAAATATATATAATTTCAAAAATTAGGTATTACTATTCATAACAGCTATTTTGATTGGTTATGGTGTGTTAGAACTCGGTGTTGCGTACAACACCCGCTATCACATTATTCAAAGAGAAGTGTACCGTAGAAGCTTGGGGTGTTATAGAAACTATAATCCTAACACAATGTTTTTATAAATATGGTTATCTTGGTTAATTAATACAAAAAAGAAGATTTAATGGCCTCATCTAGTAGACTCGAGCTATATGATGCCCATTTGTCAGAGTTCGGGAAGGAGGTAGCATCACTGGGCTTTGCTCTGGACCAAGCCCAAGCCGAACTTGAATATATGAAGCTTGAATGGAATTTCCTAAGGGAGAAGTTCATGCTGATAGAAATCACCACTCAAGCAATGTTTTCTGAGCCACCCCATGATTCTATCACAATATCACACCTTACACTTAGGTCCTATGCTGGTGTTATAATGGGCGATGTAACGAAACCTTAGCTACTTTGTGTAATACTTTTATATAAATAAAATTGTTATTTATTCTTATAGAAAAGTTTCTGAATTTCAAATATCCGGATAAATATAAGATGTATATTATTGATGAATTTAGAAAAAATGGGTATTTTAAAATATTTTTTTATTCATTAAATAATTAATAATGTGAAATGATTTTCGAAAAATTGTGTTCTACAGTTGTGATCCATGATAAATTTAGAGTCTAATAAGATCAGCTTGGTTTTTAGTGAATAGTAATGTAGTAATAGTAACATACCCATATAAATAGTAATGAATCGTAATGACAAGTACATTGACCAAAAAATAGAAGCTTCACCCATGAATGTATAAATACATTTTAGACATCTTAAAAGTGAAAAAATAATCATAGTTTAAGTTTTGGTATTTTCATATGGCATAAATATTTTATATACAATTTTATAATTAATTTAATAATTTAAAATAGAAATTTATTTTCATAAAATTTAATCATAAATTGTTACATTATTGTCTTATGGGTATACAATATTTTTATGGGACCTTGATTACTTTTTTAAGGTGTTACAAAATGAGTTATAGTTTAAAAGTTGTATTTTTGGAATAAATAATGATTTTATTTAAAAATTAAATTAAAAATAATAAGAAAATTATTTTCATAAAATTTAATTCATTTTGGAATTCAGAGAATCAATATTAGGTTAGGGTGAATTTTGGGGATTTTTCTGAAACAGTTGAATTATCGGTGAATAGTAAAAATGAAGTTTTGAGTTTCGGGTGTTTAATGACATCATTAAGGATGTAATAATTATGCAATCATTATGGTAGAATTATTAATAGTTATATAAGGTATGAGGTGTCCCAAGTGTCCAATACCATGGGAAAATACCATGAGAAATCGCATGGTTTTACCGATACCACCAATGAGGTGTCCCTTGGAAATTAATAATTTATTCACTCACTTTTCCTATAAATACCAAGCAAATTACCTCATTCATTTCGTTCCAAAATCACCCTCACGAAGTTATAGTATCCTTAAATCCCAAGGAGTCCTCCCATGGTTCCCTCAAGTCTCCCAAGGTCCCGACCTTCAAGCTTTCGAAGTTACTCTTCAAG
This sequence comes from Viscum album, assembly GCA_963277665.1. Classification (NCBI taxonomy): domain Eukaryota; kingdom Viridiplantae; phylum Streptophyta; class Magnoliopsida; order Santalales; family Viscaceae; genus Viscum; species Viscum album. Next base: position 774,597,770 of record OY728166.1, on the reverse strand, counting down.
GCAAGGGATCCTTTCACCCTCCTTTTTTAAGTCATGACTTTTTTATTTTATGTCTTATAGTTACATTTTTTATGTGGGGATTTTGATTCTATATTTTTACTACTATCCATTTCATGTACAAATTATGATATACCCTTTCCCCTCTCATCAATTGACTTTCTAAAATTGTAAGTGACGTCGTTAGGCTGCAAAATTTTCGTAAAAAAATCGCATATTCTCTTTTCCTTCGAGTTCCATTTTTATATGGTTTCCTTAAAATATCCATACAATGTTATTGTTTATTTTTATTCTATACCTCTATTTTATAATGAGTTATTTATGTGTGGTTGAATCTTGTCTTTTCTCTTTTCAATGTTTTCTAAAACCATGTTATATAGTTATTATTCAGGGACATCTGCTCCTTGATCAAAACAGGATGATGGGATGTCGGTTCCTCCTTCATTGGATTCCTCCTCAGAACTCGTCACCTAGTCCGAGTCTCCCTCATATATTTAATATGTTGTTTGTGAAACTCATCCCAGTGTCATGTTTCCATGGACGCCGGTTAATTCTGCTGCTTCTGTTAGGACATTCCAAGGGGTCCGGTTAGGGAAGCAACCTTCAGTTGGGGGAGTAGTCACGTCGAGGCATCATTAACATGTTGGAATGCTGGGGAACTGGCGTGTCTGTCTTTTGTCCCTTATTATAGGGCTTCTCGAGGGCGCGGAAGCTCGAGGCATCCCATATCGAGCATGGGGAATCATGTTCCATAGGCATGTATCTGAGGTTTTCCTTAGCTTCCTTTGTTTAACATAGGGTATGCCTCAAGTTTAACGTCCAGTGGAGACAGATCAGGCTGATCAGAACACTAGCTGGAGTGGATTAGATTGAGGTGTCCCCCTTAAGGGAACACCGATATTGGAGCCATCCCATGGGAATATTCCCAAATGCTGTGGAGGGGAGTGGGGTGTCATGATTTCATTGGGATGTGGCGGCCCAGGTAAGAATTAGGATGGATGATGGAGAGTTGCATGGAGTAGAGGGGGAATGAAATGGAGTCGTTGTGGAGATGATGGTGGTGATGGGCTTGAGTCTTGAAGAGACTTCCTACATATCCCCATGACAGGGAATCAAAGTACGCATAGTTCAAAATGGATGGGTGGGGATTTCACTCTAGGCTACCCAAGGTGATGGAAGAACCGACATGAATGCGATCAGAACAACTAGGAGGTGGGTTTGAACCTCGTGAGGCTTCCTACGTACCATGCCTTAACACGGATCAAAGACCCCATAGTTCATATTGGACACTGGAGAACCGACGTGAAGAGGGACCTTGGTCCAATGGGTTGTGGGATTGAACCTCATGAGGCTTCCTACATACCATGCCTTGACATGGATCAAAGTCCACATAGTTTGGGAAAAAGGACTGTCGAACTCACACGAAGGGGTGTCGGAACAACTGGATGGTAGGGTCACAATGGATTACCATTGGATTGGGATGCGGTTTAACATCATGCGAGATGGGTCATGTTGTAGAACCGACGTGGAAAAGGACCTTGGCCCTGGTGGATGGTGGGCTTTCACCTCAGGAAGGCTTCCTACGTACCATGCCTTGACATGGATCAAAGACCACATAGTTCAGGTTAGTCACAAAGGCTTACCACTGGACTGAAATGTAGTTTAACGTCATGCGGGACGAGGGTGGAACCCGATGTGAAGAAACGACTGGGCGGTGGGCTTGAACCTCATGAGGCTTCCAACGTACCATGCCTCAAAATGGATCAAACACCATGTAGTTCCGGTTGAAGGGGGGGGGGGGGGGCTTGGCACGCCAACACAGAGACGGCCAGGGCCAATGATTGTTGGGCTTGAACCTCGTGAGGCTTCCTATGTACCATGCCTTGACATGGATCAAAGTCCCCGTAGTTTGGGTATGGATGTGGGTGTCAAAAAACTGACGTGATGAAGGACCTTGGTTCGATGGGTGATGAGTCTTGAACCTCAGGGAGGCTTCTAACGTACTGTGCCTTTACATGGATCAAATTACTCATAGTTCAGGATGGTGTGCATAGGAGGACCGATGGGAATATAGACCTTGGTCTGAGGGATGATGGGATTGAACCTCAGGGAGGCTTCCTACATACCATGCCTTGACATGGATCAAAGTTCTCATAGTTCAGGAGGGGTTTCGTCGGCGAACTGACATGAAGATGAACCCGAGGGTCCACTGGTGGTGGGCTTGAACCTCGTGAGGCTTCCTACATACCATGATTTGACATAGATCAAAGTCCATGTAGTTCATGTATATAGTTTAACATCATACTGGATGGGGGCATACAGTTTAATGTCATGATGGACGAGGGCGTTTGGGGCTTACACTCTGAGGTGGCCCGAGGTGTTGGTGAACCAACGTGAAGGGTTCAGAATGACTGGGTGGTGGGCTTGAACCTCGTGAGGATTCCTACATACCATGCCTTAACATGGATCAAAGTCCTCGTTGTTCTCTAGAGGTTGGGGTCAGGGTTGTTGCTCACTCAAAGCTCACATGAGTCGTGCTCAGTGTGAGAAACAAGGGGTTGCAGGGACCTGACAATCACGTCACGAGGGGTGCATTCGTGGGAAATAAAGAGGGGATTACACGTTAGGCATCCCATGGTGCTAGGACGTACTCTAGGATGGAGGCCCAAGGTGCGACAAAGTGCAACGGGAGAGGAATTTGGGACTAAAGATGGGAGGTTCCTCATTCCCTATAATGTCCTTCGCTGGCCTTAGCGGTGGGGAAGTTAGGAGGTGCATGGGTGCCACCTTCCACAAGAGGGGCTAGGGGCTTCCACCAAGGAGGATTCCCTTCTCCCCCGCGGACAAACGACACTCCGAGAAGGAGGATATCATCCCCTATGGGGACCACGGGGCGTGGAGAATTTCCAAGGTGGGGGAAATGTCACAGTTTAACGTCATGTGTTGAGGATGAGGGTGCTTGGCAGTTTAACGTCCTGCAGCTCGGATGAGGTGGGTTTACTCTACACCCCTAGGGCTTACATAACCAGTACCCTCTACCCCTTGGGGAAGGGAAGGAATCAAAAAGGCCGTGGAGAAGGGGGGTCACAGAGCGAACCATCGGGGGGTCCACGTTAGCATGGCTATGAGAAGAAGCAATAGCCATTAGCGTGCCTATGAAAAGAAGCATTTGGCGAAGCAAAACTACCGGTGGTATCATCCAGTGGACATTGAAATCACATCATGAAAACCTGGAGGGTCACATGGGAAGAGGAATTGCCAAGCAGAGGGGTCCACAGGCTGGAGCCTTATGGAGCTTGGTTGCTTTGTGTAGTGGAGGGCACTTGCGAAGGGGTGTTCTTTGCGAAGTGGAGTGCCTTGTCCTTATCATGGGTAATAGGTGCGAGTGGGAGGTGCTTTGCGAAGTGGAAGGGTGTTCATGGAGCACTGCCTCATGAATCATAGGTGCATCATGAAGCAAGGTGCCGTGAAGTAGTGTGCTTCGCGAAGTATAGTGACCCTACCTTGGAATGTGGATCCTGTGTATAGGGTGGGTATTTCATGAAGTATAATTCTCCATGACTGTCGGGGTCCCCTTGCGGTTCCCCTTCCTTAATGAATCCACTTAGGCTTCGTGAAGGGAATCCCTCTCAGAAGAGGGGCTCAAAACAAGACAAAGCGGAGGCCTCTCACGAAGAAAAAATACCTCACAGAGCTGATGATTTATGGAGTGAAGAGTGCTTCACAATTTGGGAGTAGATAAGCCGAAAGCTCCGATTGTCCATCTAGAGAGCTCAGGGGGAGCTCAAAAACTTATAGGCAAGAGCCACCGCGAAGCAGAGCTCACGCAGCATGAAGGGGCTTCAGTTGATTGGTGGTGGGTCGCAAACGTCAACCAGTTTATTGGAGAGGTACTGCCTCTTCTACATCATGGTGGGTTCGCGAATGTCAAGGAGTTCGTGGAGAGTTACCACCTCCTCTACATTGTGGTGGGTTCATGAAAGTCAGGGTGTTCGCAGAGAGTTACTGCCTCCTCTACTTCACGGTGGCCGCGTTGCTTGGGGGGTCTCCGCGTCGGGGCTTCGTGAGGTAGGGTGCGTGCCTCATTTTCTTCTATCCTTTATTCAAATATTTTGGTGCTAACAAATTCACCCCCTCAGACTTGGATCCGCGGAGGGATCAAGGGTCGAAGTCTGAGGGAAATCGCAAAAATTATCGGCAGTTCGCGTTGCTGACTCGCGAAGCGGGCGCGTGAGGCGGACAGTGCCTGCACGCTCCGAATGCTCCACGAAGCTCCGCGCGGGCTAGACGCACTGTGAAGCTCTGGGGTCCACTGCCTATAAAGTGGGGGCTGACCTCTCTTTTCTTTTTCCTTCTTTGCGACTTGGTCCTTTTGCGCTCTCGATTCGCAAATCTCCGCGTACTACACGTCTGCTCACCGTGAATCGAGCTTTGCGGAGAACCGCGAGTCTCCGACTCCGTGACTGCGCCAAGCGAACATCTGCTTGCAAGATGAGTCTAGGCTTCACTTCTTGGATTTGAGAGAGATCTCCATGAATGAGCTACGCGAGTGATATTCATGACCCGATCATAAATTTTTCCAGGTTCTGAAACCCAATGGCCCATAAAGAAGCTGCGCTGGGGGTTCTTGCAGACGCTGCCCAGAGGGATGAGATAGCCAACTGTCTGGGCCTGGGGGAGCTAGTCTGAAGCCATTTAGACCATAATTCTATTACGGAACTCTTTTCAGAGATACAAAAGAACTATCCGCTATTCAAAAAGCTGCCCTTGTATGGTTTTTGGTGGAGGGATGACATCTTCATCATTGAGGTGAGCAGGGATGAACCAGTTTGCTGGTTCAGGACCACGCCGTGCCAACACCAATGGTTTAGGGTGGCCGATGGTCATCCGCGATAGGATTTCACACCTTTCACCACCGACTGTCTGTATAACCATCTGAAAAACATCGATGGGAAGCCATTGCAACCGTAGACGTCCCCTCCCATGTAACGCACCATATTGAAGGCCTCTTTGAGGGATTCGAAGAAGGGGTGGTCTGATGAGTGGGACCTGTGCCAGGGTGGAAACTTCACCATTGATTGGGCATGGGCCTACAGGGTTGGTGCCTCATGCGAGGAGTTCGGGGCCAAGCTGAGGAGAGTGGGCTTGTATGAGGTGGCATGGGCCTCCCAATTGCACATTTATCAACCGAAACAGCTGATGCCGGAGCTGCTGAGTAGATTTTTGTCTAGGAACAATACTTTTCACCTACACCATGGGGAGGTTGGCATCAGTCTGTGGGATGTCCATCAGATTTCAGGGGTCCTGATCTTGGGGGCCATGTATGATGAGTTCTTCCCTCTCATGAGTGCGTGGGGGGATCCGGAGCTGATGCCGCGGCTGGCGCTGGCACTAATGGGACTGGTCCCTGGAGAGGACAAGGAAGCGGTGAGATATGTCCACTTTAAGAAGTGGTTGAAGCAGTTCATGAAATTCTTGGAGGATTGAGAGTTTTCCCCAAGGCCTCGAACTTGTCTGAAGGGGGCTCAACGGGGCAAGGAGCACTCATATTGGCGGCTCTTGGAAGAAAACCAATGGAAGACCCGGGGCTTTAGTCTCAGCACTGAACATCGGCCAATAGTCAGGATTGCGGCATTTATCGCGGCCCTTATCTGTGGTTGGATCCTACTGGTGAGGGATACCAACATGGGGGTGCGGCCCAGCTCGTTCGTCATGGAATCCATGCTATCCACATGAAGGCGGGTCAATTTGGGGATCTCGATGCTCACTAGGTTGTACAAGATGATACGGCACGTTAGCGAGGGAATGAAGCTGCCGAGGATATGAGGGCCCTTCCACCTTCTATATGGGTGGATCACGGCGCACATCAGGGGGGGTTTACGAATATCCAAACCCCATCTCGCCACTAGGATCAAACTTCCGCCCCTCTATTCTGAATGCTACCGGGAGTTTTCCAATCAAACTAACTGTACCGATGGTGCTAAACTGGGTGCAGAAGGCGAACAAGTTTAACTTCCACCCGTTTCCATTGCCAATGGGGGTACTCAACGACAATGGTCAGGGAACGTAAGAGCACAAAGCCTATCTCCTGGCCTTTCGAGGTGGAGTCTTGGTGGAACGGGTGGACCGTGAGTTGCTTTGCGATCCGTACACCCCGCACCGGTTCGCGATGCAATTATGGTGCCTGTAGCGGCTGACCCTGCAGGTCTACTAGGAGGTGTGTCATGAAGAGTACTCGTGTGTAATGAGGAAGATGTGGTTCATGTTCACATGGGAAGATGGGAAAATTCGAATTGCATTTCCTCAGCCAACTGCTGCCTTTGGACTAGTGAAGGAGTATGCCATCAGCTAGGAGGCGAATTATCTGGGGAAATGCTAAAGCAGCCAACCATTCAAGCTGGTGACGGCAGGCCTGCCCTATCCCAAGGTCAGGTTTAGAGGGCAGCAAGGGCCTCTCACGGTGGCGGGGATGCCGTGGCGGTGAGACCTGCACCAGCCAAGGATGAGGGAGTAGCGGCGGAACCCACAACGGTAGTGGACGTGGTGGTCCTGGAAGAGCATAGCCATCCGGAGGGGCGGCCACCGAGGGGATTCCGCAGGATACCCACTCAGGCACTCAGGAAGCGGTTGCGCCATATTGACATGCTAGAGGATGCTGTTTTCTCAGAGGCATAGAACATTTGGGACTTCAACTGACAATTCCTCAGCCCGCCCGATATGTGGGGACACCTGAACCGTCTTGGGATGGTTTTACCATGTATAGGCCATATTCGGGCTAGTTTAACGGTGTCTCTGGTAGAGGCGGAGCAATACTTGGATGAGCGAGAGGATTTATCCATTCCAGTGGTGCCTCACGTCCAATGATAGATCAGGTGAGGATACTACTAGATCAGACGGTTCCCCCACAACTGTCGGCCGCTAAGATGAGGGAGTGTTTCCCCCTGCCGGAAGAATCAGACAAATCCTCTAGGGAAAACGAGGCCAGCATAGGGAACCCGTTGGAGGAGGGTGATGTCGGAGATCAAGACTCGGATTCCAACGATTTTGTGGAGGTTCTCCAGGTAGCATTCCGAGTTTCTTTCCTCATGGTCCACTCTCAGGACATTATGGAACTCTTACGAACATCTGAACCATGCAGGAGGAACTTCTACACAGACCTCGCTCTCACCCCTTAGTGGGTAATGATGTAGGACCTTCGGAACCCAGGCATGCGTCTACATCCAGTTCGGTGTCTTGTGTGGCTAGGACACCTGAGGTGGCTCTTCCAAAATCATTGGACCTTCCAACTATATATTGAGGGCCATAGCTCAGGGTACAGTCAGCATCGACTCTGGAGCAGCACCAGGAGTTCAATCTCTGTAAGTCTTCTTCACTGAATTCATTGCTGTCATATGTAGATTGTTCCAACTGACGTCCATACCCTTTTGTGTTGGGTAAATTTCTACGACATGAATGGGATTCTGTGGCAAGGTTGTTCGGGATGTTTAGTGGAATCCCTCTTAGGGGAATTCCAGTGATTGTGGAGATAGTTACCCTGTCTATCCGAGCTGCAGCACTCCCTATTATCGGCGGGACCACCAGCAGGGTCGTGCCCGAGGTTTTTGAGGTGGAGTCCGATAATGAGGATCGGCTGGCCAACCCAAGTCCCACCACGCCTGCTCTGGCGCCAGATGTCACACTGGATTCAATTCCAGACGCATATCCTACTGAAGATTTCTTGTGGGAGTATCCCTCATACGAGCCTGCCAATCGCGTGGACTGGGATGAAACGACCTTCGATGAAGAGGACAACAAAATAGTCTTCTGCCAATCATGGAAGCTGATCACGCGCTTCATCAATGACACCCCCAAGCACTATGGCTGAATGAAATAGACAGACTTCACTCACGATTGTGCAAACTGTATGCTGGGGGAGTGGATGCCCAACATCCTCATATGCTCATCTGAGATCTCATGGAAGAGAAGATCCGGGAGTATGATTGTGGGAACAGTGTGGGATAGTAGCGAAGGAAGGCAATGAATATCAAGAAGCACCAGGAGGCTTAAAATGAGGTCCCGCAGCTGCAGGCTCGGGCGGATGAACACTTCGCTTCTCTCGATGCGCAATCAGATCTCGTCTTGTGGCTGAAGGCCCAGCTGTAGGGGACGAAGATGGCTTGAAGTGGGATTTTAGGGAGATGGCCATCATTTCATCTGACATAGAGAGGGCACGAGCTGGGGCCGATGAACTATTCCCCATCTCTATTGAGGAGGAGTAGGATCTATGTCAGCGAGATCAATTCCTGGACACCACAAGTCAAAGGGTGGTGGAGCTGCAATGCTCTTTTGACAGGGTCAATCTGTCCATGGGGGGGAGTTGACCCCCATGTACAGTAATAATTACAAACCCTTTAAATGTAATTTTGTGCTTTGATTTTTTTTGAATGTCATAGAATGCACGTGTTTCATTGTTTTCACTAGTTCATTGCATCCTTACAATGTTTGCAGAATGTCCAACGACAATTCACTAAACTAACGTGGGTCGGGCCCCATGTGAGAAACAAGATATAGTCGCCTCATCGTCCCATCCAAACATAGGAGTGTAAACCAAGCTTCATGCATCTGGGGTTTGGATAATCAGTCTGGATTTCCGGGAAATAGGGGAGACCTGACAGGAGAAGGAAGTTCTCAAAACAACCGAATTACCGTTTTTCCAGCGTGCTTTTATGCACAAATGGTGCAACACCAGGGGCGCTGAAATCGGTCCGAATGGATGGGAATGAGAAGCGTGAATCACGATACCCAAGATTCAGAACATTGTGAGGGTGGCGTGACAATAAAGGAAAACTGTTAACCATGGTAGAAAAATGGTGTCCTTACTGTGTTATCCTGGAATGGGGACAACAAATGAGGGCCGACCGTTGACCTTGTTCGCAACGTGGGGCCTAACTCAAATATAATCGATCAGTATTCTGAGACGTTGGCCCAGGACATCAGGTGGACCATAGGTCAAGAATCCATACTGTTAGGGGGTCCCTCCAAATAGGATCATTATTTCGGAACATTGGCCTAGGACAGCAGGCGAACCATAGGTCAAGCATCCATACTGTTAGGGGGTTACTCCAGACATGAAAGAGGATGAGAGTTAGAATAAGGGGAATGCGAAGCGTGGGATGTGGAGTGATAGCTTGTTCAAACAAAATCCAACACTCATGAAATTACGCCACCATGGTGGAAGCACACTAGATGCGCGTGTCATTTTGATCATGGATCATTCCTTCTTTCAGACAGGGCCTTTCTGGCGAGGGGGTCTGCCGCTTCCTAATGTCATGTTGGGGCAACTTGAACTTGTTCAGGGTAGAGTTACAGTCGTACAGTCCCCTGCAAGTGGTTCAGCCAGGGGGCCAGAAAGGGGAAGAACAATATTTATGACTCCTAGGGGTTGGAACCTAGGAAAAATATCAAGGTGTCCCTACGTATCCCATGAGGATGGGAATCAAGACACACATAGTTCTGGAAGAACAGTTTAAGATCATGCAGGATTATGAGAAGCCTAGTTGCACTGGTGCGCATCCTAACAAAACCACTAAGTCCATATGAGTCATGCTCGATGTGGGAAACAAGAAGTAATGGAGAACTTTCCTGACACAAGAAGGGGCAGGTAATGGCGAAGGGATGCTTGGTGAATACTAGCCCAATGACACTAACACGTCCATGTGGCGCACCTAGATGTGCGAAGAGGTAGAGCTGAGTATGTTAGAATTCCACTTGAACATGAAGAATTGGAAATTTTTGAATCATGAAGCTCATTATTTGGATCACAATGATGGAGGCATGACGATAGAGGATAACTATTGACCGTGGTGGAAACGTATCATCCATATCGTATTAGCCTAGAATGGGGATACACAAATGAGGAAAAATCACTGACCATGTTCGAAACATGGGACCTATTGCAAATGTTTTCCAAGGTCCTTAGGGACGTTGGCCCGAAACGATTGGAGAGAACTTAGGCCCAACATACATAGATAGCTCTTATGCCTAGCATCCATGTCGTCTGAGGGTCCATTTGGATGAGGAAGAGGATGGGGATCCAGTAGAAAACACACGAAGCTTGGACATGGAACGACGATATGCCCCTGTGAAAATTCCCCAATACGGGATCATTGTCAAAACGCATCTGAATACGTTAACGAGAGTATTAGAAAGAGGGATTCGGTTCCCTTACCATAGGGAGATCTTTGTTTAGGGTCGTAGAATTTGGACCATGGATGGGAGGAAACACAAGAGGCATGTGGCGGGTAATTACAAAAACCTGACATGGATGGTAACTGGGGATGTGTACGGTGCGGTGAACAACCCAACGTGGATGAAGACATAATCCCATACCACACCGCACAACCCCACTCGGGAGAATTTTTAGGTCACGAGACCGAAAATGAGAGTTGAGCTGGTCCTGAGGCAAAATGCACAGGCTTCCTACGTAGCCCATGGGGATGGGGATCAAGCTGCACGTAGTTGTAGATGGTGGAACAACACGGTAAAGAACTAGTTCAAAGGATGAAGGGGGAACATGGGTCTAGCCCTCACACCGAGAGAAGCAGCATTTGATAGATCTTGTTTGTACTTTATGAAGAGTGGGTTTTTTTTGTGAAGCGACATGCCGAGGGTAGCAAGCCCTGGTGTCGCCACAAGAATCAAGCCATAGTAGGCATTGAAAAATGGCATGGCATGTGACCAATACCCAACATGACATCCTCTATGATGAGTTCATCACAATCCAGTGCCGTTTTTTTATCATGCGGACATGACAATAATGTCACAGTTTAGGGTTGTCTGATAGGGCCAAGCATGCATTTTAACATCATCCAGTGAAGACGTAGAAGAGACAATGCTAGGCGGGGAATGTGCACGGTGGCATGCAACATAACTATCTTGAATGAGGATATAATCCCTCATCACACCGTATGTAATTCTAAGAGAGGAACCTTAGGACGAGGGGCCTACATAGAGGTGATAGGTGAAGGGGGAGAGACTAGCTCCCAAATGAGCTGGACCTGAGAAGGAGACGTTCAGGGGGTCCTACATATCCCATGAGGATGTGAATCAAAGTGGAAATAGTTCTAGATGAAGATATAAGTTTATGGTCTTAGAGCTCGGACCGTGGGAGCCTCTAAGGATACAGTATTGCAGCTTTATCTCCATGAAATGCAAAGGTTCACTGAGGGATAGCACCAAAAGTGTCGAGATTTCACCTGGACACGATGGGGAGGAACATAATGTGAATCATGCAACCAACATTCAAGGCCTGAAGGGGCTGCTGTGAGGACATGGGATTACTACTGACCGTGGTAGGAAAGCGTCATTCATATCGCATTAGGCTGAAATGGGAACAAAAAATGAGCATCGACTGTTGACCATATTCACAACGTGGGATTTGTATCAATTTTTTGTCCAAAACCCTCAGGGGAATTGGCCCGTAACGGTAGGAGATCCCTTGGGAGTTGTATCCAGGCCGTTCTTGGGGGTCCCTCTGGGTGTGGAAGATGATGAAAGCCTGAATGAATGGGAACACAAATCTTGACAAGTGGAAGGAACTTGACCAAGTTGAATCTGACACTCTTGGTATTAAACCAGAGTACTCTTAACACATGGGAAAACCACTGTACGATGTCAAGGGACTGAACTTGAGGGTGACCAAGAGATGGTGGGTTCCCAAGAAAAGGGGGCATAATGCCAAAAACCCTATATCGTACCTATATATCCCCCTCCTTGAGAGGGACAGGCCAAGGGGCCTAGGTGACCGGGAGATCATGAGATCTCAATAAGTGGGGCTGGACCCGAAGTCTAGACATTCGGGTGGTCCTACGTATCCCATGAGGATGGGAATCAATCCACACATAGTTCAAGAGGGCATATTTTAATGTCATTCATGACAGGAAATAGGAGGGCTAATTCTTAGAATGGGGTACGTGTGGTGCATCTCTTTCAAACTCGATGTGAATGAGGACAAGATCCCACACTATGCCACGTAGTCCCGTAGTCAAGGTCCTGAAGGCAGGAAAGAAGAGACAAATTAGCTGAAATCAAGATGGACCCAAATACAGGAGGTCTGGGCATTCCTACGTATCCCATGAGGATGGGAATCAAGCGGGATGTAGTTCTGAGGAGATCTTAGTTTATGGTCTTAGAGCTCAGACCATGGGTGGATGAAAAGTTTCCAAGTAAGATCAGACCTCAACCAGATCCCTAAGCCCACATGAGTTAATCTCATTGTGGGAAACAGGGGAGGAAGATCCTTATTGCAATACCCGGAATTTCCATCAAAGGGAATTCAGTACAGAGCCCCAGAGGACACCTTTAACATGTCTTTGTTCCCCTAATGCACATACGCGCACTATGGAATAGTACCAAGAGCTTCAAAACAGTACTTGGAAATGATGAAGTGGAGAAGGATGTGAATTGTGTAACCATCATTTTGGGCTTAATGGGGTCGACGCAGCAATGGAGGATAACGGCTAATCATGGTGGAAAAGTAGTCTCCATATCACATTACCCAGAAGTGGGAACAACAAACAAGCATCTACCATTGGACATATTCTCAACGCGGGATTTTTATGGATTTTTTGTCCAAAACCCTCGGGGGTGTTGGCCTGTAATGGTAGGGGAACCCTTAGGCATAGTATCCAGGATGTTCTTGGGGGTCCCTCGGGGTGTGAAAGATAATGGAAGCCCTGATGAAGGGAAACACAAAGCCAAAAAAGAGGATGAAAACATTTCCAAGCAGAGTCCCACATTCTAGGTAATAAACCAGAGTACCCTTAGGCACATTGGAAAACCGCCGAAAAGGGTTGGTGAGATGACTATGGAGGGAGAGATACATGGAGTGGTTATTACAAGACCGACGTGAATGAGGAAATAATATCATACCATGCCATATAATCCCCTTGTGGGGGAAGGGTAGGCCAAGGGGCCAAGCTGAGATGGAGATTTTCGAAAGATGGGGCTGGACCCGAATCCTAGACATTCGAGTGGTCCTACGTATCCCCTAAGGATGGGAATCAAGCCACACGTAGTTCTCAAGATGCAGTTTAACATCATGCTAGACAGAGAGGGGAGTAATATACCCCCAAACAGGGGAGGTGTATGGAATAGTGAGCAAACCGACGTGAATGAGGACATAATCCCACACCACACCATACACTCCCATAAGAGAGGACCTAGGTCGGGGGCCCAAAAAGGAAAAGGGGCCTGATATTCGGTGATTTGGTCAGGAAGGCTTGACCTGCTTTTATTTTAACATCTTGTAGTAAAGACGAGGGCCAGAGAATAGGATTCCCTGGATAAAGGAGGTGTACGACATGGCGAGTAACCCGACGTGAATGAGGACATGATCCCACACCACACCGTACACTACAGGTATGAACTAGGGCTAAGGGTCCTAAGAAGGCCAAGGCGCCTGAGGCTGGGCCTCAGTCAAGAAAGCCTGACTAGCTTGAAGTTTAACGTCTTGCAGTAAGGATGAGGGCCAGGGGCATGAAAAATCCATGGGGAATGAGGGAGAGCCTCGTTCTGGGAATGTGTATGGCTTGGAAAGTAACCCAACATTAATGAGTACATTATCCCATGCCACAACGTACAATCTCATAAGAGAATCTGGTCCAGGGGCCCAACTGTTGGCACCACCCGGAGGGGAGTTTGTCGCTTCAGGATGGGGTAGAAATAACCACTGCACTTGATGAGTGGGACATCTTGGGTGGACCCAAAGACCCGGGATACTGTTTACCGTGTTCGAAACACAGCATCCATATGGTAACCTGATATGGGAGCAACAAATGAGTGTCGACTGCTGACCACTTTTGAAATGCGGGAATTGTATCGGCTTGTTGCTCGAAATCCTCGAGGGGGTTGGCCTAAAGAGGTAAGAGGGCCCTTAGGCCGATCATCCATACCATTCAGGGGCCTTTTCGGGTGGGGAAGGTAATGGAATCCCAATCAAGGAGTGTGCAAAGCATACCTTTACCCATCTACGAAAGAGGAGAACATCTCCAAGGAGGGGGACATACAGCCGGGTCGAGGCTTTCTCGACGTAAATTGAGGAAAAAGTGTGCACCCTACCATATGTCTTTACCAAAGGGGAAGATTTTGTCTCTTGGGCTGGGCCAATGGAAAAAATATCTGGGTGTTCCTACATATCCCATGAGGATGGGAATCATGCCATACCTAGTTCTTGAAGGCCATGCAGTTTAACGTCGGGCGGTGAAGAAATGGAAGGATATAAGAACAGGAGTGGGCACATGGTGACACCATTATAATCCTCGTATGAGTGGGGATAAAGAAGCCAACTCCTCGTCATGAAAGAATCCTCTGAGGAAACTATACCCAGGGGGGATATTCAAAGAGAAGAGCTCGGGCTGGGCTCAAGACGAGACGTCTGAGCATTCCTACATATCCCATAAGGATGGGAATCAAGCCATATGTAGTTCTAGAAGATTAGTTTAACATCATGTGGGACGAGATGAAGTTTAACATGATGCGGGACGGGGACACATCTCATATAGGGATATGTACGGTACAAAGAGTAACCCAACATTAATGAGGATTTAATCCCACAACACACCGTACAATCCAGCAAGAGAGCCTGAGTCATGGAAGGCCAAGGGGCCTGAGGCTGAGCCTCAATCAGGAAGTCCTGACCAGCTTGCAGTTTAACATCCTATAGTGAGGACGAGGGATAGGGGCCCGAAAAGGACAAGGGGCCTAAGGTTAGGCCTCAGTCAGGAAGGCCTGACCAGCTTGTAGTTTAATGACTTGCAGTGAGGACGAGCATGGGGGGAATAGGGTTCCCTAGATAGGGGAGGTGTATGGCATGAAGAGTAACTTGATGTGAATTAGGACAAAATCCCACAACACACCATACAATTCCACAGGAGAAATCCTGGGCCGGAGGCTTGAGGCTAGGCATCGGTCAGGGAGGCCTGACCGACATATAGTTTAACGCCGTGCAGGATGAGCGTGTAGTTTAGGGTCATGCGAGACTGTAGGCCAGTTTAAGGTCGTGGGTTGGTGGGAGGAGTTATGCTCTCATCATCCATGGTCACCACAGAGTATGCATCATTAGGGTAGACTTTATGAATGATGTAAGGTACTTCCCATTTGGGCTCCAACTTGGGTGGTTTCCTGCTGGGGATCATTGGTGCTCGGAGGGCCAATGTAAAGACCCGTAAAATTCAAGGGATTTTTTTTTCTTAATTGTCTTTGGGATTTTACAAGAACTCAGTTTCTGACGGCACCTAATTCTGAGGCCCGATGTGCACGAAATCAATTTCCGAAGTTTATCTCGGGTACATTTAGTTAACGAATGAGTGAGTTTTTCTAACTTTTAAACCGGTGCTCGGAATCAGAATCTAAGGGCACTGATGGAATCACAGTGCTGGTAATTTCATAGGAACACCTTTTTCAAAGTTGTGTTTGATCGGGTGAGGATATTAATTAATTGGGTTAACTAAAGAATAAAAATAAAATATTGTGCTAGAAATTTTATTTTTATTCTAACTAATGATAACCTATGCATGGTGGTAGGAGTGGGACCCACAATACCCTAACTCCTAGGTAGGATATTAGTGAGGTGGGGCCCACACGATCCCCACCCCCTTTATTTCCTTTTTCACCTCCCACTAGCATTTAATTTGGTAACTCACCCGCACACCATTTTTTTAAATGCCAAGTCAACTCTCGCGTTTAATTGAATTATTAAACGCCTCATTAATTGGTCAATGCTTGATAATTAAATCGTGATTTAATGATGAAATTAAAAAATAGATGGCATGAGTAATAAAATAAGGCAACACCTTATTTTATTATGGTTGTTTCGTTGTGCGAGAAGTATTGGAGAGGTTTTTCTCAAGTCTTGAACTTTATCCTCCTCCTTGAAGAACGCAAAGAACGAACTGTCACCGACTGAAGAACGCCGGCCTCCAACGAAGGACGATGCCGAACGATGAATCCTTGGAGATCGAAGACGCGACGCTGAGTACAATGACGACGATGATCCTCTTCCCCACGACACTGTGTACCGCGACTCCCACAATCCTCTTCCACGACGCCGTATCCCACAACGTCTTTTCCCACGACGATCTTCGTTCATCAACACCTTGAGGTAGGGGGTTTGGTTTAATTTAATTTATGTGGATTATATCCTCGGTATATGATTAAATTGTTGAAATTCATTGAACCACTAACGCGGTGGGTGCGGACCAACAAACAAGTCCGAACCCACTGATTCTCTGTTCTTGATGCGTGGAACGTTGGGCGACGATGAAACGGGGCCGTTAAACGATTGGAGGTCATCGCAGTAATCTATGAGTCCTGAGGCAACCCTAGGCGCAGAAGAGAGAAAGAACGGACCACCGGAGTGGCTCCGGTGGCCTGCAGACTTCACCGGTGGCGCCGGCGGCCGGAGGCGGCGGAGGCGCTGGCCGGCCACCTGGAGGCGGCGGCCTCCCGACGCACCCCCAGGAGGGACCGCTGCGGCTGAAGCCACGACGATAGGCGACCGGTCCCACAGCCACGTGTGACCCAGGGGAGACGTCGCGCCCAGCGCCGTGTCTGCTGGCCAAAGGGAGCGGCCCCCATATGGGGTCGCGGCTTAAATCAAGGGGGGCAACCACCCCCCCTTTCCACAACGGAATGGCCAGCACCGGCCATACGGGGTGTGCCCACGCCGAGCCAACCGGCCGCACCAGGCCAAGCCTCCCAGGCCGGGCCGGGCCGGGCCCTAAAGGGCTGGACCCGGACCTAGTTTGGGTTGACCCGGTTTGGGCCGACCCAGGGAGTCTCAGGCCGAGTCGGTCCGGGCCCAAAACCCCCTAAACCGAACATGTTTGTTCTTTTTCCCATATCTTGGTCTACAGACCTCCGATCGACCCACCGTTAATTGCATATAAATCCTTGGAACAGGACGGTCATTTCACTATATTACACTCAAGGTTTCGGAGAACTTTGGGTATGACCGGGTTTGTTCGAACATGAAACCAACCGGGCCCTCGGAGCGGAAACACTTATAACTTGAGCTCTGGACGTCCAATTTACGTTCTGTCAACTTTGTTGGATTCTTCTTCTTGATTCGGACCTTTTGGATTACACTGCTTGAGGTTTGGATGTAGTTGGAGTGCAGTCAGGTTGGTTTTGACTTAAAAACCGACCTGGCACCTGGAACGAAAACGCCAATAACTCTCAGACCGGGCGTCTGTTTGACGCGCCGTCTGTCATGTTGAGTTCCTCTTGTCAAGATGAAAATTTGGGATACATCAACTCCAAACTAGGTGTTAGTTGATGTATCGACCCCCTTTGGCTCATGGAGCAAAACCTCCCAGAAAAGAGCATGATGTGTGCGGGAACCCTAGAGCAGGATGCGACTATGAAGGCCGTACTGAAATCCTCCGTGGGTTCGATGGCGATGAAGACAACACTGAAATCCTATGTGGGTTCGGCAGTGATGAAGGCCATACTAAAATCCTCCGTGGGTTTGACAGCAATGACTACTGTTCTTGTATCCAACGTGGGTCTAGCAGTGTCTGACTCTATTCTTGCTATCCTACATGGGTCTGGCAGAGTAGCTGGTCTGTATTATATGTGGGTCCGACAGCTTAGCTGGTTTAGTATCCTATGTGGGTCCCAGATTAGACGAATCACTGGCTATATCTGATCATCTCTTTCACCGAAGAAGTATACCTGTATGAGTTGAGTCTTGACTTTCAATCAATATCTTCGATATGATTTACTTTCTTTCCTATGTGGATTGAGTTGGGTTATCCTATGTGGATTGGGTTGTACTCCAATGTGGACGTGATCTAACTTGGGCTCGGATGTTGGAGCCAAACTAGAATTGATGACTTAGGTATATGTATGGGCATATACCTAAGTAGTGTTGGATGTTACTTCGTGATTGTATCGTTCATTTGTGGATTATCATTTGTGGATTATGGGAGACCTTTGGGGGTCTTGAGGTCCCTACTGAGTAGCTTATACTCATCCCTGCATGGGCTATGCCTGCACTACGTTGTGTTGGATGCAGAGGATGGACAACAGTGATCGTGGTTGAGGCTAGTGGAGCAGTTGGTAACTGGAGGTGGACCACTGGGCGGGACATACACGGAGCGGACGGCTGGACCCGAAGAGCTGAGGTGGCTATTTTTACCCACCCTTCATGTGGGACTTCTAGTGGACGGCTCAACATTGCTTCTTTACTTTTGGTTGCTATACTTTCTTTCTAGTTGTAATTTACTTTCAGTTCGGGTTTGTATTCTGGCCCATTTACTTTCTGCACTTACTTTTGTACCCATTTTTACTTAGTGTTTACTTATGTTGGATTACTCTGTGGTGTTTGTTTACATTATAAAGGCAATTCCTTCCCCTTTTTGTCGGGATTTATGCCTTGGTGCTAGTCACCAGCCCCTGGCCTATGGAAGGCGGGCTTGGGGTAGTCACGACACGGGCCCTGAGGATAGGTTGTGACAAATTGGCATCATTGGAGTTCGGTTCTACCACCGAAATCTGGTCTTTGATCTTTCTTCTATGTGAAGCAACAGTGTTAAGGGTATTGAGTGTGGTTATCAGTCCGGGGAGTCCAGTGTTGGCGTAGCGGCCGACGTATCCGTACACCCGGTCCCTGACTTCTGATTTCCAACTCAATGAACGAAAATATTGATGGCATGTGTGTTTCAAAAGTTTTCTTTGTGATTACTTTGTGTCATCTCACCAGGTATACTGTTTTGACTGTGGCGCACCTGTTTCTTTTTAGGATGGCCCCACGACGACAGCCAGATAGGGTTCCAAGATTTGAGAAAGACGACAGCCCACCGAGCGATGAGGCCTCAGTGTAGGGCCCTTTGGAAGTGGAGGCACTGGCGGTACCTCTACCCACTGAGCCACCGATGCTACCAGACCCAGGTGCTGATAGTGCACGTCTCCTTAGTGCACTTCACGAGTTTCAGCATCAGAGACTGCCTAGATTCCATCGGGAGACAGACCCTCAGGCAGCCTAGGATTGGATGGAGGCGGTTGTACGAGTTTCAGGTTAGTGGGGACACCAGCCGACCTCATGGTGATCCTTGCAGTGAGCCTCCTGCATGCGGTAGTAGGCAGCTGGTCGAGCTTGATGCTCCAGGTACACGATGAGACATCTCTCCTCTGGACGGACTTTGAGAGCCTCTTCTGCTCGGAGTTCGTCCAAGACACCCTCCGTGTGGTGCGCATTCAGAAGCTACTACAGCTGCTGCAGGGCAGCATGATGGTCGCCCAGTACTCGGTGAGATTTACCGATCCCTCGCGCTATTCGACGGACATGATACGAGACCCATTCTTTCGGGCCCAGACCTTCGAGCAGGGACTGAGGCATAAGATCAAATCATCAGTGATCTCCCTCAGCATTCTGACGTAGGCAGGAGTACTGGAGAGAGCCCTCCCCATTTAGAGCTTTCTTGCTGAGCCTACACCAACAGCGAGACCTACCGTAGAGTGGCACGTAGCAGAGTCATCTGCAGTTGGCAGTCGACGGATGTCACAGGGGTCCAGGCAGACCGGGCCATCCGGTAGACGACCTCAGGACACTAGCTCAGAGGTGCGGGGCACAGGGTGTAGAGACAGCCTTTCGAGGATCAGGTAGTGCTACGCATGCGGTGGGTAGGGCCACATGGCTCGTGACTGCCCGACCCACCATGCAGAGGAGCAGCGGATGGTTGAGGGGCCACCCAGGCAGAGGCAGAGGGTTGACCGTGGCGGTCTGCCGAGAGTAGGCAGACAAGGAAGGGGAGCTGACCGAGTAGTAGGTGGTGGGTGACGCTTTGAGGCTTTACCACCACCACCACCACTAGGAGGTCCACCCCGACCACAGGGAGCTGGCATGTAAAGATAGGCTCAACTTCAGGCAGTGGAGGCCTATGACCACGGCGTGCTAGAGATGATTCGCGGTACTATCCGTGTCTAATCCACCATTGCTGTAGTTCTTATAGACATAGGAGAGAGTCATTATTTTATTTCCACTGCCCTTGTTCGGAGCTCGGAGATTCCGACAGAGCTGTTGGCTCGATCCTTACGGCTAGAGACTCCTACGAGAGCAGAATCGATGATTACGCACTGGTACCGACAGTGTGAGCTTACTCTAGGAGGCGAGAGCTTCGGCTGGGATCTTCCTGTAGTGGAATTGAGGCCTTACAATGTCATCTTGGGCATGGATTGGTTATCCATAGTCCATGCTCAGATCTACTGTATTAGGCGCAAGGTGCGGTGTGTTCGCACCGATGGGAGCAGGTTCACCTTCACCGGAGAGAAGGGAGACTTTGAAGCATAGGATGGAATCACATAGAGGAGAGGACAGTCCATCACTCATCAGTTGGCTAGCCTCATCCTAGGAGCAGTTGACATGTGGAGTTTGAGTTTTCCTGTTGTGGTGGATCAGTATGCAGACGTTTTCCCTGATGATGTCCCAGGACTACCTCCTCGCAATGAGGTAGACTTCTATATTGAGCTATACCCCGAGATAGCCCCGATATCCACTCCAGCATATCGGATGGCCCCCACTGAGCTTAGAGAGCTACGATTACAGATGGAGAACTTGCAGAGAAAGGGATTCATCCAACCCAGTGTTTCACCCTGGGCTTCCCCGATATTGTTCACCAAGAAGGCGGACGAGAGATTGTGACTATGTGTCGATTATTGTCGCCTGAACCAAGTGACCATGAGGAACAAGTATCCGCTACCGAGGATTGAAGACCTCTTCGATCATCTTAAGGGGGAACGGTGGTTCTAGAAGATAGACCTTAGATCAGGCTATCATCAGCTCAGAGTTCTAGACGAGGACGTGCAGAAGACAGCCTTCAGATGTCGGTATGGCCACTATGAGTTCTTGGTTATGCCTTTCTGCATAACAAATGCTCCATAAGTGTTCATGGGTCTCACGAACATGATCTTTTAGCCATACCTCGATCGATTTTTCATGTTCTTCTTCGACGACATATTGATATACTCGACCACTGAGGAGGAGCATGCCTACCACTTGCGGCTTGTACTAGATACACTCTGAGAGCACCAGCTTTATGGAAAGGTCTCGAAGTGTCAGTTCTAGTTACGTGAGGTCCACTTCTTACGACACGTCATCTCTGAGGTGGGAGTTGCGGTGGATCCTGTGAAGATCGAGGCAGTTCTAGCTTGGGAACCACCCGGGAGCGTGATGGAGGTGCGGAGTTTCTTAGGTCTAGCTGGGTACTACCGGAGGTTTGTGCCAGAATTCTCCAGAGTTGTAGCACCACTCTCATCTTGGAAGAAGAAGGGGAAACCCTTCGTGTGGTTAGAAAGATGTAATCAGAGCTTCCAGGAGCTGAGACAGAGATTGACCAGCGCACCTATCTTGAGGCTACCGGAGGAGGGAGTAGATTACTTAGTCAACTGCGATGCATCAGGGGCCGGAGTCGGATGTGTACTGATGCAGGAGCGGACCGTGAACGCCTATGGATCACATTAGTTGAGGCAGTATGAGTAGAAATACACTACCCATGAACTGGATTTAGCAGTAGTGGTCTTCGCTCTAAAGATGTGGCGACACTATCTGATGGTCGAGCACTTTACAGTCTATTCTGACTACCAGAGTCTCAGGTACATATTCTAATAGAAGGACCTGAACCTGAGAGAGCGGCGAGGGCTCGAGTTTTTCCAGGACTATGACTCTGAGACAGTCAATACTCCGGGAAGGGGGAACGTAGTAGCCGATGTTCTTAGCAGGAGGACGGGCATCCAACTACCCGAGGAGGCGACGGAGCAGCTAGCTGCTTTGCAGATATCCTTCGTGGATAGAGATGGAGTAGCCTTTCTTCAGTCACTCACAGTCACTCCTCCACTACTGCAGCGGGTCAGAGAGGCACAACATGGGGACACTAACTGTGAGACGTGCCGTGCACAGATATCCTCAGGACAGGCACCTGATGGATTCTCTATAGGAGGAGAGCACGTCGTCCTTTTCAGAGGATGTACCATGGTACCAATTTCTTTACAGGAGGAGGTGATGAGAGAGTTTCAAACATCCCCTTTAACGGTACATCCACGAGTGGCGAAGAAGTACCAAGATCTCAGAATACAACACTCGTGGCCGGGTATGAAGAAGGTTGTAACTGAGTTCGTTTCTCGATGCCTCACCTGTCAGCAGGTGAAGGTGGAGCACTAGGTACCATCAGGCTTGGTACAACCCTTGGAGGTCCCGGAGTAAAAGTGGGATGGGATATCTATGGATTTTGTGACTGGACTTCCACATACATCCAGAGGTCACAACTCCATTTGGGTGATTGTCATCAGACTCACCAAGTTGGCTCACTTCTTACCCATTAGAGAGCAGGGCTCTGTAGAGAGCTTAGGATGTCTCTACGTTCTGGAGATTCTACGGCTTCATGGTGTGCCATCATATATCGTCTCCAATCGAGATGCTCGCTTTACTTCCTAGATTTGGAAGGGGTTGTAGAAGGCATTCAGGGCACAACTACATCTGAGCACTGCCTTTAACCCTCAAATGGATGGTCATTTGGAGAGGACCATTCAGACTCTCTAGGACATGCTCCGTTCTTGTTTTCTCGACTTTGGTCATAGCTGGGAGGACCACCTACCCTTGGTAGAGTTTTCATACAACAACAGCTACCACTCCACCATCGGGATGTTCTAGACAGACCCTGGGGAGTCAGAATTTGTGTGACCAGAGATGGTCCAGGCCACGAAAAAGAAGGTCCAGGTCATCCAGGAATGGATGAGGACAGCTCAGAGCCGGTAGAAGTCTTATGCTGAAAGCAGGAGGATGCCACTAGAGTTCGAGGATGGAGACCATGCATTCTTACGAGTCTCACCTTGACGTGGATTATGGATATTTGGCCGAGACAACAAGTTATCTCCGTGCTTCATCGGTCCATTCTAGGTCCTAGTAGGATAGGCGAGGTGGCTTATTTCCTAGCTCTACCACCTCAATTGCACCGGGTGCATGACGTCTTCTATATATCTAAGCTGAGGAGATACGTGCACGACCTGATGCATATCATCGACCATGGGGAGCTGGACGTTGATGATGGGGCGAATTTTGCGGAGGTCCCAGAGGAGATCGAGGATCAACAGGAGCGGGTCCTGCATGGACGGTCGATACCTCTAGTGCACATAAAATGGCAGCACGGGAACCTCCAGAAGAGCACTTGGGAGCGGGAGGCTCAGATGCGTGTATAGTACCCACATTTGTTCCCCTAGTTTATGATATATCTTTATGAGGGTGTAAATACCTGAGGTGAGAGTAATGTAAAGACACGTAAAATTCAAGGGATTTTTTTCCTTAATTTTCTTTCGGATTTTACAAGAACGCAGTTTCTGACGGAACCTGATTTTGAGGCCCGGTGTGCCCGGAATCAATTTCCAAAGTTTAGCTCAGGTACGTTCAGTGAACGAACGAGCGGGTTTTTCTATCTTTTAAACTGGTGCTTGGAATCAGAATCTGAGGACACCTAGGGAATCACAGCACTGGTAATTTCTTAGGAACACCTTTTTCGGAGTTGTGTTTTCTCGGGTGAGGTTATTAATTAATTGGGTTAACTAAAGAATAAAAATAAAATATTGTGCTAAAATTTTATTTTTATTCTATGCAATGATAACCTAGCCATGGTGGTTAGAGTGGGACCCACAATACCCTAACTCCTAGGTAGGATATTAGTGAGGTGGGGCCCACACGAGCCCCACCCCCTTTATTTCCTTTTTCACCTCCCACGAGCATTTAATTTGGTAACTCCCCTACACACCTTTTTTTAAATGCTAAGTCAACTCTCACGTTTAATTAAATTATTAAAAGCCACATTAATTGGTCAATGCTCGATAATTAAATTATGATTTAATGTTGAAATTCAAAAACAGATGGCATGAGTAATAAAACAAGGCAACACCTTATTTTATTATGGCTGTTTCGTTGTGCGAGAAGGATTGGAGAGGTTTTGCTCAAGTCTTGAACTTCATCCTCCTCCTTGAAGAACGCAGAGAACGTACCGTCACCGATAAAGAATGCAGGCATCCG
This sequence comes from Viscum album, assembly GCA_963277665.1. Taxonomy (NCBI): domain Eukaryota; kingdom Viridiplantae; phylum Streptophyta; class Magnoliopsida; order Santalales; family Viscaceae; genus Viscum; species Viscum album. The sequence continues at coordinate 774,573,712 of OY728166.1, read as the reverse complement.
ACAAAGGACGACGCAGAACACCGAATCCTTGGAGATCGATGACGCGAGACCATGTACCGTGATGCCGATGATCCTATTCCCCGCGATGCCATGTACCACGAGGCCCATGATCCTCTTCCGTGACGCGGTCTCCCGCGATGATATTCGTTCATCAACACCTTGAGTTAGGGGGTTTGGTTTAATTTAATTTATGTGGATTATATCGTCGGTATATGATTAAATTGTTGAAAGTCGTTGAACCACTAACACGGTGGGTGAGGACCAACGAACAAGTCCGAACCCACTGATTCTCTGTTCTTGATGCGCGAAACGTTGGGCGATGATGAAACGGGGGCGTTGATTGATTGGAGGCCTTCATAGTAATCTACGGGTCCCGAGGCCACCCCAGGCGCAAAAGGGAGCAAGAACGGACCACTGGAGCGGCTCCGGTGGCCCGCGGACTTCACCGGCAGTGCGGGTCGCCGGCGCGGCGGCGCCGAAGGCCGTAGGCACCGACGGTCAGAGGCGCCGACGGTCGGAGGCGGCGGTGTCCCAGTGCGCTGCCAGAAGGGACCACCATGGCTGAAGCCGCGGTGGAAGGCGACTAATCCTGCAGCCGTGCGGGACCCTGGGGAGACGCGGCACCCAACGCCGCATCCGCTGATCGAAGGGAGCGGCCCCCACGTGGGGTCGCGACTTCAATCAAGGGGGGCATCCACCACCCCTTTCTGCAATGGCACGGCCAACACTGACCGTGTGGGGCGCGCCCGCGCTGGTTGGGCCGGGCCCCGTCGTAAAGGGCCGGACCCGGACCTGGTTCGGGTAAACCCGGTTCGGTCTGACCCGGTTCGGGCCGACCCAGGGGGTCTCGGGCCGGGTCGGTCCGGGCCCAAAACCCCCTAAACTGGACAGGTTTGTTATTTTGCAGATATCATGGGCTACAGAACTCTGAATGATGCATCGTCTATTGTGTGGAGATCCTTGGAATGAGGCGGTCGTTTCCGTATATTACACTCAAGGATTCAGAGAAGTTTGGGTATGGCCGGGTTGGTTCGAACACAAAACCAATTGGGCAGTGGACTCCTCGTCTTCGGGGGCCATCCGGATCTGGTTGTACCTGGAATACCCATCCATAAAGGAGAGGGCTTGGAACCCAGCCCTGGAATCAATCAACAACTCTGTCACTGGGTGGGAAAAATCATCCTTAGGACAGTGGCGGTTGAGATCGCGGAGGTCCATATAGACTCTGATCTGCCCGTTCTTCTTCATGACTGGCACAATGTTGGCCAACAACTTGGGGTACTGGAATTCCTTGACGAAGTTGTCTATGAGGAGCTTGTCAACCATGACCTCAACCATGGAACTGTGAGAAGGGTTCATCTTTCTGGGAGGCTTCTTGAACCCACGATGGTTTTTCGGGAGACCAAGGCAGTGGAAGACTACCATAGGATCAAATCCTAGCATCTCTCCGTAACTCCCGGTGAACACATCACGGTGCTATTTGAGGAATTCCACATACCATTACTGCTCCTCAAGGGACATGGGGGGCACTGATCAATGTGGGTCTCGGATCTACCTCGCTACCAAGGTTCACCTGTACCAGCTCCTCAACCGTGGTAGAGACACCTTCTTCAATGGCAGCGGGAGCATCCTCTAGAATCTCTTCTGCACCTGTGGAGGGATATTCCATGAGGGGAGTAATTTTCAAGCCACCAGACTCTGATGGGGGGATGGTTCTAGCCTGAGCAGTAGTGGTCATTACATTAGGAGACTCATGTGCCACTGGGACCATGGTGATGAAGGCAGTTGATCCAATCTCATTGGGTCTTCGGCCCAAGGGGCCACGCTTGATGACATCAAAGCAGTAATGGCGTGTTGGCTTGAGCCAGTTGATTCCATCCCGGCGGAAGAGACATGTATGACGTACTGCCATTGGTATGAGCCTGACGTTCTGATACAGTAAAGGGGTAGGAGGTTTCAGGATCACCTAATCCTGGTTAGTGTAGGAGTATGAGGTGGTTTCCCGACATCGCTTGGACCTGGTGATATGCTTTCCTCTTGTACCCGAAACCACAAAACACTGCCCCATTTCGGGGGTTTTTTCCTCCAATTTATAGATATGGAAGATGTAGGCATTGTCCAGACCTTCCCAGGGGTCATTTGTGACCAGGGCGGGTTTATCTTCACTTTCTAGGATTTGCTTATCCTTGCTCTTGTAATAGTCATTGTCCAGATTACGAGCTTCACAAGAGGAAAAAGGAGATGCCTTTCTTTGGAGCACGCCTACTTTACCATTTAGGGATTATTTGAGGCATTGGTGATACGATGAAGGGACCGCTTCATGCAGGTGGCGCCACAGCCTTCCCATCAACGCATTGTATGCAGTGTCCTGGGAGACGACCATGAATTCGGTACTGGCAATTAGGCCACCGAACTGGGTCTTCAAGAGGATCTTGCCGACTGGGGTCTTCTCGGTCCTGTCATATCCTTGGATATTGAGGTTGGAGGGAGTTAAATCATCCTCAGACAAACCCAGCTTCTTCAGTGTCCGAGTCGGGTTTAGGTTAATCCCAGAACCCGTGTCAACAAGACAGCAGCAGACTTCCACACCATTGAACTGACCAGTGATGTACAGTGGACAAATGTAGCCCTGTATAGGAGGGTCTTCATCTTCACAAGAGAATGAGATAACTTCCTGTCATTTTTCATTCTTAATTGCCTTAGCATGGAAGGCTTCTGTAGTTCCTACCTCCATCTCAAACTGGAGGGGGCTCCTTAGGGCCTCGGAAAGCATCTCACGCATTTCAGATGACAGGCGAAGAGACTCAAGGATATAAATCCTCGCTGGAATGCCAGACTAGGTTCTTCAGAACATCATACTTCCATGCCAAACATGATCCTATTCTTATAGGATGTTGTTCTGCAATTGGAGGCACGACGGGCCCTGCCGGCTAGACCAGTGGCTGGCTGGTATTGGGTACATCCCGCTGCCTGCTGGTCGAGGCCTGAAGAGAAGCTACAGGATGATGACTAGGCAACTGAGATTGTCCTGTAGGAGGGAAATATTGGCCGCAGTATGGATGAGGCAGCTCTGCCTGATCTAGTAGCACAAACGGCGGTATAGGTAGATCTGAGGGCACCATTTGAGATTGTGCATGCTGAGCTCTGCGCTGGGCCGACTGTATAGTTTCGGTAGCATTAATGGACTGAATGAAAGTGCCTGATGACGTTCCTCAACAACCCATGTGGCCACAGTTCCACTGATGTTGATGTCAGCTGGGGACATTGGGGTGGCTCACCCGACGTTCCCCTTTTTTGGGAGTCATATAGGGATTTACCAGCTCTACGGTATTAAATTAAGCGTACCCCTGACTTTCGCTCGAAGAGTCATCCACCACTGGGTGGATTCTGGGAGGGATCCCCATCTTAGGGGGAATGAAGTCACCGAGACTACGGGATGGCGACGATAGTGGTGGAGAGCTTTACTTCTTCTTACGCTGCTGCTACTTTCCCTTTTGGGAAGAGGCCGTCTGAGATGACGATACAGAGGTTCTAGTCGCTTATTCTGAAGGCTCTAGATGATTTAGGTATGCCCGAATAATACCATGGGTGAGAGAAACTGTTTTACGAGCCATCCAGTCATCATACTTCTGGGACCCGTGGCTGGGAACCTGCTGCCACTCACCTTCGTCGTCGCTACCGCTTTATGACCTGACAAAGAAACCCTCCACTTGTGTCAGGGCAGAGCCCAACCTGACTATGTTGTTGTCGACCTGGTCTTGTAGCCAGTCTTTAAATACATATAACTGCTTGATGGTGTGCCCTAGGATCCGGTGATAGGGGCATTAGTTGGAGTGATCGGTGAGATTTGCCTCTGCCAGCCTTCTGCACTCGAGTAAGCGCACAATCCCCTGCTCTAGGGAACTTTGGAAGCAACTAGGGACCTGATTCTCATTGAACGAGTAAGTCTGGTGCCTTCTTTCCGGATAGGGGGCTCTGGGAGCCTGGCCCTGACGAGGGGCCGAAGGGGCCTGTCGAGGAGGCAGAGCCTGATTGTCCTGCCTAGGCGGTGGTGGCACATTGTGTGGGGGAACTTGTCGGTTCTGAGGCGGTTGCTGCTGGGTAGGAGGTTGTGCCGAAGGTGGAGGGCCTCTGTGGGGTTGCAGATCCGATGCTACTGGTAGAAACTCTAGTTGGCTGGTGGCTTCTATTTGGTCGACCGCAGTGGGCATGGCTCTGGAATCCCTCTTAATTGGGATCACAGGGGGCAGCAGACACGCCTGACTAGCCTATTGCAGAGCTTCCTCGAGGCACTGGGCCTTATCTGAGAAGTCTCGGAACCCTCCAGGGTAGTTCTAGGTGATCAGAAAAGGAACCAGTTCTATTTTGGAATTCCCTACACACATCGTTAGTAATTTCTCCTGAGTCAGTGGCATGTCGAGGGAATATGTAATCCCCTTCCATCGGGCGATGAAGTCCATGACTCGCTCATTAGGCCTTTGTTTGAACTTGAAGATGTACATGATGCTGGTCTTTCACGTGGTGGAACTGAACTGGTATAGAAACTTCCAGTGGAGATCCTCCCAGATGGTCACTGATTTGATAGGGAGCTAGTTGTACGAGACGAATGCAGGGCCCTCTAACTTCTGCACGAAACATCGGAGCTTAGCGTCTTCCTACTATTCTAGGGTCCCCAACATGGGGCCAAACCTGGAGGAAAAGTGTGCCAGGTGTGTGGTGGGTCCCCTGTCCCATTAAAGGGCGAAAAAGTGGGATTCCAAAATCCTGGAGGTGCAGGCACATCATCCACCCACATAGGATATGGCTTGCTATTTGGTGGGACTGCCACCTTCCGTGTTTCCAACGTCTCGAGACAGGAGATGAGCACCGCTATAAGATCATCCAGGTGGCGGTCCCTGTCTTGACAGGGATCCATACCCATGAGTTCATTTCCAGTCTCTTCAACATGGTAGACGGCTTCAACGGCTCATGGAGTGACGGGTGGAATGGCCCGCGTGGCAGCTGGGGGAACCCGAGCTAGATTCCTCGGATTGCCTCATCGTTCAGGAGGGTTTGGAGAGACGTATCATTCCCTCTTGATGTGAGTTCTGGCTTCTACCCTGTCTGTGGGAGTAGCATGATTAGGGTTTCCCATAGGCATCTTTCTGGGGGAAATTGTTCACGCCCCTACTGCCCCGGCTTGGGATTACCATAGTCGGGTCGCCGCTCTACAACACGCTCGGCAAGGAGTTCGTCGACCAGCCTCTTCTGCTCAGTGACTTGTTGGTGCAACACAGACTTCTCAGGGTCCTCGTCCATATTCTACACTGAGGTGGATAGGTCAGAGTGCTTGACAATTCCGACGTGCTCCATACCCTTACCGGCATTCCGACTGTGCACCAGTGACTCGGTGAGCATAGGGAGGCCTATGAGGTTCCCCTGCTGATGAGTAATCCTTCTTGATGGGTCAAACAATGGTGGTACACCCTCAGGGGGTAAATATCCATTGAGAAACTCCATCTCATCCTCCTTGTCGACTATGTCGGCCATGTGGACCGCAACCCTTCTTGGGGGCATTTACTCAATGTCACATAATGAATCGGGTTGCCGCCGGATAGGACTGAAGGGGAGGGTGACATACTATCCCCAACCACAGACTTTCACATGGGGGTAGCTTCCCTAATAATTTTGCTGAGTACCTTGAATCTCTAAACGCATTCTTATTGGAGGTCGCTCTAGTGAACTGGTGACTCGGGGCTCTGGGCGACGAGGAGTGCAACCAAATCGGCCAGACGACATTACTCACCGATTTCCTCAAAGTGCACTTGGCTCCTGGGGTACACCAACCAATAGTAACAAAGACAGAAGTGAGTTGCCCATAGGGTGTGACGGAAGCATTCAAATTACTCTGGGGTGAGGGATTCCAGCGCATGAAAATTCGATGCTGCCGCCGGCCAGAACTTCTCTGGGAAATGATCCGTCGCGAGAATGTTCCAGAAGGTCCTGGGCTCGAATTCAAGGTCTGGCCCCATATTTCCCCACTCATCAACCGGAGGTGGCTGAGGAACTGGTAGTGATACAAAGGCGGACCTCTGGGATAGTAAAATGGTCAGCGGAGAATATGGTGAATGAGCCGACTGGCCACCGAACTCCAGGCCATCCTCCGAAGAGTGAGGTGACCTGACCACATTGTCGCGATACGATGGGCAGACAACCACAACTTCTGGTGCAGGGATCGCGGTTACCGACGATGAGTCACGCTATTTCTCAACCACCATCGGTCCCCAAAATTGCTCTCTGTGATCTCTGGCCGAGGTAGGGGTGCTTCTGGTGATGACGGCGGTGACTGCACGGCCAGAACCTATGGGACTCCTAGAATTTCCTCCTCCTGGATGTACCTGTGAAGAGAGGTGGGAATCCAGTGGACTTTGCATTCTGGAAGGATGACGTTGACACTCCTTGTTCCATCCCCAGTCCTTGACACAGAGAAACGAGGGGAGGGTTTCATCGCTAAGTCGCATTCCACTTCAGAATCCGAGAAGTAGGCCGGTTTGATCTCCACCCGGGCCTTCCTAGGATTCTCTTTGTGGAGGAAATGACCTGCCCTCCTACCCCTAGATGGCTCTTCAGGACAAGGCAGATCTATGTCTTGTAGTCTCAAGGCCGCACTGGCACTAGGTTGGAGGGGACATCCGCTTGAGGCGGCCAGGGTGCAAGGGGCACCGGGGAAAATGTCGAAGGGAACATGGGGAGGACCACCATGAACAGCCCCTAAGCAGGAGAAACCTCTGTTGGAACTGGAGGGAGCATGGGGAGGACCTCCATGCCTGGTGCAGGTGGAGTGAGGCTGAACCTCACCCCTCTGGTTTCCAGGGCGAGGAGGACCTTCTCTAGCTGTGGAGATGATGTAGGGAGGATACCCACATTGGAGAGGGACCGGATGGGAAATGCCTTCACATCGATGGTTGGGGGCCGGAGGAACTCCATACCCAGTGTGGTGGGCAAGGGAGAGGCTTCTGTGCTGAGTATCACTGCCACGGGGTAGGTCTTCCTTTGGGTTGGGGGTAGCACGGGGCATACCTCCATGACGAGCTTCGGAGTGGGGAAGTCCCATGCTCTGTGGAGTGGCGGTACGGGGAGGGACTTCATATGGGGTGACATCACCGTGGATTGGTTCGTGGCGATCACTACTCAGGCCTGCAACCCATAGAGTCAACCCAGCCTACCCGTGGGGTGGTTGGGGCCTCGATCCCGGTCGGGCGTAGGTGCACCCCTCCTCAGTGTGTGCAGGGACTTCATGGTATACATCGGTGGTGGCTCGGGCCATAGTAATTGTCGATGTTGACGCCCTATGGTGGGCGTCCTCAGCTTGGGCCCAACGCTGGTGCCAGGTTAGGAGAGCCAGTGTAGGTGGTGCAGGGGCATAGCCTACCTGCACCCCTGGAAAGGCCGGATTGTGGCGCTGACACGGATGGGTGGGGGTCCTTTCCTGGAGTCCTTGTATTAGGACCCTGACCGTGCTGAGCCGGACATCACCCACCACATCAGCATAAGGCAGGGAGTCGTCAAGGTGTTCCGGGGATAGGCTCCTAAAACGATTGAAAATTGGGGGTGGGGAGCAGGGGATCCCTACACAGCCCTCGAGGGCGGCATTGACGGTGGGGCCTGGACACCTCCAAGTCCAGGAGGGCCATATCCCGGGTTGGGATTATGCCCCCCTCCTTGTAACGGTGTACAAGGTCGTTAATCACCCTTCTTTGGATGATTTCCGATTGGGAGATGGGATGTGGGCACCCCACGTTTGTGGATGTGGACGCCATTGTGGCAACAGTGGAGCCACGCGGAGCAAACGTGTTGGTATTGCCTCTGCCCCTGCGTAGGCGGGTGGGCGACGATTGTGTCCCTGTAGCAACAACCTGATTCATGAAAAGCAGGGAGATTAAATCATTAGTACTGTGAGGAAAAGAAGTCTAAAACCAATGCCCCAACGCCATTTCATCTTCTGTGGATGGTAAGAGGGATCCATGCCGACAACATTATAGAACGGAATGCCCCATGTTCTACTGCCCCAACTTCTGGTGAGTTTCATGCCAGGCACGCTATTTTCTTGGCAGGACCCGACGCCAGATATCTGGATCCGGTGACACATAAATCTATTGATGTCTTGAGAGCTACTAATCTCCACATTGAGGAGAATAACTTCACGCCGGGTTCACCATTTCTATTTCTGATGATTTCACTAGGGTGCGCACATCCATCTATGGGGGACTTCGGCACATATTTTTTGTATTGCCCCGCATTCCCTCTTTCTAAACGTGGGCACCATCTATTCCTTATTTAGGGACGTCTGCTCCTTGATCGAAACGGGATAATGGGATATCAGTTCATCATTTCGCGGATTCCTCCCCAGAACTTGTAACCAAGACCAGGTCTCCCTCATAGATTTAATACTTTGTTCGTGAAACTCTTCCCAGTGCCATGTTTCCATGGATGCCGGTTAATTATGTTGCTTCTATCAGGACATTCCAAGGGGTCCAGTTAGGGAACCAACCTTCAGTTGGGGGAGTATTCATGTTGAGGCATCATTAATGTGTCTGAACACTGGGGAACTGGCATGTCTATCTTTTGTCCCTTATTATAGGGCTTTTTGAGGGCATGGAAGCTCGAGGAATCCCACATCGTGCACGGGGAATCATGTGCCATAGGCATGTATCTGAGGATTTCCTCAGGTTCCCATGTTTAACACAATGTATGACGCAAGTTTAACGTCTAGGGGAGATGGATTGGGATGATCAGAACACTTGCTAGAGTGGATCAGATTGAGGATTCCCCCTTGAGGGAACACCGATATCAGAGCCAGCCCATGGTCAACTTCCCGAATGCTATGGAGGGGAATGTGGTGGCATGATATCACTGGGATGTGGAAGCCTTGGTAAGAATCATGATGGATGATGGAGAATTTCCTGGAGTGTAGGGGGAATGAAATGGAGCCATCGTGGAGTTGACAGTGGCGATGGGATTGAGTCTCGAAGAGACTTCCTACGTATCCCTGTGGTAGGGAATCAATGTCTTTGTATTTCAAAATTGATGTGTGGGGCTTACACTCTAGGCCACCCAAGGTGATGTAAGAACCGACGTGAATGCGGTCGGAATGACCTGGGGGTGGTCTTGAACCTTGTGAGGCTTCCTACGTACCATGCCTTAGCATAGACCAAAGACCCCATAGTTCAGATTGGATGCCGTAGAACCGATGTGAAGAGGGACCTTAGTCCAATGGGTGGTGGGCTTGAACCTCGTGAGGCTTCCTACGTACCCTGCCTAAACATGGATCAAAGTCCATGTAGTTCAGGAAAAAGGGCTGTCGAACTGGCATGAAGGTGTGTGGGAACAACTAGATGGTAGGGTCACAACAAATTACTGCTGGATTGGGATGCGGTTTGACGTCATGCGGGATGGGGCATGTTGGAGAACCGACATGGAAAAAGACCTTAGACCAAGTGGATGGTGGGCTTTCACCTCAGGAAGGCTTCCGACGTACCAGGCCTTGACATGGATCAAAGACCACATAGTTCAGGTTAGTCACAAAGGCTTACCACTGGACTGAAATGTAGTTTAACTTCATGAGGGATGAGGGTGGAACCCAGCATGAAGAAATGACAGGGCAGTGGGCTTGAACCTCATGAGGCTTCCTACGTACCATGCCTTAACATGGATCAAAGACCACGTAGTTCAAGTGGAAGGGGGGGGGGGGGGGGGGTGCTTGACACACCAACAAGGAGACGGTCGGGGCCAATGATTGTTGGGCTTGAACCTCATGAGGCTTCCTACTTATCATGCCTTGACATGGATCAAATTCCCTGTAGTTCGGGTATGGATGTGGGTGTCGGCGAACTGACATGAAGAAGGACCTTGGTCCGATGGGTGAGGGGGCTTCAACCTCAGGGAGGCTTCTTTTGTACCATGCCTTGACATGGATCGAAGTCCTCGTAGTTCGGGATGGTGTGCGTCAGAGGACCAACATGAATATTGACCTCAGTTCGAGGGATGATGGCCTTGAACCTCAGGGAGGCTTGTTACGTACCATTCCATGACATGGATCAATGTTCTCGTAGTTCGGGAGGGGTTTTTTCGGTGAACCGTTGTGAAATTGAACCCGGGGGTCCACTGTGTTGAGTCAAAAGTTTTCTTTTTTACTTCTATATCTTGTTTTGGAAATCACAAATGTCTTTTACCATGATGATCGTAATGAGCATGCCGATCGTACTGACCATGCTGATCGTACTGACCATGCTGATCGTACTGACCATGATGATCGTACTGACCATGCTGATCGTACTCACCATACTGATCATACTGACCATGATGATCATACAGACCATGCTGATCGTATTGACCATACTGATTGTACGGACAATAATATCATACTGACTCTGTTAAACATATCGTACTGACTTTGTCGATTGTACTCAATTTTTTGTATCTTTCTTTGTATCATATCAATACATTACTTTTAGTAATACTTATAATACTTATACTTTCATTACTTGTTTTGGTACTTAGTCAAAAACACTTGTTTCATATTAATCGTACTCTTGTTTATCATCTTCATATATCTTTTGTTTTAACCAACACGATGTCGTTGAGTTAGTTAACAACTAATCAAAACGATGTCATGTTTTCTATTTCAATATGACTGTTATAATGCCAGGTGTCCAAGTCCCTCTGAGTTTTTTGCAGAAATATGACTGTTGGAGGAAATGTGACCGTTGGAACCCGAGGCCTATAAATAGGAGGTCATTTGAAGCCAAGAGAGAATAACTGTGATATAACTGTGATACTTTGCTTCTAGCAAGTTCTAGAGAGAGATGCTGTGACTTCTCTCATGCTTTGTGCTTTGCTTGACCGATCTTCGTATCAAGGGATTTCAAGTAATTGAAAGACAGAGGAGCCAATTACCCACAAAATTGAGGGCTTCTGGGGATAGGCAGACAGACGAACCGATCATCGTATTGAGGGCTTACCAAGGTGGTGGTAAGACAGACCTCCTATCCTAGGTGAAAGGATAACCTTTCTCTTTGGGTCAATAGAATTGTAACACTTTTACATTTCCGCTTCTTTTTGTATTAGAAAGGAATTTGTATTGTTTCCTTTCTTCATTACACTTTCAATTGTAATTGTTTCAATTACAATTATTCTATTACATATTGTATTAATAGTTTCTATATTCTTTATGGTAGAATCTCACACACTTATATTACTCTGATTATTGTATTCATCTTGAATACAATTACTTTACTTTTCTAATAGTATTACATCACACCATACCTTTATATTCAACACAATTGTTGTTGTTTGTTGTTGTTGTGAATTGTATTGGTTTAAGTTCATTTAAACTAATTTCTTAAGTGTTTAAACACAATGTTTTTAAACCTACAATTCACCCCCCTCTTGTATTGATCCATCTAATATACATATACATCTACATATTCGATCCAACAGTTGGTATCAAAGGTGGTTTCCACTGATTTGTATTACATGTTCTTTTTCTTTCAAACATTCATTTTAACTACTTACTACACTAAAGTGTGGAGTGGAAAAGATTTTGTTTCATTAGATGGAAGGAATGAATATTGGGTCAATTGACAACCTAAATCTTTCTAGACCACCTATCTTTGATGGGAATGATTATGAGTATTGGAGAGATCGAATGAAGACGTTTGTTATCAATACTAGTGTAGATAATTTTATTATGCTTACTGGAGGTTACAAAATTTCTGACAAAGAAGTCAGTACTTTCACTAACCAAGAAAAGCAAGAATATCAACTGAATTACAAGGTACACAAAACTTTATTATGTTCTATGACCAAGAATATATAAATCCATATATCTTCTTGTGAAGTAGCCAACTGTATTTGGAAGAAATTAGAAGTCACACATTTTGGTACATCCAAGGTTATAGAAACCAGAAGGGAAATGCTTCGAGCAGAATATCCTGGATTTGTTTTTCCTTATGGAGAGCCAGTATGTAAAGTGCAATAAAGATTTATGACAACTGCCAACAGTTTACAATCTATGGGAGAAAAAGTCCTTGATGATGAATCTCTTGTAGATAAGATTATTGATATAATGCCAAACTAATGGGAGTCAAAAAGGAAAGATATTGATGAAAATAGAAAAGTTTCCCAAATTACTCTTGATGAACTCTTTGGAACTCTTCTACAACACAAGACAATAATGAAGAGAGATGCTAATTTCAATAAGTTGAAAAACGGAAATGTAAGTGTAGCTTTTGCATCTAAATCCAAAACACCTGAAAGGATAACAAGATCCAAATCTAATAAAGTTGTTGTGTCTGATTCAAGTTATTATGATCTTTCAAATAATGAGTCGGCTAATCTAGCTCGAAGGATGAACAAGATTGTGGGAAAGAAAGACTTCCAATACAGATTCAAAAATAGGAAGGATAAGAAAGATTCAAAGGTAACTTGTTAAGAATGTAAGAAAGTGGCTCACATAAGGCTTGATTGTCCTTTACTAAAGAAAAAAGACAGAAAGGAGAAACATTCTAAAAGAAATAAGAAAAATTATTACAAGACAAAGACAAATAAAGTCTTGAAGGGAAATGATACTTAGAGTGCTAGTGGTAGCGATTCTTCAGATAATTCTTCAGAATTTGAGTACTTAGGATAGAGAAATATTGGACTTATAGCCAGATTACCAATTGAGGATCATTGTCTTATGGCTAAGGTACACAATGCTGAAGCTATTACAAATGTCTCTTTAAATACAAATTATACTGATAATAAATATTATCAATCTTCAAATGATGATTCTTCGTCATCAGAAGATGATACATTACCTTCTTTTGAAGAAGTATCTAGATTTTCTAAATTACTTGAAAATGATAATTCTATGCTTAAGAAAAATATTGATAATGAAAATTCTAGAATTTTAGTTTTAACTAAAGAAGTATCAGATCCTTCTAATGATCTTGATACAAAAACTTCTAATTTTGAAATTATTTTAAAAACTCTTGAGAAAGTCAAATCTGATAAGGATAAACTTTCTAAGGATCTTGAAAACGTAATTTCTAAGAAAAATGTTTCAGAACCTAACCCTAGTTCAAAATAAAATGTTTTGGAGGACAAAAATCTAGTTTTAATACTAAAGTCAGAAATATTTTCTTTAAATTTTTTTTTGTCAAACTTTACTTATGGAAAAGAGAATCTTGACAAAATGTATTCCCAAATTCGTCCTTTGAGAAATCATTTTGGACTTGGTTATACTCATTACAAACCGATTTTCAGTAATAATTATTTTGTACCTCAAAATAACCCTTTTTGTTCTAAGTGTCAATGTGGTGGACACTGGAAAAGAGAGTGTTCTCTTAATAGAAATCAGTCTTTAGGATTTCATAAAGCTCATTTTTCAAAACAAATGTTGATTCCTAAAATTCTTTTTTCTAACTCTTCTGGATCCAAAGAAGTTTGGATTCAGAAAAACTAATTGTTTCTTTTTCAGGAAAATGAGAAGTGTACCAAAAAGAATATTTGGTACATGGATAGTGGTTATTCTCGACACATGACCAGAAACAAAGATTTCTTTGAAAAGATTATAAAAAAAAGGTGAAAAGGTTACCTTCAGAGATAATGCTCAAGGAAATATTGTTGGTATAGGTAATATTGTTTTTCTTGGAAAAGTTATTATCTCAAATGTTTTGTTTGTTAAAGGTCTTAGGAACAATCTCATCAGCATAATTCAATTATGTGATGAAGGTTACCTTGTGAATTTCAGAAATGATAAATGTCTAGTTCACAATTCCAAGGATGACATCATTATATCTGCCCATAGGCAAGAGAATGTATACACTATTATCATAGAAGACCTTAGGATCCAAAACTTAACCTGATTAAGTGCAATAGAAGACCATTCATGGATATGGAATAGAAGACTAGGACACTACAACCTAATAATCCTTTGTAAACTCCCAAAGAAAAGACTTGTAAATGGAATAACAGATCTTAGATATAATTCTTCAAAAGTCTATGAACCTTGTCAATTCGGCAAGCAACATAAAAATAGATTTAAATCAATTAATGAAGTTTCAAATTCTAATGCATTATAGCTAGTGCATATGGATCTTTTTGGTCCTTCACAAAATAGAAGCATTGGAGGCAAATACTATGTATTTGTTTTAGTTGATGACTTTACTAGATTTACATGGGTCTATTTTCTAACAAAGAAATCTGAAGCCTTTTCGTAATTCAAAACTTTTAGATCCCAAGTTAAAAATGAGAAAAACCTAACATTGATAACTATTCATAGTGATCATGGTGGTGAATTTCAAAATTGTGAATTTGAAACCTTTTGTAGAAAAAAAGGTATTACTCACAATTTCTCAGCTCCAAGAACTCCTCAGAAAAATTGTGTTGTTGAAAGAAGAAATCATATTATTCAAGAAATGACTAGAACCATGTTGAGTGAATACTCAATTGCTAGTCACTTTTGGGCTGACGCTGTTAGTACTGCTTGGTATACTGTAAATCGTGTTTTAACCAGACCTTTTCTTAATAAAACCCTTTATGAATTATGGACTGGCCAAAAACCTAAAGTTTCATACTTCAAAGTTTTTGGGTGCAAAGTATTCATTCTGAATACAAAAGATAATCTACATAAATTTTCACCAAAATCCAATGAATGAATCTTTCTAGGCTATTCCACAACTACTAAGGCTTATAGAGTTTTCAGTAAAAACACTTGTACTGTTGAGGAAACAGTACATGTAAAATTTGACAAAACTGATCATTTTTTTAAATCATCCCAACCTACATCCTCAGATGTGTTTTTAAAAACTGATTATGAACCTTTATTAAAAGATCCTTCTGAAAAGGAAAGTGTTCAAGAAGATACTTCTGAAACATTTACCACAGAAGAATTTATACCATATGTTGATTAACAGGTTTTACAAAACCCTAATCAATTGTTTCTTAGGAATCATTCTATTGATAATATCATTGGTGATGTAAATAAAACTATAAGGACCAGAAATTCCTTAAGAAATGAAATAGAACATCTTGCTTTTCTTTCCCAATTTGAACCTAAATGTCTAAGTGAGGCCTTAAGTGATGAAGATTGGATCAAAGCAATGCAAGATGAACTAAATGAATTTGAAAGAAATCAAGTCTGGACTTTAGTTGAAAGACCTAAAGAAACAACTATAATTGGAGTAAAATGGGTTTTCAGAAATAAATGTGATGAAAATGGAATCATTGTATGAAATAAAGCAAGACTTGTTGCTAAGGTCTATAATCCACAAGAGGGAATAGACTATGAAGAAACATATGCTCTGGTAGCTAGACTTGAATCTATTCGAATTATATTAGCCTTTGCAGCATAATTTAACTTCAAACTATTTCAAAGGGATGTTAAATGTGCTTTTCTAAATGGTTTTTTCAAGAAGATGTTTTATTCGAACAACCTCCTGGTTTTCTAGACCCAAAACATCCTAATCTTGTTTTCAAACTTACCAAAGCCCTATATGGTCTTAAACAAGCCCCTCGAGCATGGTATGAAACACTTACAAGATTTCTTTTACAAAACAATTATACAAAAGGTACAGTAGATCCGACGCTTTTTATAAAAATGGAGAATAAAAATGTTTTGATTGTTCAAATTTATGTTGATGACATCATATTTGGATCAAATCATCAATCTTTAACTGATTCTTTTGCTAATTTAATGAAATCTGAGTTTGAAATGAGTATGATGGGTGAGTTAACATTCTTTTTAAGTTTTGAAATTTCCCAAAAACCATAAGGAACATATATATCTCAACATAAGTATATTAAATACTTTCTCAAAAAGTATGGATATGACAAAACTAAAAGTTTTTGCACTCCAATTGGTACCTCAAATACACTTGATCTTGATGAAACTGGGAAACCAGTAGATCAAACAATTTTTGGAGGTATGATAGGAAGTTTTCTATACTTGACAGCTAGTCGACCAGATTTAATGTTTTATGTAGGCTTATGTGCAAGATACCAATCTAATTAAAAAGAGTCTCATTTAAAAGCCTTAAAGAGAATATTTCGGTATTTAAAAGGTACTATGGATTTAGGACTATTTTACTCTTCTGTAATGGATTTTGTTTTAAAACATTTTTCAGATGCTGACTTTGGTGGTTGTAGAATAGATAGAAAAAGTACATCTGGAACATGTCATTTCTTAGGATATTCTCTGGTTTCTTGGTCTTGAAAGAAACAACACTCAGTAGCACTTTCCACTGCTGAAGCTGAATATGTAGCGGCTGAAAGTTTTTGTGCTCAAGTGTTGTGGATGCTACACACACTCACGGACTATAGATTGAGTTTTTCCAAAACCCAAATTCTATGTGATAATACTAGTGCCAAAGCTCTTAGTAATAACCCAACACATCATTCTCGTGAAAAACACATAGATGTTAGGCATCACTTTCTTAGGTATCACACACAAAAAGGAGATATTATTTTACAATTCATCGGAATGCAAGAACAACTTTCTGACATTTTTACAAAACCATTACCTTCCGATAGATTTGAGTTTATAAAACAGAAGCGAGGAATGATTACATTAAAATAATCATTTATATCTACTTCATGTTTTACATTTCTCCTTACATTAAACAACTCCTCTTTGAAAGGGGGAGAAAATTTCTTACTGTGTTTCTTCTTATCTTATGATCTTTAATTATTCATTCTCCTGGTATGTGTTTTTTGTCTATCTGTTTATCGTATTTACAGTTTTATTATATTATTTACCTATCTGCTTATCGTAACATCCGTTCATGGTAATGAATTTCTTTTCCATTGATACGTCCGTTCATGTTAATGAATTTCTTTTCCATCGGCTTGTCCGTTAATGGTAATTAATTTCTTTTCCATAGGCTTGTTAGTTCATGGTAACAAGATTGTTTTCCATCAGCTTGTCAGTTTATGATAATAAGATTTCATTCCATCATCTTTTTAGTTCATGGTAACAAGATTGTTTTCCATAGTCTTGTAAATTCATGGTAACAAGTTTGTTTTCCATCGGCTTCTCAGTTCATGGTAACAAGATTGTTTTCCATCGGTTTGTCAGTTCATGGTAACAAGTTTGTTTTCCATGAGCTTCTCAAGTCATGGTAACAAGTTTGTTTTCCATTGGATGGCCAGTTAATGGTAACGGCTTTGTTTTCCATCGGCATGATGATTGATGGTATTCTTTTTCTTCATATGCTTGAGTTTTTTTTCAATACTATCTAAACCAACAATTACCTTACGATCTCTGGCAGGTACATACTTTTCAATTTTTTTTATTTTTTTCTTTTTAATCCCATCCGTTGATTTCTTTTCTTCTAATGTCAACCGTAGAAGATCAACGATCACACTGTTGTCACCTATAAATAGACCCCCTCCTCCCCAAACCCACACCAATTTTTCATGATTTTTGGCGAAGCTCTACTCCACCAATTTAAGTCATCATACGATCTTTCAAGTGGCTTCACCTATATGTCTCAATCCTATGCTAATACTCCGGCCGAAATGTCTTCAAATATTTTTTCAGAGAAAGACTTTTTTAGAGGAATGTTAGTTTCTCAGGACTTTTTTGTTTCGTATGATTCCACAATTAGAAGAATCATTTTGTTCCATGACTGGGAACATTTATGTGTTGAAAAACCAGTATCTCAAGATCCGGTTCTTATTGATGAGGTCAGTCATTTTTACAAAACCGTATCATTTGATAAGGAATTGACTATCAACTTTGCTGTGTATGATAAGAAAATTTCTATGTCTGTGAATCAAGCAGCTCATTTTCTGAATGTTCCGATAGAAGGTGATTCTTTCTATCCACCTCATAAACTACCAGAGGAAGTTGGTATGTTTAACAAAGAAAATGCTGAAAAGTCTCTGCTTATTATAAATTAAGAGAAGAGGAAAGTGGCTCATCTTTCTCCGGACAACAGATTTGTGGCTCTGTGGAAGAAAGGTTTTCTTATCCCAAGGTAAGGGGATAGAGATACTTTGAAGGTTTCTGATGTCTTCATGTTGGAATATCTTGTTAACATGAGAAAAGTAAATCTTATGGGATACATCTTTGAAATGATTAAGAATTTCAAGTCAGGAGTAATCAAATCTCATTTGATTATGTATCCAGTTATCCTTACAAAGTTTATTCTCAAGAGTATGAAGTTTTGTAATATTCCTTTGAAAGGAAAACTGATAGATTTGAAGCCATCTTGTATTAGTAAGAGTACTTTGATGAAGTTGAATGTTTGTTTTGACCTGAATTCAAAACTTTTTGAAAAATATTTAGAAGCAGAATCGGCTCAGAATCAATCAGATCCTATACCTGTCAAAGATAATCCATATGTTGGTGTTTCTCAAAAATCAGATCCGTAAACCAGTTCAAAGCCAAAGACGAAACCACGATACAGTAAGGAAGTGGTGGCCAAGTGGAGAAAAGATATAGAATAATGAAAGGAAGGTGATCCAAAGTTCAGTCTTGACCCATCTGAAGCTTTTGCAGAAAGAATAAGTGTAGAGAAAACCCTTCAAGCTGAAAAGAAAAAGAAAACTCTTTTGAAAATAAAGGCCCAAGACTATGATATCTCTAATGTATTGAAAATGGTTAAGGATGCTAGTGCCCAATTAATGGAAGAAATACATCAAGAACCTATCATACAGAGTCTTCAAGAGAAAGAAAAAGGAAAAAAAATGTTGGAAGAGATAGAGGAAGTTGAATAAGAGGAAGGATATTTTCTTTTAAAATTCATTCAAAGTTCGAAAAAGAGTAGAGAAGACTCGGTTCAAAAGAAAAGTGAAGGTATTCAACAAGTTCATCATGACGCTCAAGCACTGGTTGAATCTTTTGTAACTCCAGATAAAACACCCTCTCAAGCAAAGCAAGGTGCTCAATCTTTTCATACGAAAAAATTTGTTGTCATAAGTGACAAAGTAGAAGAAGAAAGAATGGAGAAATAAAAAGAAAAAGGAAAAAATCCAGTTGTTGACTCAAGCCGGTCGAATGAACTACATTCATATGATGAAGATACTGATTCAGAACAAACAATCTCTCTCAAGTGGAGTGATTACATTGTTCATGTTTTAAGAAGGTTTGAAAAGACTATTCTATACTTTCCCAGGCTTGAGGGGAAAATTGATTTCATTACTGACAATCAGAAAAATAAATTTGGTTATGTAAGTGACTTAAGAAAGAAGGTTTTGTCAATTGAAGCTAATTTGAAAGTTTTATCTGAAACTTCAGTTGCTCATAAGAAGGTTTGCAACAGGATGACCAAGTGGTCATATAAAACAAAAATCTCAATGAATGAACATGAGATATCAATTGAAGATATAAGGAGGTTGTCAAATGATCTTGCGATTGCTTTCAATAAGCTTGAAAAATAAATGGTTCAAAGATTGAATCAGGAAAGTCATGAAGTCAATATCCCTTCAGTGAAAGAGTTGCAAGAAAGAAAGAATGATTTTCAGTCCAAATTTTCGAAGGTTTCATCTTTCAAAGATGAAATGGTTTTTTTGAAGAAACAAAATTATATGTTATCCAAAGATAACAAGAATTTGAAAAACAGAATTGATACCCTTGATGATGTAATCAGAGTCTAGGAGGAGACTATCAAGAATCAAGATCAGCTTTTTCCTGACCAAAAAGAGCTTCTCAGATCTCAGGGTGATTCAGTTTCTGAAGACAAGAAAGAAATCAAAAAGATGAAAGCTGTTCTTCATGAGCTGATAAAGAAGGAAAAGGAAAGAGAAAACAAATGACTGTTGTATTTGTTTTTCCTTTCGTATGAAACATGTCTGTTTGGTAATGACATTTATGTTACTCTTTCTTTTGTCCTGCAATTCTTTTCTTTAACTCTTTCAGGAATCTCAAGGTTACCCCATTCTTTTTTCAAATCACAAAGGGGAAGAATGTTTTATAAAGGGGAAGAATGTTTTAAAAAGGGAGAATGATTTAATAAAATACTTCGAAACCACGGAAAATATGTGTATAAAATCCTTAGGAAAGTATATACCTAAGGGGAAGTTAGTTATATTCAATATCATATTCATAAGAGTTTCCAATAACTCAGGGGGAGATAAGTATTTCTTGTTGTCTTTACTATGTGTTTTGTGCTTTCCAAAAAGGGGGAGATTTTCGATTCAAAAGATCTATTTTGACTTCTATATCTTTTTTTGGAAATCACAAATGTCTTTTACCATGTTGATCGTACTGAGCATGCTGATCATACTGACCATGCTAATTGTACTGACCATGCTGATCGTACTGACCATGCTGATCGTACAGACCATGCTGATCGTACTGAACATACTGATCGTACTGACCATGCTGATCGTACTGACCATGCTGATCGTACTGACCATACTGATAGTACTGACAATAATATCGTACTGACTCTATCAATCATACCGTACTGACTCTGTCGATTGTACTCACTTTTGTGTATCTTTCTTTGTATCACATCAATACATTACTTTTAGTAATACTTATAATACTTATACTTTCATTACTTGTTTCGGTACTTAGTCAAAAATACTTGTTTCATATTAATCATACTCTTGTTTATCATATTCATATATCTTTTCTTTTAACCAATACGATGTCGTTGAGTTAGCTACAAACTAATAAAAATGATGTCGTGCTTTCTGTTTCAATATGACTGTTATAATGCCAGGTGTCCAAGTCCCTCCGAGTTTTTCAGAGAAATATGACCGTTGGAGGAAATGTGACTGTTGGAACCTGAGGCCTATAAATAGGAGGTCATTTGAAGCCGAGAGAGAATAACTGTGATACTTTGATTCTATTATGTTCTAGAGAGGGACGTTGTGACTTCTCTCATGCTTTGTTCTTTGTGCGACCGATCTTCGTATCAAGGGCTTTCAAGTAATTGAAAGATAGAGGTGCTGATTACCTACAAAATCGAGGGCTTCTGGGGATAGGCAGACAGATGAACCGATCATCGTATCGAGGGCTTACCAAGGTGGTTGTAAGACAGACCTCTTATCCTAGGTGAAAGGATAACCCTTCTCTTTGGGTCAAAAGAATTGTAACCCTTTTACATTTCCGCTTCTGTTTGTATTAGAAAATAATTTTTATTGTTTCCTTTCTTCATTACACTTTCAATTGTAATTGTTTCAATTAAAATTATTCTATTACATATTTTATTAAAAGATTCTATATGCTTTATGGTAAAATCTCTCACACTTATATTACTCTGATTATTGTATTCATCTTGAATACAATTACTTTAATTTTCTAGTATTATTACATGACACCCTACCTTTATATTCAATACAACTGTGGTTGTCTGTTTTTGTTGAGAATTGTATTAGTTTAAGACCATTTAAACAAATTTCTTAAGTGTTTAAAAAAATGTTTTTAAACCTACAATTCACCCCCCTCTTGTATTGTTCCATCTAATATACATATTCATCTACATATTTGATCCAACACACTGATGGTGGGATTGAACCTCGTGAGGCTTCCTACGTACCATGCCTTGACATGGATCAAAGTCCACGTAGTTTAGGTATATAGTTTAACATCATGATGGATGGGGGCATATAGTTTAACATCATGCTAGATGAGGGCATCTGGGGATTGCACTCTGAGGAAGCCCGAGATGTTGGTGAACCAACGTGAAGGGGTCGGAACGACCAGGTGGTGGGCTTGAACCTCATGGGGCTTCCTACGCACCATGCCTTAACATGGATCAAAGTCCCCATAGTTCGCTAGAGGTGGGGGTCAGGGTCGGTGCTAACTCTAAGCTCACGTGATCCATGCTCGGTGTGAGAAACCAGAGGTTGCAGGGACCTGACGATCTCGTCGCGAAGGTTGCGTCTATGGGAAACGAAGAGGGGCTTATGCATTAGGTGGCCCGTGGTGCTGGGACTTACTCCAGGATAGAGTCCCAAGGTGCGACAAAGCGCAGAAGGAGAGGGATTTGGGACCGAAGATGGGAGGTGGATCATTCCCTATCATGTCCTTCCATGACCTTGGAGGTGGCGAAGTACAGAGGTGCATGATTTCCACCTTCTGCAAGAGGTGCTAGGGGCTTGCACGAAGGAGGCTTCCCCTCTCCCCTGCGGACAAACACCACTCCAAGAAGGAGGATATCATCCCCTGTGGGGACTAGGGGGCATGGAGAATGTCCAAGGCGATGGGCGATGTCACAGTTTAATGTCATGTGTTGAGTACAAGGGTTCTTGGTAGTTTAACATCTTGTAGCTCGGATGAGGTGGGTTTACTCCGCACCCCTAGGGCTTACATAACCAGTACCCTCTGCCCCTTGGGGAAGAGAAGGCATCAGCATGGCCGTGGTGAAGGGGGGTCACAGAGAGAACCATCGAGGGGTCACGTTAGAGTGGCTATGCAAAGAATCAATATCCATTAGCGTACCTATGCGAAGAATCATTAGGTGAACCAATGCTACGGGTGGTATCGTCCATAGGACTTTGATATCACATTGTGAAAACCTATAGGGTCGCACGAGAAGAGGAATTTCTAAGCAGAGGGGTCCCCAGGATGGGGCCTTGTGGAGCTCGGTTTCTTTTGATGGTGGAGGGAACTTGCGAAGCGGTGTTCTTCGTGAAGTGGAGTGCCTTGGCCTTAACATGTGGCAGAGAAGCGAGTGGGAGGTGCTTTGCGAAGTGGAAGGGTGTTTGCGGAGCACTGCCTTGCGAAGCGTAGGTTCATTGAGAATCAAGGTGCTGTGAAGTAGTGTGGTTCGCGAAGTACAGCAACCCTACCTTGGTATGTGGATCGTGTGTACATTGTGGGTGTTTCATGATGCATAAATGCTCCGTGAATGCCCGGGTCCCCTTGGGGTTCACCTTCCTTCGCGAATTCCCATAGGTTACGTGAAGGGCATCCCTCTCGGAAGTGGGGCTCAAAACATGACAAGAAGGAGGCCTCTCGCGAAGAAAAAATACCTTATAGAGATCTTGAATCTTGGAGTGAAGAGTGCATCACGATTTGGGAGCTGAGAAGCTGATAGGTCGGATTGTCCATCCAGAGGGCTCTGGGGGAGATCAGTATTTATAGGCAAGAGGCGCCGCAAAGTAGAGCTCACGCGGTGCGAAGGGGCTTCGGTTGCTCCGCGGCGTGTTGCGAACGTGAACCGGCTTCGCAGAGAGGTACCACCTCCTTTTCTTCATGGCGTGTTCATGAACATCAGGGCATTCACAGAGAGTTACCGCCTCCTCTTCTTCGCGGAAGGTTCGCGAACGTCAGAGTGTTCAATGAGAGTTACCACCTCATTCTCTTTGAGTCGGGTTCACAAATGTCAGGGCATTTGCCGAGAGTTACAACCACCTCTACTTCGCGGCGGCCGCGTTTCACGGGGGGTCTCCATGTCGGGGTTTTACAAGGCAGGGCGTGAGCCTCTTTTTTCTTCCCTCCATTCTTCTAATAGTTTGGCGCTAACAGTTATGCTGCAGAAATATCGCCTCAACATTTCTCTCTCTTTCACTAATGAAATTCTCTTATCATATTTATGTGAATACCAAGATATATTTCATTTACTGGGGTGTTCATAAAGACATAATAGTTATATTATTTATTCTGGAATTGGAATACATATAACCATAACTCCCTTTCCATGGGTTATAAATGACACAATGATTAATTTTTTAAGAACTTTTGAAACGTCACTATTTTGAAATGAAACCCATTTCTTTTATTCTCTATGTGTTATTTATGAAATATTTGATTATGATCTATGTGGCTCACATGAAAATAGATTCATATTAAGGGTGAACCATGATATCTCTCTAATGCATTGGGTAAATAATTAATCTCTAGAGATGAATAGTTTCACGATACCTTGGTGAATATCCTTGGTAATATTTATGAAACCATGGGGATGAACCTTGGTGATATATTCATGAATGTCTAAATGAAATTTTGTAGCTACATATTTATATTATGTTTCAAGTTCTTTTCATTATGATATTCCTATACTTCCATTACTCATGTCCTTATGTTTTTATTCAAGTTCTTATTAATATCACAAGTAAACTGATTCCCTTGTTTACCCATACTGGGACTTCTGCTCAACCTTTCCTTTGATGTATGTCTCCATGAAAAGAGATGTAGTAATTTTACATAGGATGAACCAATGATGAAGACTTATGAGTGGTTTAGAAGAATGTTTTATATTGTTTTCATGTATTATGTTCCCTATTTACAAGACACTAGACTTTAAAGATCCTCTGTTTGTAAAATGTAATGAAAGGTTATGTAATAAAAAGGGGGGATTCCATAGATGGTATCAAAGGATAGTTTAGTAATTTATGGAAATTAGGATATGAAAACCTTAGGAATAATCCTATGGAAAAGTTTAAATATAAGAAAACTTCCTGGTATTTTGTTGAGTATGAAGTAAGTGGTTTATCAAGAAAATACATCCATGTCTGGATACGAGTAGGTAGAGGTGCCTCTGGCATAGAGGTATCTAAAAGTGAAAACTCTGACAAGGAGTTTTGGCCTTGAACTGGAGTATCCTGGTACACGACAATGGGCCTTGATGCACTATTTGTTACAACACTCCCGAGGGATATGTTTGGTTAATCAAAATATTTTTATGAATCATTATGAAGGATTTATAGAAAAATGTAATTGTTTAAAGAAGTTTTATGACATAAATCCTTTATAGTTAAAAGATTCATAAATGAAATAAGTTTCTCATTAATGTTTTATTATTTTAGAAATGTCAGTCAATAGGAGGAACCATGCAAATGGTGACAATAATGCACCATGCGCTGACGACCATCCGATGGAAGCTATAATGGAAACATTCATGCGAATGATGAAGCAAAGGACTCAAGTTATGGGAAATAACTTGAATTAAGAAGAGAGAAAAATCTCACTACGAAGGGAAAAATATTTTATTGAGTCCTTTATGCATCAATGACCACCAACCTTCAGTGGATCGACTGACCCATTGATTACTGAACAGTGGATCAGCTCTACCGAGAATATCTTTTCTATGCTCTACTGTTCAGAGAATGAGAAGGTCACCCTGGATATCTATTGCTTAAAAGGATAAACTAATCAGTGGAGGGATCTAATTAAAAACATGAGGCAAATAGTAGAGGTTGAAGCAATGGGGTGGGAAGAGTTCAGAGGGATCTTCATCTGTAAGTATTTCCCTCACTCCATGAGAACAAGAATGGAGAAGGAGTTTCTTGAGCTGAAGTAGAAGGAGAATGAATTTGTGGGAAGCTACGAGATTAAATTCACAAGGCTTTCACGTTTTACCTCAAGCTTTTTAATAAATCTAAATGGAAAGGTTGATAGATTCTTTGGTGGGCTGAGACCTCATCTGTAAAGAATCTATCCAACCGAGACTATGATAGCTATGAGGAGATCATGGGGAGTGCGATGAAAGTTGAGCTGAAGATTGGTGAGACACAGTGGTTTCATAAATCCAATGAAAAGAAGAGATCAATGGAGCCCAGCTTGTGGAGGACCTTAAATTAGGGAAGAGGAGGCAAGCAAGTGCAACTTCCTATGTGTAATAAATGTGGGAAGAAGCATTCAAGTAACTGACTACTTGGGAGCGGGAAATGATACTAGTGTAGAAGAGATGTCCATATTGCGAGGAATTATTGTAGTGAGGTGAAACATAAAATTAAAAACATAAACAACCAAGGGAAGATGGTTCTATCCCTACATGATGTCCAAGGATTTAGGTGTGGACAACGTGGGCACTTTGCTAATCACTGTCCAAATCTGAGGGCAGTGGAGGGGACCACCATAAATCTCAGCAAATTATAAGGGATCAAGGTCATGATTTTTCTATCACGACAACTAAAGTTGAAACTCCAAATGATGTGGTATCAGGTACTCTTATTGTCCTCTCAAAGATAGAAAATACTTTGTTTGATTATGGTTCTACGCATTCCTTAATTTCCTCCAAGTTTGCAAAGAATTTAGATTCAACCCCTAATTTTCTAAAAGTAGAGTTATCAGTGAAGAATCCTGGTGGGATTATCCAAGCATCGTCAGTGTTAAGAAACTATAGTATTTACGTTAGTGAGCAAAATCTTATCGCAAATCTAGTAGTCATTCCCATTCTGGAATTTGACATTATACTAGGGATGGACTGTCTCTCAAAGTATAATTCTAAGATCAATTATAGAAGCAAAGAAATATCAGTAGTATTGAATGGAAAACCTATAGTTATCTTAAAAGGAGAGATATCTCAACCTGATCTTTATCTAGAATGAACTCTATATATCCTTCTTTATGTAATTGATCAGTGAAGAAGAAGAAGGAAATGAGAGTTTGAGGATATAAATTGTACCCATCATCCAGGAATACATTAACGTATTTCCGGAGGAGTTTGCTGGACCCCCCACAGAAAGAGAGGTATATTTCTCTATTGAACTCCTTCCTATATCTCATACAATATCAAATACCCCCTATAGGTTGGAAAATGTGGAGTTAGAAGAATTAAAGAAACAACTGCAAGATCTTTTGGAAAAGGGGTTTATCTGACTGAGTGTGTCTCCGCGGAGAGAACCAGTTCTCTTTGTGAAGATGAAGGATGGATCTATGCGGCTATGCATTGATTATAGAGAATTTAATGGGATCACAGTGAATAACAAATAACCTCTTCCAAGAATTGATGACTTATTTGACCAACTTAATGGGGATCAATTTTTCTCTAAGATTGATATATGATTTTGTTATCACCAACTGAGGGTGAATAATGAAGATATTCCAAAAACCACTTTCCGATCAAGATATGGGAATTGTGAGTTTGTTGTTATGCCCTTCAGACTGACTAATGAACCTACTATTTTCATCTACATGATTAATAGAGTCTTTAAGGACTACATTGATAACATTTTGGTAGTTTTTATTGATGATATTATGATATATTCCAAAAGTCGCGAGGAGTATGAGGATCACCTAAGGGATATTTTGCAAACTCTACGAAAGGAGAGTCTTTTTGGAAAGTTCAGTAAATGTGAAGTCTGGTTACAACAAGTGGCATTCTTAGGGAACATTGTTACCAATAAAGGAATCACAGTTGACCCTACAAAGACAAAAGTTGTAGAGGAGTGGCCTCAACATAAAAAAATAACTGAGATTTAAAGTTTCCTTGGATTAACAAGATATTATAGGTGGTATTTGAAAAACATTTCATGACTTTATAATCTATTAACCAAGTTAACTCAAAAGGGGTCAAGTTCATCTGGACAAAGGAGTGTGAGGAATGTTTCCAAGAGATGAAGGAGAGATTGGTTACTTCACCCATGTTAACTCTACCCTCAATTGGAGAAGGATTCATTATTTTTAGTGATGCATCTCTAAAAGAGCTTGGGTTTGTCCTCAGGCAAAATGACCAAGTCATTTCTTATGAATCTCGATAGTTCAAGACTCTTGATCTGAAAAATCCTACTCATGATCTAGATATTGATGTGGTCATTTTTCCTCTGAGGATATAAAGGAACTATCTTTATGGGGAGAATTGTGATATATACACAAACCATCAAAGTTTGAAGTATATTTTAACTCAAAAGGAATTGAACATGAGGAAAAGGAGATGGCTGGAACTTATTAAAGACTATGATAGTTTAATTCATTATCATCCTGGAAGAGCTAATAAATTCACTGATGCATTAACAGGAAAGACCCAGTTTTTCTGTCCATTATGAGGATTCAAAGAGATCATTTGATTAATGACCTAGTAAAACTGGACATGGGAATTATAAAGGAATGGACATCATCAACCTTAACCCAAATGATTTCTCAATTGTCACTACTTGAGAAGATCAAGAAATATTAGAAGGAAGATCCTTAATTACAGAAGAAGTTTGAGGATGTGAAGGATGGGAAGTTTCCTGAGTTCAATACTTATCAAGAAGGTGTATAGAAATTTCATACAAGACTATGGGTTCCATCTATTCAGGAAATAAAGAAGGAGCTGATGGATGAAGCTCATAGATCTACTTTCTCTATACATCCTGGTAGCATGAAAATGTATAGGGACCTTCGTAATAATTATTGGTGGGATAATATGAAATGGGAGATTACTGAATACACTTCAAGGTGCCGGGTATGTCAGTAAGTGAAGGAAGAGTGAAAAATTCTTAAAGGGGAACTGCAACCACTACCAATACCAGCATGGAAGTGGGACAATAAAACTATGGACTTTGTGACTGGTCTCCCAAGAACATCCAAAGGAAACAATGCAATATGGGTTATTGTGGACCTTCTCACCAAGACTGCCCATTTTATCTCTATTTGGGAAGATTTATCTCTTGATCAACTTGGTAGTATTTACGTAAAGGAAGTGATAAGGATGCATGGAGTTCCACTTTCTATCGTATATGATCATGATCCAAGGTTCACATCAAAATTCTAAAGAAGTCTTCAACAAGCTCTGAGCACTGAATTGAATTTCAATATGCCCTATCACCCCAAACTGATGGCCAATATGAAAGGACTATTCAAACACTCTAGGACATGCTGAGAACTTTCTCAACGAAATTTAAGGGTGGATGGGATCAACATATCTCTTTAGTTGAGTTCTCTTAAAACTACAACTTCCACTCAAGCATTAAAATGGAACCCCATGAGGCTCTATATGGGAAGTGTTGTAGAACGTATACTTGTTGGGATGAATCTAGTGAGAGACAGATTCTTGTGGCTGATCTTGTTCAAGAGATGATAGAAATGGTTCATTCCATCCAGCAACACATTAAGGACGCTCAGAGTCATTCAAAGAGCCATACCGACAACCATCGAAGGGACATGGAATTTGATGTTGGTGACAAGGTTTTTCTTCAAATATCACCATGGAATAGATTCATGAGGTTTGGGAAGAAAGGGAAGCTCAACCCTATGTACATTGGTCCCTATGAAATCCTTGATCGTGTGGGAGTAGTGTCTTATCAGCTTGCACTTCCTCCAAATCTAGCACAAGTTCATTATGTCTTCCACCTATCCTTCTTAAGGAACTA
The DNA here is from genome assembly GCA_963277665.1 of Viscum album. NCBI lineage: Eukaryota > Viridiplantae > Streptophyta > Magnoliopsida > Santalales > Viscaceae > Viscum > Viscum album. Next base: position 774,544,714 of record OY728166.1, on the reverse strand, counting down.
CATACCTGACCCTTCACATATACTAATCCCAGAGGTGGTACAACTGGAACATGACCTCTCTTATGAGGAGAAACCGGTGGAGATCTTGGATCGAAGAGACAAGGTTCTACGCAACAAGACTAACCACCTTGTTAAGGTGTTGTGGAGGAACTAAAAATGTGAAGAAGCCACATGGGAACCGGAAGAGTACATGAGACAAAAGTACCCACACATTTTCCCAACATAGGGTATGAGATAAAATTTTAGGGATGAAATTTCTTAAGGGGGGAAGAATGTAACGACCCAAACTTTTTAATTATATTTGTTTCCCAATTTTGTGTGTCATTTTATTTTATACTCAACAAAACTATATTCTTTAATTAATGAAGTGGGTATCATTCAAATGATACCGTTGGGTTTTGACCATTATTTGACCATTGGTCAATATGACCATTGGAAACTATAATCTTTCCATTGTGTTTTTATAAATACGGTTATCTTGGTTAATTAATACATAAAGATGATTGAATGGACTCATCCAGTAGACTCGAGCCATATGAAGCCCTCCTGTCAGAGCTTGGGAATGAGATAGCATCACTAGGCTTTGCTCTGGACCAAGCCCAAGACAAACTTCAATATATGAAGCATGAACTAAATCACCTAATGGAGAAGTTCAAGCTGATAGAAATCACCACTCGGGCAATGTTGTCCGAGCCACCCCAAGATTCTATAACCAAAACACACCGTACACATAGGTTATATGATGGTGTTATAAGGGGATATGTAATGAGACCTCAGCTTCTTTGTGTAATCCTTTTATATAAATACAATTGTTATTTCTTATTATGGAAAAGTATGTGAATTTCAAATATTTGGATAAATATAGGATGTGTATTATTGATAAATTTAGAAAAAAAGGGGTATTTTAAATTTTTTTTGTATTCATTAAATATTTAATAATGTGAAATGATTTTCCAAAAACATTCTTCTACAGTTGTGATCAATGATAAAATTAGATTCTAATAAGATCTAATTTGTTTTTAGTGAATAGTTAAGTAGGAATAGTAATATACCCATATGAATAGTAATTTGACCAAAAAATAGAAACTTCACCCATGAATGTTTAAATACATTTTAGACATCTTAAAAGTGAAAAATGATCATCGTTTATGTTTTGGTATTTTTGTATGCCATAAATATTTTATTTAAAATTTTATAATTAATTTTATAATTTAAAATGGAAATGTATTTTCATAAAATTTAATCATAAATTTTTACTTTATTGTCTTATGGGTATATGATATTTTAATGGGACCTTGATTAATTTTTTATGGTGTTACAAAATGAGTTATAGTTTTAAAGTTGTATTTTTGGAATAAATAATGATTTTATTTAAAAATTAAATTCAAAATGTTTAGAAAATTATTTTCATAAAATAGAAATCAATTTTTATTTTAGAGTATCGATATTAGGGTAGGGTGAATTTTTGGTCTTTTTCTGAAAGAGTTGAATTATCATTGTATAGTAAAAATGTAGTTTTGAGTTTTTGGTATTTAATGACATCATTAGGGATGTAATAATTATGTAATCATTTTGGTCGACTTATTAATAGTGATATAAGGTATGAGGTTTCCCAAGTAGCCAATACCATGGTCAAATACCAGGGCGAAGCCCATGGTTTCACCAATACCACCGATGAGGTGTCCCTTGGAAATTAATTATTTATTCACTCATTTTTCCTATATATACCAAGACATTTACCTAATTCATTTCATTCCAAAATGATCCTAAACGAAGTTATGGTCTCCTTACCTCACAAGGAGTCCTCCCAAGGTTCCCTCAAGCATCGCAAGGTCCCTAACTTTAAGCATTCGAAGTTACTCTTCAAGGTAAGGGATCCTTTCACCCTCCTTTTTTATGTCATGACTTCGTTTATGTTATGTCTTATAGTTCCATTTTTTTTATGTGGGTATTGTTCTTATATATCTTTAATACTATCCATTTCATTCCCAAATTATGGGAGACCCTTTCCCCTCTCATCAATTTATTTTCTGAAATTTTAAGTGTTGTCGTTAGGCTACCAAATTATCATAAAAAAATCACATCTTCTCTTTTCCTTTCAGTTCCATTTTCATATGGTATTTCCTTAAAATATCTATAAAATGATCTTATTTATTTTTATTCTATACCCCTACTATACAATGAGTTATTTATGATTGGTTTACTCCTGTCCCCTATCTTTTCAATGTTTTCTATAACCATGTTATATAGTCATTATGCAGCAGAAATTTCACCTCAACATTTCTATCTCTTTTCTCATGAAATTATCTTATCTTATTTATGTGAATACCCAGACCTATTTCGTTTCCTGGGGTGTTCATAAAGACATAAAAGTTATATTATTGATTCTAGAATTTGAATACATATAACCTTAACTCCCATTCCTTGGGTTATAAATGACATAAGGATTAAGTTTTTAAGAACTTTTGAAACATCACTATTTCTAAATGAAACCCATTTATTTTATTCACTATGGGTTATTTATGAAAGGGTTGATTAGGATATATGTTTTTCACATGAAAAAATACATATTAAGGGTGTGACCTAGTAGATCTCTAATACATTGGGTAAAGAATTAATCTCTAGAGATAACAAGTTTCATGATACCTTTGTGAATAACCTTGTTAATTTTCATTATCCCTTGGGGATGGACCTTGGTGATATGTTCATGAATTTCTAATTGAAAAGTTTTAGCCACATATTCATGTTATGTTTCAAGTTATTTTCATTATGACATGCCTATACTTCCATTTCTCACGTCCTTATGTTTTTATTCAAGTTCTTATTGATATCACAAGTAAACTGATTCCCTTGTTTACCCATACTGGGCCTTCTGCTCACCCTTTCCTTTAATGTATGTCTCCAAGATATGAGATGAAGTAATTGTACATAGGATAAACCTATGATGAATCCTTAAGAGTGGTTTAGAAGAATGTTTTATGTTTTTTTTCATGTATTATGTTCCTGATTTCCCAGAAACTAGACTTTAAAGATCATCTGTTTGTAAAATGTAATGAAAAGTCATGTAATAAAAAGAGGGGATTCCATAACCATGTTCCTGGATCTATATCCAAAACAAAACCTTTTATTTTTTGTAACAAAGTTTAAAAAACCATGTTCTAACCAAATATCTCCCACTGTATTTTTTTTTCAGGGTTTGTCTAGGGCACCCACACAGTTCAGAAAAAGTATGTATTAATCATTAACATCCTTCTATCCTCTTAAGTAATTCAAACAGTTTCCCTTAACCATTATCAAACTATGAACCCTTAATTTTTTTTTCAATATATTCCAAAAACATATATAAACTCTCAAAACTCAACCCTAGTATTGTATTACTTCAAAATACATAATTAAAGGGCCATATACCAGAATTTGAGGGTGAAACATTCTCTAAACTATTAGGCATTTCTTATTTATAAAGACAGAGTTTTTTATGATTTTGGAAAGGTTTAAATCATTTGACAAACATATAGTCGTACCACTACCATGTCCCTTCTTGAATATATCCATGGTGCTATAAAACTTAGACAAAATAGATACTATTTCCATGAAACATTTTCTCTTGGACAAACACAATATGTATCAGAATGTGTAGAAAATTAAAATCTGGTGAAATATTAATGTGCTCCCATCAAATGATATGGTTAAGAGCAGGGTGATACATTTAAAAATGAAATATACAAAAAAAATGTGTATGAATCCGAATCTTAGGTATAAAAAATAGATAAGACACATCAAATATCTGTTCTAGTATTTAAAAAGGGATAATGTTCTAATGAGGTAAATAACCTTACTTACCCATACATGAGTGACCTACCCTCAGAAAGACTTTCAAGAACAGATAATATCACACATCAAATAATAAAATATGATGATGATTCAAATAATATTTATGATGAAGATGTGTCATCTCTATCCTTTTTTCTGATAACTCAAATTTTATCTATCCTCTAGGTCATAACAATGAAGATTATTTGGTCCCTACCTGGAAAAGTAGAGACTAATAATGATGATCATATAATTATTCAAAAGGGTCCTTATGTATTGAGTAAGGATAGTTATTATTGTTTGGGAACTCCACTAATCATATATAATCCTCCCATGTTCCTTCAAAATATATAAAATCAGACTAGATCATGTCTTCTAATTTTTGAATCATGTATTATGATTCTCTATCTATTTAAGGATGATAAGTCATGCTCAAGAATAATTGGGTAATGAAATCCATCTATAAATATCACAAAATCTGAGAGGTGAAATGAGGATCTTTTCATAGTTGAAAAAAACTAGAATTCCATTCAAATTTACAAATTCTTAAATATAGATTTTTCACAAGTATTATAACATATTGGATTCATAAATAAGGATAAAGTGAGCTGAATTTGTAACTTGATCCATAATTACCCATACAACATTATGTTCCAAAAAATTCTTGGTAGACATGTAAAACAAATCTAAATATATTTTCTTTCATTTATAGATTGGGATATGTAAAGATTACAACACTATATAATCAATAGTACTCAGCCTTGACTTATTAACAAGTGAGGAATCATGAGAAAAACTCTACTTTATTTTTCATGCCAGAAAACAGGAAATGGGTTCTCAATGCATTATACATATTTTTAAATTATAGAATTAACAAACCATATCGAGTGGTAGAATAAAAAATTAGTTTTTCTGGAAAATACAACATAGAAACTATCTGATCTCAAAAAATAAAACATGTATTCCTATCTCATTTTGATCCATCTATGGTATCCCCACTATTATGTTTTTATTAAATAGTAAGGCACTATGGGTCCTATATTTTCATTTTCATACCTTTATCCACAAAATAAGGTATAAGAGTCACTGGAAAGAAAACCGTGATTTCATTTTGTTTAGTACAATCGAAATTTATATCTACACGCATAACCATCAATTTATATTGATCACGATCTTCCCTGGATAATTGATTATATGACTTATATCTAAAATCATCTTCCAATTAATTCAATTTTCTAGGTTCATAAACCAAGAAAAAATTCTTCCATTCGATGATATACCATACATCATCATTGAATTAGGTTCACATATCATAATAAAAAATGTATTTCAAACTTTTATGGTTTCTGAACCTAGTGAATTTATCACTAAAGAGATAATGATGTCTATTTTTCAATACATGGACTACCATAAGTAATTCCAAATTATAAGTCAAATAATTATTTTCATGAATTCACAACTTCCATGATACATAAGATACCACATGGACTCCTTTCATGAGAACAAAGTCAAGTCAAGATCTAGATACATCACAAAATGTTAAATAACACTTGATAGGTTTTGGGAAAACAATAAATTTTGAAGAAGTGAGCCTTTATTTAAGATTAAAAAAGGATTCTTGATAACAATCACCCCAATTGAACGGAGAACCCTTTTTCATGAGTGATGTCATCAAATATGCGAGTAATGATAAGTATCCATAGAAGTGATGATAGTAACCTGATAAGCCCAAAAATCTTCATATCTCAAGGATGTTCTCTAGTAGTTTCAAAGAGACCAAAACTTCTATCTTTATAGTTTCTTCTAATATGAATTTCTCAAAAATTTTATGGCCAATGAGTAAAACCTCTTGTATCCAAAAATAAAATTTATATATTTTGTATATAACTGGTTCTCCAAAAAAATGATCAATATAATATCAAAAATATTATTCATGTTCTTTATGATTTTGAGAATACACTATAATTTCATCCACAAATACTTGAATGAAAGTGTCTAGGAACCACTAAAAGACAAAATTCATAAATACCATGACATCTCATGGTACATTAGTAATACCAAAGGGCATGAAATAATATTATTAATGATTTAAATTACATTATAAGGATATATTTGGTATATCATTTTTCCTAACCTAGAGTGGGTGGTGCCTGAAGTGTGGATTAATTTTTGCGAACAATTGGGATCCCTTAAATTGATCAAAAAAGTCATCAAACCATGTTAGTGGATATATACTATTTATTGTAACTTGATTAATCATACAATTATCAACAAAAAGTCATAACGAACACCACACCTTCTTGAAAAAATAACTGGAGCAACGTATGTTGACATAATCGGTCTTATAAATATTTTACCTTCCAATTATTCCATTTTCATTTTAAACTCCTTAAATTATATTAGTTCCCTTTTATACAATAGAAGTGAAATAATATTTTTCCCTATAAGGATATCAATAAAAAATTATACTACACTTTAAGGTGGGAACCCAGTGAAATATTCAAAAAACACGTCGGTATAGAGATCCACAGTGGTAGGAAAATTTCTAGTATTGATTATGTCAGTGGTCTCCAAAGTGACAGGTGATAAATGATAAGAAATACTACCAAATATCGATACCAAATATATTGATCATACTTCCTTCACATCATAACCTCCTTTAATTAGATTCTTTTTCCTATTATGAGATGTATACTTTACCCATCACATAGAAAAATTGATATGTACCTTGAAAAAATCTATATAACCCATTCCCATGATCAATTAAAAGAAATCCATTTCATAAAAAGAAAAGTCCCAATCAATCCGAGATCCATAAATTATTATAGAACAATATGCACATTTAATCCCCTATACACTCTTACTTCCTGATAGGTGTATGGAAACTCATCATGTATTTAATCATCTCTACATGAAACTATATTTGACCAATGACACATAAAGCAATAAAATAGTAGATGGACCAGTATAAAAGAGAAATCTCATAAGAGTAGAGTTATGAATAATGGTATATCATATATTCCGAGGACCTAATTCGTGTTTTGTGGTCATCTACTTAGCACCATATAGTTTTACAATCACTATCCCTTTATCCTTGATCACATGATGTGGTTGTATTATTTAAGGAGTCGGGGTGTTTCTGGAATCACCCCAATTCACTCTACTCTAAGGACAAGAACTATTCTTATTTGATTTTCCAGGTTAATAATGGATATCATAGATACATGATATGTATTTCCAATAACAGACTTTGTTTCTCTATGAAAATAATGCCGAAGATGTCAGATCAAATTAAAGTTGTGACTTAATTTGGGTTGTTCCACAAAATATTCCTTCATATTCTCAAACAAACCACATTGAAAACATCAATGTACAACTTTTAGGTTTTGGTGGAAACTTAACCAATTCAATGGTTTGATTCTAAGATGATCCACCACATTTAATGTAGGTGTCCCTCTTCTACTTATTCTCAGCATTAGAGTTCCCACTTACTTCCAAGGGAACAAATACACATCCTCCAGTCAGTTTTCTAGAGATATCCATTTTATCCACTATTTATCTATCAACCATCTCTAGATAATTAATAATAGAGATAAATAATATCTTATAATGAATCTTTTGTCACGGTATAAACTCTACGATATATGAATTCAAGGATTCACTAACATCTACTTATGAAGAAAAATTAACGAAGACAATATAACTATTTCCATATTCTATAACTGGTATATTTTATTACATTAGAATTACAAAGTATATTATTCTATTGATCTTGAAGATGTTAGGAAAGAAATTTGTTGAATAATTTCTCAAAACATTCCCATGTAAATAATTGATTGAATTTATCTTGGATATCTTAATCCAACTATTTTCATGCTAGGTCCTCCAGAATTTATATTGAAAATTTCACTTTTTCTATTAGCTGGTGTTCCAAGGAAATAATATATCTAATCCATTCTATTAATCCACCCTTTTAGTTTTTTTAATTTATGAATACCCACGAAAGAGTAATAAATTTCATTTCTAAAACTATATAGAATCATCAAATTTTGAATGTTCTTCATTTCAATTTCCTTATCAATAGATTTAAAATCTTTTACGAAGTTCATAATAAGTTTTTATCGCACCTGTGGATCAGGTGTAACCAAATTTTCTATGGCATGTTCTTATATATTTCTACACCATCTAACTGGTTCCATTTCCCTATAGATAGAACGTAACAGCACATTTTCATCAATAATTGAAAACGAAAGGCTTATATTATTTCAAATCAAAGAAATAAATAATAATTACAAAAACTGGGAATCATAATTCTAAAAATGAATCCCTATTGATAAGTTTCATTTCTGATGTGTGATATGCTACCCCCAATAGTTAAACCCACAATTATGAGATGAAAAGACACCTATATATTTCTAAAACACATTTTTATACTCAAACCACCCAAGTAATAAGATGTTTAGAATAAATATGTTAGATATTCATTTTTATGATATACATTTAATGTTCTAAAAATTCATATATCATTGCTACCATCCCATGAGGAAAAACCAACCAAGGCTTATACAATTTGTAATATCCCCACCCAACCCATTGGGTTTGAAATAGTTGAATGTGTCAGCAACCTTAGATGATTTACTGAAGACACCAAAGGATGAAAATAAATATCAAAGGCGTACATTGACATTGAAGGGGTGATTTTACCATTTTAAAAATATGAACCATCAATAAAAAAATACAATTAATAAAACCAACTATATGATGTATGAGTATAAAAAATTAATTTCAAATAAAATCCCAAAAAAAATAATTATATTACCACTAAAAAGGTATAGTAAATTGAATCAACAAAACTAAAAGACACCCTATGATAGAAAAACTTAATTGGTATAACTTCACTAACTCTAATAAAGAAAATCCAATCTCTAAATATTCTTTATACATAGAATCATGATGTACCAAAAGAGAAATATGAGTTCATTCCTTTACCTATATCATGAATAATAATATCATCGTGCATGCTAAAGTTAATTTTAAGGGGGTGATTAATCATACCCATATGGAATTTCTAAGGATAACTCTTAAATCATGATAATGGGACAATAACATGTTATATCACAACTAAAAATATACATTATAACAAAGATAGATATATCATAATATCTTACTGTAACACCCTGATGTTTTTATGAATTTTTTTTAAATAATTGTTATTCTTAAGTAGCATTATTTTCATTTAATCATGAGTTTAAACGAACTGCGAGACATTCTTATTATAAAATTACCATTATAGCGTATCCATTTTGTTAGCATGAATAATTATAACGAACTTATGAAAATGCATTGTGAATTCATTGGCTATCGATTATTTATGAATAATATAAATCAATTAGATATTTGTATTTTTGTGTGAATTACATTTGGTAATGAAATTAATGAGATATATACGTGTCATATACTTAATAAAATATTTTTGATATTCATCCAATGGATATTTTAGTCATAAGATATGAACAAAACCTTATTTGAAGTATAAAAACCTATTTTTTAAAAGGTTAATTTTACATATTTGAATAGAGAACCCCTATTAAATTATTTTTTGAAAAATAAATAATTTTTATATGACAAAATAAACATTTTATTTTTAATAGGGGTATAAAAAATTACTATGGATGAATTTCTGATATTTTTCTGATAACTTTCATGTTTTGATGAATAATAAAAATTCGCTAAATTTTAATTGAAAATAAATGTTTTCATTGAAATAATTTTTATGGTTAAATTATATTATATAATGGTTTAAAATTATAAATTTAAAATATATAATTTAGGTAATTGGAATTAATTTAACATTAAATTGAGATGTAAAAACATTTCAATCTTTTACAATATTTTTACTTTTAAAACTCGTTTTCTCAATTCAAAAATGGGAATAATTTTAAATTAATTAATGAAAATTATGTGTTTTGAATTTTGAAAAATGGATTCCATATTTGGAATTAGTAGGTATAAATTATGAAAATTTATTTTGTTTAATTTTTGGGCAATATGAATAGTAACTTTGGTAAATTTTATTAACACGGTAAACGGGTAAATCAGGTAATTAAGGGTAAAAATAAAATTATAAAATTACCCTAGGACTTGTATTAATATAATAAGATGATTATATTTTTTTCCTAGAACATAGTTGGGTTGAAATGTTATCCATCAAAACCCACTTGGATGAGATTACAAAATTCAATTTATTTTATTTAAAGAAAAGTGAAATATATCTCACTAAACTTTTAATAATTAAATTATTTTTAATATAAGGTTATACAGAAGATAAATTTGATTATAAATACTAATATTAAATATAAAGTATTTTAATTTATCATCAAAATTTATTTTTAATTTTTAATAAATAAATAATTACCTTAAAGACTTATACTTGGATGATGAAAAACATAATTAATTGTTGAGAAATCATAAAACAATTTTTATAAAAATATTAATAACCATAAAATGTAGAAAAACATGACAAAAAATAATTGGTCGAGTATATATCACCAATAAGAATCAAAGGGTATACTTATTGACCATTTTTAGGCTTATATAAGAGATTATGATTGTTATATTATTTTATTTAAATTGAAGATAAATTTGTCACATGCATGTTTTAGAAGAGTATATAATTTTTATTGTTGGGGTTTTCGGAAGATAAATTCTACCACAATTTTTTGTCTAAAAGAAAATTTATTTATATTCATAATACTATTTAATTTTAAAATTTTATGCAACAAATAAGTATATTAAATAATTACACAAAATTGTGGTAGTAATTATTATATTAATTAAGAGATCAAATAAATGTTATTAAAATATTTTAATAAATATAATTTGGGATAATTAATATGAAAAATGAATTTTATAGACTTACTTTACCCCTTAGGGATATAATATATTATTTGTGTCTATTTTCAATTCTAATTTTTATATTTTTAAAAATCCATCAAATAAATAGTGTCAAAATTGAAACAATTTATATTTTGTCAAAATAAGGTTTTCTTAAAATATTGAAAAATAATAAAACATTTAAAAAAATAAATAATAACTATTATCTAGTCTATACTAATCTAAATTATTCATTTATGTTCTAATTGACTTCAAGTTAGTGAATCTTTCACCCTTTTTAATACTGAAATATTTGTAACCCCAGTTAAAAATTAAATAGAATTACTAAGGCTTAATTAAAATGATAATGATTAAATTGACAAGTTTTTTTTCAAAAATTAGTTTTTTGATGATATTACAATCATATCTCATCTCATATTATTAATTGGTAAATTTTGGAGGTTTTTAGGTGGGGTATGATTTTATTATAAATTAATATTTTTGAGGTTTACAAAGTGCTCTTCACCTCAATTATAAAAGGGAACTTCATTCATCAGATCTTCACTAGATTATGAGCATTCATTCTAGAACATAACCTAAAAATTTCCCTTATAAAATTCCCTAGAAATTTTATAGAGGTTCTGTGCTTCTTCAAAGACCAACTCTTGTGCTCAAAGAGAAGATTTAGAGGAGACACATCAAAGAAGAGGTAATATCATTTACTGATTCTTTCAAATTTCTTTCATCTTATAGTTCCAACACATGAGTTTTTTAACTATAAAGTAATAAATCTAGTAGTAATTATATACTAAGAGGTTATTATGATTATGAAACAACCATATTTCACCATCTACCCATCTAATGAAAAATGAAATCACCACGCGTGCGTACATATGACTTACCATCTCTACATCGTTGTGCAATTTTTTTTCACAACCACCTTACATGGATGGGTATAATGATGGAATTAATAAATATATATTTTATTAAGATAAAACTATATTGATTATGAGATACTGTAAACCATCCACTTCAATACCATTCAACAATTCTGGGAATGATGTTGTTGCTCATACCTACGTACGACTTACCGTCTCCACGGTGCGATGTGATTCGTTCTACATAATCTTCATTAAAGCATGATCATATAAACGAATTTAATGAATAAATATGATATATATTAATATAATACCATGTTTTAAATGATATAACTATAATCTAAAAATAGGAATAAGAAGTTGTCCAACTAAACATGCATAAGAACATAAAGTAGTTAATACCCAAATAACGAGTAATAAAGAAATATTACTAACAAACAAATGAAAATATAATCATAAATGTTATTATAAATTTTTTTATGATTCTGTAAAAAATCATTAAAATTATTTAAATCATTTTACAATAGTTTTGGATAAATAAAAATCATATTACACCTAAGGTAATGGATACTTTTTCAATCTCATTTTTATCCGAGATTGCTTATACATAAGAATTTACTAGGGTACCTTTATCATACACATCCATGTTTCCTAATTATGTAACATTATTTTGATTCTTTAAAAAAAATTAATTTTAATTTTACCCTTTGTTTATTTCTTATTAAATGGTATGAAAGGAATCTTTTGTTGTTATTCGATTTGAGTTACTTATTGACTTTTTCTGCAAAAGTACAAGGAGAATGTTTTTTTAACTTATACTGAATGAATGGATCTTTATGGTTTCATGAAAACTTAAATACATGAATATTACACTATAATATTTCAAAATTATTTTCAAGGAAATTATTTTCTTTTAAAATTTCTTGGAATTTTGAGAAAAGAAAACACTTTTGAAAAAGAAAGGATATTTTCCCCATGAATGAAGTTCAAGTGTTCATCAAAATTTTTTTCATCTAAGATGACATAGGGGTATGTCTCTATAACTATTATTACTTTGATTTTATTTTATTTATGATGTAATTATTTATTTGAAATCCATTTATTTTATATGGAATATAATGGAATGATGTTTAAGAAACCCATTTTATTTCATGGGTTATACAATGATGAATGATTTTTGTTTTTCTGGTACATGTAATAATGATTTCATTATGAGATGGGTGGGGCCTATATCACTCTCTAATACAATGGGTAAAGATTTATATCTCATGATATATACATTAATGAAATGACATGTAAATCTAGATCAGTAATACATGGTTGGAACGATGAGTGAACTTCGATCAGTAATGGACTTTGTCTGCTATGATGGTCTTGGAAATCTTCCTTTACTAATATGAAATTATTTTCTATTCTTATATGTGTATTCCAAGAAATTTCATATCTTATGTTATTACTATTGGGGTTACATTTCACTTTTATGATTTATCCAATGACATTATATTATGATCTTTTATATGTAGGATATGATTTTCAAATGTTATATTCTTATGATTATGATATGATTGATATTTCCCTTTTTTACCCTTACTGATCATTTGAGCTCACCCTTTCATATGTTTCTTTTACCCTGGTTATCAAGAAGGGTATTGAGTAATATATATATATATATAAATTGTCTAGTTATGAAGAAATAAGCAAGAGAAAATGTAGAAGTTTTATTAACCAATTGTTTATGTTTCTTAGTTTTTAAAGACACTAAACCTATACGGTCTTTGCATAGTTTTTGTTATGTAATAAATAATATTCAATGTTGATGTAAAATCTATATGTAATATATGGAACTTTTTAGTTGGTATCAGAAAATATGTATAGTTAAACTTTGGAAACTAGGATGAGATAACCTTATTAAGAACCCTAAGGATATATCTAAGTAAAGGTTACACTTCTATCCTAGTGTTTTAGATATGTTCATGAATAACCTAGTATAAAACCAAAAGTGTCCTATATAGAAATTTTATTCTTGAATTACATGGTTTTCCCATCATGTTTAGTGTTTCACACACTATTATTCTTAGTTTTATCCAATGGATGGAACCCTAAGTAACCACGTTAATGATAAATGTGACGGGAAATGCAATGATTATCCCCCTGAACAACCAAATATTATGTTATCTAGAATGAAAATTCATTTATCCCTGATCACACAAAATTATCAAGCTATGAATCATACTAGACTTCTAAATGAGAAAAGGAGAGAGTAAAATTTTGTTGATACCTTCCTGAGGTAGCGTCTACCTTCATTCAGTGGGTCTTATGATCTATTAGTGGCTGAACAATGGATTAGTACCACTAAAAAGATATTTTCAGTTCTAAAATTTTATAAACATGATAAAGCCATCTTAGAAGTATATCGTTTGAAAGGTGATGCTAATAAATGGTGGAATCTTACCAAGAATATGAGGCAAAGATATGAAATTGAGCCCATGGAATGAGATGAGTTCAAGAACCTATTTTCAATAAGTGCATTCCTCATATTCTTCGAAAAAATATAGAGAAGGAGTTCATTGAACTTGAGAAAAAGGATGATGTATCCGTTGGTACCTATGAAGAAAATTTTACAAGACTTTCAAGGTACCCTTCTTGAATTTTTATCCAACCTGAGAGTAAAATTGATTGTTTCATTAGTGGCTTAAAACCAAGTCTCCAAAGGGAATTATGAATAAGGGACATCAATAGAAATGAGTCAATTGTTTGATGTTATCTCATGGTTGAGATAGAGATTGGAGTAACGCATCAGTTATATCAGTTTGATAAGAAGAAAAAATGGACTTCAATGGTAAATATAAAGGCCACACTGAAAAGAAGATTTTTTTTCAACGTGTAGAAATAAACATGGAGGGAATTGTCTTAAAGGGACTAATAAATGTTTTATGTGTGGAAAATAAGGTTATTGAATAATTTAATACCGAATTTATGGGAAAAAGATGTCTAATGATGTGAAAAAAGAAAATGCTACACAGAATGAATCTCGTACACTTTAATGCTACAAGTGAAATGAAATGGGACATTATGCCAATCAATTCCCTAATCTAAGGGTTATTGATGATGATAGATGTCAACAAACTCTTAAGGCCAAAGAAAAAGGAAAGTCACATACAATCACAATTAGAAACATGGAGTATGATAATTAGGTGATAAAAGTTACACTTATCATCTACTCTAAAGTAGAAAATGTTTTATTTGATTCTGGATCTACCAACTTTTTTTTTTGAAGAATTTTATAAGTTATTGCTATATTACATCAACAATTAGATGTTTAGTTTTTTGTGACAACTCTGAATGGCGCAACAGTTGCATTAAAAGTTAATAATTATTCTTTGGTTGAATTTTGTGGGAGTGTGCTTCCTGAAAATCTTGTGATCCTTACTACAGTTAAATTTGATGTCATTTTTATCATGGATTAGGTTTCTCTATTTGGAGATCATATCATTTTCTAAGGAATGTAAGTCACACTTCATATTCCAGATCAATATATGATCATCTATCATTGCAAGGATGAATATAACATTCCAGTTAAAATATATTCCTTGTTATGGGTCTATATTATCTATAAATGAAGCTTATTTATCTCAAACGTTTGGGGATAAACTATCGATTAAGAATACACCAACTGTATGGGAGCTTGATGATGTCTTTCTAGAGGAATTTATAGGTTTCCCACAAAATCATAAATTTGAGTTTTCAATAGAACTTATAACAAATTCTATGCCTATTTGAAAGACACCTTATAGAATGGCCCCAATTGAGTTGTCGTAATTCAAGAAGCAACTCCTTGAAAATTTTGATAAGGGATTTATACAGCCTAGTGTGGCACCTTAGGAAGCACCTATTCTATTTGTTAAAAAAATATGGATCAATGAGACATTGAATTTATTATAGAGAACTTAAAAATCCCACTATCAAGAACATATATCATCTTCCCCACATTGATTACTTATTTTACCAACTACATAGAGCTCAATAATTTTCCAAGATTTATCTTCATTCAGTATATCATCAATTAAGGGTAAAAATGAGGATATATCAATGATGTAATTCCATACAATTTATGGAATCTATTTATTTATAATGATGAATTTTGGTCTTACTAATACCCCCACTATCTTTATGCATCTAATGAATATATTCTTTAGAGACTATCTTGATCAATTTGTGTTAGTATTTATAGATTAAATTCTTTTCTATTCAAAGAGCATGAAAGAACATGAATATCAGATGAGAATTGTACCGAAGACCCTAAGAAAGGAGAATCTTTTTGAGAAATTTACCAAGTGTGAATTTTGGGTTCATAAATTTTCATTTTGGGTCACACAATCTCAAGAGAATGGATATATGTGGGTCCATAAAAAAATACGTTGTTGAAATATGGTCGAGACAATTAATGGTAACTCAGATCCAAAGTTTTCTTGGTTCGACTGGATATTATAATAATTTTGTGAAATATTTTTCAGGATTTTATAATCCACTCACCATGTTGACTCGGAAAGGAGTTAAGTTCATTTGGATTGATAAATGTGAAGATAATTTCAAAGAGCTAAAAAGAAGGTTAGCTAGTGAACCTGTGCTCACACTGCCTTGTAGTAGAGATAGGTTTTTGATCTATAGTGATGAATCCAAGAAGGTGATGGGATGTTTTCTCATGAAAAATGTTATGGTGATAGATTATGCCTCAC
Source organism: Viscum album (assembly GCA_963277665.1). Taxonomy (NCBI): domain Eukaryota; kingdom Viridiplantae; phylum Streptophyta; class Magnoliopsida; order Santalales; family Viscaceae; genus Viscum; species Viscum album. The sequence continues at coordinate 774,528,417 of OY728166.1, read as the reverse complement.
ATTAGTTGAAAATACATGAGTAAAATTACCCAACTCATGATTTAGTATTAAGTGTGGTAATCATTGCATTATTTTTATGGAGGCATTATCATTATGGTGAAAGGTGTGATACTAAAACTAATCATAAAAGTTTATAGTATATTTTCACAAAAAATAGACGAATATGTGCCAATTAAGATGGTTAGAGTTAAATAATTCTTATGACTACTGAATACATTACCACCCTGGGAAAGAAAACAAAGTGGAATATGGTTTCAGTACACAAGACCATGATATCATATCTATGATGAAGATAAAAAATACAATATTTATGGATTTTCAAAGGATGGATCTTGAATTTCTAACATAATGGGAGAAATATTATCATTATTAAATGACTTCTCTACCATCTATACAAGTGAAAATTAAGGAGGTACAGAATAAATATGTAGAGATATAAAAGATGGTGAGAAATATTCCTAAATTCGACCTTGATTTTCATGAAATAATAAGGTTTAGGAATAAGGTTCGTATTCCTCCCATACCAAAATTAATGAAGGATCTATTGGATGATACTCATAGTTATTCATTTTCTATTCAACCAGGAAGAAAAATGATGTACATGGACCTGAAAGAATATTTTTTGTGGGATGGATTGAAAAGATATGTCATCAATTATGTCTCTCGATGCTAGGTTTGTCAACATGTTAAGGATAAGAGGTTGAAGTCTAAGGGGATGTTACAACCTTTACCCATACCAGAATCAAAATGGAAAAATATCACTATGGAATTTATTGTCGAACATCCCAAAAAAAGTATTTTCCATAATTAAATATAGGTTATAGTTGATCGCCTTATGAAGTTGGTACACCTCATTGCTATTAGAGAGGATATCTCTCATAATCATTTTTCCAGGATATATGTAATGGAAGTCGTAATATTTGATGAAGTAATACTTTCAATTATATATGGCCAGGATCTGAGTTTTAACTCGATGTTATGGTGATGTCTTCAACATGCTTTGGATACCGAGTTTTTTTAGCACTTCTTATCATCCTATAGCAGACGGTTAGTCTGGGAGGATAATTAAAAATCTGGAACACTTATTGAGAGCTTGCTCATTGGATTTCAAAGGTGATTGGGATTAACATCTACCTTTGGTGGGATTTTCTTACAACAAAATCTTTCACAATAGTATTCAAATTGCTCCTTATGAAACCTTATATAGAAATAAGTGTAGAACTACAACTTGCTGGGATGGAGTTAGATAAAGAAAGCTATTAGGACCTGGTCTTATTGATGATATTGAAAAAATGGTTAGATCTATTCAAAAACGCATATGAGCATCTTAGATTCGAAAAAAATTTATGTCGGCCATTGAAGAAAAGACCTAGAGTTTTAAGTGGGTGATTAGTTATTCCTAATAATATCTCCCTGGAATAGAGTAATGAGATTTGGAAAGAAGGGCAAGCTGAGCCTTAGGTATATTAGTCCTTTTACAATTTTGTTTCAAGTTGGGAAGGTAGCTTACTGATTAGAACATCCACCAAATATCTCTCAAGTTCAGGATGTGTTTCATGTATCTCTCTTGGGAAATTACATACCTGATCCTTCCCATAAACTAATATCATAGTTCATACCACTAGAGCAAGATCTTTCTTATGAAGAACAACCGATTGCGGTTCTGGATCGTAGTGAAAAAGTTCCATGAAACAAGACCACTCGCTTGGTTAATGTTTAATGGAGGAACCACCAATTTGATGAAGATACATGGTAACTTGAGGATATGATAAGGAATGGGTATCCTCATCTATTTGTTTGAAAATGACAAATTTCTAGGGCTAAATTCAATTTTGGGGGGTAGAATGTAACACTGAGATGTTTTTATGTAAAATATTCTTTAATTAATTTATATTCTTAAGTAGTTTTATTTACACGTAATAGCATGTTTAAAAAGACCACGAGACATCATTATTATAAAATTGTAATTATATACTAGTATTTAGTTTATAAAAAATAATTATAACTAACTTATGAAAATGTATTTTGAAATCATTGGCTATCAATTATTTATGGAAAATATAAATCTATTAGACATTCTTATTTTTGAGTGAATTACTTTTGGTAATGAAATTAATGAAATTAATGAGATATATATGCATTGTATACTTAATAAAATATTTTTTATATTTATCCAATGGATATTTATTGATATGGTATGAATTAAACCCTATTTTATGTATAAAAACCTATTATTTAAAATTTTAATTTTTCAAATTTCAATGGGGAACCCATTTTAAATTTAGATTTTGACACATTAATAATTATTATACGAAAACATAAACATGTTATTTTGATGTGGGATATAAAAATATACATTGAATGAATTTATGATTTTTTTCTAATAACACTCTTGTTTTGATGAATAGTAAAAATAAACTAAATTTTAACTGAAAATAATATGTTTCATTGAAATAATTTATATGGTTAAATTATAATATTTTTTGGTTTGAAAGTATAAAAATAATATATTTTAATCATTAAATATAATTTAGGTCATTGTAATTAAATTTACATTAAATTCATATGTAAAAATATTTCAATCTTTTGCAATAGTTTAACTTTTAAAATCCGTTTTCTCATTTAAAAAATAGTTTTAATTATAAATTAATTTTTGAAAATTCTGTGTTTTTAATGTTGAAAAATAAATACCATATTTGGAATCATTAGCTTGAAATTATGTATATAGATTTATTTTAATTTTGGGCAATATTAATAGTAACTTCGTTAAATTTTATTAACACGGTAAAAGGGAAGTTCTTGAAATTAAGGGAAAAAATTATATTATAAAATTAGTATAACACTTGTATTATTATAATTTGAGGATTATAATTTTCCCTAAAACGTAATTGGGTCGAAATGGTATCCATTGGAACCCACTTGGTTGAGATTAGGACATTTAATTTGTTTTATTTAAACAAAAGTGAAATATGTCTCACACAAACATTAATAATTAAATTATTTTTAATATATGGTTATATAGAAGATAAATTTGATTATAAGAACTAATTTGAAATCTAATTTTTTTTCTTTATCATGACAATTTATTTTTAATGTTTAGGAAATAAACAATTATCTTAAATACTTATACTTTGAAGATGAAAAAATTAATTAATTAATGAGAAAAAAAATGTCTTTTATTAAAATATTAATAACTGAAAAAGGACTAAAAAGATAAATGAACCTTATTGATCAATTATATCACGCCCAGAATCTTCCAAGGGTCTATCTATTGACCATTTTTAGGCTTATAAAAGACATTATGAAACTTACATTATTTTATTTAAATTGATAATACATTTTCTACATACTTATTTTAAAGGAGTATAACATTTTAAATATTTGTTTTTTAAGAATATAAATTCGACTAAAGGTATTATTATATACTATAATGGATTTTTATTTATCATATTTTTTATTTTTAATTTTTATTCAATAAATAAGTATATTAAAAAATTACACAAAATTGAGGTAGTAATTATTTTATTAATGAAGAGATCAAATAAATGTTATTAAAATATTTTTAAAAAGATAATTTTGGATAATTATTATGTATAATTAATTTTATAGATTATATTGAACCCTTAGTTATGTAATAAAACATCTGGATCGAGGATCAATTTTTATTTTTATTTTTCTAAAAATCCATGAAATAAATAGTATTAAAATTGACACAATTGATATTTTTTTCAAAATTATGATTTATTAAAATATTTAAAAATCATAAGACATTTTAAAAAACATAGATTAATTATTATATAGTCTAAAAGGTTCTATAGTATTCATTTAATGTTTAATTGACTTCAAATAAGTATATATTTTACCCTTTTATTGTTGAAATATTTGTAACCCTACATAAAAATTATATAGAATTACTAACTGTTAATTAAAATGATAATTCTTAAATTAACATAATAACTTGTCTAAATTTTATTTGTTAATGAGACTAAAACCATATATAATATCATATTTTAATTTTGGGTATTTTGAGGTTTTTATAAGGGGTGTGATTTAATTAAATATTAATATTTTTGAGGTTTCTGAAAGTGCCCCACACCTCAATTATAAAATGGTACTTCCTCCCTCAACTATTCACTTCATTTTGATCCTTCTTTATCGAACATACCCTACCCATTTACCTTATCAACTTTAATAGGAATATAATAGAGGTCCTTTTTTACTTCAAAGACCAACTCTAGTCCTCTAAGAGGAGATTTACAGGAGGCATGTCGAAGAAGTGGTAATATCATTTACCGATTCTCTCAAACTCCTTTCTTCTTCTACTTCCACCTCGTGAGGTAATTCATTATAATGTAATAAATACAGTATTAATTATATATCGAAGGTTTATTATGATTATGAAACAACCATATTACACCATCTACCCATCCAATGAAAAATGAAATCACCACGCGTGCGTACGTATGACTTACTGTTTTCACACCGTGGTGTAATCCATTTTTCACCACCACCATACATGGATGGGTATAATGATGGAATTTATATATATATATATATATATTTTATTAATATAAAATTATATTGATTCTGATATACTATACACCATCCACTTCAATACCATTCAACAATTATGGGAATGATATCGTCCCTCGTGCGTACATACGAGTTACCGTCTCCATTATGCGATGTGATTCATTTTGCATAGTATTCATTAAATAATGATTATATCAATAAATTTAATGAATAAATATGAAATATATTATACTAATACAATTCTATAAATGATATTAATTTAAAATTAAAATAGGAATAATAACTTATCTAACAAAACATGCATAAGAACATAAAGTAGTTAATATCCGAATAACGAGTACAAATGAAATGTTACTAATAAACGAATGAAAATTTGATCATAAATATTATCATAAATAAAATAATGAGTTTAGAATAAATTATTAAAATTATTTAAATCACTATAAAATAGGTTCATATACATACAAATAATATCACACCTAAGGTGTGGGATAATTTTTGCAATCTCATTTTTATCCGAGATTATTTATACGTAAGTATTTACTAGGGTGTATTTATCAACCACATGCTTGTTTACCAATTATTTAATATTATTGAGATTATTCTATATCTTTTTAACTTTAATTTTACCCTTTGGTGTTTTTTATTGAACGATATGAAAGGAATCTTTAGTCGTTATATAATTTGAGGTAATTTTTAACTTTTTTGAAACAATTGCCAGGAGAATGTTCTTTAAATTATACGGCATGAACTGATTTTTATGGTTTCATGACACCTTATTTACATGAAGTTTAAACTAAATGATTTCAATATTATTTTCAACTAAATTATTTTCTTTTAAAATTGTGTGCTATTTTAAGAAAAGAAAACATTTTTGAAAAAGAAATGATATTTTCCTCAAGAATTTTGTTTAAGTGTTTTATCAAAATTATTTTCCCTCTAAGATGAAATATTGTTATGTTTATATCCCTATTATTATTTTTATTATTTTGTGTTTATTAGGGAGTTATTTTTATTAAATCCACTTATTTTATATGTATTATGATGGAATGGTGTTTAAGAAACCCATTTTATTTCATGGGTTATGGTATGATGAATGATTTATGTTTTTGTGGACCATATAAGAATGATTTAATTATGAGATGGGTGGGACATATATCTCAATTCAATGAAATAGATAAAGATTTATCTCTCATGAGATAGACATGACTAGAATGACAAGTAAATCTGGTTTAGTAATATGTGGTTGGAATGAGGAGTGAACTCGGTTCATTAATGGACATTGTCTGCTAAGATGGTCTTGGAAATGAGCCTTGAATAATATAAAATTATTTTCTACATTTATGTGTGTATTCCAAGAAATTTCATGTCTTATGTTATGAATATTGGGGTTACATTTCACTTTTATGATTTATCCCTTGACATGCTATTATTATCTTTTATATACATGATAATATTTTCAAGTGTTATGTTATTATGATTATGATATGTTTGATATTTCCCTTGTATACCGTTTCTTAGAATTTGAGCTGAACATTTCATATGTATATTTTCCCCATGTCATGAAGAAGGGTATTAACTAGGATATGTCAAAAAGGAGACTAGTTTTGATGAAATAAATGGGAGACAATGTAGTTGTTTTATGAAACAATTGCTTATGTTTCCCAGTTTCTAAAGACACTAAACCTATATGATCCTAGTGTGGTTTTTGTTATGTAATAAATATTCTTCAATGTTAAAGTAAAATCTATATGTAATGTATGGTTCATTATAATTACCAACTTAAAAAACATAAAATTATTTAAAATCATAACAATTTGTAAATTAAAACAATTTAGCAAACTGAAACCACTTCCATCCAAAGTCACACTCACATGAATGCTAGGTTACAATTCCTTATTCATATGATATTACCTACAAATCCACCAATTTTTCATTAGGTGACCAATCTCTAGGGGCCTCTAGTTTGGAACCATACCCCTTATTCAGGGTCACATTAGTGTAAATGAAATCATACTAACCTTGTATGATAAGATCTCGTAATAATTCATTTTTATTGAATCGATTCTTCCTTTTAAACATCCAATCGAACATCATGTTTTTGTTAAACCAAAACCATAATTTTTAAACCATAAACCAAAGGGGTTAATTAAACACAATTCAATTTACAATATTCCCTAATCATTAATCAAAGGTGTTTTGAAAAATAAATCAAGACAAGTTTCCTTGGAAAATAGTGAAACTAAATTAAAATATCCAAGAATTCTAGTTTTAGAACAGGTGGTGAAGATAAAAAATCCATCTACCACACAATAGGTGATGAAATCATAGAAAAACCCCAAGACATATTCAGATCAAGGATCAAAACATCCTCCCATTAATTAATATAATCAAGGTGTCATCATAACACATTATAGATCATAGATATATCGATAATGGATTAAATATAACATTATGAGTAAGAGAAGATACAAAGATCTAAATAAAATGAGAGAAAATGTACTTGATAATGATTATATAGATCCAACACATGTACATTTATCAAAACCATATTCGAAATAAAAATATATTTCTATGAATTATTAGGATGGGAGAAGAGTTTGAGATCATAAGAAGAGGGAGAAAAAATGAGGGTTTTGGGGATAAAAAAGGATTTAAAGTCTATTTTTTGAGTATTAAATTCATGTAACACAATTATGTGACTCAATTTTGGAAACCATGCTCTAATCGTGGGCATGCCACTATCTCCAAACCACCCCTCAATACAACAATCATGTTTTTACCTCAGTATCTACTTTTATGGTTCTTTTAGGATACAGATGTAGTTTGTAAAAATAACTAGATAACTATTTATCCCCCATGTACTCCTAAGTATTTCACATGGTTTCTTGAAAAAAACTACATGGATTCCCCTAACAATTCTCAAACATTTTACCCTTTAAAAAATTTACAAAACATACCAAAACCATTTATAAAATCATGAAACTCAATGAAATAATTATATAACTTCAAAATACATATTGAAATGGTAAATAATCAGAAACCATGTGTGTTACACAAGAACTTTTAAATAGTGTTCTTAATACTGATGAATGTGGATGGTCACCCCAAAAGAGATATTGATAGAAACCATTAGAATATAAGTCTCAAGAAAGAATCTATTGAATGTCATATGGCTATAGTTTTATATGTTATAGTGGTCGGTGTTAAGTCAAAAGTCTTCTTTTGGATTTTACATCATGTTTTGGAAATCACAAATATATTCTATGTCATGTTTTGGAAATCACAAATATATTCTGTCATGTTTTGGAAATCTCAAATGTATTCTATCATATGTTTGTTTATCGTATCGTACGATGTTGATCGTACTGACCAAAACGTATCGTACTGACTCTGTCAAACGTATCGTACTGACTCTGTCAAACGTATCGTACTGACTCTGTCAAACGTATCATACTGACTCTGTCAATCGTATCGTACTGACTTTGCTATTCAGATGATCATTATTTGTTTTGGTACTTTGTCAAAAACTCTCTCTGCATATGAATCATACTCATGTTTTACATTTCTATATATCTCTTATCCTAACAAAACGATGTCGTTGAGTTAGTTATATACTAATCAAAACGATGTCGTGCTTTCTGTTTCAATATGACCGTTGGAGGCAATATGACCGTTAGAACCCGAGGCCTATAAATAGGAGGTCATTTGAAGCTGAGAAGATACTGATGAACGAAGAGACTCTGTGAACTACGAAGATTCTAGAGAGAGACATTGTGACTTCTCTCATCAGCTTTGTGCGACCGATCATCGTATCGAGGGCTTTCAAGTAATTGAAAGACAGAGGTGCCGATTACCTGGAAAATCGAGGGCTGCCGGGGATAGGCAGACAGACGTGCCGATCATCGTATCGAGGGCTGCCGGGGATAGGCAGACAGACGTGCCGATCATCGTATCGAGGGCTGCCGGGGATAGGCAGACAGACGTGCCGATCATCGTATCGAGGGCTGCCGGGGATAGGCAGACAGACGTGCCGATCATCGTATCGAGGGCTCACCAAGGTGTTGGTGAGACAGACCTTTTATCCTAGGTGAAAGGATAACCCTTCTCTTTGGGTTAAAAGAATTGTATTACTTTTACATTTCCGCTGTTGTATTAGAAAGGGATTTGTATTGTTTTCTTTCTTCTTTACCTATTCAATTGTAATTGTTTCAATTACAATCATTCCATTACATATTGTATTGATTGGTTCTATACGCTTTAAGGTAGAATCATTCATATCTGTATTACTCTGATTATTGTGTTCACCTTGAATAAAATTGTTTTGCTTTACAATAGTATTACAATACATCATACCTTTTACATTTAATACAATTGTGGGTGTTTGTATTTGTATTAGTTTTAGTATCATTTAAACTAATCTCTTTGTTACTAAAACTCAAAGGTTTTTAAACCTACAATTCACCCCCCCTCTTGTATTGTTCCATCTAATAGACTTTTATATCGACTATTCGATCCAACAATTGGTATCAGAGGAGGTTTTCCACTGATTTGTTTTATTAGCTTTATTTCTTATTACTTTCTTAAATACTTACTACACTAACGTGTGGAGTGGAAAAGTTGTTTTTTTGTTATATTAGATGGCAGGAATGAATTTCGGATCAATAGATAATCTGAATCCTTCTAGACCACCAATCTTTGATGGGAATGATTATGAGTATTGGAGAGATCGTATGAAGACTTTCGTCATCAATACTGGTGTAGACAATTTTATTATGCTTACTGGGGGTTACAAAATTCCTGACAAAGAAGTTAGTACTTTTACCAACCAAGAGAAGCAAGAATATCAACTGAATTACAAGGTACGCAATACTTTATTATGCTCTATGACCAGGAATATATATAGTCAGATATCTTCATGTGAAGCAGCCAACTATATTTGGAAGAAATTAGAAGTCACTCATTTTGGTACATCCAAGGTTATAGAAACAAGGAGAGCAATGCTTCGAGCAGAGTATCATGGATTTGTTTTTCCTTATGGAGAGCCAGTATGTAAAGTTCAACAAAGGTTTATGACAATTGTCAACAGCTTACAATCTATGGGAGACCAAGGTCTTGATGATGAATCTCTTGTTGATAAGATTATAGATATTATGCCAAATGAATGGGAGTCAAAAAGAACAGCTATTGATGAAAATAGAAAAGTTTCCCAGATTACTCTTGATGAACTCTTTGGAACTCTTCTACAGCACGAGACAAGAATGAAGAGAGATGCTGATTTCAATATAAAGAAGAATGGGAATGGAAGTGTAGCTTTTGCATCTAAAGCTAAAACACCTGAAAGGGTTACAAGGTCTAAATCCAAGAAAGTTGTTGTTTCTGATTCAAGTGATTGTAATCTTTCGGACAATGAGTTAGCTAATCTTGCTCGGAGGATGAACAAGATTGTGGGAAAGAAAGATTTTCAATATAGATTCAAAAAGAAAGATAGGAAAGATAGGAAAGATTCAGAGGTAACTTGTTATGAATGCAAGAAAGCAGGACATATAAGGCCTGATTGTCCTTTACTAAAGAGGAAAGATAGAAAAGAGAAACACTCTGACAGAAACAAGAAAAGGTTCTATAAGACAAATAAAGTCTTGAAAGCAAATGATACATGGAGTGCAAGTGGTAGTGATTCCTCAGATGATTCTTCAGAATATGAGACGTCAGGACAAAGGAATATTGGACTTCTAGCCAGACTACCAATTAAAGATCATTGTCTCATGGCTAAGGTACATAATGCTGAAGCTGTTACAAATGTCTCTTTAAATGCAAATTATGTTGATGATAGATATTATGAATCTTCAAATGATGAACCCTCATCATCAGAAGATGATACATTACCTTCTTTTGAAGAAGTCTCTAGATTTGCTAAGTTACTTGAAAATGAAAATTCTAAACTCAAAAAGAGATTTGAAAAAGCAAATTCTAGAATTTCTATTTTGACTAAAGAAGTATCAGATCTTTCTAAAGATCTTGATGGGAAAACTTCTGATTTTGAAAGTATTTTGAAAACCCTTGAGAAAGTCAAATCTGAAAAAGATAAACTTTCTAAGGATCTTGAAACTGCTATTTCAAAGAAAAATATTTTAGAGTCTAACTCTAGTTCAAATTCAAATGTTTTAGAAAACAAGAATTTGGTTTTAAAACTAAAGTCAGAGATTTTATCCTTGAAAAAGTGCTTGTCAAACTTTACTCATGGAAAAGAAAACTTTGATAGGATGTACTCTCAAATAAGACCTTTGAGAAATCGTTCTGGTCTTGGTTATACTTATTCCAAACCTGTTTTTAGTAATAACTATTTTGTTCCTCAAAAAACCATTTTCTGTTCCAAGTGTCAATGTGGTGGACATTGGAGAAGAGATTGTTCTCTTAACAAAACTCAATCCTTAGGATTTCATAAAGCTCATTTTTCAAAACAAATGTGGATTCCTAAAATTCTTTTATCTAATCCTTCTGGATCCAAACAAGTTTGGATTCCGAAAATCTAATTGTTTCTTTTTCAGGGAAATGAGAAGTGTATCAATAAGAACATTTGGTACATGGATAGTGGTTGCTCTCGACATATGACTGGAAACAAAGATTTCTTTGAAAAGGTTATCAAAACAAAAGGTGGAAAAGTTACCTTCGGAGATAATGCTCAAGGAAAGATTGTTGGTATATGTAATATTGTTTCAAATGTTTTTTTTAAGGAGATATTGTTTTACAATTCATCGGAACGCAAGAACAACTTGCTGATATTTTTACAAAACCTTTACCTTCCGATAGATTTGAATTTATAAAACAGAAGCTAGGAATGATTACATTAAAATAATCATTCATATCTACTTCCTGTTTTACATCTCTCCTAATAGTAAGGAACTCCTCGTAAAAAGGGGGAGGACATTTCTTTCTGTCTTTATGCTCATTTTATCTTATTTTCTTCAACTATTTACTCTTTGGATTGTTTTGTTTTCTGTTTATCGTATTGACTATTTTAGTTTTTCTGTTTATCGTATTGAAATTCTTTTCCATCGTATCGTTCAAAAGTTTTTGAATCGACCGATGATGGTATTGAAATTCTTTTTCATCGTACCATTCAATAGTTTTTGAATCGACCGATGATGGTATTGAAATTTTTTTCCATCGTACCATTCAATAGTTTTTGAATCGACCGATGATAGTATTCAAATTCTTTTCCATCGTATCATTCGTTTTTTTTGTATCGACCGATGATAGTATTGAGATTGTTTTCCATCGTACTGTCGGTTAATGGTAAAAACTATTTTCCATCGTACGGTCCGACCATAGTAATGACTGTTTTCCATCGGCATCATTTTTTTCTTACGATTGTTTCTTTGATACTTACCAAATCCAACAATCACCTTATCTTCTCCGACAGGTATTTTTTTTCAATTTTTAGTTTATTTTCTTTCTTTGTTTTAATCCTAACCATTGATCTGGTATTATATAATCTCGACCGTAGAAGTTCAACGGTCATCTCTTTTTTGCCTATAAATACCCCCCCTCCCCTCCCCAAACCCACATTGATTGTCCAGGAATTGAGGCGAAGCTCTGCTCCACCAGCTATAAACCATCGTACGATCTTCTCAATCGGCATCATCTTTATGTCTCAATCCTCTGCCAACACTCCCGCTGAAATGTCTTCAAAGACCTTTACAGAGAAAGACTTTCACAGAGAAAGGTTAGTATCCCGAGAATTTTTCGATATGTACGATTCTACAATCAAGAGGATTATTTTGTTTCAAGGATGGGAACATCTCTGTGTGGAAAAGCCTGATATTCAAGATCCAGTTCTTTTTGATGAAGTTTGTCAATTTTACAAAACTGTTTCTTTCGACAAAGATATGACTATAAACTTCGCTGTGTACGATAGAAAGTTATCTATGTCTGTGAAACAAGCGGCACACTTTCTGAATGTTTCTTTAGAAGGGGATTCATTCTGTCCATCTCACAAACTACCAGAGGAAGTTGGTACGTTCAATAGAGAAAGTGCTGAAAAATCTTTGTTTGTTGTTAATGAGGGAAAGAGGAAAGTTTATCATCTTTCACCGGACAATCGGTTTGTCACTTTATGGATGAAAGGTTTTCTTGTCCCAAGAAAAGGGGATAGAGAAACTCTTAAAGTTTCTGATGTCTTTATGCTCGACTATCTTGTGAATATGAGGAAAGTAAATCTCATGGGATATATCTTTGAAACCATCAAGAATGTCAAGAAAGGAGGGATTAAATCCCAAATAATAATGTATCCAGCCATCCTTACGAAATTCATTCTTGAGAGTATGAAGTTTTGTAACATTCCTTTGAAAGGAGAACCTATGGATTTGTGGCCATCTTTGATTAATAAGAGTACGATGAAAAAGCTGAATGTTTGTTTTGATTCAAATTCAAAACTTTTTTTCAGAGATGTAGAAGCTGAATTGGCTCAAAATCAATCGGCACCTATGCCAGCCAAGGACAATCAATCCGCCGGTGTTACTCGAAAGTCTGATCCGCAGACTAGTTCAAAACCAAAGAAGAAGCCAAGGTACAGTAAGGAAGTTATAGCCAAATGGAGAAAGGACAAGGAACAAAGAAAGGAAGGCGATCCGAAGTTTGGTCTTGATCCTGCTGAGGCCTTTGCAGAAAGAATAAGGGTAGAAGAAACCCTTCAAGCTGAAAAGAAAAAGAAGACTCTTTTGAAAAGAAAGGCTCAGGACTTTGATATCTCTAAAGTCTTGAAAGCAGTTGAAGATGCTAGTGCTCAACTAACTGTGGAAGTGCATCAAGAGCCCATCGTACAGAGTCTGCCTAAGAAAGAAAAAGGAAAACAAGTGATAGAAGAAGTGGAAGTAGAAGAAGGAGATTTTCTTTTAGAATTTCTTCAAAGTTCAAAGAAAAGTAGAGAGGAATCGCTTCAAAAGCTGAGCGAAGGTGTTCAACAAACTCCTCATGCCGATCAGGAAAGATCTCCAGACAGAATGTCATCTCGAGAAAAGAAAGATGCTCAATCTTCTCAGTCTGATAAAGTAGTTGTCATTAGTGACAAAGTGGAAGATGAAAGAAAACAGAAAGAAAAAGCGAAAGGGAAACAGCCAGTTGTTGATTCAAGCAGATCGTATGAACTAGCATCGTACGATGATGATACCGATTCAGAGCATACAATCTCTCTCAAGAAGAGTGATTACATTGTTCATGTTTTGAGAAGAATGGAGAAAACTATTCCTTATTTCCCGAGGCTGGAAGGGAAGATTGATTTCATTACTGAAAATCAGAGAAAGAAGTTTGGCTCTGTGAAAGAATTGAGGAAGAAAGTTTTGTCTGTAGAATCCGATTTAAAAGTTCTTTCAGAAAGCTCAGTTGCTCATAAGAAGGCATGTAATAAGATGACTAAGTGGTCGTACAAAACAGAGAGCTCAATCAATGATCATGATATTGCTATTGAAGATATAAGGAGGTTATCAAATGAGCTAGCAATTGCTTTCAACAAGCTTGATAAAGAAACGGTTGAAAGGCTGAACCTTTTGTCTTCTCAAAGAACCGATGTTCCTTCAGTGAAAGACTTGCAAGATAGGATGAATGCTTTCCAATCTGAATTCTTGAAGGTTTCATCTTTCAAAGATGAAATGGTTTTACTGAAGAATCAAAATTCTGAGTTGTCCGAGGATAACAAGACTCTGCAAAACAGAATTGATACTCTTGAAGAAGTAATCAGAGTACAGGAGGAAACCATCAGAAATCAAGATCAGATTTTTGCGGATCAACAAGAGCTTCTCAAAACTCAGGGTGAATCAATTTCTGAAGACAAGAAGGAGATCAAAAAGATGAAAGCTGTGCTTCATGAGCTTATAAAGAAAGAGAAGGAAAGAGAAAACAAATGATTGTTGTATTTGTTTCTTTTGGAACTTGGTTGTTTTGTAATAACTCTTATAATCCTTTCTCTTTTATCCATTGTCTTGTATTACTTCACTAACTCTTCCAGAAAATTCGAGATTCCTCCTTTCTTTTTGTAAATCACAAAGGGGGAGAATATTTACAAAGTAAAGATTGTTTTACAAAGGGGGAGAATGCATTACAATGCTCTTAAGGAAAATCTATGAATACAATCCTTAGGAAAGTCAATACCTAAGGGGGAGTTAGTTGTATTCAATTTCTTATTCAGAAGAGTTTTCAATAACTCAGGGGGAGATAAGTATTTCTTGTTTCATTTACTTTGTGTGTTTGTGCTTTCCAAAAAGGGGGAGATTGTTAAGTCAAAAGTCTTCTTTTGGCTTTTACATCATGTTTTGGAAATCACAAATATATTCTATGTCATGTTTTGGAAATCACAAATATATTCTGTCATGTTTTGGAAATCTCAAATGTATTCTATCATATGTTTGTTTATCGTATCGTACGATGTTGATCGTACTGACCAAAACGTATCGTACTGACTCTATCAAACGTATCGTACTGACTCTGTCAAACGTATCGTACTGACTCTGTCAAACGTATCGTACTGACTCTGTCAATCGTATCGTACTGACTTTGCTATTCAGATGATCATTATTTGTTTTGGTACTTTGTCAAAAACTCTCTCTGCATATGAATCGTACTCATGTTTTACATTTCTATATATCTCTTACCCTAACAAAACGATGTCGTTGAGTTAGTTATATACTAATCAAAACGATGTCGTGCTTTCTGTTTCAATATGACCGTTGGAGGCAATATGACCGTTGGAACCCGAGGCCTATAAATAGGAGGTCATTTGAAGCTGAGAAGATACTGATGAACGAAGAGACCCTGTGAACTACGAAGATTCTAGAGAGAGACACTGTGACTTCTCTCATTAGCTTTGTGCGACCGATCATCGTATCGAGGGCTTTCAAGTAATTGAAAGACAGAGGTGCCGATTACCTGCAAAATCGAGGGCTGCCGGGGATAGGCAGACAGACGTGCCGATCATCGTATCGAGGGCTGCCGGGGATAGGCAGACAGACGTGCCGATCATCGTATCGAGGGCTCACCAAGGTGTTGGTGAGACAGACCTTTTATCCTAGGTGAAAGGATAACCCTTCTCTTTGGGTTAAAAGAATTGTATTACTTTTACATTTCCGCTGTTGTATTAGAAAGGGATTTGTATTGTTTCCTTTCTTCTTTACCTATTCAATTGTAATTGTTTCAATTACAATCATTCCATTACATATTGTATTGATTGGTTCTATACGCTTTAAGGTAGAATCATTCATATCTGTATTACTCTGATTATTGTGTTCACCTTGAATACAATTGTTTTGCTTTACAATAGTATTACAATACATCATACCTTTTACATTTAATACAATTGTGGGTGTTTGTATTTGTATTAGTTTTAGTATCATTTAAACTAATCTCTTTGTTACTAAAACTCAAAGGTTTTTAAACCTACAATTCACCCCCCTCTTGTATTGTTCCATCTAATAGACTTTTATATCGACTATTCGATCCAACAGTCGGAATAAAGGAAATATAATTTTTTTTTATAATTCACTAGGAATTTTGTTGAAGGGAATCAAATTTCAATATTTTGAATTATGTTAGTTAATCATAAGGTTGAAATAACCTATTTCTATGTGTAAATACATAAGAAGAATCTTAGGTAATTGACTCAGAATAATCTATTCATTAAACTGGAGAACAATAATGTATGATCAATTATGTATCTAGGTAGTTTCAAATATTTTATATTGCTAATGATGAAGTAATATAAGTTATGGGAAAAGGACATGTCATTATACAAATGAAGAATATATAATTATTAAATCCCCTAGAAGAAAGAATATTTTTTTATTCTTAGAAATAATTTCATATCAGTTGGAAAACATGATGAGGCATGGAATGGAACCACCTTTTCTTATAACTTTTTTATAGTTACTCATGGATCTATGGTAGTTACATGAGGATAAATGAATGGGAATATTTATTAGAAAACATTTTTATATGAAATTATAGTTTTTATAAGGTTAACATCTGATGATTCAAATTTTTGGTATTTTGAAGATTGGTTACCTCAATTAGAAGAATATGAAAGATATAACAGATGAATCCATAGTAGATCTAGATCACACACATATCATAAGGTGTTATTTTTTTGATAGGGAATTATAGAATAGATTATTTCAATTCAGATGGATAGATGCTCAAATATTAGAATTTGGAACTGGTTTACTTATATGTTTAGGCCCATACCCTTGTATAGTCCTTTGGATGTTCAAATTGTCTTGAAACTTTTATTGATGATTCTACTTGAAAATTTTGGGTTTATTTATGAAGGAAAGATTCTATGATTTTATACTCTTATTCAACGTAAATCCATAGTTGAAAGGGAATTTGGCTAATGTATGAAGTTTCTTCATACTACAAATAGTAGTAAATACATTGGAAACAAATTTCAGAGTAGCTACTAAAATATGGTGATATAACATGATAAGATAATTCCCAGAAAACCTACAAAGAGTTATATGGATGAAAGGATGAATTGAATATTGATTGGGAAGGGTCAAATTATGTGTATACACTTTAGAATTTTCAATTGAATTTTGGGAGATACATTCAACACAATATTTTTTTTTCAATTGGAGTCCAATATTTGTGGTTGGGGAATATATTTTTTGAGTAGATGTGGTTCGAAAAATGAATAAAATTTATTCATATTAATTTCTTTGAATGTTTGAAATATGTTTATATTGAATCCATGGATTTATATAAGATCATGGAATAATCCAAATTCTATTTTCTTATTGTATTTGGGAATGAAGAATTTGGCTATCAACTATGGGATGTTGATAAAATTAAAATAATCCGAAGATGAGATGTTCTCTTTAACAACAAGGTTCTGTGGAAGGACCAAAACATGGTGGAGAATGAATTTGTGGTAATTAAATAAACTATCAAAGTTCATGTTCATACGATTAAACATACTATATGATCACTACTTTCATATAATTTAGATTGAGAACTGAAAGTTTAGAAGTAATACTAGCAGATGATATTCCAAAAATTCAGGGGTTGTTAATGCTCAAGTGGGAGTACCAAAAGTTAGGGATAAGAAAAATAGAGCATATACAAATAATATATTGTATCCAATTAATTTTAAAATATCAACCTGGGTAAAAAAATTATATTATAGGTTTAGGGATAACATAAATTTCTTAATTTTAAAGGATACTGGGGAACCCAAACCCCTTGAAGAGGTGGTGACACTCAGTGAATCAAAACAATAGAAGTCAACAATTAATGAAGATATGTTTTCATTAATGTTTAATAGAACTTGGAAATTTATGGATCTTCTAATAGAGAAACAAACACTTGAGCATAAGCATGTTTATTATTTGAAGGAATATGTTGGGGAAAAGAATCATTTCCAAACATGAATTATGGTAAAGATATTTAAACAAATGGAACCAGTTGATTTATTATATATATTATCACTAGTAGTTAAACATAAAAATGTATTAATAGTGATATGTATGGTATAATCATAATATCTATACCAATAATTTATGAATGTAAAAATATATTTCCTTCATGGAATTTTCGAGGAATAAATTTACCGGAAAATATTTATAGGTTTCACAGATAATAAGAACAGATTTTTTTGTAAGAAAAAGAAATGATTCTATGGAATGAATCATGTATTAAGATATTTTAATCTAAATTATGTAAATTTTATGTTCAAAGATAGATTCAAATAGTGCCACTAAGATCATTGTGAAATTTCCTAAATAGGATCAAGACCACTAGGGGGTGAATCAATGGTTCTCTTTTGTTTTTATAATAATGTTTCTTAAATAATTTATTAAACGTTATTAACCTATAAAACATGTAAGAGTTACGATCCAATCAAATACAAATACTCAAAAATACTTTTCTTATATAACAAATGTAAAGAGAAGGAATCACATGATATTTATAGGGGTTGATACAAGGAGTCACTCCTTTCCATGTTGGATAGTATGACCAACATGGATTCATTTTCTATCTTTCTTTTTGGAAAAAAAAGAAACCATAAAAAAGTTCTACAATCTAGTAATTTTTTTCAATAGTTGGTACTACCCCATAAGTATCCTTTTCCTATTCAATTTTCCGTAGCAGGTTATACACCCTAACAAAAAATCCTTTTTAGTAACTGGTAAGGAACTATTGATACAAACTTCACCCTTTACTTATTTTCTGATCCAATCCATAAAGTTATTCACTTCCTCCACATGTAAGTTGGATCAACTTCACCTATATAAAATATTCCTGAACATTAAAAATTTTTTGAATATATTTTTGGTATTGAAACGTTTTTTAGAATCTCTGTCTGGAAAACATCCTTAGTATAATTCAGTTTGATTCACCGAATTCTGATAACTTCTCTCCAATGGTCTCTATCTAATTGGATTCCATATAATTTTTCTTATACTCTACCTACATATATTTATTAGAAACATAATCAGTGACTCACTATTCTTCTGTCCAATGGAATTCAGACCAACCGGGTTTGTTCCGATAAATCTAAATATGAGGGAACCTACATTGATGAACTCGTTCCAATGGATCTTCCCTAGTTTCAATCTAAAACAATACATGGTTTGGAAGATTAATAATTATCCTAAAAATGTAAGAGCTTTGTCTCTAAGAACACTTGAATAGTTGAATATATGAATGTAATGTACTTCTTATTTATAGGCACCCAGAGTGGTAATGGCGGGGAAACAAATTCCTCTTCCTGCTCAATGAAATTTTCATAAATTTGAATTTCATATATATCTGAAATTCATATTCGAGTTCTCTGACTCTTTTCAATATTTCTAGATCCTTCTAAAATATTCAAAAATTCTCAAAACTTTTAGAATTATTGGAATTTATAAATAATTATTTAGACTGATTACTTGATTATGACCATTTATTGTTTTATGACTTCAATTTATCCTTCTTCCTCAGAGTATGTTTGATGGAAATTATTATAGAAAATGAATCTGATTGATTTTATTATTGAATTCTGCATCCGATGGAATTCTGAATTCAATGCCTTATGTGTACCAAAAATTTATAACCTAAATTAGTATCTGGATCCCTCTGGTTGATCAGTGTTACACTGAGTGAGATGGGTTAGTGTCACTATCTTACTGATGAATCAGTACCCACAGTGGGCACCATATCGGAAATGAATTCATATTCCCATTTCATCCAAAAAATAAATATTACATCAGGATTTCTTTATGATTTTTCAAACATTGAACAGTTAGTAAAGTATCATCATATTTTCTTATGGAATTTGTATGAATTCCCAAAATCTGTTTAAATTTTCTATAACTTTCAAACTTGTATCAATTTGATTTCTATAAAATTTTACTTTCTACTAAAAAACCAATATGTTTGATCGAATCCAATGACTCACACCAATGGATCACTCTGATAGACCGAGTCTAATGGTTCATCTAATTGAACAAATTTGACAAAAATACATTATTTAGCCGAATTTTCAACAACCCCACTATAAAAACATTTTTCTTACAATGTCCAACTTTCTATATTTTGATCTATTGATAAAAAATACTATGAAAATAGAACTTGTTCCTAACATTATCCCCCTTTGTTTTCATTTTCAATATAAAATTTTAAAATATCACAACAAAGCGCACTTAATAAAACTTCCTCATGATCTTACACATGTATTATCCCCTATCATTAACTTCTCCATCATAATATATCTTCTCCCCCTTATTAACAATCAAATTATAAGTTTCCATCATGACCTACCAACTTCTCTTTCAAATTTCATCAATATTCACACTTGTCTGAATCTAATTTCTAGTAGCTTCTGAATTTCTATAAAAAAACCAATATAATGTATCATATCCAATGAGTCATGACAATGGATCACTTCGATAGACTGATATTGATGGTGTGTACGATTGGGAAACATTGACAGAAATACTTTCTTCAGCTGAATTTTTAGAAACCTCTCAACAAATAAGATTTTTCCTAAAGCTTCCAATTTTTTACATTTTTATCTATTGACAACAAAAAAACAAAAACAAAACATGGTCTTAATAATCCCCCATTTGTGTTTTTTGTTAATAAAAACTTTTAAAATATCAGAAAAATACCCACTTAATAAAACTTCCTCATTCTCGTCTACATGTCTTCTCCCCTATCATAAACTTCCCCTTGATATTTCTTATCCCCTCATTGACATTTAAATTCAAACCTTACATCATGAAAAATTTACCCCTTATTGAAAAATTATGTCATTTCCAAATGATGGAATAGTTTATCTTAAAATCATGAAATTTTTCTTTAGGAGAATATAAGTATGGCATGAGTTTCATAACAAAGTGCCTTTAACATAACAACTCCAAGTCTATATGGGTGATTCTAGTGTAAAAAATAAGAGTATACAATAATTTTTATCAATGTTTTACATAACATAATTTTCATGTATTACCTTTTCATGCCCTTTTTAGTATTCTCATATCCAGGGAAATTTGGGAAAATGTTTTTTATATAAAATATCATACAACCATATCAACAAAAAAATTAGAAAATTTCAAGTGTAAGAATAAATATTTCCCCAAAAATATCTTTCATAACCTCGTTACATTGTTTAAGAAAATTAAGAGTTTCACTACTCCTCTAGGAAACTTAAACTCCTTCATTTAGTAACAAGTTAGTACAAATATAAAAACATTTTGGGAATAAGGAGGAACCTTAGTTGTTTATTATAAGAAAAAATACAACTGAGAATCCTCTCTCAGTCATTATTTTTTTGTCTTCTCCATCGATTTTTCATTGGATGTACTTTATTTCTTCTCTTCATCCTTATCATATTTTGTAACAAGTTTGTTTTCATATTTAGAATATTTAGATGGAGCTATTGACTTCTCATTATATTTAATACCCTTTTTTAAAATGAGTTTGTAAAAAAAAATTCAAGCCTTCCTCTTATTTTGGAATGATATTTATATAAATTTTATGAACATGAAATTCTCACCCACATATCCTACATTTAATCTGAGTCTTCAAATCAAAATCGATTGAAATATTTTTATCAACATTTCTCTCATCTTTAGAAACCTTTTTATTTCCTTTTTCATAAGAAGATTTTTTGCATCTTATAACTACCTTTTGATGAAAACTAGTTCTATAAAAATTAATAATTATTATTTATTTTTAGACTCAACTTTCTTATTTTCTCATATTTCTTTACATACTCAACTTTTATTCAACTTTCATCTTTTTTCTCAAGGTTTCAACATTTTTTACCTTCTAACTTTCGCTTATCGATTTCATAATTTTGTTTGAAAATTTTTGTATTATAATATCACTATATTTCCCCTTTGATTCATACATTTTTCCTCTTAGAGGCATGTTTTACCAATAAGAAAAATCCATGTGTCCAAAAATTTGAGAATACCAATAGTGACATCTGAATATTGATTTTTTGGACTCATCGTGGAATTGTCCAAAAATATTATTGTCATTGTTTCTATATAACTAATCAACCAAATTTATTAGGGATATAATTTTATAAATAATTATTTTATTTCTTGGTGAATGATTTTTTCTCACAAATATTCTTCTGTAGAATCCTCCTTCCACCATATTTAGAAGTTTCACAATTTACATCAACTAGTTTTGCGAAATATTCTCTCATATTTCCCTATTCACATTACATAGTAAAAATAAAAGAATAAATTTTAGAAAAATATTCTTATTTCTCAACCGACCTATGTTTTAGAACATCTATTATCTTTTAACATTCTGTTATCTTTAACTTTTTCTACTTACTTTCTTCAGTAAGTATAAATTCTATCATGATGACATTCTCTATTTGATTTTATTTTTCTTCACTACTTTTCAATTTAATTTTAACCTCACAAATATTAATTTTTTATGATATAATAAAATTATGATTTGGCTCCTCATTATTTATCCAATCACCATCTTCAATATTTATGTATTCCGCAGCTTTATCCATCTTTCTCATTTCTTTCATACATTGAGCATTCTAATCACTTTATTTTTCCAAATTTATTTTACGAATCCACTATATTTCTATAATTTCTTCACCAATAGCATTACTAATTTTATAATTAATCTCTTTTCTAACATGAGTGATGAATTTGATTTGTGGATCATATTTATCATTGGAAAAAATCATCCTTCTTTCCTTTACTCAGATAAATTTTCTTCTTCCTCTCATAAGGAACTCTTTCCTTATGTTTGTTCCATTTTTCTAAGATTTGTTATCATATACTTTGGAGTCATAAGCTTCAACATTCTTGTAAGGATTTTTTTAAAAAAAATTACATTTTACTTCACAATTACAATATTTTAGAGTTTTACTTTTCTATTCCAGCTTATTTTATTTCATACAATTTAGGGAAATAACTATGTTCAAATATTTAGCTTCTTCCTCTGCCTCTGAATCAATTTATTATTCTTGAAAATATTTATCTTTATTTTTTCCTTTTAATAAACCTTTTTATTCCATTTAAATATCAAAAATTTTATTGAAAATAGTATATTATATCGTTATATATGCCACAATTATATTCTAATGTTCATCCAAGGATAAATATTCATGATCCTATAAATATTAAACTTTGGAATAAAATATATTCAGAAATATTCTCATTAGTTTATTAACAATAGTTGAATCTTATAGCTTCTCACCAAAATTTCTCATGTAACTCACAATCTCATTTTCTCTTATAACGTAATTATCAATACATTAATCATCATCTATTTTCCTATCATCAAATCTACTTCCCCATATTTGAAACGTAGCTCTTTAACTTTCTCATTTTCATCATAACTAATTCCCAACATATCTGACAGTTGTTTAGATGCCGATAACACCATTATAATTGTATTAATATTTTCAGTAAGGGTCATCAACAAAGCATTCTATGCCTTTCTATCAGCCTCTAAACTCAGTTTTTTGATAGCCATCATAACGACTTCATTAATAGGAGGAAATCCCGCTATTTTTAAATATCTAACTGCAATCCCAAGAGATAAAAGATAGGGAAACATCACGTTTTTTCAATTACAATAGGTCTTTTTATAAGAAATAAGAACAAACTAATTTTTCATCGAATTTAAATTATACATTTTCATTGATTGATCTTTCATAGGAACCTTCTTTGATACCAATTAAAGATACCAAAGAGGACTAATAACATTGTGGTGGGGGGGGGGGGGGGTAAATAAGTGGTTCCATTATCATTTTATATTATTTTTTTTACTTCTTAAGTAAAATTTCCTATCCTTTGAAACCAATTAGAGTTATAGTCCACTAAAATATAACTTCTTAAACATACCTTCTGTATGAATAATTTTAAAGAGAAGGAAATATATGATATTTATACACCTCAACTATCCTTTTCGTATCCACTTTTCCTTAGTTGGTTATACCCCCCCCCCCAAAAAAATCCTTTTCAGTAACAAGTAGTGATCTACAATTACAATATTCTCCTATCACTTTTTTTTATCCACTTTAGAAAGTGGTTCAATTCTACTATAGGTAATCTAGATCAAATTCATCTGTTTAAAATATTCAAGAACTTCAATAATTTTTTGAATAACGTATTGCCTTGAAAATTCATCCTGAATCTCTCCCTAGAAAAAATCCTTAGTAAAAGTCAGTCTGATCTGCCTTAGTCTATTAAACACTATTTGATGGCCTCCCTCTTATTAGATTTTATCCGATTATGATTCTATTATTCCAAATTTAATTTTTTTTAAAATCAATATTTGACTCTCTCTTCCTTTGTCCAATCGAACATACTCTAATGAACTCATTCTAATGGATATTCCTTAGCTTTAACCTGAAAAAATTATGGTTGGAATCAAAATAAATTTTCCATAAATTTTAGATATTTATATTTGATCACATTTGAATAGTTGAAACTATAAATTTATTGTGATTTCTATTTATATGAATCCTTGAATGGTAAATGTGGAAAAACCAATTCCTCTTCAAACTCAATTAAATTTTCATATCTCTTAATTTCACGTTGATTTGAGCTTCATCATTAAATTCTTCAACTCATATCAACATTCTTATATACTTATAATTGTCTCAAAACATTGTCAAATGTTTTGACTTCATATAATTTATAAACAATTCTTTAGTCTGGTTACTTGAGTATTATCATTCTGTTTTTTGTGACTCCGATTGATCCTTATGCCTTAGAGTTAGCCCGATGGAATTTCTTATAGCAAAATTTTCTAATAGACTTTCTTATGGAAAGATGATCTGATTGAACACATTTTTACCACATTGAACTCTATTTTATTTACTCTTATTTAAAATAAAACAACATTATTTAATTTTTTTGTTGACCCACGTGAATAAATAAAATATATAAATTTTTTCTTAATTTGATTCCCTATTCCAATTGAACATTTTTAAATAAATTCTTCCATAAGAATTTTTTCAACTTCAATATACTTTATTCATTTTCAATCACTCTATATAAACTCAACCATTTCTCACATTTCCAATTTGCTTCGTTGTTATGATTGGACTATTCAGATATTTTCTCAGAAAAATTGAAGGATTCATATTGCCAAAATGAACTCAAACCCGATCTATGATTTAGGTAAATAAATTGATGTCATTAAATATAGTCCACACTATTTTATACACCTAATGTTTTGTTGGTGTAAAACAAAATTTGATGAATCGGTGCCTACTTTAAATCTAATGGATCAATGCCAATTATTAATTCAGTGTATTAGTTTCAGTGCTTGTTCGATGACTCTTGAACCAATTGAAAAACAAAACATATCTCTTGAAAATGATTGACTACATTTTTTATCATCATCCAGAAGATCGGCCTTTTTTAACTCATCTAAATTATTGGACCCAAAAAACATTCCAATTCTAGTATTCCTCTCATGGAATTATACTTCTGATGCCTTAAGTGTACAAAAAATTTATAACATGAATCAGTATTAGGATCCCTCTAATTGATCAATGTTCCATCAAGTCCGATGGATCAATGTCAATGTCATATTGATGGATCAGTACCCATGGTGGGAACCAGGTTAGCAGTGAAATCATAGTCTCATTTCTTCCAAAAACCCAGCTTGTATCATAACATCTTCATGATTTTTGAAATATTTAATGATCAAAAAATAATTATCAAATTTACTTGTAGAAGTAAAAATTCTACTTAATTTCTCTATCAAATTTCTATAACTTTAAAACTTTTATCAATCTAATTTCCTATAGAATTATGAATGTTTTTCAAAAACCCAATCTGATGGATCATATCCAAGGACCCACACCGATGGATCACTCTAAGAAAATGATTCTGATGGCGCATTCGATTGAAAAACATTGTGATAAATAATTTCTTTAGCCGAATTTTCAGTAACATTTAAACAACCAATAGTTTTCATATAACTTATAACATTATATATTTAGATCTATTGACAATAAATACAACCAAAACAAATCTTGGTCCAATAAATTTGTTGTTATAGGAAGTAGTGTAATGATGAGAGGTAAATTGTACTACATTTCTATATCAAAGAGATGTTACTATTGGTTCGGAAGGTTTCATGGACTTAAGATCTCAAAATAATGTTTTTTGGAAGATTCGGAATAATGAATCTTGGATAAATAAATAAAACCATTGGGATAAGGAGAGAAAGGTATAAGAAATAAAAAATAGTGTTTTCCCAAATAAACTACACCCAGAAGTTCATTAAATTGTTTTGAATGAATGGATGTTTACCAGTATCAATTCCTCTATTTGTAATATTTATGATATCAATGTCATAGAAACCAAATATGGAATATAAGGAATGATACATAGATAACCATCCATTAATAAATACTATCTCAAACACTAGAATAAAAAATGGATAAGATATCTAGTGGTCCATTTGATATTTTAATGTAATTTAAGATGTTACTTTATGCTTTGGGGAGGAAGATCTATTGTATGTATTTATTCATGTTAAATTAATTGGAGACTTAAACATTTGGAAGTGAATGAAAGGTTTTGTTTTACCTATAGAGTAACATGTTGGTCAAAGATAAATAGAAAGAGGTGGGGGATTTACATTTTAAAAATTAATGAAAATGGAAAACGAAAATTCAAAATTGAATAGTTTTGAAATGATATAGTGATAAAAAAATAAATTGATAATCTCGATAAAGAGATTAATTAATAAATTTGATAATTATTAGGAAGATATTATCAAATTATATTAATATATTAAGAAAAAAATAAAATGATCATATTTAATTTGAGAAATAATTCATGTCAATGATGAATGATGCACTCTGGAAAATAAATATAGAGAAAACACAGTTTGATAGGGAGTTCATCAATAGCTCAGTGTCCAACCCTATATATACACCAATTGAATTGATAGGGCTATATTATTATTCATTTTATCTTGGTAGTGATCAAGAAAACGATATGTCAAAATTATGTTATGTTAGAACCATCTTGAAATTCTTTGGTAGCCACATATCCTATCCCTCACTTTTTTGATAGTGTGAACCTATCAAAAATGGTAATGAGAATTAGACTATTTTCATGATGGAAACCCAATACAATTTGGTTCCCAAATCTATAAAAAGGATTAATATTGTTTTGTATGACACATTGATATAAAGGGTGATATCCTTTGAGTAAATGATAAATTATAATTAACTATCTGAGAGGATTTTGTGATTTCTAGAGTTTCAGTGTCGTTTTGATCGAAAAGTGTTGTTGGTAACTAGTATTTATTCCAATTAACATTAGGTATCATTTTATATTCCCCAAATGTTTTGAGAATCTTCTGTAATTTTAGGGGGTCATCAATGTCAAATAAGTATGGAATTAAATTATTTTTACCAATAATAAATGATATATCTAAATAGTAACCTCGATTCCCCTAGATACCTTGTAGCATCCATCGAGTAGCAGGTGGACTAATTGGAGCTTAATAATACATGAAATATCAAAATATTTAGATATTTCACCTCCATTTTCTATCTGGTGTACTTTTTATAGATGTTGTATCCTCATCCCCTACTACTAGTGGCCAGTGGGTCTTCTATGGAGAAGAAACTTCTGCCTCATGGAACCAATTGGACGGTGTTGTGTCCACAACTTCATCTTCATTCATGGACAATTATTATTACTTATAATTTATTATATTGATCTAATAACTGAATTCCCTAGTCTTGAAGCATGCAATAAGACATGTAATATTCTCTATAAATATCAAAAAGTTGGGTTTAGATTGAACTTAAGATCTTCTAAAAGACCATCAATGGAAAGACTTATGGTTTAAAAGATATAATTGAAAAATAATCAATGAAATTTTTAGATATATAAATGTTTCATTGATATTATTAAAACACCATGAGATAGAGATAGGTTCAATAATCTCAC
This sequence comes from Viscum album, assembly GCA_963277665.1. Classification (NCBI taxonomy): domain Eukaryota; kingdom Viridiplantae; phylum Streptophyta; class Magnoliopsida; order Santalales; family Viscaceae; genus Viscum; species Viscum album. Next base: position 774,500,440 of record OY728166.1, on the reverse strand, counting down.
CACTTTTTAAGATATTAAACACTTCACATAAAAAGATATATTAAATTTAAATGATCAGTAACTATTATAGTAATGTAATAAATTATTTTGGAGATTAATATATTCTAAATTATCCATATATAAACTAAAATATATTCAATATTATTAAATTAAGTAAATAAATCAAACATTCCTTATATCAAGTAAGAAATAAATTATTAACACAATTTGTTTAATAAATCCCCAATTTTAAAACAAAAGAGAAAGAGAAAATAATGTAATATTAAAAACTTCCCTCATTTGTGAAACCCATCCTCTTTCGAAAAGAAGAAAGAATAAAATAATAAATCACCAAAATTTCTCCTCCTTTGAGATTATTAAAAAGAAAAATCTTGGGGAGGAAGGAGAAACTTAAGAGGAATGACCCAATGAAAAACCTAAGATTGTTTTGAAAAGATATTTGAAAATACAGTTCAAGAGGGAACACAATTTTTAAAAAGATAAAAATGGTTTTGAAAAAACCTCTTAACTTCTAAACTCCCCCTTTTAGGGTATAGGGAGAGAGGTATGTTTTAATGAATTATTATTTTAAAATGAAAAAAATATATGGAAAATAGATGGAAAATAAAGAAATAAAATGAAATAATGTAATAAAGAGAAGGAGATAAAATTAAGAAGTGGAAGTGAAAATAAATAATAAAACAATGTTGGTTAATACTGTTTTAGATATTTTAATTCCCTAAAAAAGAGTGTTATTACCACCATTGATTAATTCCTTTATAGAAAAAAATTTAAATAGTCCATTCAAAAGAGAAAGATATACCTCACAAGTGTTATTCATTTTTTATTTCATAAAATAAATCTCAAGAATATTTGTAAGAGAGACAAGTATATATATCAAATTTTACTCTTGATTAATCATCCATTAAGAGAGATAACATATATATTTGAAAAAATTATATTAAAAAACAAATAAGTTTTTTAAATATATTACAAACTAATAGAATTTAATGTATGAATATAAACTTAGATCAAACATTTTATGTAATAAATAAGCATTAATTTTGGAAAACATTACTCTGAATAATAGAAAAACATTATTTTATTTGAAAAGAACTTTTGAAAACAAAATCTCGCTATTAAAGAAAATCTCTGAATAAAATAGTTAAGAACTGCCCCTAAAATGAAAACATAGGTGAGATAATTGGAGTACAGTCAAGAGGGAATAAATATAATATAAATCAGTATTTTGAAATAATATTTTAAAAACTTTCATATGTTTTCCATATTCAAATGAAAAACATCACTAATGAACCCTTATTAATTAACATTAATGATTAAAATGATCAAGGACTAGGATTTTAGTGAAAATATAACTGATTTGATATTCCTTCATCAAAAATTATAATAAGATATAAATTTTTTAGATGTGACTATCAAAAATTTGTTCCCATGGTTAATATGTTTGGTACAAGAGTGATGGATAAGATTTTTATAGATATTAAAGGATATAGTGTTATCACACTTAATAGGGATAAGGTAAAGTGTAATCCTGATGTCTAATTGAATTAACTTTATCTATATTATCTTGATTCAATAACTCCTAATGTCAATATATTCTAATTTAACTATAAATATAGAAATAGAGTTATTCTTGTTACTACTCCATGAGATGTAGGATTTTACTTGTAGGTAGTACATACCAATTTATATTTTCTATATAGTTGGCATCCTAAAAAATTAGAATATTTTTTTTAATTCAAAATACTTTTCTTTGGGAAAAAACAAATGAAGAAATTTTGTTCCTTTTAAATAATGAGAAATCCTTTTGACATATTTAAAATGAGATTGCTTTAGATTTAATTGAATAAAAGAAAAAAAAACAAACATTTTACATGATATGAGGCATGGTTGTGGTATAATAATGTATACTACAAATCATACATCTATAAATGAATCTCCATGACATTTAAAAAAAATAAAACTATGTTCAATAGTGTATACGACACACAAAACCAAGCCTAAATGAACCATGAAATATTAATATTTATATATTTGACCATTATAAAATTTAAATTAATTTAGAGGGTATGAAAAGGATTATTTAAATTTATGAAATATATATAATGTTCCCAATCAATATAAATAATTTGATAAATTTTTGTAACTAATTTCATAAATATTAGTAAAGTTGTTTTATTCTTCAAAAATAAGTTTTCTTCAAAAATGTGTTTTATTGTTTGTTGTGAGAAAATATTATAATAATTTTTGGAAATTTTAGAAATTTTATTTGATAAAAAGACAATCATTTTTGAATTAATCCTATCAAAACTATCCTTGGATTTATTTTTTATATTTTTTAGAAAATATTGATTTTTTTGTGAATAGAGAAAAACGACGATTTTCATAAAACTGTAAGCTGTTTTCATTAAAAAAGCCTTATAATAATTTTAAATTGATCCTAAATTAGTAAAATTATCATTTAGTAAAAATTAATCCAATTTATTACGTAATAATCAATATTATATGTGATGTTGATATTCAAATACTTGTAGACTTCAAAATGATTTTTTTTTTCAGAAAACTATTTTTCGTTGCTCTTTGTAGAAAACTTATAAAAATTATTATTACACTAATAAATATTGATTTTATTAAAATAGATAAAATATTTAAAATAAGTAAAATTAATATTATTTAATAATATTGACTTAATTTTCTATTATAAATAATAGTAATAAAAGTAAAAATTCATCCCGATTTTAAAAGGGTAAATCATGTTAGCTTAGGTTACAACTAAGTGATAAAGCCACCATTTTTAATTTTTAATATCATTAGATGAAGGTATTTATAACATTATCAAAATAGTATTTATATTAGTTTATTTATGAGATACTTTTCTATGAAAGTGAACTATATAATATTTTAATTGAAGAAAAAGATAAAAATGTCACCCTTTTTATTTTAAATATATCTTATGTATTCACAATAGGGAAACTAAAGTTGTGGATGAATATTAATGATTATTTTGAGAATAATAATTTTTTTTTTGTGTTGGTAATATATTTTTGATTTTCAACAATTATATAATTGCCTTAAATTTGTATGAAACATTGATGCATTATTTATTTAATTAAACAGAAAAAACAATAAATGTTTTTAAAAATATTAAAAGTAATATAATTTGAAAAAATTATTATGTTACATTAATTTATTTATATTATTACAACATTAATGGGGTGATTGAATGGTTTATATTTTAATTTCATCTATTAATTGATGTTTTTAAAATCAAATTAAATGAATAATGTAAAAATTGATCTTAATGATATTTTATAATAAATAATATTTTATTAAATCATTTAAAATACATCAAAACATTATATTTGGCCCATTAAGTGGGATATTTTTTATAATGTCAACCATAGTACATTTATGTTCCATTTATCCTTTTATAGTATCTTCCTTAACACCTAATGAGTAAAAACTTAATATTGCTGTAATTTCCAAAAAGTTAATACATGTTGAAAAAAAAGATAAGGGTGAAAGACATCACCTAAACTTGTAAAATTTTTCTTAGATGAGATTATTTAGATTCAAAATCAACTCATCTTTGAATATGGAAAATTTTAATCCATCTTAATATGGAAAATAATATATATTAAAATAATACTTTAAGAAATTCCATGGATGCCACTCCCCTCACTTATAAAAGGACATCACCTATAATCTTTTAATCACAATTATAAAAAATTTATTTCAAAAATACAAGAGAAAATAAATTATTTATAGGAATAAACATTTATTATATTTCTTGGTTTGATCATAAAACCAATATAGGAAAGCTTTTGGTGTAAATATAAAGAGGTTTTCTGAAGAAGCAGTATAGTTTATAATATAGTGTTTTTGTTTCAGTTCTTTGCTAACTTCCTCAAAACATTCTTCAAATTTGATGAAATAATGAAATGGTATCTCATATATACTTTTATGTTATTATGATTATATAATAATGTATATCCTTCCCCCTTTCATCAAATTGGAATCAAAACCATCATTCAAGTGTATGACAGACTACCGCCTCGTGAATGGAAGTAATTCATTTCCCGTCAATTACTATTATTGTTGGTTTTAATGACGGATTTAATATAAATATATATATTATATTAATGAAATATTTATCATTATGAAATTAAAATATATTATATAATTTCTTACCTTTCCATTCACCAAATAATGATAACGTAGTTTATGCGTCGGTTTGTACAACCATCTCGGTAAGGAAATATGAGTTAATTTTTATAACCACATCACATGTATGATATATATAAGTATATTAAAATAAATAATATGTAATTTATGATATTATCATATTTTTATAAAGAAAAAATAATACTTAACTTATTTACACAATGATTTTTTTAAAAATGGAAACGTTACTCATGAGTATATATGACCTACCATCTCTAGGAATGTAATGTAGTTCATTTTGTATAGCCATCATTAATGATTTTATTTTTAAATATAATTTATTTATAAAAATGATAATAATTTAATTACTATTATTCCCGGGATGAGGTAATAATGAAATATTTTACTATATTCAAACCATCAAAGTTAGTTTGGACATATGAGTCAAATATCATCAAAACGTATGAGGTAAACTTGAATGATTAATTAATTGAAAATATCATGGCAATTTATAAAATAAAATGGTATAAAAAACATGAAAAATATTCATAAAAATGTAAATAATTAGAATAATTTTATTATTTAGTAAGAAAAATAATGTATGTGATGAGCGAAACTCAAGTTAAAAATACTTTCTTTTTAAAAATTATCTTTTAATGTTTCCATTCCCACTCTTTTTCTTCCATATTTTAAAAAATATATTATTAATGTATTTATATATAAGTAAAATAATTATAAATTAAATTATATATTAGTTTTTACTCAATTTAAAAGGATTTTTAATGAAATAATTTTACAGTATGTTTTGACTGTTCTCACAAATGACAAAAAAATGTTATATTTTTTATGTATATCGTGATTAATCTTTGACCACCATAACCATTATTTAATTTTTGGATTAATTTACATGATTTCTTGTTTTATTCAAATAAAAACTTATTTTCTTTATATATGAGGATTTTACTTTTCAAAATATGTTTGAAAGGTGGGGATACTTCAATATCTAAAAGTGTTTTGCACATGGGTTTAGAAGAGTTTTTTAAGCATTTTATGATTAAAAGGTGAAAGAATAAGATTTTTTATTCATTATATGGTACTTTATAATTATATATGACACATGTGATCCTAATAAAACTTATATGATGGGTTTATCCCCATTATATATCATGAAGATTGGTTAGATCGATATAGCTTATACAAAGTGTGAGCCCCATTATAGTTGTCCAATGGACTGAGTAATGTTCCTTGTCATTAAAGGAAAGAAGTAGGGATTTTATCGATGTGGTTTTTCATATGGATTTAGCTGAGACCCAATTATTTCTGAAATAGTATTAAAATATTTTATGAATATGACTCCCTGGGTTTCCTAAAAAGGGTTTATAGTTAAAATCTATTGGTTTTAAAAATTTATTTGAGAAACAAGTGTCTGTTTTTTATATGGAAATGATGAATTTAATTTTATCAATGATTATTATGATAAAGGTAATTATTTTATGGTTTATCATGTTTTTACCAAAAAAATAAATTTATTCTTCTATTATGTCCCTTAATTATAATTTTTAACTCATCCTATATTTTTAAAAATATTTTTCAAAGGTTTAATGATGGGTAGGAACAAAGAAAAATGAATGTTAAAAGTCATTAATATTTTTTATGAGAGGAAAACATGTTTTATTTTAAAATGTTTATATTATATTAAAAATGGATACTCATTAGAAGAGTCAAGTTTTAATGTATGTTTTTTATGTTTGATTTATTACATAATTATCTAAAATAATAAAATATAAAGATCCTTGAGAATGTAAGGGAATTAATGACTAAAAAATTAGGATTATGTAATGTTTAAGTCTGGGTAATTATACTTGGTATCAGAGAAAATGTTTTGATAAATTAAGAGGTTATAATTTTTTTTGAGCATAAGTTAAATTTTTTCTATAACCATAATGTATAGTATATCATAAATAATTATAAAAATTTATGGAGATTTGATAACACTTAAATAAACAAATATATTTCTAGGTTGAAGGATTAAAGTGTTAAAAAATGTGTATGGTATTTTATTTACCCTTTTGGATCATTTTACTTTTAATAATTAATTTATATATGATTCTATTTTACTATATTAAGGATTTAATATCAAGATGGAAGGAAATAAATCATTCACAACATTCTTATGCTTTCTAGAAGATTTGACTATAGGTATTATTGTAAAATATTGTTTAAATGCTTTTAACAGCTTCTAAGTATTCATATATACTATTTGAAACTATTTTACATATCCAAAACCTTTCCATATATTAAAATAATTTATGGTTGAGGGTATATTTTTTATTTAATTTCAAAATAAAAAACTCTCCCTACTTTCTAAAGAAAGGTAAATATCAAAATGGACTTGATCATTTTTTTTCTAGAAGTTGAGAACCATTCTAGAGGAAAAAGGGAATATCAAGGAAATACCGATGTTTGTATTTATGGTATGAATTATTTTATTGTATTTAAATTATAATTTTTTAGGTTTTGTTGAAGAGTCATATGGGCGTAATTAATATCTTTATTGTAGGAATGAACTATTAAGGAATAATATGATGAATAATGGTTAATGTTTTTAGAAAGGACATAAATGAAGTATGTGGTTATGTGTTGTGTCTTATAATTATTATAATTGGTATTTTATTAATGATATTTTTATATACTCTAAATATTATGAGAATAATGAAACACATAAGTTTTATTCTATAGTGGATTTTTTTCAAAATTTGGAAACAAAAGATAGAATTGACAACTTTAAAAAGTGGTTTAATAAAAGCGTGATAATTTTTAGAGGCACTAATTGAAGAACCTATTGTAAAGGGATAAATAAACCTTTATGTTAATATGTTCTTAATGTTAAGGATATCATATTTAATTAATATTATATTATTTTGTGAAACAATGACCTATATAGACAAACATAGATGTTAAAAAGTGATTTTGTAATTAATTATATTATTACAGATTGTTATCAATTTTTGGGAACATTATATGAATTATATTGATATATTTTTAGTAAAAAAGACAATATTTTGCATCTGGTTTGGTTGTAAGGCTTGAGACCACAACCATAGGGTGAAAAGGGTGTAATGACCACCACTAGCCTATGTGATTTCTTGGTTAGTACAACATTTATTTTTTTAAATTATGTGAAAGATAAATATTAAGATGATTTGGGGAACATATATTTTATTATATTGATAACTATTGGAATGAAAATAAATTTGGTGATTAATGTTATTTCATTAGAAGTTCACTATTTTAGGAATCTTACATGATTAAGTTAAATTGATCTTTATGAGGGAATAAATGCTGAATTATGTTTTTGAATCAGATATGATTGTAATTTAAATTTACAGTGATTAAATTTATTTGTAGAAATGATTAAAATTACCTAAATATTATATTATTAGGAATATACATTTTTTATAGATGTCAATATGTGTGATTGATTTAATTTGGAGAAAAATGCTAAATTAATCCCTTTAAAATTTTTCCAAAAATCCTTCTGATTTTTTTTCTTTAAATCATAGTTGGTAATATTATGATTAGTTATTTATTAATTGATTTATGTTTAACTTTTGGTGTTATTATTTAATATTTGGATATTAATGTAGTATTTCATTATTTGAAGGTTTATTAATTTTTGGAATTATCTTAACCTTTTCTTTAGATTTTATTTTTTCTTAATCTCTAAAGATAAATGGAATAGTTTTTTATCCTTATATGAAATAATGTGATCCATTAGAAGTTAATATTTGTTATTCATGAAAAAAAACTCATCTTGAATATACATCATTTGGAGAAAAATATGAGACTGTGGAAAAATTGATTAATGTATGAAATTCAACCTTTCAAGTAAGTATATTTTCCCTATATTCTTAGTATAGATGATAAAGAATTATTCGACTCTTGGAAATAGATCATGAATTTAAAATTCAATCATATTACCTATATTTTTGATGAATTGACAGCCTTTTCCATACCTATATGGTTTATGGTTTTGTTGTGGTTAACTTTCTCATGATTATTCACTTTCTTATGATCAATGATCTCTGCCAGTCTCCATAATTACATGGGCATTGCAATTTTCTTCCAAATCCATAATTTCACTTCCCACCAATGGTCTCCTATTTTGGAAATCTATTATGTGTTATTCCAGATGACCATTATATTCCCCATTCTCCCTTATCAATAGGATGTGTTATTAACCCTATTGGTCAGAGTGAGTACCTCAAGAAGGGGGGGGGGGGGGGGTTAATTGAGTACCCAATTAAAATTTTCTATCTAAAATGTATTATTTTGAAATCACCAAAAAACTCAAAACTATCATAGATTATCAAAACATATAGTATGATATATATATTAATCATTCTAAATATTTATTTTAAAATAAATTAGGTCTCAGATGAATAATTTATATAATATTATTTATTCGTTTGAAATAATTTTACTTGATCAAAATACTATATGAAAAAAATTAAGATAAACAATAAAAGTATAAATTTTATATGTAGTTAAAACAATTTTCAATTTAAACGGAAAAAATATAAATAAAAATTAAAAATATACAGTAGAAAACTGAATTCAATAGGTTTATTCTCAAGTAAAGACTTAGTCCTCTCCACTTGGTGATCACTCATCACTAAGAACACTATATAAAATAAATAGATGATCCAAATACTATATCATATTTTACAACATATAACACTGTCTAGGTCACACACAACCTCTTCCACAATTTTTTTTTCCGGAGTAAAAATAAAAAGTCCACACAGGGACCTCTACCACCCCTATCTATGGGAAAAAAGAAGAATGTTTGAGAATATATATTGTATTTTCTAGTTTAGATTGGGAGACATTATGGATACATAAAATAGAATATAGAAAAGACTGATCAAATTTAATATAATATAAATAGAAACACAAAATCTTGGAATATAGACATTAGAGATGCTCGGTCTATTGCAGTGCAGATTTTGACACTTGATTTGATTTATTAATAAATCACGAGTCATTTTTTACTTGAAATATTTATAAAAACAGAGTGTCACAAACTATGGTTTTCTAAATGGATGATTGTTCTAAAAGAGATGATGCAGTTCAAATTACTTTTTCATGATTCACAGTAAGTCAGCTCAATTGATTTTCAATAGGATCATCTTGTTATCCTTTTGTAGTTCATGATCCTTTACTATTTCTAGCTCGTGTTTTTTCTCTTCTCCCCAATTCAACCAGGAAGTGTGCATTACTTTTTATCAAAGATTGTATTAAAGAGAATATCTGAAAATGTTTTCTTGTACATTTAGTTCTGACATTCTTTCAACCATACATTTAAGGCACAATCATTGAAATTGTAAATAGAATTAAATACAATAATTGTAGTGATTAGAATGATATAATTCAAAATAAAATAAGTAATGTAATATAAATAGTGATTATGTTTTATGAAATAGAGGTGTCTAATGTTTTAGAAGCATATCGTGTTTTGCAGACATGATACTAGTGGTATGATATTGAAGGTACATTGCTCTCGTAGTATGTTGTACTAAAACTGTCACATTAGAGGTGTCTTAGATAGATACAAATTTATAGAAAGCTAGCGGTATAACACATGCAGTGTCACAACTAATAGTGTATGATTTGACATTGTATGCTCTGATTGTGTCTCTGATTTAGTAAAATTTTCAGTGTCAGTGGTATGATTCTAAAAAAATGATATTGAAGAAGTATCATCTGATGGTATCTCATACTTTTCCATTTTTTGGATTCTGATCAATTGTTTTTGACTCAACGATGTCTCATACTTTGATAGTTATTCAGTCTAACACTATGACCATCTGATGGTGTGAAATCCTAGTAGCATCTTAGACATAGAGATTTTTTGTACCCATGGTGTGTCATGACCAACTAATTCTGATACCGATTTATCACATTTTCTCATAATACAAATTGATTATAGTTAATCATGAAATTCATTAGCAGTATTAATTAAATGATTTTGGGATAATTAAAACTAGGAGTTCAACAATCTCCCCCATTATGATGATAACAAATCATGTATTGAAAATAATACTATAAAAGTAAAAAAATGAAATCATAGGTATTGGGTAAGGGTAAAAATGACATTCAATAAGAAAACAAGACTTATCAATCACAATTTGTGGATATGGTATCAAAGATACAATAATAAAATATTACAAAGATGGAATGATATAATGTAGATAATTTTATAGATAAGGATTAATTAATCCATAAACATTCTACCCCTTTTGGGATTATAAAAAAGGTGATGTAGAGAAAAAAACATTTTAAGTGGTGGATACCAACAAAAAAATCAAAATAGAAAGTTAGAAAGATATGAAAAGGGAAGAAAAAATGTTATTAGATTCCATATCTCATCAAATACATGAGTTTTTAATCCAAAAAATAAAAAGATCAAGGGATGGAAGAAGGGTTCATCAGTTTGTTGACTATAGATTGATCTTGTTCTTTGTCTTGAGTTAAGGTAGCCAGATCATCTTGAGGTAGAATAGATGGGACACTAGAATAATGTAAAAGAATAGTTTGAGGATGTACTTCCATAAAAAACCTGGCCTGATATGTATGAGAGAATCACCAGGGGTTATTAGAAATGGTTGAAGGGGAGGTGGTAAAGGTGCTAAAGGATTTGTGACCATGATAGAATGATAGTGTGGATGAGGTGGGGGGTACACTGATCCAGTAGTGAGTTCAGAAAAGGGGGAAGGAATAAGAAATTCATCTGATGCTACAAGTGTAGAAGTCTGAACATGAAGATAAGGCATCAGGAGATTGATAATGTCCATAATAATTTGATCTCCATTTTTTCTATATCCTTATTGAAATTATCCTTAATCTACATAGAGGTTTGAATAGAAGGAGTGAGTTCCTTGAGTTTCCTAACATTCTCTTTGAAGGTGTGAGTCACCAGATTTAATATCAAATTATCATCCAAGTAATTAAAATTTGTATCGATAACATGTTTGGTATATATTATTGAGAGATAGAACATGATAGACTTTGTAATAGTCTCCCTGTCAGCTTTTATATCCTTGGAATACTTTCAGATCATCATGTGATCATTTTAATTTCATCACTCAAATTTATTTCAAATTTCTAAAGGAATTATATGTTCTCCCATAGAGGTACCATTGGTACCTGCTATAAATTCATCTCTAACAACTGAATGGATGACATTAACATCAACCAATGGATGATGAAGAATAGAAAAAGAAGAACATAAAGAGGTATCCTAAATACTTTTAATAATACCATCAAATGAAGCTAAAAACTCAAATTTCATTTCCCCAACCAATGATTTTAGATAATTTAGATCATTTCCAACTCTATTATTTTCAATTTCCATAGCCATAATGTGATTCATCATTATTGTTTGGATATGAAAAATAACCAACTGAAAGAAATACCTTCCAAATGTTTCACTAAGCTTTATCAAAATAGGGGTTGACATATTTCACACCTATGAAACTTATCCAATAGCCTTTCAATTTTTAGTTTCTAAATCCGCTTGTGTGATAACATGCAAAAGAAAAATTGGATAATCTGGAGTAGATATAAGAATATTAGGTTGCACAGAACTGAACTTGTCTTGTAGAATATCAATATCAACATGGGCTATTAAGGATCCCTTAGGATCACCTTCCATACTGACTTCAGTTTTATCAACCCTTGGAGGGAGTTTTGCAACAAAATTAAATTTTCCCCAATCCTCTTCCATAGGATCAACCCACATCTTTGAAACACAAACAGTGGTAGAAGGAACCACACTAGCAAAAGAAATTGAAACATCTTAAGTTATCTACTTTTATAAACATTGAGAAGCCATAGTGTGTCCAGCACTGGTAGGTTTGGCTTCCAACTATGTATAAATAGTTGGTATATCTTGTATCTCATCATCTCTATGAGAATCACGAGCATTGGCCTCACCTTCCATGCTTTATTTCAAAGGGTATTTATGAACATCAAACATCTATTCATTCCCAACACCTTCTTTTATCAGTTACTTTTTCTCTTTAAGACAACATAGTTTTCAACATTAGCTATAAGTCTCAACTATTTAGCCACAATAGAGTTAGAACCTTCTTGACCAGTGGAAACTGAACTAGCCTCACCATCATCACCAGCTGGAGTCACATAATACATCACTATATTTGGGGAATGCTCCCCCTCAATGAATTCATCATTCATCTTAGAAGGCATTACAACATATTTCTTCTTGATTCTCCCACTATCATTATCATATTCATAGTCAATTTTATAATATATATCCCCATTTTTATTACCATATTTTTCTTCCTTTTCTTCTTCCTCATAGTCATCATAATAAACTTCAGTTAACTTTGAAATTTTATATTGAGCTTCTCTAGAGATGTCAGTCTCTTCTTTATCACTTTTGAAAAATTAATCTCTTTTATGAAACCTCATAGGTGGACTAGGAGATCCATAGGTGATGAGATAAGCTTTTAGTGATAGATCAGGATCACTCCCAATAACAATAGATTGTTCTATTTCTTCCTCAACAACGACTTCTTATTTATTTTCATCATAGTTGATCGAAACCTCATCATGTTCGAAACTAAGATCAATATCATCCTTAAGTATGCTAGGATTATCAAATAGATTTTAATTTGTATAAAACTTATCATAATCTCTAACCCATTTTCTTTTCAATGGGTTCTATCTTATCTTCCTTCTAGATTATGTGGCACTTGTTATACAGAAACTCCCACAATCAATGACTAATTCATCATCATCACAAATTAGGTCCTTGGCCCTAAACATTGAAAACAAAATATTTGGCAAGATTAATGAATCAGATCTACAGTATGATTTGGTCATCTCCCACATATGTACCATGATATATCTACAATGATTAATCTTATGTACTTCTGTCATAAGGGATAGAATATACACATCTGGGTATATCAAAGTAGTGAAATCTCCTCTCCTTGTAAAAAGAATATATTGCAAAATTTTGAAAAGTATCCTACACTCTCCATCAATCTCAGAAGAAATAGGTCTTTTTATTGAACCATCTCCCTTTAATACAACAAGGTATTTGTTATAAATAAATATGTCACTAGATTAAAAAATGTTACCTTGATGATAATCCAAAACTCCATCACGGGGTACATTCAAACACTTATCCCACTTCCTTGAAGAGAAACCAAATACCTAACATCTTACACAACTTTTCGACCAATCTTCACCATCTTGATTGAATGAAAACTGCACATGCATATTGAAATCATGTGCCAATTTTGGGTGTAGTTGTGGTTTGGCTTAGTGCTAAGCACCCAGTAATCCTACATGAAAAATGGGTGTTCAAAACCCATGGGGTGTAGGTACTGTAGTAGTATTGTATCCGTACTGTAGCAGTGGTGGTACTGTTGATTGATGGGTACTGTAGTGGTGGTAGGATACTGTAGCGGCGGTAGGATATTGTAACGGCGGCGAGCACTATAGCAGCTGGGATACTATTCATAGAATGGGCCTTAGGCCAAAAATTTGGGCCTACGGGCTATGTAATGGGCTATAATCCCACTGGGACATCGGGATATGTAATGGGTCTCCCTCTACCCAGTTAAAAGAGGTCTTTTCTTTTCTTTAATAATAAAATGTGGCTTCAACCCCAACCTTTTAAACAAATGTACCAATTTCTGGTAAAAGGGTCTCTCATTCGATGAGAACCATTCCATCTATCCCAAGTTTCGGAGAAGTTTAATAAATATTATCCACTTTGAATCTACTTCCTTTTCTATAACAACAACTTGACTAGTAAACTCGGGGTTAACTGGAGAAACCAGATAAGGTTCTTTTGGTTTTTTTCTTTGGTTTAGTTGAAGATATCGACATAAATGGAGAATAAACTAAAGGTCTATTAATTTTATGCATCCTGATCATCTCAACATATTTTTTTCTATGGTGAGGGTATGGTTTGAAATGAAGAAGAAAAATGTTTGTTCTCATCTCGAGAGAGATACATGAATATAGCGTAGGGCTCAAGATTTGTTGGCAAAAGACTTATTCATTATTCATATCATTTAGGATATTAGGTTTTATAAAATAAAAATTACGCATAAAATAAAAATTTAATATCATGATAGAAAAACATAGACCTGGTTTGAATAAATAAAATGAACTATGAAATAAACTGGTCGTTCTCAATATTGAAAAACAAAACAATTTTTCAAAGGCATAGAATCAACGACACGAAAACTCAATGGTATGGAAACAAACGGTATGGAAACTGAAGATATGACAATAAATGATATGAAAACCCACAGTATGACCACCAATGACCTGCCTTTACCAAAATTTAGTATTCCTAATTCATGTTTGATATAATTTATTCTCTCTAAATTTAAAGGATTATTAAATGTATGAGTTAGAGGATGCTCAATACCATTAAATTCAAGAGTGATATATCCTTTTTGAAAATGATATCTCAAAAAGTGATGTATCATATCAATATCGTTTGTTCTGGAAAGAGAAACATGATTTTTAGATATGTTAATCACACTTGTATTGTCACAGTTTATAGGTACATGTTCGAATTGATATCCATAGTCCAGTAGATTGGGTTTCATCCATAAAATTTGTGCAGAACAACTACCTGTAGCAATGTATTGAACTTCAGTAGTAGATAATGCAAAATAATTTTTCTTGTTTACTACACCATGAAACTATAGAGTTATCCAAAAAAGTGACATGTTCCATAGGTTCTTTTTCTATCTAATTTGAATCCACCAAAATCAGCATCAGAGTAACTTACTAAATCAAATTCTTGTCCTCAATGGTAAAAATTCCTAAATTAGCCATATATTTGAGGTATTTGAAAATTAATTTAACAACAAGTAAGTATGACTCATTTGGATTTTCATGAAAGATATCACATATACAGAAAATAAAAATAACGTCTGTTCGGCTATCAATCAAGTAGAGAATACTTCCAATCATACCTCTGTAACTAGTTTGATAAATTTGTTTCCTAATTTCATCAAGATCTAATTTATAGGTGGTACTCATATGAGTTTCACAAATTTTGTACTATCCATATTAAATCACCTTAAAATATATTTTTTATATTTAATATGGTTCAAAATAATTTCTTCTTTCTTTTGAAAAATATGAAATCCAAAAAACAACATGAGTTAACCCATTAAAATCATTTAAAATTCATTTTCATTATTTTAGAAAAATCCATAAAAATAAATTTTTTTGACGATCCCAAAATAATATCATCAAAATAAATTTGTACTATTAATACATCATTTTAAATTCATTTTATGAAGATGGTAGGATCAACTATTCATTTTGAAAAACATTTTGAAATCAAAAAATTGTTAAGCCTATCATAAAAAGATCTAGGACCTTGTTTTATACCATATAAAGCTTTAGTTAATTTATAAACATGATTATGAAAATGGGGATTTTGAAAGCCAAGGGTTGTTCTACAAAAACATCCTCAACTATAAAACCATTTAATAAAGAACTATTGACATCCATTTGATAAAGCTTAAAATATAGATGAGATACACAGACAAGCATGATTCTTATGGACTCAAGTCAAGCTACTATTGTAAAGGTTTCCCTACATCCAATTACTTCTTCCAAACCATATCCTCATGTAGCAAGTCTAGATTTGTTTCTAACTATATTACCCAAATCATCCACTTTATTCCTAAATAAACATTTCGTGCCAATATTCAAGGTGTACTTATGTCTATCTACAAGTTCCTATACTTTGTTTATTTCAAACTGATTCAACTCTTCTTGATTTTATATCACCTATAATTCATCATTAATTGCTTCATTTATTTTATTAGGTTCAAAGTGAGATAAGAAGTCTTTATGTTCAACCTGGTTTCTAACATAATCTCTATTTTGGGTTCTAATATATTGATCTCATACAACAACATCTAATGGATGATTTTTCAGAGTTCTAACAATTATAAAGAAGTAGAAATGGTTACTTATTTATTTTCTGGTGGAAGTTCTGGAAATTATTCAAAACTAGATGATTCTTATGATAGATTCACAGCCGAATCCAAAGGTTTGGAATTTAATATTAGATAAGATAAGTCATCCCCAAGGTTTTCAAAAGAATCCTTAGTATCATTTGGATCAGTTTAATCAAATTTGACATCGAATAATTCTTTCACAGTCTTGGTCTTCTTATTGAACATTGTATAGGCTTTACTAGAAACTGGACAACCACAAAAAATTCCTTCATCACACTTGGAGGCAAATTTGTCAATATTATCCGTGGTGTTAAGAATAAAGACATTTCAACCAAAAACACTAAAGTAATTAACACCAGGTTTTCTGTTATTCCATAATTCATAAGTGGTATTCTTAAGAATAAGTTTAATCAAAATCATATTTCTGATATTAAAGGCTATATTGAAATCTTATTCCCAAAAATAGATAGGCATGTCATACTCATTTAGCATAGTCCATGCTATCCCTTATAAAGATTGATTTCTACTTTCAAAAACTAAATTATTTGGAGGAGTCCTAGGAGAAATGAAGCTATAAATATAGCCATTCTATGAGAAAAGTGATTCAAAATATTGATTTTCTAACCCACAAACATGGTCACTTATATTGGTTTTA
Organism: Viscum album; assembly: GCA_963277665.1. Taxonomy (NCBI): domain Eukaryota; kingdom Viridiplantae; phylum Streptophyta; class Magnoliopsida; order Santalales; family Viscaceae; genus Viscum; species Viscum album. Next base: position 774,483,586 of record OY728166.1, on the reverse strand, counting down.
ATCCAAAGACCAATATGATTTTCGACAGATTTAGCATACCATGTAAAATAAGAACATGATTTACTTTTATGATCTATAAAATATAGCCAAGTTTACCTAGAATAGTCTTCTAAAAGAATATAAACACAGAGATTCCCATTAATACTCTAAAATCTATAAGGTCCCAAAAATCCATGTGAACCAATTCGATAGGTTGAGATGTTGAAAATTATTTATTCTGTTTAAAAGAAACTTTGTGCTATTTCCATTTTTTATAGGGGTTATAGAATTTATTATATAGAAACTAAGACTTTGGTAGATCCCAAAATAACCTTTTTCTATTTATCTTTCTATGTGATTGAATGTTGCAGTTTTCTAGTCTACTATTCCAATTCCATGATATCTTTTGAAAAACACAAAAGCATGAATTATTTTTGAGAAACTAAAGAATTTAAATCTACTACAAAAACGTTGTCATTTCTTAAGGTAGTAAAGATTAAAAAAATTTAGAATAAAAAAACATTATAAGATTCATTCTCAAACCTATCATGTAAACTTTCATCACACAACAAAGAAATATTAAGAATATTATATTTTAAACCATCAACATATAAAACTTTAGAAATTAAAAGTGATTTTTTGTTTCCAAACTGTCTTAGGATGATTAATTTTCATTTTTCATTGTCACTAAAGGTGACATGGCTCCAATCAACCATGATAATAATCTTAAAGAAAGAATAGTCTCCAATCATATGTCTTGAAGAACCATTTTCCAAGGCCCATAATAATATAATGGATATCTTCAATATTTTTTACTACAAAATATATTTTAGACAAGAAATATTTTTTGTACCCAAATCTGTTTGGGTCCAGAAATATTAGTATTAAAAGATTGGGGAACCCATATTTGCCTCATGGGTTTCCTATAAGTAGATTGCAGTCTCTTAGAAATAAACACTTTGTTGGGCCCTTTTGAATAGTGTTTTTCTATACAGTTTTAGGTGTGAATTTAGGGATACAAATATTTTTAGGTATTCTTCTCTATCCATGTTCAAACCCTATTCCAGTAACATATTTAGTGGAAACATACATTAACAAGATTTGTGTCAATTTATCTCTACAGATTGTAAAATTTTAATGGTATTTATTTAATTGTTTATTTGAAAGATTATAATAATTATTTTCTTTCAGTAGTTGAATATTTTTATATTTCTCAATAGACATCTCAAACTTACACATTATAGTTAGAGAATGTTGTCATTTCAAAACATTGTATTTATCTTTTAGCTCATTAAATATGTTTTCTAATATATTTCAGTAGTAAAATAATTATTCTTTTTTCATATTTTTATCATCAAGAATTTCATTATTAGAATTATCAAATTAATCATAATCATGAACATGTAGAATTTTAGAAGTAGTGGGAAAACAAGATAATTCACTAACATTAGTCATTGAGCACATATTTTCTATATTCGGATTTTCATTAGGTGAAGAATCTGAGTCACAAGAACTATCTTCTCATACAATCTAGGTGTATTTCACAGATTGTTTATATCTTCTATACTTGTTCTAATTTTTTTATTTGATCTTAGGACAATCATATTTTATGTGACCTTTCTGTTTACATTCATAACAGACAACTTCCTTTGAATCATCATCATTTTTCTTCCTATTTTCTTTATTGTCACATATTCATTTGTAGTTTGGAATTATGAAAAACGTTTTCTTCCTATAGAACTTCTTAAATATTCTATCTAGGTGAGCCATTTCCACATCATTGTCAGAAGTAGATTCACTATCAATTGAATCAACAGCTTGTACCTTTTCTTCTTCTTTATTCCTTCAGTTGTCTAGGTGAAGTAGTATTGAAAGCTAATGAATTTCTTTTTGGTTACTCATCCACCCCATAGTATACTTTATGTTCTTATTCATACATCATAATATTACCTATCACCTCATTGACACATAATTTACTGATATCGAAAAATTCTCTGATTGAAACTGAAGTGCCTCACCATCTATTAGGTAGACATCTCAACAATCTCATTATCTAGTCATTTTCTATTACAACATTTCCCAATGAGATCTTAGTATTGAAAATCTAATTAAACATGAGGTACATATCATAAATAGGATTGTTAGGATTAATTTTAAAATTATTTTATTTCATAGTGTAAGTGTTAAGCCTCACTTATTTAAAAATTGTAGTTCCATTATGTGAGAAAACTAGAGTAACCCCAATTTGAAAAGTATCTTTACATACAGAACCTCTCTTAAACTCTTCATTACCGAAGGAATGGTATAAGACATTCATGGATTTGAAAATTTTATTATAAGTAGCATTATTTGAATCATCCCAAGAATTTATAGCAGTAGTTGGAATTTTATACTCATTTACAACAGAAGACTAAATCTTAAAAACCATACTTTCAAGATAAATTTTCATTTTTATTTTCCACTAGGAATAATTAGTCCCATTAATGAAAGTAGTTATTTTGGTAGCAGAACGTTCCTAAAGATTATCCATACTAAAATATTAGCACACACACATGTATATATAGAACTGAAAATTTAGAACTAGTATAATTATATAGGTGTTTAATTCTCAACTATTATCCCAGTTAACAAGTATTTAAAAAAGATTTTATTTCCATCTAGTAACAAATGTTGGTCAGAGTGAGTATCTCAACAGGAAGGGGGGAGTGAATTGAGTACGCAATAATTTTTTTTATCTAAAATAAATTATTTTGAAATCCCCAAAAAATTCAAAAACAACCCATCTTCTGAATATAAGTAGTATGATATATATCATAGTTGTTCTAAAAATTTATCTAAAGATTGATTAATTTTTAGATGAATAATTTATATAATATTATTAAATCCTTTGAAATCAGTATACATGATCAAAATACTATATGAACAAATTAAGATAAACTATAAATGTGGTAATTTTTCTTATAACACCCGAAGATTCCATGGTACGCTTCCTTCTAAATAATTCAATAGTTTCTGCTACACACAATATCGAGTTCGAGCGCACCATGCACTTTCAAACTAGCTGTTCAAAAAGTATTTATGAATAGTCTTAACCAAAATTATTAAATAATGAAAATTTAGTTTCCAAAATAGACTTCATTTTTGAATTTTGAATATTAAAAATACCTTAGGGTGAAATTATGGCAATTTTTTGAAATGTTTTAATTTTCGATAAATAGTTAAAAATACTGGATTATAGTTAAAAACCATGTTTTTAATTTAAATAAATATTTTACTTTTAATTTACTTTAACAACACAATAGATAAATTAAACATATATTATTCCAATTTAGTTCCTTGCAATCATTTTTAAAATAAAATTAGAGATAAAAATGTATTAAAATTTTGAACATCTCTTTTACCCACCTTCTAGCCACATATATGAGATTTGTATTAAACATAATTTTACCATTTATGTGAATTTAATTTCAAGAAATGGAAATTAAAAGTTTTAGTGAGTTTTAAAAATGTGGTCTAATAAAATTAAATTAATTTTTTAGGAATAATAAATTTTGGATTTTATTTACCGCGGTCAAAGGTAAATTGGGTAATTAAAGGTAAGATTAAGATTATAATAATATAATATTACATTAATAATTTTCTTTATTTCATTATAAAAGTGTATTTATATCAAAATAAATCATTTGTAGAATTTTTTTTAGTCCAGTTGATTTAGATTAGGAAATTTATTTTATTTTATTTAAAGAAGAGTTAAAAATGTCATATTCAAATTTTAACAACTAAACCATTTTTAATATAGGGTTGTAAATAAGATAAATTTTAGTATAAATATTATTTATAAATATAAAATAATTATCTAAATAATTTTATTATTTTTATAATTTTAGGAAATAAATAATTAAATTAAATAGTGGCATAATAATGATACAGTAATTGACTTATTAAATAAAGAATAAATTAAATGATATTTAAAATATTTAAATAAATATAATTTGACTTTATTAATGACAATAAATAATTTTATATATAACATAGACATGTTAGTGACATATTATATGTATTGGTTTGAAGTCATTGTCTTTCTTTGATATTTTTAAAAATGAAATGTTTGAATAGTATCAAAATAGACATAAATGATACTTTCAAATAAATAATATTTTATTAAATGTTATATGATTCATAAAAATATAAAGATTAGAAAAATAACTTGGATAGTGTAACATATGTCTTAAATGATCTAATTAGGGTTTTTGTAATTTTATAGTAACTATATTAACCCTATAGTGTAAAAATAAAAGAAGACATGGTAAAGTTAAACAATTTAACTAAAGGTTAATCCCAAAGGATAAGGTTAATTTCTTGACCTAAACTTGCGTAAAAATACATTCATGATAGGATTTCGACCAATAATAATCTTATCATAAAAATAAATCACTTTTGATCTTTTTGAAACCAAAAATCAATTTATAATAAATTAATATTTTAAGATCTTTGAAAAGTGCCCCACACCTCTCTTATAAAACGAAACTTCTCCTTCTATTCAAATAAAATCCCCAAAGACATTTGTCTCAACCAAACCCTTTTAAATTATTATAAAAACCTCCATCAATAAATCTTAGAGCCCAGACATTGGAATAAATCCATTCTACGGATGTCTTTTGTGAAAACCAAAAGTAGACACATGGAAAAGTGGTAACAGTATTATCACCTCTTTCAAAGTAATTCTCATATTATACTTCTTATTTATATGTAGTTTCTATATAAAAATAATAAATATAGAATCATAAATATACTTATATGTTATTATAATCATGGAACAACCATATTACTCATTTTATTCATTATACTAATAACAATATCACCCTGTGTGCGTACATATGACTCACTATCTCCACACCATGGGGTAATTTATTATTCAATAATACTTATTTGTATGAGTATAATGATGAGTATAATGGATACAAATAATAAATATAAAGAGATAATTATTATTTATAATTAATTTCACACACAGATTTTCAATTCCATTCTTTGTTTCGAATATTCTTTTGGTTCTTTGTTTTCTATTGGTTTTGGGGTCATCTGGGTTTAAATTTAGTGTCTCGGGTGTACTTGATCTAAATAATTATTCTTTTATGTCTTGGGTTTTATTTGGCCTTTTATTTTGTTAGAATAAATTTACGAGGATGTTGTGTCTTATTATTGAATTGTTGACACTCCTAGTGGCACCTTTTGGGGGGTATGTTTATTGGGGGGTTTATACATTTGAGTTAAATGAGTTTTGGGTTGAAATGGGTCTTTTTTTAGGAATCATTTCCTCATATCCTTGGAATATATTTACTAAATTAATTCCCCCTATCCCGCTATAAATTGGGACAAAAAGGAAGGTTTTTGGGTAGGAAGAACATGCGGTATGGTTTGGCTGCACAATTTACTAAATTGTGCAAAAAACTGTGCACAACCTCCAGGTCATCAAAAAATGTTTTGTATTTCAATGTTTTACATTAAGGGATTAACTATAATGCACCCCTTTCTCCCCAACCTCGTGACTTATATTCATGTACGTCTTCTAAGGTCCCTCAACCTTATTTGGAATCCATTTTTGAAGGGTTAATGATCTTCAAGTATGTGATTCCATCTCTAGATTATTTTATTTTTCTTAGTGTTTATTCCCTTATCCTTGAAGTTCCAAATTTATAGAAGCTATGGCTTTGTACCTAGGGTGTATTTGTGAGTTTCCTGGTTCAATATTCTTGGTTAGGGTTTGTTATAACTCCCTTTTGGTGCATTAGTGGGGCATTTGAAGTTTCACACAATGATTTGTGCGGTTTTAACACAAAAGGTGGGTGATTGCATGTGTAAGAATATTTTGATGAATAATCTTTGATTTATTAACATTTTTAGCATGATTATTACCTCTTATGTGTGTTTTGGAAATCATTTTTTTAATTTTAGTCATGCATTTGTTCTAAAATTTCATGTTTACTTGAAATTGTGTGTTTTTCATGTGTAATTCCTATGAGATCATTTTGGGTCATTTCGTAATGAATAAATGTGGTTTATTAAATGTTACTAGGTCTGACAATTCTATTTTGGTTGGATATTGGTGTGATTTTGGCTTTAACACGAGGGTTTGGAATTGATTTTTTGTGAAAAACCCTATTATACTTCTTGAAAGGGTTTTATGAAAATTATAAATGGTTAATTGAGTTAAAAAAGAGTGCAAAGGATGTTTATGTACTATTTTGGTGGGAGTATGATTTTGAAATGGGGTTTTGAAAGGGAATGTTGTGATTTGTGATGTCAAAAATTTTGAGAACATTTTATGAAATGTTGTAACAATTTATTAAATAGTAATAATGGCGTGAAATATGTTTGTGGGCTGTTTTGCATGACTATGATGTTATAATGAATTCGAATGTGAAAAGAGTATTATTTATAATGATTTTGGGGGTGTTTGGTGGGTGTTTGTAATTTAGAAATGGAATTTTAAAGTGAAATTAGTACTTTATAAGATGTGTAACTTCTTTGAGCATAAGAGGGAAAACCCAGATATCTAGGTGGGATGACATGTACTAGTATGATAGTGATGCAGAGTGGGTTATTCCCTCATTCATATAGAATGTTTGATGTTTAAAACACTACATAAACTATTATGATGATGTTCAAGACCACTAGGTTATGGTTATTCTCCCAACTAGTGGCTCATGCACAATAACAAATATTATTTATGGTTACTTTTCACTGAGATAGGAGGTACCTGTGGGCCACTGCTAGCTAGTGCCTTGAGGAATTTCCCGTGACTAGTTATTATTTGATATTTTATACCTACCATTGACTTACATTGGATTTTGAAGTAAAATCAAGTATCATGTGTATTTTATTTAAAAGTGTTTATTCTTTAATGTTACCTCTTGAAAACTATTTTCATTGAAAGCTGATTCCCTTTGAAATTGTTACTAGTATTTCATTTTCTTATCAAACTTGAAAGATTTTTGTCTAAAATTTTTTATTGCATGTAAACACTTCGGGTTGAATCCTAATAAGCTTAGGCTCACCCCCTACTTACACCTTTGGGTGTAATTACACAAGGTTATATTTTTATAGGATTGGGAAAATCATTTAGTGTTGGTGTTTTAGGCTCTATCCATCCTTCTTGGTGTAGTGTCGTGGAGATGGTTTGAGGGTGACACCCCCTTTTCCTTGAGGTGGTCCCAGGATATTATTATTTGATTTATTTCCTTGTGGTATTCCTTCATATTTTTTAAAGTTATGTAATTAAATTCTATATTTTTTTGTAAATAATGGTTTGTTTTGAAAAAATTGAGATTTATTTTATCAGTCATGTTGGATGTTTTATGTTTTTAAAATTGAGTAAATCATTACCAAACCTTTGTTTATCATTCTTCAGAACTTGTGCCATCCCACAGGGATAGAGAACACCTTTAAGGCCTTTCCATGAACTGGGTCAGTCATCCATTTTGATGGATGATGTGCCCGAAAGGCATCGTTAATTCCTCTGGTCATGATTCAACTTAGAAACTTATATTTTCCTGAACCATACTAACTATAAAGGCACAGTATAACATAAGTGTGGGTTCATACCCACAGATAACGGAGAACGCAAAAAATGAAAACTCTTAACTAATTTTTAGGTCTTACAATTTTTGATTGATTTAATTAAACTAATGGTGTAATTGAAATAAATAATTTTAAATAGATAAACAGAAGGGAGGGGAATTAGTTTCCTAGAGTGGGTTTTCCAATGATAAATCATCACCACACTTATGAAAAAAATAATATTAAATGGATGTGTAACCAAACAAATTTAATTAATAGAGATATGGTCAAACATTATCAATCTACCCTATAATCTCATTTCACAGTGGTCTGATGAATTAAAATACTAGAGTGCATTAAGATCAGATTTCAATTGTAGAATAATAATCACATTCATTGGTCATGAATTAATTATCATAATCATGTTGATATTCATACCCTATTAAACACACGTGGTCCATGATTTAATAATTGATAAGAGAATAATGAATTGAAACATAATACCAACTAAATATAATCATTGTGAAAGCGAAGAATGAAATAAAAAACTTTGAAACACACCAATTTCAACTGATTTCACTCTCCCCTATGCATTTAGCCAATCATCATCAGGTGGTCTCTAACAATGAATATACCAATACCCATATCAAAGATATTAGAAAATAATGGATGTGAAGAGAACGATGGAATGAGTAAGGAAAAGATAAATATTGTAATTAAACTAAAACGAATATAATGATTACGTGCAAGAAATGAAACGAAAATAACCAAAATAAAAACCTATCTACAGAAGCCTCTTGGTGGTCGCACTTTCTCCTTTAGTTATAGAGTATTTAGGAATGGTAGTTGGAGGCATTATTTTATAGAAAAAATCGGTAGTGTGGCCTGTAGTATCAATTTTAATTTTCCCGCATCACAGTCATCATGATGTGTATCGGAGGTACACATGATATACTTCAGATCTAATTTCCCCTATACTATGTTGAATCCACTAAAAATTTATACGTTGGTTTTACATTGGTCACATCTTGTACCTGGGGAACATGTGACGTACTTTCTATTCACATTGTGTTCCATCATCATGACTTGTCCATCAGGAAACTTTCCTATCCATGAAGTAATGATGTGTATTGATATTACATGACATGTACTGGTAGTACATGACGTGTGCCCGATATTTCTCTAGAATTTCAACTCCACTTCTTCTTTGAAATTTTTGTGTCGAGCTATGAGTGAATAAAGCATCGTGTCGTGTCGGTTTGTTCCTCTTTCCAAATGTTTTCCTTAAAATTTCTCCATATTTCATTCATGCATAACAATTTTCAAAAAAATATTTTCAAGAATAGATCTTATATTAAATCAATTGATATTCATTGAATTCATACATAAAAACCCATCAACATATGTATACAGAATAGAGTTATCACACACCCCATACTCAAAAAATTTCTCATCCCCAAGAAAAACCTTATCCTCAAATCACCAAGTGTCCATACATCATCATGGGAATTTTCAAATGATGATGTGCACAAAAAACAAGTTATAAGTGAATATTGTAAAAGCATAAATAATACACAATAATGAATCCAAAAATCATGATTTATATATAAAGTGAAATTTATGACATTTTTCTCTTTTCACACATAGTTTTCAACTTCTCATCACCACCCATGCCATTTAGGATTTTCTTCACCATTTGTGTTTTCCAATCATCACTAAATGTAACAATTTAATGGAGTTATTATCATACCTCAAGTACATGTTTATAACCATGGGCTTGAATTGAATCTACTTTCTCTGCCGTGTAAAGAAAATATCACAATTAATCATGAGGGATTTGTAATATGGATCATATAACTATGTGGATAAGGGTAGGTAGGTAAAATGATGAAAGTAAAGTAAGGCTCCAGGAGGGGGATAAACTACAATGTGAAATACATAATATTCAAAAGATAAGCTCAATTAAATTCTCCCCCACAAATACGTAAATCCATCTCACACACCCCCAAAACCTATAGTGAAGGCTCATAGACAATTTAATCATAATGGGAAATAACCCTCTCATGTTGTTATTTTATTTTATTATTATTATTTTTTTATCAAAATTCATGATTGGAATAAACCTTAAATTCACCACCTAACTACATACGATAAAATTCATCGTTCGGGAAAATGGTGATTCCGGATTCTCCCAATTCACAACCCATTTTTTCATGATTTTTTATAATTTATTTTAACATTAATTGAGATATACAATGGATTATAATTAATGTAAATATGAACCTTCCCCAAAACCCCATGAAAACACCCTACAGTCTCCCATCAATATATCTCATCCCATATCCACCATAATCAACCCCTCCACCACACACATTCAGTTGAATAACATGAAAAATAAAATGAAATGGGTACGAAAGGAAATAATCACCTGTAACATGGATTAATCCAAAGAAGTTCATCCATGGTTTCTAAGAGATAAAAGAGGATCAATGTACAGGTGGGTCTTAGGATAAAAGGTCTTATTAATATCATTCCTCAGTCATTTCAATGGTGAATTTGTACAGTCATATATTTGAAAAGATACCAATGAAATTTCTAGTTTGTTTACATCCCCCATGTTTCACTCAAGAAATATGATCAAAAATAACTAAATATTTGCTTCATAATCCTTTCAGGAATAGAAATAGAATATTATTCAATTAGGTCATGGAATAAAATTCAATAATAATTTTACTCAAATCATGATTCTAGTAATCATCATCCAAAAAGAAATCATATCATGAATCATCTTCATGAAATCCCAAATTAATGTAATAAATTTCCTTCCAAAATTTACATTTATATCTTTTAATTTATGGTCATCATATTTAAAATTTTCCAATGGGTCAAAATAATTTTCCTTGTTGATGATTTCTCATAGATCAGTGAGTACAAGAAAAAAACATTCAAAGATTTTTGGGAGAATATAATTCAATTCAGTTCTTAAACAAATTCAATTTATTTTTTTAATATTGTAATAGAAAAAACATGTGGTGCAATGATATTAATAAGTATAAATAATAATCCTCTTATATTGATGATTCTAAATGATTATGGTAGGTTTGGTCTATTTAGGTTTACAACGTGTATTGTGATTACATGACGTGTAACGTTCAAATTTACTGCTCAATAGTTACTTCATTCTCCTTCCATCTAGGGACCTAAAATGTAAAAAACATAGTGAATGTATAGGCCATTGATAATTTAAAATATTTGGATTAAACAAGGAACGTGGATGACCACTGGGAGATTAATTTAAACAAATAAAATAAAATAAATTTAAGTCATAGAAATATATTTTAAAATTGGAGTTTCCTCCTAGTAGTTGCTATTTATTATGGCAATTTAGCTTGGTTATTTATCTTTTTTAGATAATTAGAACATGGTACAAAGACAAATGTGTTGGATTTAATCACTTCTAGATTTTTTATGAATCTAGGGTTTTATTTTTCTTTCTCCTGCATTGGTTCTTCATGACTACTGGTGAACTAAAATATGTGGACATATGTGATGAAAATAATAAGAAATAAAAATATGAACAGATTTTATAGTTCACCTACTCCCCCAATGCTTCTTCCCTATCTTCATATTGTTTACATTTTTGAATGGATTTTTCAGTCAGAGCCTCATTGTTCTTCTCTTCATCTTGAAATCATAGGAGGGATTCCCATTCATCTTTAGCCTCGATAATACTCGTGAGATCAATGGATGTATTCTCAGTGTATTATTCCTTTAATTTGTCTCCTTCCCTCATAAATTCACTATATTTTACCTCCTTGACCTCCTGATCATCCTTCTTTACCATTTATTCTTCCTCTGATTCTATAGATTGTATTACTTTTTACTCCTCTTATAATTCTTCTTCAACCACCCAATCACTAATTTCCATCATTTTTCATCCCTCTTCCCCGTGTAGTTGAAAATGAAATTATCATTGTTATTTTTGGCATTTTTATCTATAAAAGGGATTCCTCAGGTTCAGATACTTCTTCAAAATCTAGTTGGTCAAATTTTTCAATGTTTCCAACATGCTTCATGCAATTTCTTTTGTTCTATGCCATTGATTTTACTTCATATTTCATTTTTTCAGTGTTTTTATCTTCCACCTTTTGGTCTTTTTCATCTTACAAAAAATAAATCAATGTAATAGATTTTACTGGTAAGTTGAAAAAAGTTAATTTAAATATGAAATAACCTGGGAAAATGGAGTAATTAATTCTACTTGTTCACTGATTTGGGTTTCATTTCCATCCATTCACTTATCCAACATTGGAATGAACTATGTAAGAATTGTGGCTTGTCAATCATTTGAGTTCTACTCTTGTGGTTATTTGATGTAATGGTTATAATTATTATAATTCCATTGAGGTTTCTTTATTTCAATATCTTGGGCATCCTCCTCCATTTCACAGTTTTCATCTTCAAAACAAACCTATACATGTATTAGAAACTATTGGCATGAAATTAATAAGAGAATTAAAATTTGAAATTATATGAGAAAAGTGGGTAGCCAATTATACCTGATTAACGAGTTCAACCTCATTATTATCCATCCTATTGTTCAGAACTTCATTACACTGAGTGATAAATACTGTTAGTCTGTCTTTGAGATGTTTCTCCTAAGCTTACTAAAGGTAATAATCCTCATGAGTGTACTGCTCAGACCACTAATTTCTTTAGTAGTCTATATTGTCGGGAGCTTCTCCTTTGAGATGATAGTAGGATTCATTTCACTATTGGGGTTGGAATTCATCATACTCATGAGAACATGACTCATCCAGACCATTGTCATGCTTTATCCACCCTTTATAATTCAGTGCTTCCCATATGGTTAGATATTCTAGGTATTCATTTTTGTGGTGTTGTGGCACAAAACTGGTTCATTTTAAAACTCATCCTACACACCACCAAAGACAAAAAAAGTGTAATATATGATTAAAAATTAGCTACAAATTAATAAATGAATGTAAAATAAGTAAAAAATGGGATAATAATTGTCAATGTGCTAATAAATTGGTCTTGAGTCACCCACAACACTCTGCTACTCCCCAGCAACGATGCCAAAATTTGACGTTCCTGAAAGGAATTTTTAATTCATCTGAGTGTGAGTCAAATTAGAAATTTATTTTTTTCTAAAACCAAAAAAAATAAAAAGTCATATTATATAAAAGGTTTGTGGTCATACCCATAGAGAGCGGGGAATTTTTTTTTTACTAAAGGTTAGATTGCCCAATTTTTGATTGATTAAATTAAACTGATGGTGAAATTGAAATAAATGTATTCAAATAGATAAAGACAAGAGAGGGAAGTCAGTTTTAGGTTTAGTTTTTCAAAATATAAATTGACACTGCACTTGTGAAACAATCATATTAAATAGCTTCTCAAACAAACAAATTTAATTGATAGAGAGATGGTAAAACCCTATCAATCTACCCTAGCATATCAATTCAAGGCGGTATGAGGAATTAAAATACTAAAGTGCATTAAGATCGGATTGAAATTGTAGATGAATAATCACATTCATTGGTTATGAATTAATTATCTTAATCTTGTTGGTATTCGTCCCCTATTAAACACACTTATTCCGGGATTTAATACTAGATATGAAAATAATGAATCAAATTATGAAACTAACTAAATATAGTCATTGATAAAGGTATGTATGAAACAAAACACATTCATACGTACCCATTTTGACTAATTCCAATCTCCCTTATTGATTTATCCAATCATCATTGGGTTTTCATCGATTATGAATAATCTATTACCCATAGTAGAGATATTAAAAAAAGAATGGATGAGAAGAGAATGAAAGAACGAGTATAAGAAAGATAATTATTAACATTAAACTAATAAGAATCCAATGATTATTTGAAATAATGGAAAGGAAAACAAAAATATAATAAAAAACTATCTATAGAATCCTCCCAGTGGCCATGCTTTCTGTCTCAGGTCCAATGAATTTTAGAATGGTAGTCGGAGGCCACCTTTTATAGCAAAAATTTGTAGTTTGGCCTGCTGGTTCGATTTTAATTTTCATGGGTTTCCATCATCAGGACTTGTACCTAAGGTATATGTCTTATAATTCATATCCAATTTCTCCCCCAGTGTGTTGAATCTATGGAAACTTAGTATGTTGGTTTTACTCTGGTCATGTCATGTACCTAAGTTATATGTCGTGCACTTGTGGTTCACAACATTTTCCATCATCACAACTTTTACAACATGCAACTTTCCTCTCCACTAAGTAATGACATGTTGATAGTACAGGATGTGTACTCAGTGTTTTTTACTTTTTCAGATCCTCTTCATCTTTGAAATTCTGGTGTCTGGCCATGAGCAAACAAATCAACACAAAGTGTTATTTCCTTCCTCATTCCCCATGTTTTCCTTATTATTTCTCTATAGGTCATTCATGCATAAAAAGTTTCAAACCATTAATATCGTGAATAGATATTATGATAAATCAATTGATATTTAATGAATTAATACATAGAAACCAATAAAAATATGTATAAAAAGTAGAATTATTAATGGTGAACATATCTGGTTTGTGACAATTAATATACCATTTGATTCCATACCATTAAACCTTTAAGAGAATGATATCGTCTCTCATGTGTACGTATGGACTACCGTCTCCATGACACAATGATATTCATTCTATACATTAACCATTCAAGAATGATTATAAAATTTATATATGATGAGTAAAAATAATAATTATGAAATTTATTTATTTTGAGATATGAATGAAATATATCTTATATATTACCAATATGACTTACAAGACAAAATAGGAATGGGAAAATGAAGTAGTTAACACCTGAAAAATAGTAATACTGAAATATTATTACCAAAATGATATAAGAGTATAATATATGATATCATAAATAATAATTTCTTCCTGGTATAATTTAATAACATGTTTTTACCATTATAAATGAGGCTTACTCACCCTTGACTAATGGAAAGTATTAGTTATGGGTTAATTTCCAAATCTGTTTATTATCTGAGATTACTTATACCTATGTATCTACTGAGACACCCATATCATCCATGTCCATGTTTCTTAAAATGTATTTCTAAATATTATCAATAATTATTTAATGTCTTTTTTACCCATGTTTCACTTTTTACAAAATGTTTTGAAAGGATTATTTATGTTGTTTTCCAAATGAGGTACTTGAAAAAAATTTCTACAAATTTAAGGAAAAAATGTTTTTTAACTTATACAGAGCAAGCGAATATTTTCCACCATTATAGTGCCTTAAAATTTTGAAGGTTTCCATATAATATTATAAGGTTATTTTCAAAATAAAATTTTTCTTTTATAATTGTGTGGCTTCTAAATGATTTCAAAGTAAAAAGGGATATTTTCCTCAATAAGTTTGAATGAATTTATTAAATTATTTTCATATATAAAAATATACTTTTTTTAATTTTCTACTTATTTGAGGTTGAATTACTTTGATACAATCTACCATATTGTAATGAAGGGTTTATGATATATTTGAATGTGGATGTGATTTATTTATACCATTCATGGTTTATGGTTAAAGTATTGACAGTTCATATCCCAGATTTAATATTAATTTTTTTATGTTTCACCATTTTAATAAGAGGTATACATTGGAAATAGAAAGCGATGGGAGGGGTCTTCTATAGCCCCTCAATGCATTTTTAGGTATCATGAGACAAACTAGTTTCTTGGAATAAGGCCTTGGTGGTATGGTAATAGTCTTTTCATGAGGCCTTGACAGTATAGTTATGATGTCCAACATTATGCATTTCCTCATTATGAAATTAGTTATTGATATTGAATATAATTATTTTAAGGAGTATAATATCAATTTCAATTTTTAAATGGAACTATTTGATTTATTATTTCCATATTGTTCCAAATAATATGTTTAAAATTCTCGTGTTTTGGTTTTATACCTTGCCTTAAAAGTTTATGCTTATTTATGATAGATTTTGTTTAATTATTTATCCTAACCGAGCATCGAAGATAACACCTTTATTATGTTTCATTTTCCCCAGGATGCGAAAAATTATATTATGAATGACCTGCAGGGATAATCTAAAGGATATGAGTCTTTTCAAAGGGGATAATATGTTTTATTTCATTTCAATTTGTAATGTAAAATTTATGATTGAATCTAGTATTTAAAAGGATGTTAAACAAATAGACCTTTCAGGATTTGATTTTCATGTAATCATTCCAATGTAATAAAATAATGCAATGACTCTGGGAAACTAGGGTTTGGGTGTTACAGTAGGTATTAAAGGAAGTTTAGTATAAACCTTAGAAACTAGATTTATAAAACAACCTTGATTAGGGAACAACACAGTAAGATAAACTTTAATGATATATATAGAATAACATTCTAGAATTTTGCTAATATAGAGACTATTTGGGTATTCCTAGAAAATAAATCCCAGTCTAGATAATATAAGTGGGCGTGGTTCTGGTACAAATGTACCTAGGGTGAAAACTCTGACAAGGTGTTCCGAACTAGACTCAGGGTAACCTGATACACGTCAATGAGACTTACTGCATTCCTAGTTTGAAACTACCATGGGATATGCTTAGGATAATTTATATTTTCATTACAAACCATTACTATGGATTTATGATTAACTATATCCTCAATGAAACATGTTTATGATTATTTATTGAATATACATAAATTTTTCAATTTATGTTATGTATTTTACTAGTTTCGAATTATGCATTATAATTCATAACTTAATAGTGTATGCCATTGATTAGAAATGGTTTATAGTAGATGAAATGGAAATCAAATCAACACACATAATGCATGCAGGGATTTCCCTCCTATGTAAGATAATGATAATGGAGCTACTGATACAAATGGTTCTAACACTACTAGAATGGGAGGTTTTCCCACGCTTCTTTACCAATGGTTTCCTTAAACTGTTGGGAAAGAAGGGCTAGGAAACCCTTTACCAAGGGTTTCCTAAAACCGTTGGTAAAGTGGTGTTCAAACCACCCTTTCCAAACGGTTCACTAGAACCGTTGGGAAACGGTACCTTGGACACCCCTTTACGAACTGTTTTTAAAAACCGTTGGTAAAGTTTTACCCCAAATACACTCGGCCACTCCTCTCCCCCATTCGTGAGACAGAACCCTAAATCTAAAGCACTCCTCTCACGACTTCCCCCATCTGAACCACTGAAACTCCATCGGAATCATTTCAAATAAGGTATTTTCTACTTTATACACATAAAATATTTAAGTGCTACCTTGTTTTTATTGTTATTCATCGAATATTTTATTTTTATGTTTTTATTTTGATGTGTATATCATTTTTTGTGTTTTGATTTAATCTAGACATTCACTATTCCAATCCATTTAATTAATTAAATCATTAACCCTCCATCAAAGAAGAAACATCTCAAATTCATTGCGGTTGGATTCCAGATTTTCTAAGTATGTTTTTTATGCTTTTTCTTCATCTTGTAATTAATTGTTACTTGAAAATTTATTTACATGTGTTTATTAATTTTTATCAAAGTTTCTATGAATTTTTTCCTTAAAATTCCTTGTGAAATATTATTTAAACATATTCTCATTGAATTGAACAAGTCATGAATTTGGTGACTATAATTTTGACGTCTTTCAAGTATTTATGAATTATTCAATTCCATGACTGTTTAGATTTATTTTGAATGAATATTTAAAGAATTAATTGGTGAAATTGAGTCTTTGTCTTGAGTTTTTATTCAAAGAATGAAATAAATTGATTTTCATGAAATGAGTTGACCTATTTAATGTTTTCTAAGTAGTTTCAACAGATTTAATTTTTGAAATGACAATGAACCCTCTTGGAATTATTTTTTTGAAATGAGATTTATTTGGTAATTTTAAATTTGATATTTATTCGCGTTGAAATAGGTTTTAATCCCATGTTTTGAATTAATATTGAGAATTTTTAATTGTAAAACATCATTTAATGCCTTGGGGATGTTTTGAAATAAAGGATTTTTAAAGGCCAATTTATAATTACATGTTAGTTTTTGGAAGGAAGTTGGTATAGATATCCTTTCTAAATATTGAATTAAATAAGGGGTTTTGAATTGAATTGAATATTCTTTACCACTCATTTGGAAATTTATGAAGATCCCCAATTGTAATAATCTGTTAATGTAACATTCTCAATTCTTGTAATTACAATTGATGGATTTTGAAAATGGGATTATTCACCTCGATGGAGATTGGGGTGAGATTGAGATGTGATTTGAGGTCTGAATAATATGATTGAAATTGATAAGGATCCTCATTGTGATCATCATAACTTCGTTATCGTACCCACCCCTTTTTACTAGTCATGGTGACTTAGATAGTTAGACGGGAAAATATAGATTTATGATTCACTAGTGGACTCATACCTCATGTAGTGGAATCCACTACTGGAAATCTGGGTTTTCCCAACGCTCCTATACCAACGATTCATCAAGGAGGCCTTAAACAATAGTTTCATAATACTGTTGGTAAAGGCAGAAATAGGTGATTTAAAATGGATTTCAAAAGATATATCAGAAATGATTTAATCTCGAGGAAAGTGTTTTATTAAAAAGAGAATTTTTCTAATAAGGCCTGTGTAATGTAATTTGTTGTAGTACACTTATTATGTGACTATGTTTTGTATTTATTAACACATGAGATAACTGGTGTGTGAGAATGTGTTGTGAAATATATTTCATGGCTGGTTCAAGATTATATTTACGTTTTGATCATATTAATGAGTTGTTTTAAAAATATTTTGAGATATTTACCTAATGTTTATTGGTGAAAACTGGGAGCTGTAGAGGTGGTTCATGATAAAGACTTATAATTACTGCTAAACATGTTTATAAAACATGCATAGTAGTGAATTCTTGAAATGTTTGATGTTTTTAGTCCTTTTTTATTGGGAGTTTATTTTGATGCTGATATTTCTTATTGATTCCTATGATGGTAATTTATTTTTGTTTCTAAATCAGCTCAGACTCCACCTCCATGCACAGTGTAGGAAACCTCTACCCTTATTTAATCATTCTGGTTACACAGCCTATGAAACCTCTACCCTCATTTAATCAGTTAACTCAAGTCATTAATTCAAGCCTTAATTCTCACTAGCATGTAAGAAATTGAATGATGTAAACTCATCCTCACATGATTTCTTACCTTAGATAGTGTCCATCATATGGAATACGAGCTTTTGAATTCATCAGTTAACCAAGATCATATATTCTATTTCCCCCAAAATGACTGTACTATTATAACTTTAGGGTCAATTAAATATGGTTCTCATTGTACGTTGTATATTATGTGTCCTTCTTGGCCAATACTCACTTTTATGGGGGTGGGGTGCTTTTCACTAGCCATGGTGGCATGTGTAGATATCCATAAAAGTGTTAGATAAGTCACGTGTTTAATTCAGTAATGTTGTTATCATCGACATACTTTATTATTCATCCAACTTTAAAAATAAAAGTTTTTTTATATAATTTATGAAATTAATTCTTTTTACCATCCATGAACAACCTATAAGTGTAGAAGCCTAAAATTTATTCACCCATGGGGTGCGCTTGACTTGGGCAAGTAATTAGGTAATGAAAGGTATATCCATAGAGGTTCCAATAATTAGTTATTGAACATGAGTGAATGATTTGGGATGCCTATAACACATAATGGGACCTGAGGCATGTGAATCTTCTAGACCTAATGAAAATTAATATAAATAAATTTTAATTTAATTTATGAGTACTTGTTCTTTACATTATTTTAATTGTTCAATACATAGACTAGAAACTTCTTCCTTTATCCTTTAATTAAATGTATTTTCTTTTAAAGTTCAATCCAATTGAATTGTTTATGACAAAATGACTTCTATAAATTCTTTTTACAGAAGGGACGGAAGTTGGATGTATGAAACTGATCGGATCTCAAGTGATTTTCAAAAAATTTTGGAGAGATTTATAGATTTTTAATTTCACGATGCTTTAGAAAATGGTTGCATACACTGCCCATGTTCCAATTGTGTTGGTAGAACTTGGTTGAGTCATGAAAAAGTAATCTACCACATAACCAAATATGGTTTTCAAGCAAACTACTTTGTGTGGTATCACAATGGTGAGAAAATGAAATCTCAAATTGGTGATGATTAAATTAAAAGGACTAGAGTGGAAAATTTTTTAGATTATCGGTTTCCATTTATTCTTCATCATGAAAAAGAATGGATTTTGACTCAAGAAGACTTCAATATGAGGACAGATGATGCAGCTAGTGAAAATGATGACATTTATAGGGTGAAAAAATTGAATGATTCTGCTACGAATCCAGTATATTGACAATGAGATAAAATTAAAAATCTAGAATATTTAATCTGATTGTTTCATAGGAAAACTATGTATGGGATTTCTAATACAGTAATCGATTATATTCTTACCCTCTTGAAGGATTTACTTCCAGATGATGCAGATATTCCCTCAAACCACTATATGGCATGGAAGTTAATTGAGGAACTTAGATATTGAAGAAAAAAAATTCATGCTTTCCTGAAAGATTGCAGTTTATTCTGGGAGGAAACCGCTGAACGAAATGCTTTTATAAAATGTGGCACATCCTGCTGGAAGTCAAAATCTGATGGAACACCATCTCGCGTTCCACAGAAAGTAATGTGGCACTTTCCATTGATCCCTAGACTCCAGAATATTTTTATGTCTGATGACATATCAATAAAAATGATATGGCATGATACCGAGAGAAAGAAGACTAATGATGAGTTGGTTCATCCTACAGATGGATTTGCATGGCAGAGATTTGATGCTTGACATCCTGATTTTTCAGCTGATGTGTGTAATGTGAGGCTGGGTCTTTAATGCGATGATTTTAATCCATTTGGGGAGATCCTTACATCACACAGTACATGTCCCGTTTTTATAGACATTTATAATCTTCCACCATGGTTGTGTATGAAAAAACCTTTCACTTTCATGAGTATAATCATATCTGGTCTTTCTGATCCTAGCATTGATATTGATGTATACATGAAAACTTTAAAAAAGAGTTGAAACTTCTTTGGGATGTGGGTGTGCACACATAATATGCATGTTTGAAAGACATATTTTAGATGCGTGCTACGCTTATGTAGATGATCAATGATTTTCTGGGTAATGCAATGATTTCTGGATGGAGCACGAAGGGAAAACAATAATGTCCATTTTGTATGAAGAATACACGATCCAATAGACTGAAACGTCTCTGTATTTTCAGTTTTATGGGACATAAAATATTCTTTCCATTGGATCATCCATATAGAATGAATCATCGAAGATTTGATAATACCATAGAGACCGATGATCCACCTCAGCGTATGTCTGGAACTGATGTTATTAATGAATTAAAAGATTACAGTTTTTCATTCGGGAGGCGTCAAATGAAATCTGGAAATAGAAAGAATGTTTCCACTGAAACCTGTTACTATTGGAGGAAGAGGAGTATCTTTTTTGATTTGCCTTATTGGTCAACCAATTTGTTATTTCATTGAATAGACGTAATGCATATTGAAAATAATATATGTGAAATGTTGCTTTTGGTTCTTCTAAATGTCAAGGGGAAGACAAAAGATGATTTATGATCTTGGTGTGACTTGGTGGATTGGGGAATCAAACCATAATTGCATCATGTGCGTATTAGTGAAAATAAATGGACACTTCCATGTGCTTCTTATGTAATGACACCTACAAAAAAAATTTCTGGAAGTATTAGAGACTATTAGAGTTCTTGATGGCTATTCAAATGTATCTAAATAGGTCAATAGAAGATAGTATAAGCTAAAATCTTTGAAGACTCATTATTATCACGTTCTACAGCATGATTTTCTTCCAATAGCAATCCATCATCTTTTTTCCAATAATTTAAGGGTGACTGTTATTCGGTTATGCCATTTTTTTGAGATATTTGTGCTAAAAAGTTTTCCAAATATTTCTTGAAAAAAATGTTGATAGATGCCCCATTAATTTTGTGTGAGTTGGAGAAAATATTTCCTCCATAATTTTTCACATTCATGCTACATCTGACTGCCCATATTCCCACTGAAATACTTCTCAGAGGACCTATTTTGTTTTCGTTGGATGTATCCAACTAAAATAAATACGTACACATTAAAGTCTTATGTCTGAAATAGGAATCATCTCGAAGGTTCTATCGTGAACGGTTACTTGGCTCAAGAATGTATGGATTTATGCTCAATGTATTTGTCTGATCTTACTACAAGAATGAACAGACCAATGAGAAATGAATAAGAACTGTATGAGCAAATTGAACCCAGTTTTCTATCACTTCCTCAAATAGGAGGAATTCCTGGATCATATACAATGAAGACATTAATCCATGAAGATCTGGAGATGGCACATCACACAGTTTTGTTCAACTGGGATTTGTTCGATGACTATATCAGATAACTAAATTGAATATGTATATCATACATATATATCTGTTAAAGTATTCATATTTTTTATCTACAGGGAACATAAAACAATGATAAATATAAAGCATCGTTCTTTATCTTTGAGAAGGAGAGATACTTTAAATAGCAAAGAGTTTTCTGCTTGGTTAAACGTGAAGGTAAAAATATTATTGTTTAAAATAATTATATCAATATTTAATTAAGTTTAATAGTAAATTTTATTGTAGGTATTGATTTTGTCTACTGAATCTATCTCTGAGGAAATAAGAGCTTTGTCTTTTGGTCTTAATACCGTGGTTCATGACTGTAAATCAATTGTTATCAATGGGTACAAATTTATTGTCACTGAATGAGCAAAGAACATGAGAACACAACATGATTGTGTTATGATTACTGCCACAATATATTGTTATGCCAGTACATCAGATAGTAGACTGCGATTTGAAAATGTGGGTTATTATGGAGTCATTGAGAATATAATAATATTGGATTATTACTCTCATGGATGAGTCACAACGATGAAATGCCATTAGTTTGATTCTATGAAGAGACATGACACATTTATTGATGATTGTGGATTTTGACTAATTAATATGACTCACACTCTTGCTACCGAAGAAGCATATGTGTTGGAATCAATGGCTAAACACATTTTTTTTATCAAAGACCAACTTCGACCTGAATTTGGTGTCATATTTGAAGCAATTACAAGAAATATTTTTGATAATGGTGATGATGGAATTGACACTGTCCCTAGTGACATTGGAAGCAATCCATTTGTTTCTTTTGATGAATCCAATAGCTCAATTTTCAGAGTTTATTTCGAACCTGAAGTAGTGGTTGAAAATATATATAATCATTCATCCATGTTCTCAATTCTTTTGGTTTACCTAGAGTTGGGTTGTTAAGGTTGGTAACATCCAAATTGATTTAGTATTGATCAAAAATATGTTTTACCAGACTTGACAGTTATGTGAATTTTCAATGTTTATTGGTTGCATTTTTATTTGAATTGCATTTTCTAATTTGGAAATGAACTGTATTCAAACATAGTCAAAAAATACTTATAACTTGGTGAGCATTACAACTTTTATGATTTATTAAATCCATTCAAGCTCTTCTAAAACAATTTATAGCTAAATTACCAATGAATCCCCCTATTACCTCATATATTTAGTTTTTTAGGTTACACATTAGTTTACTTTTTCTAACTAATTAAATATTTATTTTCAAAAGTAGAAAATGCAGCCAATTGAAGAGAGATGAAGGAAATAAATGATGGATAATAATCGTTGAATGGAAGAGATGTAAAATTGTCCTATAGAGCAGTATCTACAGATGATTACCCATTAGACGACTACTCAGTTTAAAGAATTAATTACATTTGAGGTATTTAAATAATAAATTTCACGTTTTTCATTAATATTATCCTTTTCATTATCAAATTTTATTTATGAATCATCTAGAAAAAATAAAAATAAAACATTGATGAAAAAATACATCCACACACTAGGACGTAATACAATGTCAGATCATGAGAGGAAGCTGGTATGACAATTGTTTATAAGTTTTCCTTACGACATACAGTTTCTTTTGTTTACTCATTTATTTTATCATTTTCTAATGTTTTAATATAAATTTAGTTTTCAATGTCATTATAGAGGAAACCACTGAATATTGAAGGACGTGTGCCTCGAGCAAAACTGTTTTGCTTGAGTAGACGGAAAAAGGATGGAAGTGCCGTCAACGAACCGTCTCAGCAGTAGATTGTAAGTTTTCATATGTTGGTTTTATAATTTAATATATATTTTGTAATGTAATAATATATTTATATTTTTAATAGGATGCTTTAGAGGCCCTCGATGCCCAAGAACCAGAAAATTTTGGGCTAACTGATCATTTACATTATGTGTTGGGAAAGGAGCATTCTGGCAGAGTATGCTGCCGACCTAGGATAACCCCAAAGAAGTATTTTCCCTGCTCAGGTATGAGTTTTAGTGCCACCGAGCTATAGAAAGTTAGGGAACAGACAGAACAGGCTAAAAAAAGGGCATAGAGATGGCAGAACAGTCTGCTAGGACAAACGGTGCATTTATGATATTTATTGAAGTTCTACGTCCAACACATCCACCAGAGGCCAGCCAATGTTTTGATGAATATATGTAATTGATAAATTCTATATATGGTTCACCAGGTGGCAGTTCTAATGGGGGTCAAGACGATGTCCAGCCTGATGATGATGATGGCGAGGAGTTTGATGTAGAAGAGGAGGGAGATGAGGAGGGAGAGGCGGAGGCGGAGGGTGAGGCGGAGGGAAAGGGCGAGGAGGAGGGTATTGAGGAGGGCGAGGACGATGATGGGGATGAGGAAGAGGGTGATGATTATGGTGATAATGGTGATGGTGATGTGGGACAAATTGGACCATTACATTTTTGAATAATATTATTGAGATTTGATGTTTAATCTACTCTAGTTGTTGGTGTTATCTAGACGCGTAGTATAGTATTGGAGTTGAGTTATTTTTTATATTGTCTGTTTTCATGGATGTTGATGTCTTTTAGTTGTTTTGGTGTATCTTGAGAATGTTTATAGAGTTTTGTGTGTTTGGGAACACCCTGGACAACCCCCCTCCTTCCTAGACCCTGAACAACCCCCCCACCATCCTCCTTGGACCCCAGGCAGCCCCCCAGACAGCCCCCCTGGCCCTCCTCCTTGGTCCCCGGACAGCCCCCCGGACACCCCCTGACAGCCCCCACCCTCCTCCCTAAACCCCGAACAGCCCCCCCCTCCTCTATGGACGCCAAACAGCCCCCCGAACACCCACTGGACAGCCCCCCAAACATCCTCCACCATCCTCCTTGGTCCCCAGACACCACCCCAGACATTCCCCCAGATAGCCCCTCCGGACAGCCCCCCACCCTCCTCCCTGGACCCCAGACAGCCCCTCAGACAGCCCCCCCCCGGACAGCCCCCCACCCTCCTCCCTGGATCCCCAGACAGCCCCCACCCTCCATGATTTCATAAGCCTTTTTTTATTTCTATAATCATGCAATGTTATTTAGGATTATTCTATTTTTGAATGTCTTTAATTATATGAATGTCTAGGAAGGATTATTAGCTCATGCTCATCAAATGCATGTGATGATATGCTTTAATTTGAATACAAAGCCTTGTTGTACATTCTCCAGGTTATGTGAATTACACCTTGTTTAATTTGGTTTACTTCTCAATTGTTAGGATAAGACATGGGTTACATATTAAGGACACATGGACAGACTCATCATGCTAAGGGAATTTAGACTTGAAATTCCAGGATGTATTCTTTGGTTTCTAGGTGAGGGCTACTAGGATGGTTTATATTACTCATTTGTGATATTGGTTCCTTGAAGATAAACCGAGTACATGTTTGTTTTGCAATATGGTAATACCATGCCTCAGGTGTGGCTGACACCACTCAAAATGTGTCAGGTTTATTTGAAATAGATCACATTTTAAGTGAAAATAACAACTGGAATATGAAAAATTGACCAAACGCATTCAGATTGTGTTGATAATTTAGGAAAATTATCCATGGGTCATTTGTGACGTGTACGAGTCAACCCCATCTAAATCTAAGGCACAGTGTGGCCGGTAGCACTCTAACTGTGTCTCTTTTGTTTAAAATGGATGTGATTTTAAGTGAAAAGAACAACTAACATACGGAAAACCGACCAAACACATTCGGATTTTGTTGATACTTTATCACAATGATCCTTGGGTCATATGAGATGTGTAGGAGTCAACTCCATCTCAATTCGAGGCGCGTTTTGGCAGGCACCATTCAAAGTGTCTCACTTTTGTTGGAAATGGATAACATTTTAAATGAAAAGTAAAACTGACATACAAAAAACCAACTAAACACATTCAAATTGTGTTGATAATTTAGGACAATGATACATAGGTTATTTGTGATGTATATGAGTCAACTTCGCCTCAATCTGAGGCCCGGTGTGGCCAACACCACTCAAAGTGTCTCAGGTTTATTTGAAATGGACAAAATTTTAAGTGAAAATAATGACTTGCATATGGAAATCCAACCAAACTCATTCGGATTGTGTTGATACTTTAGCAAGAAGATACACGCATCATATGTGATGTTTACAAGTCAACCCATGTAACGACCCAAAGTATTTCATTGGAAAATCCACATCTTATATTTATGTCATAAAAACACAAAATAATTAACTACTAAGTGATAAGTGACCTTTAAACATAATTTTGTCACCACTATGTTTGTAATTTTAAAAATCTGACATACACGGTTGTGTTCAAGATAGTTTTTAGAGTCTAATGAAACAAAAATAATTTTTGGTGAATAGTAGAATACATTAATTTACCATATAAATACATTTTAATTAAAACCCACTATTCCTGACATCACAAGTGATTTAAGCACCCAAATCCCGAACTCACATGCCATATTTACTATTCTTGGTCATCCAAGACTCACTATTCCTTGTCTTAGGTGAAATTAATAAACTAATCAATTTTATATTAAGGAAACCCCTCTCCCCTCCACTATAAAAGCCACCCTTCACTCCCTCTTTTCCTCACACCTCTCAAGCTCCAAGCCTTCTCTAAACTCTGCCCAAACACCTTCCCTAGCCTCTCCCCCACGTCCAAGAGCTCTTGGTCTCATCAAAAGACCTTGCTTAGGCCCTTAAGGAGGTTCTCAAGAGGAGGATTCTAAAGGTAATTTCTCTCCCTCTTCTCCTTTAATTTCCTTTCAAGTTCAAGTTCCTTTCTTGATCTCTCCCTACCTATCTTCATCCAAATTGTTTTGTAACTCCAGTATTATACATATACTATAATCTAATGATTCTAATGGTATATTATATCACCCCACACCCTTCCCTCTTTCTTTTATTTCATTAAAGAGAACGTTGTTCATGAGGTGTTAAATTTATCACCTTCAAAAAACGACATGTTCTCTTCTTCCATTTCTACCTTCAAATATCGTCATGAAACCATTTCTATGGTTGAACCAGAATATTTATATGTATTATGTTCTATTTTAAGTTCTGTAAATAACCTATGGCCATATTACTAAGTGAAAAGTTAAAACAAGTTCGTTGTGATCAAAAAACCGCTCAAATTAACCCAAATAAACTTCATTTAATTCTTATCTAGTGATTCATCCACATGGATCTAATATAACTCATTATAAAATCATTAAATCTTATGTAATATCATAAATAACATGTAATATCAGTTCTGGATGTTTACCCATGATCCACCCAAACATCAATTTAAGAATACAAGTGGACCGCTCAAGAAAACCATGAAAACGAACATCCCCGATCAATGTTTTTTAAACTCTATAAGCCATCCAAAGGTACATAATATGAAATAATGAATCCAGAATGAACCCTATTAATGTATAAAAGGTTATGGAATTTCTAATTAATGAATATAATGTCATTATACAGGACATTAAAGATAAGGAGGCATTCGAGTACAAGGTATGGGGAAATCTCGAACCAAATTTTCTTCCTTCGGGTTCTCCCTCTTTCACTCCATTTTTTATATGGTTACTCATCAAAGATCATTTTTTCATCATTTACTTTACTTTTCCAGGATATACATGTTTGTCACTGGTTTTTATGTCCATCAAAATGTTTTCCAAAAGAACTCTTCTTTCAAGATCTCACCTTTTACCTCTCATTCAAGGTTGATGGTTCTTGTATCAAGTATGTTGTTCCCTATTTCTTTTGGGAACCCAAAGATTATAAATGTGTTATTATGAGATAAAACCCATTCCTTTCCATGGGTTATTTATGTACATGTCTGATATGTGTTCTATGTGGCAAGCATGACAATGATAATGTTATGATGTGACGGGTCCACCTGGAATTATATAGTGCAATATGAATGTTTAAATGTGACGGGTGCACCCAAAATTATATAGCGCTCCAATGCATTGGGTAAAGTGATGAATCTCATGAGTAAATGTGAAATTATGTATGAAAAAGATGCTAGCTTTGTTCACAAGTATGTGTGGTAGTTAACCACTAAGACGTGATGTTTCATTTTTATGCATTGCCACATTTCAAGTTTATTGTTTATGCTCCTCTCATGTTCATGATATTTTGCCTATGTCATGATTATGCTCACCCCATTATGTATTTTTCTTACCTATCCTCTTACTGGGATTTTAGTTCACCCCTTTTGATGTATATCCTCAGGTGGATACATGTACTAAGGAGAGGACAAGTGCCACTAAGAAGCTAGTGAAGAAGAGATTAAATAAATGTTTATGGTTGATGTTGTATTTGTTATGTGTGGTCCTAGTTTTCCCAAGACACTAAACCTTTGTATACTCCATGTCTAATACTATTATGTTTTTTATCTTTGAAATGATGTAATAGTAATGAAAGAAAAGGCTGGGTCGCTATAGTTGGTATCAGAGGAAAGGTTTAGTTAATTTTGTAATTAGGATTAGTAAACCCTAGATAAATCCTCTAGTATAAGAATAAGTACAAATACGTACACAAGAATATTTACCTAGGGATCCCATATGTTATGTTTTTGGAATAATTGTTTAAATGAATAACTTATTCATGACTTGTTTACTTATGTCTTGTTCTAACCTTTTCTATTTTAGAAAATGGTGGGAATGAGGAGAAATCAGGCCAACAACTCTTGCAAGGGCCAATGAAATGATTTCCCGAATGACATCCCCAATGATTTTGGAGGTGGAGTTCAAAACTTCTTGGAGATGCTTACCCAATTATCTTGGGTTATGAATAATAACCATAATAATGGGGAATATTCTCCTTCACCAAAGAGGGAGCAACTAGCTATCGAATGTTTTATGCGGAAACAACCACAGAAATTTTGTGGATCTTATGATCCACTAGTTGTAGAACAGTGGGTCAACTCCATGGAGAAGATATTTTCTATTCTTCACTATTCCGAGACAGAGAAGGTGACTCTAGCCGTTTATCGTCTAGATGGAGAAGTTGATCAATGGTGGGCTTTGATTAAGAACACCAAGCCAAGGGAGGAAATTGAAGAGATGGAATGGGAAGACATTAAGATAATGTTTCTTAATAAGTACTTCCCATGAACTCTTCGCACGAAGATAGAGAGAGAATTCATAGAGCTCAAGCAAAAAGAAGGAGAATCTGTCACAACCTATGAATAAAATTTCACAAGGCTCTCATGGTATGCTTCAGGTTTTGTTATCAACGATGATAGCAAAATTGATATATTCTTTAGTGGATTAAAACCACATCTTCGAAAGGCTCTTGAAATTTGAGACTTTGGGAGTTATGAAGATGTTGTTTGGTGTGCTCTCAAAGTGGATATGGAGTTTGGAGAATGGTCCCATGGCTATGGTGATAAGTAAAGAAAGATGGAGTTTCAGGATAGTGGATCTAGTGACAAAGGTGGGAAGAAAAATCAACGACCCACATGCAAAAAATGTGGGAAGTTGCACCATGGGAACTGCCTCAAGTGTACGGTGAAATGATTTAAGTGTGGTAAATAAGGACACCAAGCTCAAGAGTGTCGAAAAGACATGAAAAGGAAGGATAATGTAGCCGATGAAAGGAGAGAACCACTCGTGGTTCAATGTTACAACTGTAGGGAGCTAGGGCACTATTCAAACTAGTGCACTAAACCTCGTGCTCTCGAGGGTAATCAGTGCCAACAACCACCAAAGCCAAAGGAACAAGGGAAGGCTTATGCCATCACTACTATGGAGGTGGAACATAATAATGAAGTCGTACATAGTAGACTTCCTATTCACTCAATAATGGAAAAATTCTTATTTGATTTTGGTTCTACGCATTCCCTTATATCTTGCAAGATTTCTAGAACTATAGAATCGAATCCCCGAAACCTTGAAGTAGAGATATCTGTAAAAACACCAAGTGGTGAAATCATTGCAACCCAAGTGTTTGACTCTTCTCCTGTTGACGTATGTGGGAAGATTCTTCTGGAAAATCTCGTAATACTTCCCTTGGTGGAATTCGATGATATATTGGGAATGGATTGGCTCTCATTATATAGATCTCATATCAACTGTCGGGAGAAGGAAATATATTTTCATATTCCGAACCATCCCATGCTCCTCTCCAAATGCAAGGAAGATCATGAATATCCTTTGAAAAAACCTTCAATGGTGTGGGTGTTGATTCCCTAGGAAGAAGCATACCTCGCCCAAATGGTTGAGTCGAAGGAAAGTGCCAACCTTGAGGAAATTCCCATCGTGAGGGAATACAGTAATGTATTTCCTGAAGAGTTATCTAGAATTCCCTCGAATCGTAAGGTAGAGTTCTCAATTGAACTCATACCCATAGATATTCCTATCTCGAAGTTCCCTATAGGATTGATCCTATCGAACTGGAGGAGTTAAAGAAGCAGCTGCAAGAGCATCTGGACAAAGGGTTCATACGCCCTAGTGCATCACCTTGGGGTGCACCAGTGCTCTTTGTAAAGAAGAAGGATGGAACCATGCGGCTGTGTATCGATTATCGGGAACTCAAAAAGATCACCATAAAGAAAAAGTATCCTCTCCCAAGGATTGATGACTTGTTCGACCAGTTAAGAGGAGCTCAATACTTCTCAAAGGTGGATATTCGTTCTGGATATCATCAAGTAAAGGTGAAGAAGGAAGATATTCAGAAGACTGCCTTCCGTACAAGGTATGGGCACTATGAATCTTTCGTGATGCCCTTCAGACTTAATAATTCCCCTACAATCTTCATGTATTTGATGAATAGAGTCTTTAGACATTACCTCGAAAAATTTGTGGTAGTGTTTATCGATGATATTCTCATCTACTCCAAGAGCAAGGAGGAACATGAGTAACATCTAAGACATGTGTTGGCGACATTGAGAAAGGATAAGTTGTAGGCCAAGTTTAGCAAGTGTGACTTTTGGATGAATCAAGTCACGTTCTTGGGACATGTGATCAAAAGTGAGGGAATTTCTGTGGATCCTTCAAAGACAAAGGCGATTGAGGAATGGCCCAGGCCCTCTAGTGTCACAGAAATCCGTAGTTTTCTTGGATTAGCTGGCTACTATCAACATTTTGTGAGAAACTTCTCACGATTGTCAAGCCCGCTAACTAAGTTAACAAGGAAAGGGGTAATGTATGTATGGATAGAAGAATGTGAGGTAAGCTTCAAGGAGCTAAAGAGAAGGCTGATCACTGCACCTGTACTCACACTACCGAAAAGTGGAGAAAGTTTTGTGATATACAGTGATGCTTAAAAGAAAGGCTTGGGTTGTGTGCTAATGAAAAATGATAATGTGATAGCCTACGCCTCACGACAGTTGAAGATCCATGAGCAGAACTACCCGACGCATGATCTAGAGCTGGAAGCCGTGATTTTTGCCTTGAATATCTGGCGGCACTACCATTATGGCGAGAAGTGTGACATATACGCCGACCACAAGAGGCTAAAGTATATATTCACACAAAAGGATCTCAACATGCTTCAAAGGAGATGGTTAGAGCTAATCAAGGATTACAATTCCTCTATTCACTATCATCCTAGAAAGGCGAACAAGGTAGCTGATGCTCTAAGTAGAAAAGAACTTGCTACTCTATCCATGTTAAGGATTGAGAAAGACCCTATCTTCTTGGATATGCAATGAATGGATTTGGAAATCATAAAGGAAGGGGATACATCCTTCTTTGTCCAAATGATTGTGCAACCATCCATCCAAGAGAAGATTAAGGAAGCACAAAGGGATGATGTAGAGATTCAAAAGAGGGTGAATGCCGTAAATGAAGGGAAGCTGCAAGAGTTCCATATCGACGATGATGGTGTGATTCGGTTTGGAACGCGGCTTTGTGTGCCTTCAACACCCAGGGATAAAGAAGGATCTATTGGATAATACAAATAGCTCAACTTTCTCTATCCATCCTAGAAGTACCAAGATGTATCGTGATCTATGAGAGCACTTCTGGTGGGATAACATGAAGAAGGAGATTGCGGAATATATATCAAGGTGCTTGGTATGTCAGCAAGTTAATGCTGAGTGACAAAAGTCCAAAGGTATGATGCATCCATTGCCTATACCCATGTGGAAATGGGAAAATGTTACTATGGACTTTGTCACGGGTCTCCCGAAGACGTCAAAGGGAAATAATAAAATACGGGTTGTGGTTGATCGACTCACCAAGACTGCCCATTTTATCGCTATTTGGGAAGACCTCTCACTTGAAAAACATAAAAGGATATATGTGAAGGAAGTAGTGAGATTGCATGGTGTTCCACTCTCGATTGTATCTGACCGTGATCCAAGGTTCACATCTATGTTATGGAGGAGCCTTCAACATGATTTGAGTATTGAATTAAATTTCACAACGGCCTATCACCCCCAAACTGATGGCCAGTCTAAAAGGACTATTCAGACACTTGAAGATATGCTAAGATCCTGATCTCTTGAATTCAAAGGTGGTTGGGATGAGCATCTCCCATTGGTTGAGTTCTCATACAACAATAGCTTCCACTCGAGTATTCAGATGACTCTGTATGAAGCTCTTTATGGAAAGCGATGTAGAACTCCAACCTGTTGGGATGAAGTTGGAGAATGAAAGCTACTTGGTCCCGATCTTGTTCAATAGATGACAGAGAATGTTCAAGTCATCCAGAAACACATCAAAGATGCTCAAAGTCGAAAAAAGAGATATGCTGACAACCGTCGAAGGGACTTGGAGTTCGACGTTGGAGATAAAGTCTTCCTTCGAATATCTCAATGGAAGAGAGTCATGATATTTGGGAAGAAAGGGAAGCTAAGACCATGGTACATTGGCCCTTTTGAGATCCTTGACAGTATAGGAGCCGTGGCCTATTTTCTGGCACTTCCACCGAATATGGATCAAGTTCATGATGTGTTTCATGTATCACAACTGAGGAAGTACATACCAGACCCCTCACATGTACTAAAGTCAGTGGTGGTGCAGCTGAAAGATGATCTCTCCTATGATGAGCAGCCGATAAAAATTTTGGACCGAAGTGATAAGGTTATACGCAACAATACAACCTACCTTGTCAAAGTGTTGTGGAGGAACCATAAGTTTGAGGAAGAAACTTGGGAACCAGAAGAGGCAATGAAGGAGAAGTACCCTCACCTGTTTTTGTAAAGTGAAATTTTGGGGGTGAAATTTCTTAAGGGGTCAACCCCTGTAATGACCTAAAGTATTTCATTGGAAAATTCACTTCTTATATTTATGTCATAAAAACAAAAAATAATTAACTATTAAGTGATAAGTGACCTTTAAACATAATTTTGTCACCACTATGTTTGCAATTTTAAAAATGAGACATACACGGTTGTGTTCAAGATAGTTTTTGGAGTCTAATGAAACAAAAATAATTTTTGGTGAACAGTAGAATACATTAATTTACCATATAAATACATTTTAATTAAAACCCACTATTCCTGACATCACAAGTGATTTAAGCACCCAAATCCTGAACTCACATGCCTTATTTACTATTCTTGGCCATCCAAGACTCACTATTCCTTGTCTTAGGTGAAATTAATAAACTAATCAATTTTATATTAAGGAAACCCCTCTCCCCTCCACTATAAAAGCCACCATTAACTCCCTCTTTTCCTCACACCTCTCAAGCTCCAAACCTTCTCTAAACTCTGCCCAAACACCTTCCCTAGCCTCTCACCCAAATCCAAGATCTCCTGGTCTCATCAAAAGTCCTTTCTTAGGCCCTTATAGAGGATCTCAAGTGGAGGATTCTAAAGGTAATTTCTCTCCCTTTTCTCCTTTAATTTCCTTTCAAGTTCAAGTTCCTTTCTTGATATCCCCCTACCTATCTTCATCCAATTTTTTTGTAACTCCATTATTATACATATACTATAATCTTATGATTCCAATGGTATATTATATTACCCCACACCCTTCCCTCTTTCTTTTATTTTATTAAAGAAAACGTTGTTCATGAGGTGTTAAATTTATCACCTTCAAAAACGACATGTTCTCTTCTTCCATTTATACCTTCAAATCTGGTCATGAAACCATTTTTATGGTTGAACCAGAATATTAATATGTATTATGTTCCATTTTAAGTTCTGTAAATAACCTATGGCCATATTACTAAGTGAAAAGTTAAAACAAGTTCGTTGTGATCTAAAAACAGCTCAAATTAACCCAAATAATCTTCATTTAATTCTTATCTAGTGATTCATCCACATGGATATAATATAACTCATTATAAAATCATTAAATCTTCTGTAATATCATAAATAACATGTAATATTAGTTCTGGATGTTTACCCATGATCTACCCAAACATGAATTTAAGAATACAAGTGGACTGCTCAAGAAAACCATGAAAACGAACATCCCCGATCAATGTTTTTTAAACTCTATAAGCCATCCAAAGGTACATAATATGAAATAATGAAACTAGAATGAAACCTATTAATGTATAAAAGGTTATGGAATTTATAATTAATGAATATAATGTAATTATATAGGACATTAAATAGAATGAGGCATTCGAGTACAAGGTAAGGGGAAATCTCAAACCCAATTTTCTTCCTTCAGGTTCTCCCACTTTCAATCCATTTTTTATATGGTTACTCCTCAAAGATCATTTGTTCATCATTTCCTTTACTTTTATAGGATATAAATGTTTGCCACTGGTTTTTATGTCCATAAAAATGTATTCCAAAAGAACTCTTCTTTCAAGATCTCACCTTTCACCTCTCATTCAACGTTGATGGTTCTTGTATTAAGTATGTTGTTCCCTATTTCTTTTGGGAACCCAATGCTTATGAATGCGTTGTTATGGATAAAAACCATTCCTTTACATGGGTTATTTATGTACATGTCTGATATGTGTTCTATGTGGCAAGAATGATAATGATAATGTTATGATGTGACGGGTGCGCCCAGAATTATATAGCGCTCCAATGCATTGGGTAATGTGATGAATCTCATGAGTAAATGTGAAATGATGTGTGAACAAGATGCTAGATTTGTTCACAAGTATGTGTGGTAGTTAACCACTAAGACATGATGTTTCATTTTTATGCATTGCCACATTTCAAGTTTATTGTTTATGCTCCTCTCATGTACATGATCTTTTGCCAATGTCATGATTATGATCACCCCATGATGTATTGTTCTTACCTTTCCTCTTACTGGGCTTTTAGCTCACACCTTTTGATGTATATCCTTAGGTGGATACATGTACTAAGGAGAGGATAAGTGCCACTAAGAAGCTAGGGAAGAAGATATTAAATAAATGTTTATGGTTGATATTGTATTTGTTATGTGTGGTCCTAGTTTTCCCAATACACTAAACCTTTGGATCCTCCATGTGTAATACTATTATGTTGTTTATCTTTGAAATGATGTAATAGTAATGAAGGAAAAGGCCGGGTTGCTATAACCCCACCTCAATCTGAGGCACGGTGTTGTCAGCACCACTCAAAATGTCTTTCTTTTGTTTAAAATTGACATCATTTTAAGTTAAAACAACAACTGACATACGGAAAACCGACCAAACACATTCAGAATGTGTTGATACTTCAAGAAACCTTTCCATGATTCATTTGTGTCATGTACGAGTCAACCTCGTCTCAATCCAAGATGCAGTGTGGCCGGCACCACTCAAAGTGCCTCTCTTTAGTTTAAAATGGACTTCATGTTAAGTGAAAACAACAACTGACATACGAAAAACCGACCAAACACATTCAAATTCTATTGAAACTTTAGGACAACAATCCACGAGTCATAGGTGACTTATACGAGTCATCCGCACCTCAATTTGAGTCGTAGTGTGGCTGGAACCACCCAAAGTGTCTCTTATGTTTAAAATGGACAAAATTTTAAGTACATACAGAAACCAACCAAATGGATTTTGATTGTGTTGATAAATTTGCAAAATGATTCATGGGTTATATGTGACATGTGCAAGTCAACCCCGACTTAATACGAGGTGTGGTGTGGCTAGCACCACTCAAAGATTCTCTATTTTGTTTAAAATGGACAGGATTTTAAGTGAAAAAAACAACTGACATACAGAAAACCAACCAAACAAATTCGTTTTTGTTGAAACTTTAGGAAAACGATTCATGGGTCATATGTGCCATGTACGAGTCAACCCCTGCTCAACCCGAGGCATGGTGTGGCTGACACCATTCGAAGTGTCTCACTTTTTTTGAAATGGATAACATTTTAAGTGAAATGTACAACTAACATATAGAAAACTGACCAAATGCATTTGGATTGTGTTTATAATTTAGGAAAATGATCCTTGAGTAATTTGTGATGTGTATGAGTCAAACTCGTCTAAATTAGAGATGTGGTGTGGCCGGTAGCACTCTAACTATGTATCTTTTGATTAAAATGGATGGGATTTTAAGTGAAAAGAACAACTGACATACAGAAAACCAACCAAACGCATTCGGATTCTATTGATACTTTGTCACAATGATCCAAGGGTCATATGTGATGTGTACGAGTCAACCCCGGCTCAATCCGAGGTGCGGTGTGGCTGGGACCATTTGAACTGTCTCACATTTGTTTGAAATGGATAACATTTTAAGTGAAAAGTACAACTGACACATGGAAAACTAACCAAACACATTAATATTGTGTTGATACTTTAGGACAATGATCCTTGGGTCAATTTTAACATGTACGAGTCAACACCGCCTCAATCTGAGGCCCGGCGTGTAACCCTGATATTTTATGAAAAATATTCTTTTTAATTTCATTAATATCTTGTGTTGTATGCTACACCAAAAAGATATTTCACAACACAGATCCCTGACTTGTCTTGCATTACACGCAAGCGTGTCCTTCCACGATAGCGTGTGTTGTACGCAATACTGAGTTTCGCTAAACAACGATATACTATTAAAATATTATTAAAACTAGCCATTATGAATAGTAATACCCAATTTTTGAAATTTTATAAATTTTATTTTTGAAAATGGACTTCATTTTTGGATTCGGAATATCGAAATTATCCTAGGGTGAAATTTTGGTATTTTTCTGGAAACTTTCAATATTTGATGAATAGTGAAAAAATGGGTTACTATTTAAAAACCGACTTTTTATTTAAATAATTATTTATTTTATTTTAATTTATTTTACATCAAAATTGATACATAATACCTATATAAGTTCAATGTAATTCATTGGAGTAATTTTATAACAATTTTAGATATATAAAAATTTCATTGAACTTTTCACCGTCTTTTACCCACCTCCAAGGAGAATTTGCAAATTTACATAAAACATAATTTTACCGCTTTTGTGAAAGGAATTTCAAAAATCCGAGAGACAGGGTTGATGTCAGTAAGTAAAATGTGGTTCAATGAGATGAAAATAATTTTTCGTGAATAGTAACTTTTTACTTTTTTTACCACGGTTAAAAGTAAATCGGGTAATTAAGGGTACAAATGATATTATTATTACCCTAAAACATGTCCTAATTCTATTGGATAAGTTTAATTCAACCGAAAACAACCTTAGGAATAAAATATGACGATTTAAGCCCACTTGGATTAGATTAGGACATTTATTATTAATTTATTTAAAGAAGGGTTAAAATAGTTAAAATCACAGTTTAATAAGTAAATCAGTTTTAATATAGGGTGATACATAAGATAAATTCGACTATAAATATTAATTATAAAGATAAAACTCTTACCTACATAATGGTATTTTACTTTTAATTTTTAGACTTTAAATAATTTAATTTATATATGACACAAAAATGATGCAGTAATTATCTTATTAATGAAATATTGATATAATTGATGGTTTAAATACCCAAATAAATGTAATTTGAGACTTTTTATGAATTCCACTAATTTTCTAGGTTACTATGACATGTTATTATTGATTTAATTAACTTATTTTGAACTAATCATTCTGTTATGATTTTCACAAAAATCAATTACTAAATAGTGTCAAAATTGACATAAAATAGTTTTTAAAACAAATATTATATTATTAATTTTTATTTTATTCCTAAACATCTATGGTTCGGCCAAATGACTTAGATATAGTTATCTATATTAATATTAAACAACTTGGGGTTCTTATGGCTTCTTATAGTAAGTTTATTTACCTTATAGTGTAAGAACACAAAAAGACACGGTAAACGTAAAATTATCTAACTTAAAGTTAAATCTAAATGATAAGGATAAAATAGTAAACTAAACTTGTCCAAATTCTATTGGATGAGAGTATTTTGACCCATACCCACCATATCTTATAAATAAATCAATTTGGAACTATTTAAAACTGAATATGGCGTTATAATAAAATAATATGTTTAGTTTTTCCAAAGGTGCCCCTCTCCTCCCTTATAAAAGGGAACCTCCTCCCTCTCTTCCTCACACTACTTTGAGCCTTCATGCTCGAAAAAACCCATCCAAATTCTCTTCTCCAATTCCCTAGAAACATACTAGAGGTCCTGGTATTCTTCAAAGACCAATTTCAGTGCCGTAAAATGGGGTCTCAAAGAGGCGCTTCAAAGAAGAGGTAATGTCCGTTATCGATTCTTTCATCTTTATTTCCTCTTCCACTTATTCTTCTGTAGTTGTATCATTATGAAGTAATAACATCAGTATCACTCATATAATTATATGTTATTATAAGTATGAAACAACCCTATTTCACCATCTATCCATCCTATGGAAAACGAAATCACCGCGCGTGCGTACGTACAGAATACCGTCTCGACGCCGTGGTGTAATCTATTTTACACCACTACCTTACTTGGATGGGTATAATGGTGTAAGTAATGAATATATATGATTATTTTATAGTGATATTTATTCTTAAATAGTATACATACACTCCAATATAATTCCACGACCATGGGAATGATATAATCGCTCGTGCGTACGTACGGAATACCGTCTCCACGATGTGATGCGACTCGTTCTACATGATTTTAATTACATAATTATTACATAAATTAATTGATTGAATGAATATGATATATATTACACTAATACCATTCGTGAAATGAGGAATATATAACCTAAAAGAAGAATAAGTATTTTTTTGACAAAACACGCATAAGAACAAAAAGCAATAAACACCCAAATAACAAGTAATAATCAAATATTACTACTAAGAAGCAAAGAATATGACCATATATGATATCATAAAAATACGTATGATTCTGGAATAAGTCAATAACATTATTTAAATCATTATACAGGAGGTTCGGACACTTACGAAGCAAATCAGACCTAAGGTAAGGGATAAATTTTCAATCTCATTTT
This sequence comes from Viscum album, assembly GCA_963277665.1. Lineage (NCBI taxonomy): Eukaryota > Viridiplantae > Streptophyta > Magnoliopsida > Santalales > Viscaceae > Viscum > Viscum album. The sequence continues at coordinate 774,444,248 of OY728166.1, read as the reverse complement.
ATCCGAGATTGCTTATACGTAAATATTTACTGGGGTTACGTTTATCATCCATGACCATGTTTTGTAAAAATGTTTTGGTAAAATGTTTACCATTCTCCCATGAATGTTTAAAGTCATTTTTACCCTTTATTGACTTTTTACCACATTGTATGAATGGAATCTTTCCTTTGGTTACCATATAAGGTACTTTTTGACTTTTCCGACAAAAGTACGAGGATAATGTTATTTTTAACTTATACGGCGTGAACGGATTTTTATGGTTTCATAATGCCTCATTTTCAAGAAGATTCCTCTATAGGATTGCATGATTATTTTCAACATAACCCTTATCTTTTAAAATTTCATGGAATTTTGTGAAAAGAAAATGATTTTAAAGAAGAAAGGATATTTTCCTCAAGAATTCATTTCAAGTGTTTTGTCAAAACTATTTTCCATCTAAGATGACATTATTTCATATGTGTATGTTTGAAGTAAAATGTATCTATGATTTAAATGGTTTCAATTTTCTTATGATGAAATGATATCAATTGTTTATGGATTATGTAATGATGGCATGATGTTTAAGAATCCCATTTTATTACATGGGTTATGCTATGATGTATGATTTATGATTTTGTGGCACACGAAAGAATGATTTCATTATGAGATGGGTGGGACCTATATCTCCCTCCAATACATTGGGTAATGATTTATATCTCATGAGATAGACATGGCTGGAACGCCAAGTTGAACCGGTTCAGTAATACAGGACTGGAACGAGGAGTGAACTCGATTCAGAAAGGGAATTTGTCCACTTAGATGGTCTTGGAAGAAATGTCTTGGATACTATGGAAATCACATCATGTGCTTAATGGTTGACACAATTACATGTTTTATTCCCATGATATTTTATCATTCTTAATGTTTCATTATGATCTATTCCTTACGTACTTCCATGTTTCATGTCATTGCTAAGCTTTTGATGTTTAAACATTATGTTCATGTTTTTAAGTTCAAATGTATACGGTATGTTTTATTTTATCCATGATTACCCTTACTGAGAATTTGAGCTCACCCTTTTTATGTTTTCTTTTCCCCAGGATATAAATAAAGGTTTTAGGTAAGAAAAAAGGGGGAAGATCTTTATGGGAGATATTGAAGATCTTTCACCACGATTAGAAGATTACATTCCGAGTTTACAAAGACTCTAAAATATTACGGTCCTTATGCGTGTGTTTTTGTAATGTACTAAGTATTCCGCTAAAGTAATGTAATGTCCATGTACGTCAAGCATTGGGTCTCTACAGTTGGTATCAGACGAACGGATTAGTCAACCTTTGGATACTAGGATGTGAGAACTTTAGTGAGATCCCAATAGATATTTCTAAGGTATGTCTAGGGATGTCCCTAAGGATAAGTATACGTATAGGATATAGTCCTAGAACTATGGTAACGATCTTATAATTTAACCTATGATGTTAGATATTGAGGGTACTTCCCCTTTACTATGTTGTTTTCCCTAGCATGATTTTTGCCTCTCAGATAATTCTTTTTGTGTTTTAGTCAATGGAGGGAACCGGTAGGAATTCAGTTAACATTGAATCCAATGGAAAAATTGGTTACTATGAGTAACAAAATTTTTTAATGCCTAGATAGAAAGATATTGTGATTATGCCGAATTAGTCATTGCGATATATGATTAACAAGGTGAAATTTAGTGGTATGACTAATTCATCAAATAAGAGGAAGATAGACTTTTATACATGTTCGCATGTTGAGGAGCATTAAGAAAGGAAGATTGAGATTTCTAAATAAGGGAAGAAGAACATTGAGGAATACCTCAAAGGGAGGGACAAATGTTATCTGTGTGGTGAAAAGGGTCATAGAGTGACAGACTGTTATGGAGTTCAATGTCTTATTTGTGGAGAACATGGGCATTACACAACTCAATGCCCTAACCTAAAAAGTTACTTCTAAATCAAGGAAGGACTTATTCTAGGACAATCATTGAAGAGGATGGAATGAAGTGTTTATGTATTGGTATTCAAAAATAATGTTGTTGAGGTACTTCTATGGTGTATTAGAATATTTTTATATTAGTCTATTGTGGTTTTCAATAATTTTATGGTACCGGTAACCATGAAAAGTGATTCAAATATTTTGGAAAGCAGATGATATGAAAATAATGAAGGGATAAGAAGATAATGAGATGTTTGATTGTATTCATGAGCTCATGATTGTTATAAGGAACAGTGATATCATGGTTTGAGTATACAGAATTTTGGAATTTTGGTATGTGGAATGAGTTAACCTTTGACAGCACTCATGTTTTCACTAAGGTTCAATGGGTATTCATTTTTCAAGGGAAAACATGATTAAGGCCTTCGAATGTTTGTAATGTGACCAACAAGACATATCTTATGATATATGGGGATCAAAGATGGTATTAACATGCTTGTTATATGAACTCTCTGGTAATCATTTTCACTATAATATGAGATTGGACAACAGTATTTTGGATAAGCCTAAAGATTGGAATGGATTATGTTGGACATAAGTTAGTATTGTTTAAGGCTAGAAATTTTTCTATATTATTGATGTAAAGTTATAATTATGTAGTTTTAGAAAAAGGAGAACCTGCAGGTCGGGCGACAACCCATCGCGTCGGACAAGGCTATGGGAATCAAACCCACAACCAAAGTGCGACTGGCCTTTATCTCCTACCACTATCCTACAGGAAGTCCCTGGTTAGTAGAAACTAGTTTTATTTTATTAAGTGGTATGATATATGAAGTATAAGTTCATTTTTTGGAACCATATACTATTAATCTTACCATATAATGGAATTATAACTTTTGATGACCTTTTGTTTAAAACAGATGGAATGACCCATCATTCTATCACATGATCTGCTAACACATCACGAATAACAAATTCAACTTTATTTCATTAAGGGATGAAGTGTAAATTGTTCAATTCACAAACTACAGTGAGATTGTACCAAAATCATGTCATTATTTATTTTAATTCATCAACTTTAGGGAAACGATCTTGAAAACCAAAAATGTTGTCCTAGTGCCCTTATATCCAATGAATCAGATGGTACCCTAGATCATCAAAAATTTATGGCTTTTTTATTGTTGTATTTTTTTATAGCCATGTTCTCTACCACTCTCCATCACAACAAGACGGTTATATTTCTCTTCCATATCCATATTTTCACCTATGTTCTCCTATGTGGAAACCCAGTGATTAGTTAATTTGGGTAACTGTTAAGTTTCAAACTTCAGTTCTTAATTCCAAGTTTTGGTATTCCTTTTTACGATGTGGGTTTCTATTAAATAAAATTTCAAGTAGTAAACCATTTATAACCCCGATGAATTTCGAGGGCGAAATTCATTTTAAGGGGGGTTGAATGTAACACCCCGAGATTTTATGAGAAATATTCTTTTTAATTTCATTAATATCTTGTGTTGTATGCTACACCAAAAGGAGCTTGCACAACACGCATCCCTGACTTGCCTTGCATTACACGCAATCACGACCTTCCACGATAGCGTGTGTTGTATGCAATACCGAGTTTCTCTAAACAACGATATGCTATTAAAATATTATTAAAACGAGCCGTTATGAATAGTAATACCCACTTTTTGAAATTTTATAAATTTTATTTTTGAAAATAGACTTCATTTTTGGATTCAGAATATCAAAATTAGCATAGGGTGAAATTTTGGTATTTTTCTGGAAACTTTCAATTTTTGATGAATAGTGAAAACACTGGGTTACTATTTAAAAACAGACTTTTTATTTAAATATTTATTTATTTTATTTAAATTTATTTTAGGTCAAAATTGATACATAATACCTATATAAGTTCAATGTAATTCATTGGAGTAATTTTATAATAATTTTAGATATAAAAAAATTTCATTGAACTTTTCACCGTCTTTTACCCACCTCCTAGGAGAATTTGCAAATTTACATAAAACATAATTTTACCACTTTTGTGAATGGAAGTTCAAACATTCGAGAGACACGGTTGATGACATTAAGTAAAATTTTGTTCAATGAGATGAAAATAATTTTTGGTGAATAGTAACTTTTTACTTTTTTTTTACCACGGTTAAAAGTAAATAGGGTAATTAAGAGTAAAAATGATATTATTATTACCCTAACACATGTCCTAATTCTATTGGATAAGTTTAATTCGACCAAAAAAAACCTTATGAATAAAATATGACCATTTAGGCCAACTTGGATTAGATTAGGACATTTATTATTAATTTATTTAAAGAAGGGTTAAAATAGTTAAAATCAAAGTTTAATAAGTAAATCATTTTTAATATAGGGTTATACATAATATAAATTACACTATAAATATTAATTAGAAAGATAAAAATATTTCATAAATAATGGTATTTTATTTGTAATTTTTAGACACTAAATAATTTAATTTATTTATGACACAAAGATGATGCAGTAATTATCTTATTAATGAAATATTGACATAATTGATGTTATAAATACCCAAATAAATGTAATTTGAGTATGAATTACACTAATTTTTTAAGTTACTATGACATGTTAGTATTGATTAAATTAACTTTTTTAAAACTAATCATTCTGTTATGATTTTCACAAAAATCAATTACTAAATAGTGTCAAAATTGACATAAAATAGTTTTTAAAACAAATATTATATTATTAATTGTTGTTTTATTCCTAAAAATATACGTTTTGGACAAATGAGTTAGATAAGGTTATATATATTAATAATAAACAACTTGGGGTTCGTTTTTCTTCTTATAGTAAGTTTATTAACCTTATAGTGTAAGAACACAAAAAGACATGGTAAAAGTAAAATTATCTAACTTAATGTTAAATCTAAATGATAAGGTTAAAATAGTAACATAAACGTGTCAAAATTCTATTGGATGAGAGGATTTCGACCCATCCCTCCTTAGCTTCTAAATAAATCAATTCGGAGCTATTTAGAACCGAATATGGCTTTATAATAAAATAATATGTTTAGTTTTTCAAAGGTGCCCCTCTCCTCCCTTATAAAAGGGCACCTCCTCCCTCTCTTCCTCACACCACTTTGAGCCTTCAAGATCAGACAAACCCTTCCAAATTCTCTTCTACACTTCCCTATAAACATCCTAGAGGTCATGGTATTCTTCAAAGGCCAATTTCAGTGCCCTAAAAGGAGGTCTCAAAGAGGTGCTTCAAAGAAGAGGTAATGTCCGTTTCCGATTCTTTCATCTTTATTTCTTCTTCCACTTCTTCTTATTTAGTTGTTTCATTATGAAGTAATAACATCAGTATCAGTCATATAATGATATGTTATTATAAGTATAAAACAAACCTATTTCACCATCTATCCATCCTACAGAAAATGAAATCACTGCGCGTGCATACGTACGGAATACCGTCTCCACGCCGTGGTGTAATCTATTTTCCACCACTACCTTACTTGGATGGGTATAATGGTGTAAATAATGAATATATATGATTATTTTAAAGTGATATTGATTCTGAAATAGTATACATACACTCTAATACAATTCCACGATCATGGGAACGATATCATCGCTCGTGCGTACGTACGGAATACCGTCTCCACGATATGATGTGACTCGTTCTACATAATTTTCATTAAATAATTATTACATAAATGAATTGAGTGAATGAATATGATATATATTACAATAATACCATTTTTGAAATGAGGTATCTATAACCTAAAAGAAGAATAAGAATTTATTCCACAAAACACGCATAAGAACAAAAGGCAATAAACATCTGAATAACAAGTAACAATGAAATATTACTAATAAGAAGCTAAGAATATGATGATATATGATATCATAAAAATATGTATGATTCTGGAATAAGTCAATAACATTATTTAAATGATTATACAGGTGGTTCAGACACTTACAAAGAAAATCAGACCTAGGGTAAGGGATAAATTTTCAATCTCATTTTTATCCGAGATTGCTTATACGTAAGTATTTACTGGGGTTACGTTTATCATCCATGACCATGTTTTCTAAAAATGTTTTCATAAAATGTTTACCATTATTACATGAATGTTTAAAGTCATTTTTACCCTTTATTTACTTTTTACCACTTTGTATGAATGGAATTTTTCCTTTGGTTACCATATAAGGTACTTTTTGACTTTTCCGAAAAAAGTACGAGGAAAATGTTATTTTTAACTTATACGGCGTGAATAGATTTTTACGATTTCATAACGCCTTATTTTCAAGAAGCTTTCTCTAGAATATTGCATGATTATTTTCAACAAAACCCTTATCTTTTAAAATTTCATGGAATTTTGTGAAAAGAAAATGATTTTAAAGAAGAAAGGATATTTTCCTCAAGAATTCATTTCATGTGTTTTGTGAAAACTATTTTCCATATTAGATGACATTATTTCATATGTGTATGTTTCAAGTAAAATATATCTATGATTTAAATGGTTTCAATTTTCTTATGATGAAATGATATCAATTGTTTATGGATTATGTTATGATGGCCTAATGTTTAAGAATCCCATTTTATTACATGGGTTATGCTATGATGTATGATTTATGATTTTATGGCACACAAAAGAATGATTTCATTATGAGATGGGTGGGACCTTCATCTCCCTCCAATTCATTGGGTAAAGATTTATATCTCATGAGATAGACATGGCTGGAACGGCTAGTTAAACTGGTTCAGTAATACAGGACTGGAACGAGGAGTGAACTCGATTAAGAAAGGGACTTTGTCCACTAAGATGGTCTTCACAGCAATGCCTTGGCTAATGTGGAAATCATATCATGTGCTTAATGGTTTCCACAATTACATGTTTTATTCCCATGCTATTTTATCATTCTTAATGTTTCTTTATGATCTATTCCTTGCGTACTTCCATGTTTTATGTCATTGCTCAAACTTTTGATGTTTAAACATTATGTTCATGTTTTTAAGTTCTAATGTATTTTGTATGTTTTATTTTATCCATACTAACCCTTACTGAGCATTTGAGCTCACCCTTTTTATGTTTTCGTTTCCCCAGGATTTAAATAAAGGTTTTAGGTAAGAAAAAAAAATGGGGAATATCTTTATGGGAGATGTTGAAGATCTTTCACCACGATTTGAAGATTATGTTCCAAGTTCCCAAAGACACTAAACTATTACGGTCCTTATGTGTGTGTTTTTGTAATGTACTACGTATTCCGCTAAATTAATGTAATTTCCATGTATGTCAAGCTTTGGGTCTCTACAGTTGGTATCGGAGGAAAGGTTTAGTCAACCTTTGGAAACTAGGATGTGAGAAATTTAGTGAGATCCCTATAGATATTTCTACGGTATGTTTAGGGATGTCCCTATGGATAAGTATAAGTATAGGATATAATCCTATAACTATGGTAATGATCTTAGAATTTAACCTAAGATGTTAGATATTGAGGGTACTCCACATTTACTATGTTGTTTTCCCTAAAATGATTTTTTCCTCTCACAGAATTCTTTTTGTGTTTTAGTCAATGGAGGGAACCAGAAAGAATTTGGTTAACATTGTATCCAATGGAAAAATTGGTTACTATGAGCAACACAATTTCGTAATGCCTAGAGAGAAATTTATTGTGATTATGCTGAATCAGTCATCGCGATATATGAATAACAAGGTGAAATATAGTTGTATGCCTAATTCATCAAATAAGAGGAAGATAGACTTTTATGCATGTTCGCATGTTGTGGAGCATAAAGAAAGAAATATTGAGATTTCTAAAGAAGGGAAGAAGAACCTTGAGGAATACCTCAAATAGAGGGACATATGTTATCTGTGTGGAGAAAAGGTTCATAGAGTGACAGACTATTATGGAGTTCAATGTCTTATTTGTGGAGAACATGGGCATTACCCAACTCAATGCCCTGACCTAAAAAGTTACTTCTAAATCAAGGAAGGACTTATTCCAGGATAATCATTGAAGAGGATGTATTGAAGAGTTTATGTATTGGAATTCAAAAATAATGTTGTTGAGGTACTTTTATGGTGTATTAGAATATTTTTGTATTAGTCTATTGTGGTTTTCAATAATTTTATGGTACCAGTAACCATGAAAAGTGATTCAAATATTTTGGAAAGCAGATGATATGCACATAATGAAGGGATAAGAAGATAATGAGATGTTTTATTGTATTCATGAGCTCATGATTGTTGTAAGGACTAGTGATATCATAGTTTGAGTATACAGAATTTTGGGATTTTGGTATGTGGAAAGAGTTAACTTTTGACTGCACTCATGTTTTCACTAAGGTTCAATGGGTATTCATTTTTCAAGGGAATACATGATTAAGGCCTTCAAATGTTTGGAATGTGACCAACAAGACATATCTTATGATATATGGGGATCAAAAATGGTATTAACATGCTTGTTATATGAACTCTCTGGTAATCGTTTTCACTATAATATGAGATTGGACAGCAGTATATTGGACAAGCCTAAAGATTGGAATGGATTATGTTGGACATAAGTTAGTATTTTTTAAGGCTATAAATTTTTCAATATTATTGATGGAAATTTAAAATTATGTAGTTTTAGAAAAAGGACAACTTGCAGGTCGGGCGACAGCCCATCGCGTCAGACAAGGCTGTGGGAATCGAACCCACAACCGAAGTGCGACTGGCCATTATCTCCTACCACTAGCCTACAAGAAGTCCCTGGTTAGTAGAAACTAGTTTTATATTTTTAAGCAGTATGATATATGAAGTATAAGTTCATTTTTGGAACCATATACGATAGCGTGTGTTGTACGCAATAATGAGTTTCGCTAAACAACGACATGCTATTAAAATATTATTAAAACTAGCCGTTATGAATAGTAATACCCACTTTTTTAAATTTTTTAAATTTTATTTTTGAAAATGGACTTCATTTTTGGATTCGGAATATCGAAATTATCCTAGGGTGAAATTTTGGTATTTTTCTGGAAACTTTCAATTTTTGATGAATAGTGAAAACACTGGGTTACTATTTAAAAACTGACTTTTTATTTAAATAATTATTTATTTTATTTAAATTTATTTTAGGTCAAAATTGTTACATAATACCTATATATGTTCAATGTAATTCATTGGAGTAATTTTATAATAATTTTTTATATATAAAAATTTCATTGAACTTTTCACCCTCTTTTACCCACCTCCTAGGAGAATTTGCAAATTTACATAAAACATAATTTTACCGCTTTTGTGAATAGAATTTCAAAAATCCGAGAGGCACGGTTGATGTCAGTAAGTAAAATGTGGTTCAATGAGATGAAAATAATTTTTGGTGAATAGTAACTTTTTACTTTTTTTTACCACGGTTATAAGTAAATAGGGTAATTAAGGGTAAAAATGATATTATTATTACCCTAAAACATGCCATAATTCTATTGTATAAGTGTAATTAGACCCAAAACAACCTTAGTAATAAAATATGACCATTTAGGCCCACTTGGATTAGATTAGGATATTTATTATTAATTTATTTAAAGAAGGGTTAAAATAGTTAAAATCAAAGTTTAAAAAGTAAATCATTTTTAATATAGGGTTATACATAAGATAAATTCGACTATGAATATTAATTAGAAAGATAAAGATATTTCATACATAATGGTATTTTATTTGTAATTTTTAGACATTAAATAATTTAATTTATGTATGACACAAAGATGATGCAGTAATTATCTTATTAATGAAATATTGACATAATTGATGTTATAAATACCCAAATAAAAACAAATTTAGTCTTTTTATGAATTCAACTAATTTTCTAGGTTAATATTACATGTTAGTATTGATTTAAGTAACTTTTTTGGAACTAATAATTCTATTATGATTTTCACAAAAATCAATTACTAAATAGAGTCAAAATTGACATAAAATAGTTTTTAAAACAAATATTATATTATTAATTTTTTTTCTTCCTAAAAATATAAGGTTCGGCCAAATGACTTAGATAAAGTTATATATGTTAATAATAAACAAATTGGGGTTCTTTTTGTTTCTTATAGTATGTTTATTAACTTTATAGTGTAAGAACACAAAAAGACACAGTAAAAGTAAAATTATCTAACTTAAAGTTATATCTAAATGATATGGTTAAAATAGTAAACTAAACTTGTCCAAATTATATTTTATGAGATTATTTCGACCCATACCCACCTTAGATTCGAAAGAAATCAATTAGGAGCTATTTAAAACCGAATATGGATTTATAATAAAATAATTTTTTTAGTTTTTCCAAAGGTGCCCCTCTCCTCCCTTATAAAAGGGAACCTCCTCCCTCTCTTCCTCACACCACTTTGAGCCTTCATGCCCGGCCAACACCTGCCAAATTATCTTCTACACTTCCCTATAAACATCCTAGAGGTCCTGGTCTTCTTCAAAGACCAATTTCAGTTCCCTAAAAGGTGGTCTCAAAGAGGCACTTCAAAGAAGAGGTAATGTCCATTACCAATTGTTTCATCTTTATTTCGTCTTCCACTTCCTCTTCTTTAGTTGTTTCATTATGAAGTAATGACATCAGTATCACTCATATACTGACATGTTATTATAACTGTGAAACAACCCTATTTCACCATCTATCTATCCTACAGAAAACGAAATCACCGCGCGTGCGTACGTACGGAATACCGTCTCCACGCCGTGGTGTAATCTATTTTCCACCACTACCTTACTTGGATGGGTATAATCGTGTAAATAATGAATATATATGATTATTGTAAAGTGATATTGATTATAAAATAGTATACATACACTCCAATACAATTCCACGATCATAGGAAGGATATCATCGCTCATGCGTACGTACGGAATACCGTCTCCACGATGTGATGCGACTCGTTCTACATGATTTTCATTACATAATTATTACATAAATTAATTGAGTGAATGAATATTATATATATTACACTAATAACATTCTTTAAATGAGGTACCTATAACCTAAAATAAGAATAAGAATTTATTCGACAAAACACGTATAAGAACAAAAACCAATAAACACCCGAATAACAAGTAACAATGAAATATTACTAATAAGAAGCTACGAATATGACCATATATGATATCATAAAAATAAGTATGATTATTGAATAAGTCAATAACATTATTTAAATCATTATACAAGAGGTTCAGACACTTACGAAGCAAATCGGACCTAAGGTAATGGATAAATTTTCAATCTCATTTTTATCCGAGATTGCTTATACGTATGTATTTACTGGGGTTACGTATATCACCATGACCATGTTTTCTAAAAATGTTTTCATAAAATGTTTACCATTATTCCATGAATGTTTAAAGTCATTTTTACCCTTTATTTACTTTTTACCACATTGTATTAATTGAATCTTTCCTTTGGGTACCATATAAGGTACTTTTTGACTTTTCCGACAAAAGTATGAGGAGAATGTTATTTTTAACTTATACGGCATGAACAGATTTTTACGGTTTCATAACGCCTCATTTTCAAAAAGATTCCTCTACATGATTTCATGATTATTTTCAAAAAAACCCATATCTTTTAAAATTTCATGGAATTTTTTGAAAAGAATATGATTTTAAAGAAGAAAGGATATTTTCCTCAAGAATTCATTTCAAGTGTTTTATCAAAACTATTTTCCATCTAAGATGACATTATTTCATATGTGTATGTTTCAAGTAAAATGTATCTATGATTTAAATGGTTTCAATTTTCTTATGATGAAATGATATCAATTGTTTATGGATTTTTTTATGATGGCATGATGTTTAAGAATCCCATTTTATTACATGGGTTATGCTATGATGTATGATTTATGATTTTGTGGCACACGAAAGAATGATTTCATTATGAGATGGGTGGGACCTATATCTCCATCCAATGTATTGGGTAATGATTTATATCTCATGAGATATACATGGCTGGAACGGCAAGTTAAACCGGTTCAGTAATACATGACTGGAACGAGGAGTGAACTTGATTCAGAAAGGGACTTTGTCCACTAAGATGGTCTTGGCAGCAATGCCTTGGCTAATATGGAAATCATATCATGTGATTAATGGTTTCCACAATTACATGTTTTATTCCCATGATATTTTATCATTATTAATGTTTCTTTATGATCTATTACTTACGTACTTCCATGTTTTATGTCATGGTACAAGCTTTTGATGTATAAACATTATGTTCATGTTTTTACGGTCAAATGTATGTGGTATGTTTTATTTTATCCATAACTACCCTTACTGAGCATTTGAGATCACCCTTTTAAGGTTTTCTTTTCCCCAGGATATAAATAATGGTTTTAGGTAAGAAAAAATGGGGAAGATCTTTATGGGAGATGTTGAAGATCTTTCACCACGATTAGAAGATTACGTTCCAAGTTTCCAAAGACACTACACTATTACGGTCCTTGTGTGTGTGTTTTTGTAATGTACTATGTATTCCGCTAATGTAATGTAATGTCCATGTATGTCACGCTTTGGGTGTCTACAGTTGGTATCAGAGTAAAGGTTTAGTCAACCTTTGGAAACTAGGATGTGAGAACTTTAGTGAGATCCCTATAGACATTTCTAAGGTATGTCTAGGGATGTCCCTAAGGATAAGTATACTTATAAGATATAGTCCTAGAACTACGGTAACGATCTTAGAATTTAACCTAAGATGTTAGATATTGAGGGTACTCCCCCATTACTATGTTGTTTTCCCTAGCATGATTTTTTCCTCTCACAGAATTCTTTTTGTGTTTTAGTCAATGGAGGGAACCAGAAGGAATTCGGTTAACATTGAATCCAATGGTCAAATTGGTTACTATGAGCAACAAAATTTTGTAATGCCTAGAGAGAAATATATTGTGATTATGATGAATCAGTCGTCACGATATATGATTAACAAGGTGAAATGTAGTGGTATGCCTAATTCATCAAATAAGAGGAAGATAGACTTTTATGCATGTTCACATGTTGAGGAGCATAAAGAAAAAAAGATTGAGATTTCTAAATATGGGAAGAAGAACCTTTAGGAATACCTCAAATGGATGGACATATGTTATCTGTGTGGTGAAAAGGGTCATAGAGTGACAGACTGTTATGGAGTTCAATGTCTTATTTGTGGAGAACATGGGCATTACCCAACTCAATGCCTTGACCTAAAAAGTTACTTCTAAATCAAGGAAGGACTTATTCCAGGACAATCATTGAAGAGGATGGATTGAAGTGTTTATGTATTGGTATTCAAAAATAATGTTGTTGAGGTACTTTTATGGTGTATTAGAATATTTTTGTATTAGTCTATTGTGGTTTTCAATAATTTTATGGTACCAAAAACCATGAAAAGTGATTCAAATATTTTGTAAAGAAGGTGATATTAACATAATGAAGGGATAAGAAGATAAGGAGATGTTTGATTGTATTCATGAGCTCTTTATTGTTATAAGGACTAGTGATATCATGGTTTGAGTATAAAGAATTTTGGGATTTTGGTATGTGGAAAGAGTTAACTTTTGACAGCACTCATGTTTTCACTAAGGTTCAATGGGTATTCATTTTTCAAGTGAATACATGATTAAGTCCTTAAAATGTTTGGAATGTGACCAACAAGACATATCTTATGATATATGTGAATCAAAGATGGTATTAACAAGCTTGTTATATGAACTCTCTAGTAATCGTTTTCACTATAATATGAGATTGGACAGCAGTATTTTGGATAATCATAAAGATTGGAATGGATTATGTTGGAAATAAGGTAGTATTGTTTAAGGCCAATTTTTTTTTGATATTATTGATGGACAGTTATAATTATGTAGTTTTTGAAAAAGGACAACCTGCAGGTCAGACGACAGCCCATCGCGTCGGACAAGGCTGTGGGAATCGAACCCACAACCAAAGTGCGACTGGCCTTTATCTCCTACCACTAGCCTACAAGAAGTCCCTGGTTAGTAGAAACTAGTTTTATTTTATTAAGAGGTATGATATATGAAGTATAAGTTCATTTTTGGGACCATATAGGATTAATATAACCATATAATGGATTTATAACTTTTGCTGGCATTTTGTTTAAAACAGATGGAATGACCCATCATTATATCACATGACCTGCTAACACATCACGAATAACAAATTCAACTTCATTTCATTAAGGGATGAAGGGGAAATTGTTCAATTCATGAAGAACAGTGAGATTGTACCAAAATCATGTAAGTATTTATTTTAATTCATCAACTTTAGGGAAATGATCTTGAAAACCAAAAATGTTGTCCTAGTGCCCTTATATCCAATGAATCAGATGGTACCCTAGATCATCAAAAATTTATGGCTTTTTGATTGTTGGATTTTTCATAGCCATGTTCTCTACCACTCTCCACCAGAACAAGACGGTTAGATTTCTGTTCCATATCCATATTTTCACCTATGTTCTCCTATGTGGAAACCCAGTGATTAGTTAATTTGGGTAACCGTTACATTTCATACTTCAGTTTTTAATGCCAAGTCTTGGTATTCCTTTTTACAATGTAGGTTTCTATTAAATAAACTTTCAAGTAGTAAACCATTTATAACCCCGATGAATTTCGAGGGCGAAATTCATTTTAAGGGGGTAGAATGTAACACCCCGAGATTTTATGCAAAATATTCATTTTAATTTTATTAATATCTTGTGTTGTCTGTTACACCAAAAGGATCTTGCACAATACGTATCCCTGAATTGGCTTGCATTACATGCAAGCACTACCTTCCACGATAGCGTGTGTTGTACGCAATACCGAGTTTTGCTAAACAACGATATGCTATTAAAATATTATTAAAACTAGTCGTTATGAATAGTCATGCCCACTTTTTGAAATTTTATAAATTTTATTTTTGAAAATGGACTTCATTTTTGGATTCGGAATATCGAAATTAGCCTAGGGTGAAATTTTGGTATTTTTTGGGAAACTTTCAATTTTTGATGAATAGTGAAAACACTGGGTTACTATTTAAAAACTGACTTTTTATTTAAATAATGATTTATTTTATTTAAATTTATTTTAGGTAAAAATTGATACATAATACCTATATAAGTTCAATGTAATTCAATGGAGTAATTTTATAATAATTTTAGATATTTAAAATTTTTATTGAACTTTTCACCGTCTTTAACCACCTCCTAGGAGAATTTGCAAATTTACATAAAACATAATTTTACCGCTTTTCTGAATGGAATTTCAAAACTCCGAGAGACACGGTTGATGTCAGTAAGTAAAATGTGGTTCATTGAGATGAAAATAATTTTTGGTGAATAGTAACTTTTTACTTTTTTTTACCACGGTTAAAAGTAAATAGGGTAATTAAGTGTAAAAATGAAATTATTATTACCGTCACACATGTCCTAATTCTATTGAATAAGTGTAATTCGACCAAAAACAACCTTAGGAATAAAATATGACCATTTAGTCCCACTTGAACTAGATTAGGACATTTATTATTAATTTATTTAAAGAAGGGTTAAAGTAGTTAAAATCAATGATTAATAAGTAAATCATTTTTAATATAGGGTTATACATAAGATAAATTAGACTATAAATATTAATTAGAAAGATACATGATTTCCTACATAATGGTATTTTATTTGTATTTTTTAGACATTAATTAATTTAATTTATTAATGACACAAAGATGATTCAATAATTATCTTATTAAAGAAATATTGACATAATTGATGTTATAAATACCCCAATAAATTTAGTTTGAGACTTTTTATGAATTAAACTAATTTTATAGGTTACTATGACCTGTTATTATTGATTTAGATAACTTTTTTAGAACTAATCATTCTGTTATGATTTTCACAAAAATCAATTACGAAATAGTGTCAAAATTGACATAAAATAGTTTTTAAAACAAATATTATATTATTAATTTTTATTTTATTCGTAAAAATATAAAGTTCTGCCAAATTACTTAAGTAAGGTTATATATATTAATAATAAACAACTTGGGGTTATTTTGGCTTCTTATAGTATGTTTATTAACCTTATAGTGTAAGAACACAAAAAGACACGGTAAAAGTAAAATTATCTAACATAAAGTTAAATCTAAATGATAAGGTTAAAATAGTAAAATAAACTTGTCCAAATTATATTGGATGAGATTATTTCTACCCATCTCCACCTTATATTCAAAATAAATCAATTTGGAGCTATTTTAAACCGAATATGGATTTATAATAAAATAATATTTTTAGTTTTTCCAATGGTGCCCCTCTCCTCCCTTATAAAAGGGAACCTCCTCCCTCTCTTCCTCACACCACTTTGAGCCTTAAATATCGTCCAAACCCTACCAAATTCTCTTCTCCACTTCCCTATAAACATCCTAGAGGTTCTGGTATTCTTCAAAGACCAATTTCACTGCCCTAAAAGGAGGTCTCAAAGAGGCCCTTCAAAGAAGAGGTAATGTCTGTTACCGATTATTTCATCTTTATTTCTTCTTCCACTTATTATTATTTAGTTGGTTCATTATGAATTAATAACATAAGTATCACTCATATAATGAAATTTTATTTAATGTATGAAACAACCCTATTTCAGCATCTATCCATCCTATGGGAAACGAAATCACCGCACGTGCGTACATACGGAATACCGTCTCCATGCCGTGGTGTAATCTATTTTCCACCACTACCTTACTTGGATGGGTATAATGGTGTAAATAATAAATATATATGATTATTGTAAAGTGATATTGATTCTGAAATAGTATACATACAGTCCAATACAATTCCACGATCATGGGAACGATATCATCGCTCGTGCGTACGTACGGAATACCGTCTCCACGATGTGATGCGACTCGTTCTACAGGATTTTCATTACATAATTATTACATAAATGAATTGAGTGAATGAATATGATATATATTACACTAATACCATTCTTGAAATGATGTTTCTATAACCTACAAAAATAATAAGAATTTATTCGACAAAACACACATAAGAACAAAAGGCAATAAACACCCGAATAACAAGTAACAATGAAATATTACTAATAAGAAGCTAAGAATATGACCATATATGATATCATAAAACTATGAATGATTCTGGAATTAGTCTATAAAATTATTTAAATCATTATGCATTATTTTTGGACACTTACGAAGCAATTCAAACCTAAGTTGAGGGATAAATTTTCAATCTCATTTTTATCTGAGATTGCTTATACGTAAGTATTTACTGGGGTTACGTTTATCATCCATGACCATGTTTTCTAAAAATGTTTTCATAAAATGTTTACCATTCTTCCATGAATGTTTAAAGTCATTTTTACCCTTTATTTACTTTTTACCACATTGTATGAATGAAATCTTTCCTTTGGTTACCATATAAGGTACTTTTTGACTTTTTCAACAAAAGTACGAGGAGAATGTTATTTTTAACTTATACGGCGTGAATGGATTTTTACGGTTTCATAACGCCTCATTTTAAAGAATATTCCTATACAATATTTCATGATTATTTTCAACAAAACCCTTATCTTTTAAAATTGCAAGTAATTTTGTGAAAATAAAATGATTTTAAAGAAGAACAGATATTTTCCTCAATAATTCATTTCAAGTGTTTTGTCAAAACTATTTTCCATCTTAGATGAAATTATTTCATATGTGTATGTTTCAAGTAAAATGTATCTATGATTTAAATGGTTTCAATTTTCTTATGATGAAATGATATCAATTGTTTATGGATTATGTTATGATGGCATAATGTTTAAGAATCCCATTTTATTACATGGGTTATGCTATGATGTATGATTTATGATTTTGTGGCACATGAAAGAATGATTTCATTATGATATGGGTGGGACCTACATCTCCCTCCAATGCATCGGGTAAAGATTTATATCTCATGAGATAGACATGGCTGCAATGGAAAGTTAAACCGGTTCAGTAGTACAGGACTGGAACGAGGAGTGAACTCGATTCAGAAATGGACTTTGTCCACTAAGATGGTCTTGGCAGCAATGCCTTGACTACTATGGAAATCATATCATGTGATTAATGGTTTCCACAATTACATATTTTATTCCCATGATATTTTATCATTCTTAATGTTTCATTATGATCTATTCCTTACGTACTTCCATGTTTTATGTCATTGCTCAAGCTTTAGATGTTTAAACATTATGTTCATGTTTTTAAGTTCAAATGTATAGGGAATGTTTTATTTTATCCATGCTTACCCTTACTGAGCATTTGAGATCACCCTTTTTATGTTTTCTTTTCCCCAAGATATAAATAAATGTTTTAGGTAAGAAAAAAAGGGGGAAGATCTTTATGGGAGATGTTGAAGATCTTTCACCACGATTAGAAGATTACGTTCCGAGTTTCCAAAGACACTAAACTATTATGTCCTTGTGTGTGTGTTTTTATAATGTACTAAGTATTATTCTAAAGTAATGTAATGTCCATGTACGTCAAGATTTGGGTCTCTACACGGCGTGTCCGACACCACTCAAAGTGTCATAGGTTTATTTGAAATGGACAACATTTTAAGTGAAAATAAATACTAGCATACGGAAAACTAGCCAAACGCATTTGGATTGTGTTGATACTTTTGAAAAATGATCCATGGTTCATATGTGATGTGTAAGAGTCAACCCCTCCTCAATCCGAGGCACAGTGTTGTAGGTACCACTCATAATGACTTTCTTTTGTTTAAAATGGACATCAATTTAAGTGAAAACAACAACGGACATAAGGAAAACCGACCAAACACATTCGGAATGTGTTGATGATTTAGGAAAACGTTCAATGACCCATTTTTGATGTGTACGAGACAACCCCGTCTCAATACAAGTTGTGGTGTGGCCGTAACCACTCAAAGTGTCTCTCTTTAGTTTAAAATGGACTTCATGTTAAGTGAAAACAATAACTGACATACATAAAACCAACCCAACGCTTTAGGATTATGTTGAAACTTTAGGAAAACGTCCCATGAGTCATTTGTGCCATGTACAAGTCAACCTCGATTCAATCCATGGCCCGGTGTGGCCGACACCACACAAACTGTCTTAGGTTTGTTTGAAATAGACAACATTTAAAGTAAAAATAACAACTAGCATTTGAAATACTAACCAAACGCATTAGGATTGTGTTCATACTTTAGAAAAATGATCCATGGGTCTTATGTGACGTTTACGAGTCAACCCCACCTCAATCCGACACATGGTGTTTCCGACACCACTCAAAGTGTCTTTCTTTTGTTTAAAATGGACATAATTTTAAGTGAAAACAACAACTGACATACGAAAAACTGACCAAATGCATTTGGAATGTGTTGATGATTTAGGAAAACGATGAA
This sequence comes from Viscum album, assembly GCA_963277665.1. Classification (NCBI taxonomy): domain Eukaryota; kingdom Viridiplantae; phylum Streptophyta; class Magnoliopsida; order Santalales; family Viscaceae; genus Viscum; species Viscum album. Next base: position 774,424,911 of record OY728166.1, on the reverse strand, counting down.
TGAGTCATATGTAATGTGTATGAGTCAACCACATCTCAATCCAAGATGCAGTGTGGACGGCACCACTCAAAGTGTCTCTCTTTAGTTTAAAATGGACTTCATGTTAAGTGAAAACATCAACTGACATACAGAAAACTGACTAAACACATTTGGATTCTATTTAAACTTTATGAAAACGATTAATGGGTCATATGTGAGTTGTATAAGACAACCACACCTTAATCCAAGTTGAAGTGTGACCGAAACCACCCAAAGTCTCTCTTATGTTGATAATGGACAACATTTTATGTACATACAGAAAACTGACCAAACGGATTATGATTGGGTTGATACATTATAAAAAAGATCCATGGGTCATATTTGATGTGTAATAGTCAACCCCACATTAATCCGAGGTGCGGTGTGGCTAGAACCACTCAAAGTGTCTCTCATTTGTTAAAAATGGACTTAATTTTAAGTGAAAACAACAACTGACATACATAAAACAAACCAAATGAATTCTGAATCTATTTTTTCTTTAGGAAAACGATCCATGAGTCATATGGGACGTGTAAGAGTCAACAACGCCTCAATCCGAGACCCGGTGTGGCCGGAACCACTAAAAGTGTCTCTCTTTTGTTTCAAAAGGACATCATTTTAAGTGAAAAAACAACTAACATACGGAAAACCAACGAAATGCATTCAGATTCCATTGAGAATTTAGGTAAAATGATGCATGAGTCATATGTGATGTATACAAGTCAACCCATATTCAATATAAGGTGTGGTGTGGCTGAAACCACTTGAACTGTCTCTCAATAATTTAAAATGGATAACATTTTAAGTGAAAACAACAACTGACTTACGGAAAACAAACCAAACACATTCAGAATTTGATGAAACGTAAGAAAAAAGTTACATGAGTCATTTTTGATGTGTACGAGTCAATCCCATCTCAATCCAAGGCTTGGTGTGGCCGGTACCACTCAAAGTGTCTCATGTTTATTTGAAATGGACAACATTTTAAGTGAAAACAACAACTAACATACAGAAAACTGACCAAACAAATTCAGATTCTATTGAAACTTTAGGAAAACGATCCATGGGACATATGTGATGTCTATGTGTCATCCCGGCCTCAATCCGAGGCGTAGAGTGGACAACACCACTCGAAGTGTCTCTCTATAGTTTAAAATGGACTTCATTTTAATTAAAAACAACAACTAACATACGATAAACCAACCTAACACATTTGGATTCAGTTGAAACTTTACAACAATGATCCATGGGTCATATGTGATGTGTACGAGTCAACAAATACTCAATATGAGTTTTAGTGTGTCTACGATCACTCTATGTGTCTCTCTTTTGTTTAAAATGGACAACATTTTAAGTACATATGGAAAACCGACCAAACAGATTCTGATTGTGTTGATACTTTAGCACAATGATCCATGCATCATATATGATGTGAACAAGTTAACCTCTCCACAATCAGAGGAAAGGTGTGGCCGGTATCACTCCAAATGTATTTATTCTGTATAAAATGGACATTATTTCTAGAAAAAACACATTTAAATGTGTATATTTAAATGAATTGTGTATGTTTATAATAAAGTTATGAATTATGATTTAATGATGTATGTGTATAGTTCCAGATACATTCTTTGTTAAATGTGTATGAATTTTTTCTGTATATGTATGTGTTAGATGGTTATTGCAGGTACATTAATCGGAGAGTAGATCAAATAATTAGCTGAATGGATGGACACCCTGCCAGTGCTGTGCAAATTGCAGGCTGCTGTGGAATTTTCACAGCATAGCCTATGCCAACAGTTTCAAACCATTGGCATAGGGTCAATTGAATGTTTTTACCAATGGTTCAGAGGGAACTGTTGGTAAAAATACATTCCCAAAGGTTTCTAAAACCGTTGGGAACCATGGGAAAATGTTGGTTTTTCCAATGGTTCAGGGGAAACCGTTGGGAAAAACTTTTCCCAACGGTTCCCAAAACCGTTGGCGTAGGCAAATTTTTCTAACCTACCCCAACGGTTCTATGTAAGCTATTGGTAAAAGCTATCCAAATGGATTACTTACAAAATGGTTCACAGAACCGTTGGTATAAGGTATACCAACGGTTCTGTGGCCTTTCCCAACTGTTCAAAACCATTAGTAAATCATCCTTTTCCAGAAGTGTAAACATCCTATAACCAAACTGGGACAGTTGACTAAGTTTATGAATAATATCCTTACCCATGTGGAGCACCCTAATACACAACACAGAGGATCAATATTAGACCGATTCATGGGACACCAACCTCCAACAATTATGGAACTCTAAATCCATTTGTAGCTGAGAAATATATAAGTTCCTTAGAGACAATATTTCATTCATTGTGGAGTAACGAAATGGAAAAGGTTTTCATGGTAGTTTATCTTCTCTTAGGAGACGCAGATCAATGGGAGTGATTAATAAAAAAACAATGGATGATGAATGAGTAGAAAATATGGAATGGATGGAGTTTAAAGAAATTTTCCTAGAAAAATACATTCCCTATAAATAGTGAGCTGATATGTAATGGATGTCTCTAATTTTGAGAGAAAAATTGGATGAGAATGTTACAAAGTAAGTGGATAACATCACAAGGTTAGAAAGGTATGTTTTAGACTATATACAGAACCCAAGAAGTAATATTGATCGATTCTGGGATGGGTTGAAACCATTCCTCTGATGGGAATTGGTCACATAATCCTTCTCATCATACGAAGTTATAATCTCATATGCTATCAATAAATAAAATGAATTTTCTAACTCCTTTGTCTTTATAGAGAATAAAGAGAAGAAGAGGGCCGCTGAACACTATGGGAAAGGTAATAAGGGGAAGGAGGGAAAATCTATCTTTCAACCGTGTACTAATTATGGGAAGAAACACCTAGGTACTTGCCTAAAGTTGTATGAGTTTGTTACAATTATGAAGAAAAAGGCTACCAAGATCATTATTTCAAGGGGAATAAAGAAGTTATTAATGTTCCAGGATATAATATTAATGAAATGGGACATTATGAAAATTATTATCATAAGATTCAAGTAAACTTACTGCATTAAATTCCAAGGGAGAAAGGACAAGATTTTTTAATCACAACTGATGAGGTTGAAACTCCTAATGACATTGTGGCAGGTACTATAATCATATCCTCAAAGTTAGGAAAAGATTTATTAGATTATGGATCCTCAAATTCCTTTATATCTTCCTAATTTTCTTTAAATAGTATATATTTCCAATACACATTAACAAGGGTGTTCTCAGTCAAAACCCCTAAGGGAAGTCTCATTTTAATAAAGTCCAATCAAGAAATTCCCATTATGGAATATAAAAATGCATTATCTGCGGAATTTATTATCACACTTATGGTTGAATTTGATATAATCCTTGGTATTGATTGGATATAAAATTATTATGAAAAAATTTATTGTAAGAAGTTGAAATTCAAAATTTTTGTGGATGATGTAGAATCCATTATCTTTAGAGTAGAAAAAAATATTTAAATTCTGGATGTACATATTGTAAAGGAATACATTAATATTTTTTCTAAAGATTTACCTGGACACTCCCTAGAAAATGAAGTTGAGTTTTCAATTGATTTAATACTTGATTCAAGACCAATACCAAAGACTCTATATAAAATTTCTACTGTGGAATTAGTAGAGGTGATGAAACAACTAGATGATTTGAGTAATAATGGATTTATTCACCCTATTATTTATCTATAGAGAGACCTAGTTTATTTTGTTAAGAAAAAATATGGATCAATGAGCATATACATTTACTATTGATAAATCAATGCTATTATAATAAATAATTAGTACCCCTACCTCACATTGATGATTTATTTTATCAACTTCATGGACATCAATATTTCTTGAAAATTGAATTTCATTATAGATATTATAAATTATGTGTAAAAAATGAGTATATTAAAAATAAAACATTCGAATGAGGTATGCTCAATAAGAATTTATGGTATTTCCATTTGGATTAACTAATGAACCCTCTATTTTAATGAATCTAATGAATAGAGTTCTCATGTAATATCTTGATGATTTTTATCCTACTTATTAGGATATTTTGGTATAATCCAAAAGCTACGAATACTATGAGAACCACTTATGGATTTTTTTTAATACACTTCAAAGAAATGATATATTTTCGAGGTTTAGCAAGTGTGAAATTTGGATTCAAGAAATTTCTTTTCATGGTCATATTATACCGAAGGATGGCATACATGATGACCCTTGAAAGAAAAAGGCAATCCAAGAATGGATTTAAAATGATGAGTATAACTGATGTATGTAGTTTTATTGGTTTAGCAGGTTACTATCGGATTTTCACTTAGAATGTTTCTCAATTGGAAAACCCATTAACCAAGATCATTGGTAAATAGGTTAAATTAATTTGGACCATAGATTGTGAAAAATTTATTGATGAATTGAAGTGATTATTAGTCAATCCCCCTATATTGACTCTTCTATATGGGAATGATGGATTTATGATTTATAGTGATGCATCAAGGAAAGGACTCGGTTCTGTCCTTATGTATACAGATATGATTATTTCTTATGCATAAAGGAATATAAAAATTAATTAACAAAACTACCAAACTCATGATCTTGAGTTAAAATTAGTAAAATTTTCTTTGATGATATAATGAAATTATCTCTATAGTGAATGCTTTTAGATATATACCAATCATAAAAGATTGAAATATATTTTCACATAGAAAAAACTCAATAAGAGAAAAATTATATTACTTGAGATACTAATGGATTATGATTGTACAATACACTACTACCTAGGGAAGGAAAATAAGGTTCCATCTACATTAGGTAAAAAAGACCATGGAGTTATAAACAAAATGAGAGTTGAAAGGGATAATATGTTTATGCATCTAGTAAATGTAAGGGTTGGTGTCCTAAGAACCAACTATTTTGTACTTTGATTACATGAATGTACTCTTATTATATATTGTTCATTGTTCTGCATGACTATAATATAATAATTTCATGGGATATTTGTTGCATTAATAAGGTCAGGGCAGATCCCCACTATGATGAGAACCTTGAAATGCTATAACAAATATTCTTAAATAATGTTTAGCAGTTGGATGAAATACTATGATAGGACACATAGTATACAAACCTTTATGTGCGAGTACTCGTAAGAATATGAGAATCTCTCTCATGGAGTTCGCACATGGTAATCTCCAAGATGGGAGATTATGAGAATAGACCCGCCAGTAGTAATTATGCATGTTTTGGTGTCATCAGATATCGATATCTGTGAGTGTGTGTAATGGTCCTTAGACTAGATGATTATCATTAACTCATGTCATGACTCGCACACATAGATTTGCTGACAGAAACCGTCACAGAGACAGTTGGTGGGAATTATGGTACGTTGGGTGTGTATCGAATGACATATTGTTAATGGATACGTTGAGGAAGGATTTTTCACTTCTATATTTATAGAAGTAGATATCTCGGTCCCATTGATTGAAATAGTACTATCGAACAAATTCCATGGCCATGGTGACCCGACGAGTTTATTTCTGGAATTCAAAGAATGATAGATCAAGCATATAGGTTTATGAAAATTCCATGAAACCTGCTTTTTGAGATATTGAGACAAAGGGATTCAATTACATATTAAGCATTCTTATGATGTGACACGTCAATGTGGCATCGACTTCTTTATCTTGGGTGCCTTGACCCATTGCTAGATAGTAATCTTGGACTTTAGGCAAGATCTCTTAATGCCAACGAGAAAGAGGCCTAGAGGGTCACACACTAAGTGTATCCAAGTATCTCAAGTAGAATAAAGATTATTCCCGTATCTGGTTTAATAATTATTCAAGGAACCCTAAATCATTTTAATGATGGAGGAAAAGGAAATGAAAAACCAGATATACATGCTGTGTATTAATGATTACATGTCGTGTAGTTTTTCATGAAAAAATGTACACACTGTGTATTAATGATTACACACCATGTAGTTTTCATTTTGGAAAGGAAATGAAAAATAAGTACACGCCGTGTATTAATGACTACATGCCATGTAGTTTTCTAGTCTGGATTTTGAGGATATAATATTTTATTATTAAATGATATTTATGATAATCAGTGTAGACACATGTCAAGGAATTAATTAATCTACAAGGGGATTTTCAATAAGAGTCAATAAAATAAATAAAACACATAACACGTTTATCTATTGTCAAAACTCTACAACCTCAAACCCGATTATAAATATCCTCACAACCCCAACTCTTTTCCTATAAGAGAATTGTTGTGCACAACAATTCTGGAGAATTATTTAAAGGCCGAAAGAACCTATTCCTTCAAGAACACTCTCAAGACTGAGAGAGATCCTCTTCCATCAGATCAATATGATCTAAGGAGGACAATGCAATCAAATGTTTCTCTCAATGCTAGCACCAGGAGACTCCGTTGGTGATGACTAGAGATACGAGATGCACGTGTGGATCACCACTAAAGGAAGTCTACACTTGGATTATGCGACGCAATGACGAATCACATGGGAACATGATCAAGAATATCAATGAATAAAGAACACCCAAAAGGTACTTCTTGTCAATTAATTAGATTAATTATAATCAATCTATGATGATCAACTTTTGTGGTTCTAAGAATTTTCTTCTTCTTTGTATATTTCTCTGAATAGATCCGTGGAGACTGGTGTTTATTATCGTATTGATCCAGGATTGACCATTTCTAATAAAAAAAATCCAAGTGGGAACATCCACCCATGCGCTTCCATTGCGCCTGAAACCTTCAATTGGTATCATAGGGAGGTTACAACATTGATTATAGTTATTTAATTTTCGTTTATAATTTAAAAATTTATATTTAATTCAATTCAAGATAATTCGTTCTATAAAACTGAATGATCGAGATATGTTCTTCCTCCTTCGTTTCTCGATTCACATCCCATAAATGAACATTTAATTTTAGTTTTAATTAAATTAAATATGAGGATCTCATCTAGAGGAGCCGCTCTTTCTTTCCGTACAACACAAGAATACACGTAGTGTAGTGAATACTACAAGTCGTGTACTAAGATTCAATGAATTGGTACTGGTCCGCCAAACCACGCCATGTAAATTGATTACGCCTAAGTATTTCTTACCTTGTGTTGACCAGAAATGAATGGCATGTGGGAATAGGAATACACGGCATGTATGTTGAATCAACATGCCGTGTAGTCTGATCTGGTCCAGGTGAAACCGTGTACGAGGAGAATCCGTGTTCTACATACACGAGATTGCCAGGCCGATAACCACGTATCAAGTACACACCATGTAGATTAATCTACACACCGTGTACTCCAAAATTTATGAAGTAGAGAAAACATTCCAAAGCCCCACCGTGTACTTTGGATAAAGGGTGTAAAGAAATAAATGCCGTGTAAATATAAAATACACGCCGTGTACTTTTGAGAAATGGAATTTCACTAGGTTTCCCCCAAAAGTAAAAAGACCTATACAAGGAATATGGATGATAATAATCTCAAGGAAATAAAGAAAAAAATTTAATATAAAGGATTGATTAATTATAAGATCATAATTAATTAAATTCAAGCATGACTTATCTTAAATAATATAATGATTAAAATAATTTTAATTCTAAATATTCGTAAATGTCGTTGCATGCTATGGATGATCATGAGCTGGACCAAAGTCCCTTTGAATGTGTGGATGGTTTCATATATGTTTTTTAATTTAAATTCGTTGGCCTACGAGCCTTCTTCCAATAAAATGTAGGGCCTGTATACCCATGGGTTCTTTAATGTAATCCCCATGTAATGGAGGATCTTTCAAGACAGAGGAGATGGTTCAATATCAGAAAATGAGGCAAAACCAACCCAAGAAGATGCAAAGGTGGACAGGTGGGAGCTTCAAAACACAAACCATTTGTTCAAGGTATTTTTCCCTAGGTCATGGTTAGCTTATCAAACCGCAAGATAAGCTAACCAATAGAATCTCATGATCATGCCATCTTATTTTATTTCTGTCTGATTTCATGGTTTATTTATTATGTATGTGTTGTTGTGATCACATAATTAATGAAATAAACAAGAATGTAAAGATGGAATAAAATAAAAACCAGAATATGCGTAAACATTATCAGAAAATGGTTGATCACTTAAGCAAGCATAACTTAATATTAAAAATAATTTGATAATGAAAAACTACGCATAAAGAATTAAGTCCCTCAAAAACCATTTTAAGTTATACCAATCCTTCCGTTACTTGATTAATGGAAAGACTCAATAACACTATGGGTTTGACCAACCCTTGTTGGGACACTTACTTTTATAAAGGAAGATCTTATGAAAGTTTTAGGTTGACATAATCATTTTACATCAAGAGGAGTAGCCCTTGCTAGACTTTTTGTAAAATGGAGGCAAGTGTTGAGGAAATCCAAGTCAGGATTTCAGGATTGGGGAGTCGACTCAACAGATCAAGGAACTGTAAGATCACAGTTGGCGAAGACCAGCCTACCTAAATACCTTGAAATAGCTCAGCCAACACTTGTTGGGGTTATGCAAAGGGGAATATGGATCCTTTCCACTAGAATGTCATGGAAACTAGAAATTATATGTTCAATGGTAAGGGCCATTGGGACTTGATAAAATAGTGGGGGACTTAATAAAATTTATTATTTCTCATAAAATGTAATAAAAAATTTACTGATAAATATTCTCTTCTAATTTGTAGAATCAATATGAAAAACACATCAACCAGATTTTCTCTGTGATCAATTATGTACAAAGACAACATCCTCACTGATAGTAACTTTCAGGAATTGTTTAGGCTTCTTTGGGTTATCCTATTCCATGAATAAAAGTTTTACGTGCTAGAGTCCTCACTTCCTGACTCTCCTTCCCCCTGGGCGATTGATGAAGATTCCTTATTCTATGATCAACATTTGAGCGACACACTTGATGTTCAATGTTTGATAATGTAATTAATGTCTTGTGAGATCATGAAGTCTCATGAATACATGGATTCCTATAGCATTCTCGAGCACCTCTATGGTCTATACAATGAGAGAGCAAGACAAGAATGGTTTGAGATCTCCAAGGCTCTATTTCAGAGAAAGCTTAGAGAGGGTGCGCCAGCTGGGCCTCTTGTAGTCAATCTCATTGGCTACATTAAGTGCTTGGAGGTTCTAGGGTTTAAAATCCCTGAAGAACTGGGTACTGATCTCATTATTGCATCACTCCCCCAGAGCTTCTAATTTTTTTTGTGAACTTAAACATGAACAACATTGAGATGTCTCTGTCTGATATTCTTATCCTCATTCGCCAAGTGTACAATGGCATGAAGCGTGAAAGGCCTTCTTTCCTCGTGGTGAATAAAAGGAAAGGAAAGGAAAATAACATTAATCCCAAAGCTTCTTCAAGGCCTTCCAAGAAAAGTAAGATCAAAGGGGAGGTAAGAGAACAAGAGGTTGTTTGTTTCACATGTGGCAAGAAGGGCCACTGGAAGAAAAACTGCACCCATCCATGGAAACAAGGGGAAGCTTCATGTGCGTCTGTTATCAAATGCAATCTATCTATTTCTACCAATTAGGTATTAGATACTGCTTGTGGTGCTCACATCTGTATCCAAATATAGGAACCATGTAGATTCAGAAATATTGATCGAGGTGATGAGGATCTATGAGCAGCCAACAGAGCCAGAATCACGGCTGTACCTTTCCAAGACTACCATCTCACATTGCCTACTACGATGGTCTTGGTTTTGAAAGGATGTTATTATGTACTCTCTGTAACCAAAAACATTATTTCAGTATCCAGATTAGATACTGATGGATTCATCTTCATGTTTGGAAGTGGATGTTGCTATTTTTATAAAGAGAGCTTTTGTTTTTATAGGGAACATTTATATAACGGACTTTATGTGTTGGACTACACAAACTAAGTAATGGAAATTGATGAAAAAGTTAGTTATCATGACTCATACCACACCCAACTTTGGAATCACTGGCTATGTCATGACAATGAGAAATGTTTGACCAAATTACATCAATATGGGTATTTAGATTCTTTCGAACTAAAATCACTTGGTGTATGTCATGCGTGTCTATATGGCAAATGTCCAAAGCCCCATTTAGTGGGAATGCTGAAAGGGATAAAGAGATTCTAGAATTAGTTCAATCATATGTGTGTATACCATTTTTAGTTGAATCAAGGGGTGGGTTCTCATTCTTCATAACTTTTACTGATTATTTTAGTAGATATGGACATATTTACTTAATGTAGTATAAGTCAGAATATTTTGATCAGTTCAAAGAATACATGGATGATGTTGAGAACCAGCTTGGTAAGAAGATTATGAAACTCTGCTCAGATAGAGGAGGATAATAACTTAATCAGGACTTCATTGATTTCTTATAGGATTTTGGGATTCTATCTCAACTCACTCCTCCTTACACACCACAATGGAATGGTGTAAGTGAAAGGAGGAACCGCACCGTCTTGGACATGGTGAGATCCATAATGAGTCATGAAAGTCTCCCATTATCCTTTTGGGGATATGCATTACAAACATCAGCACACATACTAAACCAAGTACCAACTAAATCAATAAATGGTATTCCATATGAGTTATGGAGTGGACGCAAATCCATGTTATCGAATTTACATGTCTGGGGTAGCGAAGCATTTATTAAGGCCTCTTTAGGTAACAAACTTTCACCCTGAGGCACAAAGTGTATCTTTATAGGATATCCCAAGGAAATAAGGTGATATTACATATACAACCCCTCAGACAAAAAGGTAACAGTGGAAAGACATTCCATATTCCTTGAGAGGGAGCACATCTCCAACAGAGATAGTGGGAGCAAGATTTACATCCATGAATTCGAGGCTCAAGATACATAGGAGTTGGTACAAGAACAGATTCCATGAAGCCCCATGGAAGAATAATTTGTTTCAAAGACACAAGAACTACATTGGATCATGAGAGAGGTGAGAGAACCAGAATGATATGGTTTTCTTTTCCTCGAGGATGGTGACTCATTATTGGATGACAATGATGATCCTATTACTTACAAGGAAGCAGTTGAAGGCACATACGTTGCCAGGTGGAAAGAAGCCATGAATTCTGAAATGGATTCCATGTACCAAAACCAAGTCTGGATTTTGGTAGATCCTCCAGTTGATGTAAATCCTATTGGTAATAAATGGGTATTCAAGAAGAAACTGGACATGCAGGGGAAAGTTATCAACTATAAGGAATGACTGGTTTCCAAAGGTTTTAGACAGCGTCAAGGAATTGAATATGATGAAACCTTTCCACCGGTTGCAATGAGGAAATCCATCAGAATTCTATTGGCCATTACCACTTAACATGACTATGAAATTTGGAAAATGGATGTCAAGACACCATTCCTTAATGGGACCATTTAGGAAGATGTCTACATGACACAACCTAAAGGTTTTGTGACTCCAAAGGATGATAACAAGGTATTCAAGTTGTAGAAATCCATTTATGGATTAAAGAAAGCATCAAGGTCATGGAAAATTCGTTTTGATGAAGCTGTAACAGAATTTTCTTTGTTAAGAACGAATGTGAGCCTTGTGTATATAAGATTTTTAGTGGAAGTGCAGTCGTTTTCCTAATAGTATATTTCGATGACAAATTACTAATTGAAAAATGATGTACTTCTCTTACAGTCAGTTAAGGAATGGTTAGATAAATGCTTCGCCATGAAAGACTTGGGCGAGGAAGCATATATTCTAGGGATCAAGATCCATCGTGATAGATCTAAGAGAATGCTGGGCCTAAGTCAAAGTACATACATTGAAAAGATACTGAAGAGGTTTAGTATGGAACAATCGAAGATGGGATTATTGCCAGTGTCACATGGAATTCATCTTTCCAATAAAATGTGTTCTAAGACACATGAGGAAAGAAAGAAAATGGAAAGGATCCCTTACGCATCCACTATTAGGTCAATCATGTATGTTATCCTACATACAAGGATAGATGTTTCTTACGCATTAAGTGTAGTAGGCAGATATCATGTTGATCTAGGAGACTGCCATTGGATGGAAATCAAGACTATCCTTAAGTATCTGAGGCATACTATGGTTATGTTCCTGGTTTATGGAGGATATGAGGAAATAGTCATCATAGGATATGTAGATGCTAGTTTCTAGACTGATCAAGATGACATGAATTCACAGACTAGATACATCTTCAGTTTAAATGGAGGTGCAGTGAGCTTGAAGAGATCAAAGCAATGTGTGGTGGTGGATTCTACAACAGAGTCCGAGTATATCGCATCTTCTGAGGTCGCTAAAAAACCAGTATGGATGTGAAGCTTCGTCCAAGATCTAGATGTAGTACTTACCAGTAACGATCCTATCACACTCTATTGTGACAATACTGCAACGTTGACACTTGAAAAAGAGCGAAGGTCACATCAACGGACAAGGAACATACATCGGAAGTATCATCTCTTGATGGATTTTTCTCAGAGAGGTGAAGTTCTAGTGAGAAGTATTTCCGCAGAAGACAACAGGGTAGACCCCTTGACTAAAGCCTTGACTCAGCAGACACATGATCATCATGTGATGTCTAGCGGACTAAAAGGTGTAGACAGTTGTCTCTAGTCTAAGTGGGAGTTTGTAAGGGTTGGTGTCCTAAGAACAGACTTTTTTGTAATTTGATTACATGAATGTACTGTTATTATATATTTTTCATCATTATTCATGACTATAATATAATAATGTCCTGGAATATTAGTTCCATTAATAAGGTCATGGAATATCCCCGCTGTGATAAGAACCTTGAAATTCTATAAAAAATATTCTTAAATAAAGTTCTACGGTTGGATGACATACTATGATAGGACACATAATATATAGACCTTAATGTGCAAGTAGTTATAAGAAGACGAGACTCTCTCTCATGGAGTTCGCACTTGGTAATCTTCAAGATGAGAGATTATGAGAACAAAATCTCCAGTAGTAATTCTTCATGTTTTAGTGTCATCAGATACTGCTATCTATGAGCATGTTTAATAGTCCTTAGACTGGAAGATTATTGTCATGAACTGTCCTTGGGGCCTGTGCCGTGACTACCCCAAACCCGCATTCCATAGGCTAGGGGTTGGTGACTAGCACTAAAGGCATAAATCCCTAAGATGGGAAGGAATTTCCTTTATTAAAGTATATAAAAAATGGAGTACAAAATTAAAGAAATCACTAAGTAAAACTGAGTACAAAAGTAAGTGATGAAAAGTAAAGGGGCCGGAAATACAAGCCCAACAGTAAGTACAATAAAACTGAATGTCTAGTACAATAGTAGAAAAGTAAAGCAGAAACAACTGAGTCGTCCTCCGGGAATCCCAACTGGAGGGTGAGTACATAGGGTCTCCTCAGCACCTCGGGTCCCTCCATCCGCTCCATGTATGTCCCAACAAGTGGTCCACCTTCGGGTACCATCTATCTCTACAAGTCTCTAATATGATCATCGCTGCCTGTCGCCTGCATCCAACACAATGTAGTGCGGGCATTTCCCGTGAAGGGGTGAGTATAATGATACTTAGTAGAGACCCCGTAACCTCGGAAGGTCTCCCAGAATCCACAAAGGATAATCCAAAAAGGAAGGATACAAACACAATGTATCAACAAACTCTACTTAGGTATATGCCCATACATATACCTAAGTTAACAATCCCAGTTCGGCTCCAAATCTCAAGCCCAAACACAACCCAGTCCACACAGGAATGATGTCAATCACATCGATGAAAATGATTGAATGTCAAGAATCAGCTCACACTGGTATATCTTTCGTATAGAGATAGAGATGATCAGACATAGTCACTAATTCATCATCGCTTCCGAACCCACGGAGGATTCGAGTACAATTTTCATCGTTGTCAAAGCCATGGAGGATTCCAGAACTTTTGTCGTCGCTACCGAACCCACGGAGGATTCGAGTACAATTTTCATCACTGACGAACCCACGAAGGATTCCAGTACAGGTTTCGTCATCATTGAACCCATGTAAGATTCCAGTACGATAGTCGTCGAAGTCGCAACCAGCTCTAGGGTTCCTACACAAAACATGCTCGATTCGGGGAGGGTCCACTCCTCGAGGCAAGGGGTAGATAGATCAACTATCACGAAGTCCAGAGTTTATGTATCCGATGTTCCATCTCGTTAAAAAAAACCCAATGCAACCGACGGCGGGTCAATTGGACGCCCGGTTTGAGAGTTATTGGCTATTCCATTTCCAGGGGCCCGGTTGGTAATATGCTCGTTCCAAACCCAACCGTTTTCCAATGTTGTCCAAAACTCACATAGAGTATCTCAAATGGACCACCTCATCATAAGGGTCCCAGTGCCATAGACGGTGCGTCCATAGGACGCACAGTCGTGAAGTTATCCAAATTTAAGTGAAACGGGCCCGACCCGTTAAGCCTGGTGGGCTTGTGGGTCGGCCCATTCTGGCTCGGCGAGTCCAACCCTTCCCAAAAATGCACGGACCGACCTAGTGGGGCTCGACCTGTCCATGGCAGGCGGCCCAGATGGCCGAGCGGCTCGGACTTGGTGGCCGAACGGTGCGGGGGGGGGGGGGGGGATGGCATCCCCCCGGTCTCCCGAACCGGTGGCGCCACCCATCCATCCAGTCAGCCAAAGCCATCCGGTCTTCCCGGCGTGAGCGGCCTACACAGGTGGGCTGTGGTTCCTCTAGTGCAGCACCCTCCTGGAGTCACGGGTCTTCTAGCCCGCCCAGCCGGCTGCCATCAAGTTTTTCAGCAGAGCGGCCCACGGAACGTAGGCCGTGGTCCTCCACACCGTGGCGCCCTCGTGGCACCGCAATATCATTAGTCCGGCTGGCTAAACCGACTGGTTCTTTGTTGGCTGAGTGGCCCGCGGGTGCGGACCTTGGTTCCTCTCCACATGGCCGGCATACGGCCTCCTCTTTCTCTTGTCGCCGCCATCCCTTCTTTCACCGTCACCATCAAAATAGAAAAAGGATCAACGAATGGTTGTCGAGCCATGTATGTTCAGCCCGCACCCTCCACGTTAGGCGGTAACATATGGCTGAAGATAAACTTGTTATCAAAGAGGAACAAAGAACAACATTATTCAATTAAAAAGAATTGAAACAAACCCCCTACCATGAAATAAGGTTTGTGATAGTTGTGCGTTGCAGAAGACAATGCCGCGGGGAGACGACGTCAACTCATTGACATTGGGAAAGAAGGATCCGAGGATGGAACATCAGCGGTGTCCTTGTGGGTGGTTATTTCTCCTTTGGCTTGGACAAATATCGATAGTGATGATCTTTATTCTTTGGTTGTTCTTCATTGGAAGGATGATGTTCTTCACCAAAATAGGAACCCCCTCCTTATATTTCTCAAGAGCTCTCCCCAAAATCCTCCCAACACAACTAATGCCAAACTAAAATATCAGCTAAGGATATTGTTTTAATCACCCATGTAATTCAAAATTCAAACTCTTTTAATTAATTAATATGAAGAGTTCAACTAATTTAATAAGAAGAGTTGGCCAAAAAATCAAAGGGGGAGAGGGAGGTGAGGAGATCACGTCAATAAGGGGGAGTTGTCAAATTAAACAAGGGGGTTAAAGGGGAGTTATGGGGAGATGAAAGGTTAGGTGATCGTGTGGGCCCCAACTCAAAAATATCCTCTCATGGGAGGTTATGTGGTTATGGGCCCCTCCTCTAACTTCCCTTTGGAGGAAATAACCAACAACCATAAAAAAATTTGTATACAATAAATTTTATTTATTTTATTCTAAATCCCCAAATATTGACTCTCAACCCACATAAAATGAAACTGTGGAAAAGGTCCCCTTAGGCATATACCGGTGCTGTGAGTTCATCGGTGTCCTCATATTTCAATTCTGAGCACCGGTTCAAAACATAGAAAAACCCGCACGTACATTTACTAAAATTACCCAAACAAAACTTCAAGAATTTATTCTGGGCACACCGGGTCTCAGAATCAGGCACTGTCAGAAACTACAAACTCGTAAAATTCCAAATAATTAAGAAAAAAATTTCCTTGAAATTTATGGGTCTTTACATTTCTCCCACCTTAGGGATTTACATCCTACTAAAGCTACAACACACACTAGGGAAACAACTGGGGGTACTGTACACACATTTAAGCCTCCCGTTCCCAATTGCCCTCCTGGAGGTTCCCGTGCTGCCAGCGAATGCGCATCAGAGGAATCGACCATCCATGTAGGACCCACTCCTATCAATCCTCGATCTCCATCGGGACCTCCATGAATGTCACCCCATGATAGATGTCCATCTCCCCATGGTCGATTATGTGGGTCAGGTCATGCACGTATCTCCTCAGCTGAGATAAATGGAAGAGGTCATGCACCCGGTGCAACTGAGGTGGAAGGGCTAGGTGGTAAGCCACCTCGCCTACTCTGCTGAGGACATGGAAAGGTCCAATGAAGCACTGAGATAACTTGATGCCCCAGAAAAATCTCTGTAGACCCCATCGAGGTGAGACCTGTAAGAAGACGTAGTTTCCATCCTCGAACCCCAGTGGTCTCTATCTCCTATCAGCATAGGACTTCTGTCTGCTCTGTGCAGTCTTCATCCACTCGAGGATGATCTGCACCTTCTCCGTCATAGCTTGAACCATCTTTGGTCCTATAAGTGCTGACTCCCTAAGGTCAGTGCAGCACAGAGGTGATCTGCGGGGTCGGTCGTACAGTGCCTCTTACGGTGCCATTCCGATGGTGGATTGGTAGATGTTGTTGTACGCAACTCCACCAAGGGTAAGTGATCATCCCAGCTGCGACCAAAGTCAAGAACACATGCACATAGAATATCGTTGAGAGTCTGAATGGTCTTCTCAGTCTGGCTATCCATCCGAGGATAGAAGGTGTTGCTCATGCGAAGCTGTGTCCCGAAAGCCTCTTGTAACCCCTTCTATAGCCAGGAAGTGAAACAAGCATCCCGATCGGTGATGATAGTCAATGGAACACCATGAAGCCATATGATATTCTGAACGTAGAGGCATCCCAAGCTATCTACTGAGCCCTGCTCTCTGATCGGTAATAAGTAGGATGACTTAGTGAGTCGGTCTATGATAACTTAGATAGAGTCGTGTCCTCTAGATGTATGTGGAATCCCCATCATGAAATCCATGGATATCCTGCCCCACATCCACTACAAAACCTCTAAGGGATGAACCAAGCCCACTGGTACCTAGTGCTCGGCCTTCACTTGATGACAAGTGAGGTATTGTGAAACAAACTCTACTACAACCTTCTTCATACCCAGCCACTAGTGCTGTCGTCTGAGGTCCTGGTACATCTTCGCCACTTCTGGATGTACCGCTAGAGGGGAAGTGTGATACTCCCTCATCACTTCCTCCTATAATGCAACTGGTACCATAGTACGTTCCCTAAAGAGGATGACGTGCTCCCCTCCTTCAGAAAATCCATCAGGTTCCTATTCTAAGGATATCTGAGCACACCGCTTCTCATAGTCAATGTCCCCACGTTGTACCTCCCTGACTCACTGAAGAAGTGGAGGAGTGACTGTGAGAGACTGAAGAAAGAATCCTCCATCAATATCCACAATGGATATCTGCAACGCGGCGAGCTACTCTATCGCCTCTCCTAGCTGGTGAATGCCTGATCTCCTGCTGAGAGCATCTTCTACAATGTTCCCCTTCCTAGGAGTATAGAATATCTCAAATTCATAGTCCTAGAGGAAATCGAGCCATCACCACTGTCTTGGGTTCAGTTCCTTATGTGAAAAGAAGTACCTGAGACTCTGGTGGTCAAAATAGACTGTAAAGAGCTCGCCCATTAGATAGTGCCACCACATTTTCAAGGAGAATACCACTACTACATACTCTAGTTCATGGGTAACATAGTTTTGCTCATTCTGTCTCAACTGTCATGATCCATAGGCGATCACTGCTAGCTCCTGCATCAGGACACACCCGAATTCGGTCCCTGATGCGTCTCAGTATACTACATACCCAACGCCCTCCTCTGGTAGTCTCAAGATGGGCACACTGGTCAATCTCTTTCTTAGCTCCGGAAAGATCTGATGATATCTATATGACCACATGAAGGGTTTACCCTTCTTATTCAAATCTAAAAGTGGTGCTTCAACTCTGGAGAAGTCTGGAACCAGTCTCCGATAGTATCCATCCAGACCCAGGAAACTCCGCACATCCATCACGCTCCTGGGTGGCTCCCAAGCAAGCATATCCTAGATTTTCACTGGATCCATCACAACTCCAACCTCTGTGATGATGTGTCCTAATAAGTGAACCTCTCAAATCCAAAAATAGAACTTCATGAGCTTATCATAAATCTGGTGATCTCGGAGTGTATCCAGCACAACCCGCAAGTGGTAGGTGTGCTCCTCCTTAGTGGTCGAGTAAATCAATATGTTGTTGATGAAAACTACGACAAATTGATCGAGGTAAGGCTAGAAGATCCTCTTCCTGAGACTCATGAACAATGCTGGAGCATTTGTTACACCAAAGGGAATAACCAAGAACTCGTAGTGGCCATATTGACACCTAAAGGACATCTTCTTTACATCCCCGTCTCAAACTCGGAGCTGATGATAGCCTGAACCGAGGTTTATCTTCGAGAACCATTGCGCTCCCTTGAGCTAATCAAAGTGGTCTTAAATCCTCATGAGTGGGTAATTTTTCTTCACGGTCACTTGATTCAGGTGATGGTAGTCGACACATAGTCGCAAGCTCCCATCTGCCTTCATGGAAAACAAAATTGGAGAAGCCCAAGGTGATACAGTGGGTCGGATAAATTCCTTCCCCTGTAAGTCCTACAGCTACACCTGTAGCTCACGAAACTCAGTGGGAGTGATTTGATATGATGGAGTAGATATCAGTGTTGTCCCGAGGTATATGTTAATGTAGTAGTGTACCTATCTATGAGGAGGTAGTCCTGGAACATCGTTAGAAAAAACTTCTGCATACTGATCCACCACAACTGGAAAACTCAGACTCCACAAATCAACTACTCCAAGGATGAGGCTAGACAACTGATGTGTGATCTGCTACCCTGTCCTCTGCGTAAGTCCATTCTATGCTGCAAAGGCTTCCTTATTTCCGATGAAGGTGAAAATGCTCCCATCCGTGCAGACACACCACACTTTGTGCCTAATACAGTTGATCTGAGCATGGATTGTAGATAACCAGTCCATACCCAAGATGATGTCGTAATGCCTCAACGCCACTACAAGAAGATCCTAGACGAATTTCTCGCCTCCTAGAGTGAGCTCACACTACCAAAACAAGTGCGTAATTTTCGAGTCTCCTCCCATAACATTCTTTAGCCATAAGGATTGAGCCAACGGCTCCGTCAGAATCTCCGACCTCCGAATGAGGGCAGCAGCAATAAAAGAATGACTCGCACCTGTGTCTATAAGTACAACAACAAGGGTGGAGTAGACACAGATATTAACTCGAATCATCTAAGGTGCACCATGGTCATAGGACTCGATAGATTGGAGTTGAGCCTGCATTTTTCCACCAGCTCCCTATGGTCAGAAAGGACATCCTAGTGGGGGTGGTGGTAGATCCTCGAAATGTCGTCCACTACCCGCTGCTCAGCCAGCTCCTATGCCTCATCTACCTTCTCCCTGCAGACCACCACGGTCGAACCGCTGCCTCTGCCTAGGAGGTCTCTCCACTGTCTTCTGCTCGTCCACATGGCATGTTGGATAGTCTTGAGCCATATGACCCTGCCCCCCAAATGAATAGCACTGCCTTCTCCTCATATAGCCGGCTCTGTTTTGGGTTCCCTGCACAACAGAACTTGAATCCTGAGGACTCCCACCTGATGGCCTAGTCCGCTTGGACCTCTGTGACATCTGTCTACTGCCAGCTACAGAAGACTCTGCTATGTGTCGCGCTATGGTGGGTCTCGCCGCTGGTGACTGCTTATTGAGAAAAATCTCCACTAGAAGAGCTCTCTCCAGCACCCCCACCTGTGTCGGGATGCTAAGGGGGATCGTTGAAGCCCTGATCTCATGCCTTAGTCCCTGATCAAAGGTACATGCCCTGAAGAACAGGTCTTGTACCATATCCGTGGAGTAGCATGAGAGGTTAGTAAACCTCACTGAGCACTGAGCTATTGTCATTCTTCCCTACTGCAGATGAAGTAACTCCTGAATCCGCACCACACGAAGGGTGGATGGAACAAACTTTGAGCGAAAGAGACTCTCGAAGTCCATCCATAGTATAGATGCCTCGTCATGCACCTAGAGCATCAAGATCCACCATCTACCTGCTACTGCATGCAGGATACTCGCATCAAGGATCACCATAAGATTAGCTGGTGTCCCTACTAATCTAAAAACCCTAACAACAGCCTCCATCCAATCCTCGACTGCCTGTGGGTCCGACTCTCCACGGAACCTGGGTGGCCTCTGTCACTGAAACTCATGCAACACACTCAGGAAGCGTGCACTCTCTACTGCTGGGGCTGGTGGTATCTGTGGCTCTAAGTGTAGTGGTACCGCTGGGGCCTCCGCTGTGATTGGGTCCTACACCAAAGACTCATCGCTCGGTGGGCTTCCATATCGTACGTAACTCGGAACACTAGCTGGCTACCATCATGGGTCCATCCAGAAAATAAACAGGTGTGTAATGGTCAAACAGTATACCTCGTGAGCTTAAACAAATTAATCACAAACAAAACTTTTGAAACACACATGAAATTAGTGTTTTCATGCACTGAGTCGAAAATCAGAGGTCAGGGTATTGGTATATGGATACGCCGGATGCCACACCAACACTGGACTCCCTGGACTGAAAACCACACTCAATACTCTAAACACTATTTCTTCACAGTATGATAGATCAGAGTCCTAAGTTTTTAGGTAGAACCGAATCCTCTGATACCAATTTATCACAACCCTCCCTTGGGGCTCGAGCTGTGACTGCCCCAATTCCGCCTTCCATAAGCTAGGGGCTGGTGACTATAACCAATGGCGTAAATCCATAAGTTGGGAAGGAATTACCTTTATGAAAATAAACAAACACAATAGAGTACGGAAGTAACGAAAGAACTAAGTAAAACTGAGTACAAAAGTTAGTGCTAAAAAGTAAAGGGTCTATAAATACAAGCCCAAAAGTAATTACAATACAACTGAAAGTCTAGTACAACAACAGTAAAGTAAATCAGCAACTACTGAGTCATCCTATGGGAATCCCAACTTAAAGGTGGGTATAGATGGTCTCCCGGAACCTCGGTTCTGTCCTTCCACTTTGTGTACGTCCCACCAAGTGGTCCACCTATGGGAGTCGTCTAGCTCTACTAGTCTCTACCACGATTAGCATTGTCCATCGTCTGCATCCAACACAAAGTAGTATGGGCATTGCCCATGCAGGGGTGAGTATAAAGATACTCAGTAGAGACCCCGAGACCTATGATGGTCTCCCAGAATCCACAATGGATAAACCGAAAAAGAAGGATACAAACATGAAGTATCAACCAACTCTGCTAAGTTATATTCCCATACATATACCTAAGTTAACAATCCCCGTTTGGCTCCAACTTTCGAGCCCAAACACAAACCGGTCCACACAACAAAGAATTCAATCACATCGATGATAATGATTGAATGTAAAGACTCATCTCACACATGTACATCTTTTGTATAGATATAGAGATGATCAGACATAGTCCCTGATTCATCATCTCTGCCTAACCCATGGAGGATTCTAGTACAGTTGTCATCACTGCCAAACCCACAGAGGATTCCAATACAGTTGTCATCGCTCCCGAACCCGTGAATGATTCTAGTACAGTTTTTATCACTGCCAAACCTACAGAGGATTCCAGTACAATTGTCATCGTCGTCGAACCCACAGAGGATTCCAGTACGATAGTCACCGTAGTTGCAACCAGCTCTAGGGTTCTTGCACACAACACACTCGATTCCGGGAGGGTCTACTCCTCGAGCCAAGGGGTCGATACATAAACTATAAAAATGTCTAGAGTTGATGTATCTGAAGTTCGTCATTGTCAAAAGAAACCCAACGTGATAGAGAGCGCGTCAATCAGATGCCCGGTCTGAGAGTAATTGGCTTTTCCATTCCAGGGTCCCGGTTGGGAATATGCTCATTCCAAACCCGGATGCTTTCCAAAGGTGTCGAAAACAAACATAGAGTATCGCAAAAGGACCACATCATTGTAAGGGTCCCAGTGCCACAGACAGTGTGTCAATCAAATGCACAGTCGTGAAGTTATTCAAATTTATGTGAAACGAGCCCGGCCCGTTAAGCCTGGTGGGTTGGCAGGTCGGCCCGTCCTGGCTCGGTGGGTCTGACCCGGCCCGAAAATGCGCATCCCGACCCATCTGGGCAAGGCCCTACCCAGCCCGCGGATGGCACAACCCAACCCGACAGGGCGCGTCTCGGCCCGTGCCAGGCACTGCCCGGCCCGGCGTGGCACAACCCGGTGTGGCACGACCCGGCCCGGCGGTACATGGCCCGACTGGCCAAGCTATGCGGGGGGGGGGGGGGGGGGGGCAGCCCCTCGGTCCCCCGAACTGGAGGTGCCAAGTTGCACCGCCCATCTATCCGGCCGACTGAAGCCGGCCGGTCTTCCCGGCGTGAGCGGCCCGCGGTTCCTCTAGCGTGGCGCCCTCCTCGCATCGTGGGTCTTCCAACTCGGCCGGTGGGATGCCGACCTGTTTGTCCGCCGAGCGGCCCATGGAAAGTGGTCTGCGGTCCGATATAGTGCGGTGCCCTTGTGGCACCGTGGTCTCTTCGATCCAACCGGCCTAGCCAGCCGGTTCTTCGTCGGCCAAGAGGCCCACTAGTGCAACCCACAGATCCTCTCCACATGCCCGGTATACAGACTCCACTTTCTCTGGTCGCCGCCAACCCTTTTGTCACCATCGCCATCAATATAGAACAAGGATCAACTGAGGGTTGTCAGGCCGTGTTCGTTCAGCCTACACCCTTCACGTTAGGCGATAACATATGGGCAAAGATAAACATGGTATCAACAAGGAATGAAGAAAAACATTATTTAATTAAAAAGATTTGAAACAAACCCCCTAACTTGAAATAAGGTTTGCAGTAGTCAGGCATCGCGGAAGACGGCGTCGCGGGGAGACGGCGTCAACTCATTGACGTTGGGAAAGAATAAGCCGAGGATGGAAAGTTAGCGGCGTCCTTGCATGTGGATCCTTTGCCTTTTGCTTGACCGAAGATCGAAATAGATGATCATCATTTTTGGTGGTTCTTTGTAGGAAGGACGGTGTTGTTCACTGAAAGAGGAACCCTCTCCTTCTATTTCTCAAGAGCTCTCCCCAAAATCCTCCCAACACAACAAATGAAAAACAAAAATAATAGCTAAGGCTATTCTTTTATTTACCCATGTAATTCAAAATTCAAACTATTTTAATTAATTAATTTGAAGTGTTCAATTCATTAATTAAGAATAGTTGGCAAAAAAATTAAAGGGGGAGAGGGAGGTGAAGAGATCACTTCAATAAGGGGGAGTTGTCAAATTAAACAAGGGGGGTTAAAGGGGAGTTATGGGGAGATGAAAGGTTAGGGGATCATGTGGGCCCAACCTCACAAATATCCTCTCCGGGGAGGTTATGTGGGTGTGCACCCCACCTCTAACTCCCCTTGAGAGTAAATTACCAACAACCATAAATAATATTTTTATACAAAAAATTTTATTTATTTTATTCTAAATCCCCAAATATTATCTGTCAACCCACATAAAACGCAACTGCAGTAAAGGTCCCCTTAGGTGAATACCAGTACTACAAGTTAATCATTACCCTTAGATTTTAATTCTGAGCACCGGTTCAAAAGATAGAGAAACCTGCACGTACGTTTACCAAATGTACCCAAAAAAAACTTCAGAAATTGATTTCGGGCACACCAGGTTTCAGAATCTGGTGCTGTCATAAACTAAGAACTCATAAAATTCCAAAGAATTATGAAAAAAATTTCATTAAAATATCCAGGTCTTTACAATTATCATTAGCTCATGTCATGACTCACAAACATAGATTTGCTGACGAAAATCACCACGATGACCGTTGGTGGGAAGTAGGGTACGTTTTGTGCATCACGAATGACATATTGTTAATGGATATGTAGAGGAAGGATTTGTACCTTCCATATTAATAGAATTATATATCTCGGGCCCTTTGATTGAAATAGAACTGTCGAACAAATTCCATGGCCATAGTGACACGATAAGTTTATTTTTGGAAGTCAAAGAATGATAGATCAAGCATATAGGTTTATGAAACTGCCATGAAACATGTTTGATGAGATATTGAAGAAAATGGATTAAATTACATTGTAATCATTCATATTAGGTGACCCGAAAATGCGACATTAACATCTTTCTCTTGGGTGCCTTGACCCGTTGCTAGACAACAATCTTGGACTTTAGGCAAGCTCGCCTGATGCCAACGAGAAAGAAGCCTAGAGGGTCACACACTAAGTGTATCCAAGTATCTCAAGTAGAATAAAGATTATTCCCATATGTGGTATAATAATTATTCAAGGAAGCCTAAATTTTTTTATTGATGGAGGAACAAGGAAATGAAAAAAAGATATACACATCGTGTATTAATGATTACACGCCATGTAGTTTTTCATGGAAAACAAGTACACGCTATGTATTAATGATTACACGCATTGTAGTTTTCATTTTGGAAAGGAAATGAAAAATAAGTACATGTCATGTATTAATGATTACACGCCGTGTATTTTTATGGAAAACAAGTACACACCATGTATTAATGATTACACACCATGTAGTTTTATAGTCGGGATTTTGAGGATATAATATTGTTTTATTAAATGATATTTATGATAATCAGTGTGGGCACATGTCAAGGAATTAATTATTTGACATGGGGGTTTTCAATAAGAGTCAATATAATAAATAAAATGAATAATTCATTTATTTATTATCATAAATCTAAAACCTCAAACCTGATTATAAATATCCTCACAACCCCAACTCTTTTTCTATAAGATAATTGTTGTGCACAACAATTCTGGAGAATTTTTTCAAGGCCGAAATAACCTCTTCCTCCAAGAACCCTCTCAAGACTGAGAGAGATCCTCTTCCATCGGATCAAGATGATCTAAGGTGGACAATTCAAGCAAAGGTTTCTCCATGCCAGCACATGGAGACTCCTTTGGCGATGTCCAGAGATACGAGGTGCACGTGCTGATCACTACTAGAGGAAGTCTACAATTGGCTTCTGCGATCCAATGACGAATCACATCGAAATGTGATCAAGAATATCAAAGAAGAAAGAACACAAAAAAGGTAATTCTTGTAAATTAATTAGATTAATTATAATCAACCTGTGAAGATCAACTTTTGTGGTTCCAGGAATTTTCTTTTTCATTGTATATTTTTGTGAATCGATCCGTGGAGACTGGAGTTTATCGTTGTATTGATCCCAGATTGATCATTGCTAATGATAAAAATCCAAGTGGGGACATCCACCCCAGCGCTTCTGCTGCGCTCAGAACCTTCAGTAAAGGTCGATATGGGAATTATCATGGAATGTGAAACATCACTACTTTTTTCAAATGGTTCCCTAACATTGTTTACTAGGAATAACAAAATGTTCTCAGTCTGATGATGAGGTATTTCAAATGAAAATTAAAGTTGTGAATGATGTGAGATTGATTGACTTCATATTTGAATATGGTGTTTTGAAATTTTAGAAGCGGATTTGTGTTAATGTTATACCTGAGATAAAAAGGGAATTGCTAGATAATTCTCACTACTAAAATTTATTTGTACACCCTAGTGACAATAAGATGTATAGATACATGATGGAACATTTTTGGTGGGACAACATGAAGAGGGAGATTACTGAAAATGTGTCGAGATGTTTGGATTGTCAATAGGTGAAGGTCGGAAGACCACATACTAGAAGAGTCATTATACACTTCATGAACCTTTCACAAAATCGGATAATAATACAATGGACTTTGTCACGGGGCTACAATAGACTTCCAGAATAAATGATGTGATATGGGTTATTGTTGATCATCTTACTAAATCAACATATTTTATTACTACAAGAGAATATTTTTGACTTGAATGATTATAAAGACAATATATTAATGAACATGTAAGACTTCATGATGCACACCTATCAATTTTTTCTGACAGTGATCCCTATTTTACATCGCAATTCTAGAAAATTCATTCGAAGGCCCTAGTTACTGAGATTTATTTGAGAAATGCCTATCAACATCAGACTGATTGTCAATAAAAAATGACTATTAAAACCATATAATACATGTTTATATCTTTTTTTCCTGAATTTCAGGTTATGTGGGATCAGTATTTACCTCTGGTATTATCATCCTATAATAATAAGTTCCATTCAATTATACAGATGACACTACATAAAGCGTTATATAGAAAGATATGTCGTACACAAATGTGTTGGGATTATGATGGTGAAAGAAAACTTGAAGGCACAAAAACTATTGATTAAATAATAGAAAAGGTAAAAATAATTCATACCCATATAAAAATAGCTCAAAATAGGCAATAGAGCTATATTGATAACTGGAGGAAGGATCTAGAATTTCATGTGGGAAATTATGTATTCTTGAAGGTATATTTATGGAAGGGTGTTATACAATTTGGTAAGATGGTTAAATCATGTCCCAGGTACATCATACATTTTCAAATTCTTGATCAAATTTGAGCTGTAGGTTACCATTGGGAAATTCCACTAATTCTATCCAATGTTTATGATGTGTTCCACGTATCAATGTTATGAAAATCAATGCCCTAACCAAAGAATGTGCTCACATATGAAGAAATAGAACTAGAACCTAATCTATCTAATTGTAAAGAGCCTACCAAGATCCATGATACCAAAGAACAAGTGATGAGAAATCAGATGACTCATCTAGAAAAAGTTCATTAAAGGAACTATAAAATTTAATAGGCGACATGGGAACCTAAAGAACATATAATGAAGAACCACATGAATCTCTTAATGAAGTGACATTCAAGAAATTTTGAGGATGAATTATTTGAAGGATGGAAGAATGTAGCACCCCAAGATTCCACAGTATGCTTCCTTCTAAATAATCCAATGGCCTATAGAACATGAAATATCAAGTTTGAGCGCACCATTAACATTAAAACTAGACATTTAAAAAGGGTTTATGAGTAGTATTAACCAAATTAGAAATTTATATATTTTATTTTCCAAAATAGACATCATTTCTGAATTATAAATAAAAAATATCCCACAGTGAATTTTTTTTAATTTTCCGAAATGTTTTATTTTTTGATTAATAGTGAAAATACTACATTATGGTTAGAAACTGATTTTTCATTTAAATAATTATTTAGATTAAATTTATTTGAATGTCAAAATAGTTACATTATAAATATATTAGTCAAATTTAGTTCATTAGAATCATTTTTAAAATATAATTATAGATAAAAATGTATTAAACTTTTGAACATCTCTTTTACCCACCTTTTAGCCACATCTACGAGATTTGAATTAAAAATAATTTTACCATTTCTGTGAATTGAATTTTGGAAAATGAACAAAAATAGTTGTAATCATCATAAACAATTTGTTCGAATCAGATAAAAATAATTTTTCATGAATAGTAATTTTTTGATTTAATTTACCACGGTTGATGGTAAATTGGGTAATTAAAGGTAAGATTAATACAATAATAATATAATATTACCCTAATACTTGTCCCAATTTCATTGGATATGTTTTTTGTCAAAAAAAAGAAACTTAATTCTAAATTAAGATTTTTTAATCCACTTGTGATATATTAAGATATTTATTATATTTTATTTAAGGAAGAGTTAGAAATGTCATATTCAAATTTTAATAACTAAACCATTTTTAATATTGGTTTATAAATAAGATAAATTCTGACATAAATAGTATTTAATATTTTAAAATTATTATCTAAATGATGGTTTTTTTCTTAAAATTTTAGGAAATAAATAAATAATTTAAGTGGTGACACAATAATCATGCAGTAATTGACTTATTAGAGGAAGAATCAATAAAATGATATTTAAAATATTAAAATAATTATAATTTACTTAATTAATGATAGAAAATAATTTTATAGATAACATAGATATTATAGTGACATATTATAATTATTGGTTCTGTTTTATCATGTTGGTTTGATATTTTTATATATGAAAATTTTGAATTGTATCAAAATTGGCATAAATGTAACTTTAAAACAAATAATATTTGATTAAAGGTTATAAAATTAATAAAATTACAAGGATCAGAAAAATAACTAAAACGGTGTTACTTATTTCATAAATGATCCAATTGCAGTTTGTTTTTCATTTTATAGTAACTATATTATTCCTATAGCATAAGAATACAAGACGACACAGTAAGAGTTAAAATGTTTAACTAAGGGTTAATCAAAAATGATATTGTTAATTTTGGGATATAAACTTTTCTAAAAATAATTTAATGAGAGGATTTAGACCCATAAAAACATATTCTCTAAATAAATCACTTTGGATCTTTAAAAAATATAAATTTATAATAAATTAATATTTTAAGATCTTCCAAAACTGCCCTTCACCTCTATTATAAAAGGGACTTTCCTTCTCATTAATTCACTCCTCCAAATCCATTTGGCTTGGCCAAAACCTACCCTTTTATTCTCATAACATCCCTCACTTCATCTTAGAGGCCAAACATTGGTCATAAATATATCCTATGGAGTCCTTTTGGGCAAACTAAAAGGAAACACAAAGAAAAGAGGTAATTGTTTTATTAGCTCTTTCTATGTTTTTTTCTTCTTATACTTCGTCATTATATGTTGTTTACATATAAAATTAATAACTCTAGTATCATAAATATGATGATATTTTATTTAAATCTTGGGAAAACCATATTACTCAATTTATCTATCATATGAACAACAATATCACCTTGCATACGTACGTACGACTTACCGTCTCCACGTTGTGGTGTAATTTTTTATTCATCACTAATTTATTTTTATGGGTAAAATTATGAGTTTAATGTATATAAATAATGAATATAACATGATAATTATTCTGTATAATTAATATACCATCCAATTCTATACCATTTAACCAATAAGGGTATGACAATGTTTCTTGTGCGTACGTACGACCTACCGTCTCCACGATGTGATGAGATTCATTTTCTACGTTAAAAATTAAAGAATGATTATAAAATTTACATTTTATGAGTAAATATAGTAATTATGAACTTAATTTATTTCTGGATAAGAATAAAATATATCCTATGCATAACTAAAAAGACATACATAATAAAACAGGAGTGGGAAAATGAAGCAGTTAACTCCTGAAACAATGGTAATACTAAAATATTATTACTAAAATGATATAAAAGGATAATATATGATATAATAGACAATAATTAGGTCTTAGTATAACTTAATAACATATTTTAACCATTATAAATGAGGCTAACTCACCCTCGACTAATGGAAGGTATAAGGTAAGGCTTAATTTCACTATCACTTTATTATCCTAGATTTCTTATTCATAATTATCTATTGAGACATCCTTATCATTCGTGTCCATGATCCTTAAAATATAATTCAATATAATACTAAAAAAATTTTAAATTCATTTTTACCCATTTTTGAATTTCTAGAAATTTTTTTGGAAGGAATATTTTTGTCTTTTTCTAAACGAGGTACTTTATAACCTTTTCGAAAAATTTAGCGAAAGAATGTTTTTTTAACTTATAATATGAAAGTGGAAATTTTCTACTGTTATGACATATTAATATTTTGAAGCATTAAATATAATATTATAGGTTTTTTTTTCAAAAAAATGATTTATTTTCTAATTGTGTGGCATCTAAATGATTTCAAAGTAAACCAGGGATATTTCCCTCAAAGAGTTTTAATGAATATATTAAGATATTTTCAACTTTGTTAACATCAATTGTTGGATTTTATTCTTATTTGAGGTTGAATTATGATGGTACAATCTTCCATATTATATTGAAGGGTTTATAATATATGTTTATGTGAAAGTTCTCTATTTATACCATTCATGGTTTATAGTTAAAGTTTTAATAAATCACATGCTAGTTTTAATATGAATGTTTATGTTATGTTTCACACTTTTCATAAGAGGAATGCATTGGAATTAGTAAGTGGTGGGAGGGTCCCACTATAACCTCTTGATGCATCGGTGGGTCTCATGATACAAACTAATGTCTTTGAAAATGGCCTTGAATGTATGATAATAGTCTTTTCATGAGGCCCTGACAGTACGGTTATGATGTTAAGCATTATGAAATTCCTCATTATGAGATTAGTTATTGATATTGCATGTGATTATTTTGACTTGTAGAATATCCATGTGAATTTTTAAATGAAATTAATTGATTTATTCATTCCATATTGTGTTGAATATTAAGTTTAAATGGATTGTGTTTTAGTTTTAAACCTTTCCTTAAATGTTTATGCTTTTTTATGATAACTTTAGTTATATTGTTTATCCTTACTGAGCAACAAATCTCACCCCTTCTTATGTGTAATTTCTCCCAAGGATGTGAAGAAGTATATTATGATTGAACTATAGAGATATTCTAAGTGATATGATAGTTTTGGAAGTGGATAATATGTTTTTTTTCATTTAATGTTATAATGTAAAACATATGATTGTATCTAGTATTACTAAGGCTACTAAACTGATTGTTCCTTTGGGATTTCATTTTCTTGTGATCTTTCCAATTTAATGAAATAATGCACAAACTCTAGGAAACTGGTGTCAGGGAGTTAAATTGTTTATAGTTAAAAGACTTTTATATTTTAAATTGAAAATAACGTAAAACAAAATTAAATAATACAAAATATAAAATGAATATAAGAGGTTCAGTCTCATGACGTGACGTAGTCCTCTCCACTTATTGATCACCCTCCACCGAGAAGTTTATTTAAAATAAACCGATAATCTATAACCTAGATCATGTTTTACAATATATAACACTATCTAGGACAAACACAACCTATTCATATTTATTAATGGGAGTAAATATAAACAGGACACACATAGACCTCTACCACTCTTACCTGTGGAAAAAATAAATAAGGAGAAAGCTTAAAAAGATATCTTGTATCTTCCTGTTTACATTAGGGGATAGTGTGCATACATAATATAGAGTATAGAACACATTACTAAAATGTAATAAAAAATAAATAGAAATAATAAATCTTGGAGTATAGTGTTTAGAGTATCATGGTCTATTACAATGTAGATTTTGAATCATTATTTGATTCAATAACAAATAACAAGTTGAGTTTTCCATAAAATATTCGGAAAACATAGGGTGTCCAAAATTCATGTTTTCTGACTAGATGAAAGAACTAAATTAGATAATGTGGTTCATCTTGCTCATCATCATTTCATCGTATGTTAGCTCTATTATATTACAAATGGTTCATATTGTTATCTTTTGGTAGCCCCGACTCCTCTACTAATTCTTATCTATGTTCTTTCCCTTGTCCCCAATTCAACAGTGAAGCGTGATACCCTTTTTGTCAACAATACTAGTAAATCTAATATCCAAAGATACTTTCTCATACTTCGTGATTTTATATACCTTCTATCAAGAATTTAAGGCACACTTATTGAAATAGTAAATATCATTGACTTCAATAAATATTTTCATTAGAATTATTCAATTCAAAATAAAATAAGTAAAGTAATATAAATAGTTATGGAGTCTTTTTATCTAATGATTTTTTGTGTTCTAGAGGTGTCTCATGTTATGGAATCATGATATTGGCAGAATTATATTGATGGTACATTTCTCTAGCGGTATGTTTCTCTAGCGGTGTGACACTTGAGGTGTCTTAGACATAGCCAAATTTCTAGAAATTTGGTGGTATGACACTGGTGGGGTCACAACTAAAGGTGTATGGTTCAGTGGTGCATTCTTTGACGGCATCCAATACATAGTAAAATTTTTAGTGTCACATCTGGCTATATCTCATAATTTTCCATTTTTCATTATGATCAATAGTTTCCGACTCATTGGTGTCTTATACTTTGTCCGTTCTTCAGTCCAGTGGTATAACAGTTTGATGGTGTAATGTCCTAATAGTACCTCAGACTTATAAAATTTTTGTACCAATGGTGTGTCAGGAAAAATAGTGTCTCCTACTTATAGATTTATCATATTTTCTCAGAATACATATTTCTTACAGGTAAAAATGAAATTCATTAGTATTATTAAATAAATGCTTTTAGGATTATTAAAACTATGAGGTCAATACACCCTTTTTATGATGTGGGATTTCAAGAAATGTACTTGAAAATATTAAATATTTTATTAAATAGGTCAATTTAGAATCATAAGGATGCAATTTATCAGTGGGTGAGGGGTAATTTAAAACTCTTATATTTTAAAAAATAAAACTATGTTTGATAGTGCATACGACATGCAACACTAAGCCCAAACAAACTATAAAATATTATTATTTATATGTGATCATTATAAACTAGATGTTAAATAGGTGGGGAAAAATGTTATTAAAAAATTTAATAAATAAATATAAAGGTACTACTCATTATAAATGTACTGAAAACTTCTTAGTAAATAATCATTCAAATTGTAGTAAAGTAACTTTCCTCTTAAAAAATATGTTTTTTAGAAAAATGTATTTATTGTTTTTTGGTAGAAAATGGTATAATTAATTTCTAAAACTTTTAGAAATTTTATTTATTAAAAATTATGTCAAATTTTAAATCATAATTCTCAAATTATCTTATGATTAATTTTTTAGATTTTTTTCTCAAAATAATGATTTTCAATGAATTGTGAAAAATACTGATATTTGTAAAACTATAATTTATTTTAATTTCAAAAGACTCATAATAATTTAAATTTTTTCCTAAATTAATATTAGTACCATTTTATTATAAATAATATAATTAATTATATAATAATTAACAATATATGTGATCTTTTTATAAGAATACATTTAGACATAAAAATGTTTTTTTCCTGTAAAACTATTTTTCATCACACTTTGTGGAATACTTAAAAAATAAAATTCTCCCACCTTTATAGATTGAATTTTCTAAAATATATTCCATATTTTTAATAAATATAATTAATATTAAATAATATGAAAATCTCATTTTTTGTTTCATAATGAATAGTAAAGTAGAAAAAATGTTTCACCAGGGCAAAAGGGTAAATTAGATTTACAGAAGTTAAATATAAGTGATAAGAACACAATTTTTTATATTTAATATTATTCGATGAATTTTTAGGAATTGTTATCAACTTATTATTGAGATTTATTTTTTTATGGGACGCTTTTCAATGAAATTGACCAATATAATCTTTTGAGTAAATAAAAAGACAAAATGTCACTGTCTTTCTTTAAAATATAATTTATATTTTCAAAAAGGGAAAAAAGATATTTTTTAAATTAATATTAATGGTTATTATGAAAATAATTAAATTAGTTTTGTGATGGTAATTTATTTCTAATTTCTTGTAGTTATATAATTACCTTAAATTTATAAGCAACATCGACACATTATATATTTAGTTAGTCTCAAAATAAAATAAATGATTTAAAAAACATTAAATGTAATTTAATTTTAATGAATTATTATGTTTCATAAACTTTTTTAGATAATTATAACATTTTTGGGGTGTTTTAATAGTTTATATTCAAATTGATTATCATTCAAGATTTTTTGATGTCAAATAAAATCAATTGTTTCAAAATTAATATTAATGATATTTTAAAATAAATAATTTATTTTTAAATGATTTAAAATTCCAATAAATATTATTTTAAACCAAGTAAATTTTATATGGTTTATAATATCAACCACTGTTCTTTTTTAATTTTGTAGTATCTTTTTTATCCCTAAATAGTAAAAACAGTAATATCATGGTAATGTCCAAAAATGGTTAACATGGGTTAAAGAAAAATGATAATGGTGGAAAAAATCACCTAAACTAATAAAATTGATCTTATATGGGATTATTTAAACTAATAATTATCCAATATTTAAATATTATCAAATTTTATCTATTTCAATATGAAAATTAAATTATATTGATTTAATACTTTAAAAAATTCATAGAGCACATATTCCCTCTATTATAAAAGGGAACATACTGACCTATTTTCTTCACACGTAAACAACATTTTTCATAGAAAAATAATAGAAATAATATCTTCCTTTCAACCATAACCATGTCCTAGATACATTTTTTTCTAAAAAAAAATCCCATGAAATCTTTTTTTGCGACCCTTAAGAAGTAGTTTGAAGAGGAGGAATAGTTCTTAACCAAGTATTTTGATTTTATTTACTCTTATAAAAAATTCAAACTTTCTTCAAATGTGATAAAATAATATATTAAATATATTGATTGGTTATTTTTTAAATACATAACCTATATTCATCCCTACTTCAATAAAATGGAAACAAAACCATCATACGTGTGTTTAGAAGACTACCACCACAAAAAACTATGTAATTCATTTTCCATCACCACCTAATATAGATAGTTATAATATTGGATTATTATATATATATATGATGTTAAGAAAATATTATCATTATTAAAATATAATTTATCATTTACTTTTATACATTTCCAATAACTTAAAAATGATAATGTTTGTACATATGTGTGGACTACCACCTCCACTAAGTGACATGATTTATTTTTCATCACGACATCACATGGATGATATATAAAAATATATGTAAGGAAATAATTTTATATTTATGATATTTTTATAATTATTTATATTTAAAATAATACTTAATTTCTTTCCATAATAATTTATGAAAAATGGAAACGTTACTCTTGCGTACGTACAACCTACCATCTTCCTAAGCGTAACAAAGTTAATTTTTCATAACCATCATTCATAATTTGTTTTAAAAGAATAACTAATTTTTAAAAATAATAATTATTCCATGATTATTATTCTTGGTATGATGGAATGTTGACCACTTTGACCATATTCAACCTATCAAATCCATTTTAAAAATATGATCCATATATCATCAAAACATCTGACTAAACTTAAATGGTATTGAAATTGAATATAACGTGTTGATAAATAAAATAAAAATTAATAATAAACATTAAGAGACTATTAATTATGTAAGTTATTATATTATATTTTTTATTGGGGATGATGAAGAGTGTACTCTAGGAAAGAGACTTTCTTTTAAAAATCATCTTTTGAAGTTTCACTTCAAACTATTTTTTTCATCCATGATTTTTAAAATAATTTATTAATTTATTTTTATAGACATTAAATAATTATAATGAAAATTTTATGTCTTTTTTTTCAATTTTTTTGAATTTAATCTTTTTATGGAGTGTTTTGACGTTCATTACAATATTTAGTTCTTTATTTAAATAAAAACCATATTTCCCTTCTTTATTGGTATTTTATTTTTGAAATTTGGTTTGAAAATAGAGAGTCATTAAATTTATGAATGTATTTGGAATATGATATCAAAGGTTTTTTCATGAATTTTATAATGAAAAGGTGAATGAATAAAATTTCTTATTCATGATATGATACTTGAGAACTATATATGAGTAATATATGAGTCTGATATAACTTATATGATGGTTTTATCTTAATTATATCTCATGAAGATTGGTGATCCTGATATAGATTATATAATTTGTGGACCCCATTATACCTAGTCAATAAATTAGATAATGTACCTTGTATTCAATGGTAAGAAGTATGTAGTTAAATAGTTTGGTTTCACTTATGAATTTAGATAGTCTTTAGTTATATCTGACATTATTTTAAAATGTGTTATGAATATGATTCTTTAGGTTACCTGAGAAGTGTTTCCAATTGTTTTTGATAGGTTGTAAGGTTTTATTTGAGAAAAAAAGCTTTTTTCATATAGAAATTATTTAGTTCATAATCTCAATGAATAATGTGATAAAGGTAAGTGAATTATGGGTTTTCTAAATTTTCACTAACATAAAGAATTTCTTCTTTCTATGTCTATTATTATGATTTTATTCTCATCAAACATTTCTATATATTTTTTTCACATGGTTTAAGGATGGATAGGAAAAAAGAATAAGTCAAGTTGAAATTAAGGAATAATTTTGACGAAAATAAAATTTGTTTAATTTTAAAAAATTTATATTTTTTGAGAAATGGATACTAAGTAGAAGGGTCCACTTATTATTTATGGGTTTATTATATATGAGTTATAACCAAATTATATAACAAAGGAAAACATCAATATCTATAAGAATGTATGAAATCTCATGATAATAAAAACTCATGAAAATTAATGATTTTTAAAAACTCAAAACCATAAATATTTTATAAAAACTCATGATTTTGTAATGTTTAAGGCTAGGCCCTTAAAATAATTCATGGTTTCAAACACCTTATCATCCTCACTCAACATTAACATACAAGTTTTACACATGGGAGTATTAATTTTCTTAGGGTGTTCCATGATGAATCATTTTAAGATTTAATTGATATATTTTCCTTGGTTTATGATAATATCATTATTTATTTAAGAAATTTGAAATCTGGGAAATAATTTGAGTTCACCCATAATCTAATTTCAAAATCATTTTTTTAATTAGAAAATTAAAAAGAAAACTTTTCATTGGTTAAGATGAAAATCACATCATCAATATAAATTTGAACAAGTAGAAAGTCATTTGATATGTGTTTTAGAAAAAGATGTGATTTTTATATTTGTATTTTAAAAAAATTTTATAAAATAAAATTTCATAATCATTCATTTTAAGACCAATGGATTTTTTTACCATAAAAAGCTTTAGCCAATTTGAAAATATGATTTAAAAAAATATTTTCAAAACATTATGGTTGTTAAATAAAAATATTTTCATTAATAAAACCATTTAAAAATGTGATTTTGAAATACATTTTAATGAGTTTGAAATTGAGGTGAGAGGATAATGCCAACATGATTCTAATGGATTATAACCGAGTAATGGGTGAAAACGTTTCACCATAGTAAATACTTCTTCTCCTATATAACATTTAGTTACAATAAGATATTTATTTTTAGTGATATCACCAAGACAAAATAACTTATTAATTAATATCACTTATATCTCATGATAAGATGATTATTAGGTTATTACATGAGATTCTATACTTAATTTTTCATGAATATATTTTTTTCTTCTTGCATGGAAATAACCTAATTTTCTTTATTAAGGGAATTATTAAGGTTTTGGTGTTCCAAATGAGAGATGAAGGTAATATTTTCAAAATCATTTATGATTGATCATATAGTATTAGTTTCAACATGTAAATTTCCAATAAAATTTTCTAGTGGATGATTTTCAGATTTTTATAAGATTTAGGTAATGAATTTGAAGAATATTCTTATTATTATTAAAAAATTAGTTTAAAAAGGTATAATTAAAACAAAATTTTCGAAAACATTTTGAGAATGAAATTTTGGAAATTTTTCATCAGAAAGAAAATTTATTTATTATTCAAAATTTTTTATAAATTTTATTAGTTTCTCAATATTATTTTCTTGATTTAGAGTCCCCTAGAAAGAAACCTTCCTCATATTTTGAATAAAAGTTTCCATGATTTCCATTAGTGTTTAAAATAAATAATTTGAAAAAAAATTAAAAAACACTATTTAGGTTTTTCATTTTTTACAAAGGTTATACGGTAAATTTTTCAGAAATTTTCTTATAAGAACATTATTAATAATAAATTATTCTATATTAGCTAAGTCAAATAAAGAATATCAAGGTAAATTAAATTTATTTAAAATAATTTAAGATATTTCGTGGAAATTTTGATTTCAAATCACTACTACACAATTTTATTGACGGTTTGGAGGAGTAGAAAAAGAATGATTATATAATTGAGATGAATATTAATCATCAAATTACATTTTATAAAATTCCCCTTCATGATAACTTTTAATTGAGACAATTTTAAAATAGTTTTCATTTTAAAACTTTTTATAAAAAATGAAGAAGGGTGTATATGATTAATTTTTTTGAGATAATAAGTACACCCAAGTGAATATTGTAAATTCATAAAAAATAATGAAATTATATGATTTTCAACTGAGAATTTCTTACCATGTTGGCATGTTTCACAAACCATGTCATATTTGAAATGTTGTTTATTAAGATCTCATTCAAGTGTATAACACTTGATTTTCCAAAAATGAGTGTGTTCTATAGTGACCAAGGTATATATGAAAAAGTTACGACTCATTAATTCATGTAATGAAATTTATGATTTTTTCTTGTGAGATATTATAAATTAAGTAAAAAAAACGTTAAAAATGAGATGTGTTAAATAATTTTTTCCCTTTTGAGTTAAAAAAATAAAAAAAAAATTTTCAATTTTTTTATACCACTAGAAAAATATTAACTAATTAATAGAAAATTGTGTTTACATCATTTAGATAAATAAATATTTTTAATAAGACTTCATTTAAGAAAACCACTGGTACCTTCACTAATTATCTTGCCCCTAGAGTTATTACTAAAGCTGAAGTGACCTCTTTCTAGTTTGGGGTTATGGTTAAATTCCGAGAGGCCACCACACATGTGTTTTGAGAAACTACTATTAAGGTACCACAATGATATTTTTGCTTTGATCTTAAGATATATTTACCACTAAATCAAATGAATAATGTTTTTGGTACTCAAATGAACTTGGGTCTGCAAATGATAAACAAATAGACTTAGGAAAAAGATTTTTAAGGATGATATTTTATTTTGAATTTTTTTGAATAAATATTAAATGAGATTTATATCCTATATCATGAATTTATTTAATCAATTTCATAAATTAAATGTGTTATTATTTTAAAATAATTTAAAAAACTGACTTCCTAGAAAACCTTAACAAAATTTGTTTTATTAGAATTTTGAGGTGATTTCTTGATTTGAGAAACCAAAGCTAATACCTTCTTTTCTAATTCATTGAGAGCCCAACATTTAATTTAAAATCTCTTCACCTTGAGGGAATTTTGAAAGATAAATTTTGAAGTCTTCAATGGTATATTGGAGTTCATTAACATATGGTTTATTCTGAACATTCATGTATAATTCTTCAAATTCTCTTTAGATAAGTTCCTTTTTTTATTTTTTTTATTACTCTTTAAGTGATTTATTTTATTTATTATATTGTTTTTTATATAAAGAAGTATGTTGAGGAAAACCATTTCCAATTTGATATCGAGTGTATTTTATCTCTTTATAATTTACATTAATTGCGGAGAATGAATAAGAAGAGAAAGGGAAATAATTGGGATAATAAGAAAAAGAGGATGAAATATGAAGTGGGGTACTGAACTCAATGTCTTTGTCAATATGTTCCATTTGGAACTTAAGATGAGAGTTTTTTGAAGTGGTCTAACAAATTGTGTCTATGGATCCATCACTTTTAATCCAGGTTATAGCTTTGAAATTCTTCTTACCTTTCTTCATTTCCTTCATCTTATTTTCATAGATCGGGCATTCCAGATTAATGTGAACCTTTTTCTTATATTATTAGCATGTTACTTCCAATTCATATTTTTTTATTTACCTTATTAGTTAAATTACATTATTTCTTCTTCTTGATGAAATATTTTATGTCTTTGGAGAGTTGAGCACAATCTTAACTTCACCTCCAGATGAATCATCAATATAAGTTATGAAGGATACTGATTTATTTAGATATTTTGATTTTGTAGCCTCCATCTAGTCTTATATCATCATTTCTATTCTATGCATCATTATAGATCTAATTAGTTCTTTGACCTATATTTTTAACATCCTTTTCTTCTTGTATGGTAGTTACTTTGGGTACCGAATTTCTTGGTAGTACTTAGAGTATATTTTCTACTAAATATTGTACAAAAAATCATTACCAGTAGACTTTCAACCATTGAAAATGTTTGTAATCCTTATAACCATACTAACTATGGATTCATTTTTATGCAAATAAAATGTCTTCCAATCTTATTGATACAGGTATAATCCAGTATATGTAACATTATTCATGCCTTAGTGTGTGGATTCAATCAATTTTTATATTTCATAATCCATTTTTCATGTATAAACATAATTAATTAAATTTCAATCAGGAATCCAATGTAAAGGGCTTTTAGAGTTCCAATTATGTTCAATTCATTTAACATCATCAGGGGTCCACTTATCCTAAAATTAATTAGTTATAATATATTCATGCATAACCATTTTTACACCATGCTAACTAATACTACCAAGAAAAATTGGTATATGATTTTCCACCAAGAATAATTTGTGCCAGAAAAAATAGAAGCAGGTGAATAATAATAAAATTACATTATAAACGATCATACTTTGAAATCTATTAATATTTAATAACATATTTTTGAAAATAAAAATAAAAAAAGTGACATAAATTGTTCGTCAAAGATAAATTGAAGGGGGTTATTTTTTATTTTAAAAATTCAAGTAAATAGAAAATAAAAATTAAAAATTAAAGATATTTTAAAGGATAAATAAATAAATTAATAATCATGATAAATAATTTTATTTATTAATTAGTTATGTATATTGATGATCAATGATGAAATTCATCAAATAAATATAGGGAAATATAGTTTGATAAGGATTTCCACAATAGCTCAATGTGATCCCCTATATCTCCACCACATGAAATGATAGGTCTAGGTTGTTAGACCCTTGATCATAGAAGTGATCAAGAAACTCATACCTCATAATTAGGTCTTGTGTGCACACTCTTGATCTTCACTAGTATCCAAGTTACATTTTCCTCACATTTAATGTAGTGATAACCTATTGATGAATGTTGTGAGATGTATTAGATTTGATTGGTGTAAATATATTATATTTTGTATCCCTAATCTCTTTAAATAATTAATATAATTTCATATGGGATTTTGGGAGAAATGATGATAGGATATTTGGGATTGAAAATTGATAATTGTCTCTTTGATAAGATCTTGAGATTTCAAGAGGATATATGTCTATCAGATTTGAGAGAAATTATGGAAAACAATGTCTCCTCTAAGACATATTAGGTCTCATTTTATAGGACTCAAAACATTCAATATGATTTTATAATTTTCAATAATCATTGAATCCAAATAGTATTTGAATTAATCATTTTCAACCAAAAATAAATACTATCTTGGAGTAGAATCCTTTACACAATTGAATACCTGATAGTCTCTATCGGGTAGCTGGTGGATTACATAGAGATAGTTACTAATTTAAATCCCCCAACAACTAGTTTATGCACATACACTAGTTATCAAATGGAATTGTGATCATTGGGAAGCCAATTCTTTCAACACCTATAGGATGATGGGTAATCTTCTCCAAAGAAGCTTTTGTCTCTGGTCATTGAGTGGTCAGTGCCCCACATCGACCAACCATTGTTATATATACAACTTTATCTTCATTAATGGACTACCTTACCTCCTCATAAAGTATTATATTGATATAAAGATTTGATTACATGATATTTATGCATGAATTTAGATCTTTTAAATCCTTCAAAATGATCAACATGTCACCTTTAAATTGACTTTAAGATATTTAAAAAGATAGCCAATGGAATTATTTAAGGTTTAAAAGATATAACTTAAAATCACTCAATGAAATTTTTGAAACATAAATGAATTTTTGTGATAATGAAAAAACCTTGAGAGAGAGAGTTACAATATAACATCCATCATCTGGATTTCACAATTATCAAATATTTTTACTCTAAGTATAACTGAAACAGAGTGTGTAATTGTAATGACAGAAGGGAAGGATTTGGTTTAGTTGATATGATTTATTAAGTGTCTTGAGGGAACTAATAAAGGTGGAGTCCTATTCAATTTCAATATGTGTGTGATTCATTTATCTTAGAACCCCTTGTTTTATAAAATAAAAAAGAACATTAAATTGAAGTACCACTTTATGAGAAATAAGTAGATGGATAAAGTGTTCGATATTTATAGGACTGTGGAAATATAAAATTCGGTAGACATATTCACAAAGGAAATAGTTCAAGAAAGTCTCAGACAACATCACATCTTAATGGGACTTGGGGGAACATACGATAGATTAAGAAACACCGTATTCTATAAAATATAATTATTTTTTAGTTTTTTCTAAATGATTGTAGATTTCACAAGGATTCTTTAAAATAGTAATTAAATGAGAGATTGTTGGGATGTGATGTTAATTTTAGGTCACTAGACCCAGGTTACAATTTTTTTGATCATTGAATGTGTAATGTTATGAATTTTCAAGGTATAATTTTTTGGATATTATATGGATTATTTTTCTGACTAGATGCTGAGGTGACATGCAATTATGAGACACTGTATGACCAGAATAAATGTTTTTAATATATTAAATATATTAAATATCACACACAAATATTTTTCTATAAAATCTGGAATAACTCCCAAATAGAGGCATATATCATAAATCGAAGTACACCGGTGATCACAAAACATGGGTTTCAAACTAGATCCAAATTTTTTTTCTTCATGGATATTTTATGAAAAATTCATCATGAATGTAATTTAATGAAATAATTAATTAATTTTGTTTGTTTTTGATGTAGATATTATTTCTAATTTAAATGAACGATTATATAATTTCCTCAGTGTTGGCCACTCAAACCAAAGAGATTCAGACAAACTGATGGAGAGATTTTCTTGGCAGATGATGAAAAGTTCGGATTATGTCATGAATAATTGCACCAATGGAGTCTTCTGATCGCATACATAACAAAAACACAACTTATATTCATTGATGATTGATCCAAACTCAAGTTAGGATGTTGCACTATTGGATTTTCAATCCAGTTCTTAAATCCCAGGTGAACACAGATTAATTCCTAGAACATAATTGATTCATGCGTCACTGATAGATTTAATTTTACTGAATTGTTTAATTGTTCATTAATTTATCCCTATTAGTTCATCCTTTCTATGATAATTAATTGAGGACCATTCCTCTTCTTTAATGGATTTTTTATTTCTTCCCCCATTTTCACACGTTCATTGTGGGCATTTTCATTAATCCTAGGTTTTTTCAAAATCTAGTATTTCTTCATGGTATGATCTTTATTCGGTGAAAAATATCGATATCATGGGGGTGGATTGTGAATGGTGGTGTGATTTAGGTGCAATGATGGTTTCAAATGATTAGTGGTGGATCAGATCAGATTAGTGGGTTTTAATTCTCCCTGTTTTGATGCATAAGGATGGACGACTAGATGAATGGTTTTTCGAGTAGATCAGGGAATCAGATTCTATATAACAGTGATTCAAGGACCATATAACCTAGGATCTATAATAACTACCAAGAGTGGATATCTAGTGTGGCATATGACAACATAGAATTATATTTGGAAATTCTAACTAAGACATTGTGTACTTCATGTTACAATCTTATGGGGCCCCCAGGATACAATGCTAGAGTTTCTGCCAGAGTTAAGGATTGCATGAAGTATGAATCCTCTCACATGGAATATGACTCCTTTCGTGTAAATCACCATGTAATTTGGAGTGTACATGTTCATGAGTAGAATTTCATGTCCAAATGGCACACCATGTACTTGTTCACAAGCATGGATTGGTGTACATATGTTGATACATGAACACAGCCACTATACTTAGATACAACCTTTCAATACAAGAATTATACCACGTGTCTCTACACACCATATACTCTTTATACATTATACATATATGGACACTTCATTCCATGTGAGGCTCTTCTACAAGGGCATGCATGGGGAAAAAAAGACATGTCGTGTACCCCCAGTATATTCCACGTACCACCATCAACAGTTCTTGTGGATCTTAATTTTATTTTTTTTGGATTAGTATTGATTGAGTGTGTTTCCATTGGTCCATTTATCCATAGGTACAATGTGAAATTACATCCACATCACTGGACTATGATCCCCTCTAGAGGTCGAGTATCAGATAGAGATGTGGTGTCCCACTGTGAGAATAGAGTGCGATCCTTTATCATCCTTTGTTACCTAAGTGTGATTTTTGGAATTTTCATGACATAAATGAATAAGGAATTTTCCCTCAACCTATCAGGAAGTATCAGTAGGTTTTGTGGTATTGTTGACTTCTGATCCCCTACATAGTATGTTGATCTAGAATGGGTTCGTGGTGCCCCATAATGATTCTAGTCATGACCCCATATTTGTTTATCAACGTCGTCATTGACTAGTGATATTTCATTATGTAGGGCCGAATGATATATACCTCTTCTTCATGTGTCTCTGATGATATTATGCCTTATGGAGTCAATTCTACCAAAATGAGCGTTGGTTCAAGAATAATCCTATGGCTAGCAGTTGTTTATGACTGCCTGGTGGCATGGTGTCTTTCCTAAGTATATATGGGTGTTTCTATAATACATTGATTGTTATATTTATTATTGATATGAAAATACTTGGTGTTTAATTTTTATTGTTTTGGGTGTTTCCTACTGAGTATCATTATACTAACCTGTACATCGGATTTCCCCCCATGTATCAGGGGTTATATAGTCGACCACCCTTTTGATGGTGTCCTTAGACGATATAGAGCTGGCGGAGAATTGATGGAGCTTGAAAGACCACGAATTTTTACCACAATATTTAATTTTACTTCATCCTCACCGTTAATGTAGGTTGGACATTTACATTTTTTGTTTGGTGTTGTATTGGCGCCCCTTTTC
The DNA here is from genome assembly GCA_963277665.1 of Viscum album. Taxonomy (NCBI): domain Eukaryota; kingdom Viridiplantae; phylum Streptophyta; class Magnoliopsida; order Santalales; family Viscaceae; genus Viscum; species Viscum album. Next base: position 774,380,055 of record OY728166.1, on the reverse strand, counting down.
CCTCTTTTAGTATATTCACTATCGTAATATGTTGTGGGATGTTGGATATATTCATTCATTTCTTCAGTTTTTTATATTTCATTATACTTTGGGGATTTATATGTGTTCATGTGTACATGTACTTTATAAAAATCCCTCCCATTTATGGGATATGCCTACTCATCACTGGTCTCCTACCCCTAACCTATTGGATGTGGGAATGGTGAATTCATTGGTCAAACCTTGGTGAGTCTGGTCATGAAAGTGTTGTATTATAGAATTAATTTATAACTTAGGACTACAGTTAGTGAGATTGTATTGTGAAAATAGTGTTTAGTGATTTTATTTTTCCTTTCAGGCTGGGGACTCCAGTGTTGGTGTGGTGGCCAACATATCAATAAACCAGGACTCTAATTACCTACCTTTTGACTCGGTACATGTAAACAATGGTTGTAGGGATTTTTTTGTACACTCATCATATATGAATTTCTTTTTTTATATTTTATTATTGAGTTATCTCCCCAGATATACTCTTTGGATCATGGTACATATAGTTTTAATTTCATGATACCTCAATGAAGATAACCAGCTCAGATTCCACTATGTGATAAAGAGGATGATCGACCTATTGAAGAGACATCAGTACGTGGGATTATACCAAAGAGAGATCCTCTGGGTGGTTTACCAACTAGACCACCACCCATTGCATAACTACTAGAGTGGTCAATACCAACTGAGGATGCAAACAGGTTGAGTACATTGCATGAGGTTCAAATGTAGCGTCCTCCTAGTTTTCTAGGTAATCTAAACTCCCAGGGGGATAAGGACTAACAAAAGGTATTAACTCATATTGTTCTCCATGTGAGTACACCGAATGATCAAATGGAATCCCTTAAGATGAGTATTATTCATGGATCTTCTGGCTAATTGTTGAGCTTGGTGGCTTATTCAGATTATGAGAAAACTCTATCCTGTAAAGAATTTATGTATCACTTCAGAGAAGAGTTCTATCTGGACATGTTATGATTAGTGCACATACATGAGATTCTACATCTACCATAGGGATGTATGACCGTGGTGGAGTATTCAACAAGGTTTAATAATCTATCAAATTACTCTTTGATATGGTGTGGGACCAGTTCTATAGAGCTTGAACCTTTGACAAGGGCTTGTTCTAGGACATCAGGGCTTCAGTGGTATCCCTGTGTATTCACACCTATGATGGGGTGATTTAGAGAGCCTTGTTGGTGGAGGGATTTCTAAAAGAGAAGACACTGGTAGTGGGTGCTAGCAGTAGGAACCTAGTAGCTGAGGCCTTAATAGCAGGTATCTAATAATAGTCATAGGGATCTAGACCTGTCAGATACTTTGGGTAGTGATCCCAAAGCTCAGGGCCAGTGGTGTAGGTGTAGGGCTCTTAGGGTGGCTCAAATAAGCCAAGGGAGAGACATAGTTTCTCTTGCGGTAGTCATGGAAATCAAGACTGAGGTTATTGGAAACATTTTACTAATGATCATGAGATGGTAAAGGGACCATCGAGGTAGTGACATAGGCATGATAAGGGTGGTCCAATGGGAAGAGTGCATGATAGAGGGGCCATTATAGAAGAAGTAGGTGGTCAATAGTTTGATCTATTACCCCCACCACCCCAGGTGGTCCATGTTAGGTTTAGGGAGATGGTGGTAAGAGACGAGGCCCATTTCAAGAAATGAAGGCCTACAACCCCGAAACTATAGGGATTATATGAGGTAAAATCCTTGTCTTTTCAAATTTAGTGGTAGTATTGATAGACATAGGTTCTTGAAATTCATTCTTTGATAATTTTTTTGTTCAATAATTTGATATTGCAGTTGATCATTTGGATCAACCCTTGTGGTCGGAGACCCTGATAGGTGATGACTCATTGACTGTACACTGGTGTCTATGCTATGATATAATTATTGTGGGAGAGAGTTTTGTATGGTATATCTTCATTTCAGCAATGATACCTTACAATAACATATTAGGTATGGATCAAATATCCACATTTCATTCCCAGATTGATTATTTTAGGTGGAGAATAAATTATGGCCATAGTGACAGAATGAGGTTTTCCTTTGCGGGTGAAAATTAGACCTTAGAATAGTTGGATGAGTTCATGAATAGGAGAGTACAGTCGATTACATGAAAATTTGATAGCATGATTATTGGAGAAGTATATTCTTTAGGATACCAGTTTCCTGGGTAGTGGTAGATTATGAGGATATATTTCTTAAAGGCATACCAAGTTTACCTCATCACTGAGAAATAAAATTCTCTATTTACTTACATCCTTGGACAACACCGATATCTACACCAGCATATCAGATGGCTCATTTAAAGCTTCAAGAGATAAGGATGGGGTTGGAGGACTTTCAGGAGAAGGGTTTTTTCAGACCCAACATTTCCCCTTGTCCAATGCTTCATTTAAATAATGTGGATGGGAGTTTGAGGTTATGTTTGGATTATCGTCACTTGAATTTGATGACCGTGAAGAATAAGTATCCATTACATAAGACCAAATAACTCTTTGATTAGTTGAGAGGGGTGTGATGGTTCTCGAAGATTGACCTCTGATCTAGCTATCACCAACTGTGAGTACAAGATGAAGATATACAAAATATGGATTTAATATGTCTCAACAGACACTTTGAGTACTTGGGGATGTCATTAGATGTGAAGAACAATCAATAAGTGTTTATTGGAATCATGAATTGTATCTTTTATCCTTTATTAGACTGTTTAATAGTTGTCTTAATCTATGAAATACAACTATATTCATCATCTTAGGAGGAGAACGTGAGACACTTGAGGATGGTCCTAGACACACATTGAGAGAACCATATTTACAAGAAGCTCTAAAAGTGTTAGTTTTGGATTCAAGAAGTCCAGTTTTTGGGACATATTATCTCATTAGATAGATTAATGGTGGACCCAGAAAAAAATGATGTAGTTCTTTCTTGGGATCTAACCAATAGTGTTACTGAGGTGTGAAGTTTTCTTGGGTTGGAAGGGTACTATTAGAGGTTTAAACATATCTTATTTAGATTTTAAACACCCTTTATGGATTGTACTTGAAATCAAAAAAATTTTATGTGGTTATAAAGGTGAAATTAGTTCTTTCAGGAGATGACATAGAGGTTGATATGTACTCCCATATTTAGATTTCCAGAGGAGGGTGTCGAGCATGTAGTGTTCTGTAATACATCAGGGACCAAACATGGTTGAGTTTTGATACAGAGGAAAGTGGTTATTGACTATGTTTCACACTCGATGAGACCACATTTGAAGGACTATATGACCCATGATATTTAGTTATCATCGATATTCTTTACTTTGAAGCTGCGGAAAGACTCCTTAATGGGAGGGAGGTTTATCTTTTACTCTAAACAAAAGGGTCTCAGGTATATATTTTATCAGAAGGATCTTAAAATGAGATAGAAGAAATGTCTAGAGTTCCTCTAGGAATATGACATCAAGATTTTATATACTTATGGGAAGGAAAACATGGTGGAAGAGGCTCTCATTAGGATATCTTATTCTCAGTTGTCGATTGATGCATCAGAGTAGTTAGACTCACAACAGTTGTGCTTTACAGAAAAGGATAGTTCTAAATATATCTATTCAACGGTTGTTACCCCAAATATTTTACATCATTTTAGATATTATTAGCATTGAGATACCATTTGTGAGACTATACACACTCAAATATCAACCAGAAATGATCTTGATTGATATTATGAAGGTAGGGATCATGTTATAATTTTCATTTGATGAAAAATGGTACCTCTTATATTGTGGGAGTAGATTTTGTGGTAGTTTCATAAATCACCTTTTCTTGTACATTTTATGTTGTGGGAGGAGGTGTTGTGCGAGTTTCATAATTTAAGGCCTATCACTAAGTTCAGGTCAGATTAGCTCAACCCCTTGAGGTACTAAAGGGGACGTGGGATGAGATATCCATAGACATTGCAAAGGGATAACCACATACATCTAGGTTACATTATTCCAAATGGGGGATTATAGACCAACTCACCAAGTCAAACCACATCCGAGATAGTTGGGAGAAGAGTTCAGTAGAGATATTAAGATTCCTATTTGTGTAGGAGATAGTTAGAATCCAAGGGGATCACCGAAAGATTATCTCTAACCATGATACTTTCTTCACATCTGGGTTATGTAGGGGATTACAAGAAGCCTTTGGTATCCAGTTATGCTTGAGCACAATATTCCACCCCCAGATTGAAGGCCAGACTCAGTAGACTATCCAGGTCTCGGAGGACATGCTACGAGCTTTCTTGTTGGACATTGGGTATAGTAGTGAGGATCACCTACCATAGGTGGAGTTCTCATACAAAAACACCTACCATTACACCATTGTTATGACACCTTTAGAGGGTTTATATGAGTTACCCAACAGGTCACCACTTTTTTGGACTATTCTAGAATAATCGACAGTCATGGGACCAAATTTTATATAAGCTACTATAGAGAAGGTGAAGATCATCAAGCAATGGATGCCGACTACATAGAGATACATAAGTTTTACAAGGACTGATGATAGAGACCTATGGATTTTGAGAAAGGAGAACATGTTGTTTGGAGAGTATCACCTTGACATGGATTGAGGAGATATATCCATGATGAAAAGTTATATCTAAGATTCATTGGCCCCTTCCAGATTCGATGTAGAGTTGGTGTGGAAGAATACCGCTTAGTTCTACCCCTGCAGTTGGATTGGGCACACGATGTCTTCCACATGTCATAGATGAGGAGGTAAATGCATGATGCATCCAATGTTATTGATTGTGGTGTTATGAAAATTGAGGATGAAGATACCTTTTTAGGGTACCCATTGAAGATCTAATATCAACATGAGTGAATCCTATGTGGATGATCAATTACCCTTGTGCATGTCTAGTGGTAGCACAAGAATTTTCCAGCGAGCACATGAGAGTGGGAAGATCAAATTAAGGATCAGTACCCACATCTCTTTGTGTATCCTTTTTTTTATTTTCGGGACATAAATCCCTAAGGTTGGTAGATGTAACATATCATATTTCCATGTTTTATTTTGGAGACCAGGAATTGATACAACATGTAATTCGAAGTCTCGGTGTGATTAGAATAAATGTTTAAAATATATTAAATATATAAATAGAACATGCACAAAAATTTCCTAATGATGTGTAATAAATCCAAAATAGAGGACCATATCATAAATATGTGAGAACCAATGAGTTTAGAATATATATTTTACCCTAGACATGACAAAATATTTTTCGAAATTAGATTTTTTTAAAAAGTCATCATGGACATATGTAAATGAAAAAATTGAAAAAATTAATTTATTTTTTTAGTTTTTGACACAAGAAATATTTCTCCATTAAATTCACTGTTATAGAATTTCTTGAGGGTTGGCCACTTGAACCCTGTAGATTTAGACAAACCATTGGAGAGATTTTTTTAGTGGAAAAAATGGATCAGAATCAAATCATGGATTGTCATGCCAATAAAGTATATGGATCTCATAAATGATAGAAACAAAACCGTTCTTCATCAAAGATAAATCCCAAATCCATTTAGTATATTGTGATTTGTGATTTTCCATCTTTTTCTTCAATCCTGGGTGAACACAGATTAATTCCATGAATAGAATTGATTGATGTGTTTCCAGTATATGAAATTTGATGGAATTGTTTAATTATTCATTTATTTATTCCTATTCCTTCATTCTTTCAAGGATAAATAATTAAGGACAAATGAAAATCAACTTTTAATATCCCCTCACATTTTCTGGATTATTGATTTCTTCTACCATTCTTCCCATGTTCATCGTGGAAATTTTCTTTTAGCCCATGGTTAAATGAATACCAGATATTTGACCATTGTAAGACTGGTATTTTGTATAATGGATCAATACCATGGATTCAGTTTTTGACTAGTGGTGTGATAAAGGTGCGACAATGAAGATAAATGGGCAATGGTGGATCATTTTTGTGGGATCCATTTCTTTCAATTTTGATGGACGATGATGAAAATATAAATGGATGGTTTTAAGATTAGATCAAGGACCTGGATCTTAGCTAGCAGTAATGGAAAGGACCGACCAACCCTAGATCTAGAGTTTCTAGCATGGTCAATGGATTTGACAAGGTACATGACGGAATAAAATACGATATGTAAATCCAGAGAAACAATGTGTATACTTTGGATTACACGATGTGTGGGGCACTTGGTTGTGGAGATAGGGTTTTGAAAAAAATTAAGGATCACATGATGTGTGACCCCTATCACATGGCATGTAACCCCTTCCTTATGACATGAATTTTACATTAGAGAGTACACAGACACAGATAAATGTACATGACCAAATGGAACATTTTTTACTTGTACATAGACAAGACATTTTGTACACATGCCAGTACATGGGCTCGACTACCATACATGAACCTGGCTAGGAAAAAATGGTAGGATACCATATGTGTCTACATACCACATACTCCTTCTTTATGCCATGTATATGGAGACTACATGTCGTGAGGCTCTTACACATGGGCAACAATGAGGATAGTTGGACATTCCATATACCCCTGGTGCATGCCATATACCCCCATCAAGAGAACCAATGGCTCATCATTTTCATAGTTTGGACATGTATAGGTTGATTGTGTATCCCTTGGTACTTTACCTCAAGGGTATAATGAAATATTACATCCATATCACTAGATTTGTATCTCCTCTAGAGGTCTATTTTCAGATAGATTTGTGGTGTCCCTCCATGATAATGGAGTGTGATCCTCAATTTTCCTTTTTTCCCTGGGTTGGGATTGTGGAATCATCATTACCTCCCTAATTATGGAGTTTATCCTCCACCTAACAATTTGCACGTGTAGGGTTTTTTATATCATTTACATATGATCCCCTACATAGTTGGTTGATCTAGATTGGGTTTGTGGGGTCCCCCATCGATTCCTTGGGTGACCACCTATCTGTGTATCAGATTTTTCTTAAACTAATGAGATTTCATTTGGCAGGGAGCAATGAGTTATGACAGCCCGGTGGGGTATTGCATTTCTTGAGTATATATGGTTTTTATGTTATACATTTATTATTATATATTTTAATTATCTGAATATACTTAGTACTTACTGTTTAGTGTATTTGGGGATCCTACAGATTATTTTTATACTCACCCATGCATGGGATTTTCCCTCTCATGTCATGTATTTTTCAGATGATAGCTCTTTTGATAGTGTCCTAGGAGGAAAGAAAATAGGTGGGTCATAACTAGATCTTGATAGAATGTGGTGTTTTACTAATAGCATGCATTTGACTTAGTCCTCTCCCTTAGAGTAGGTTGTAATTTTATCATTTTTGGTTAGGATTGTATTTGTTATATGTTTCCCACTTTCCATACTTTTACTATCATATTCTATTCATGGATCTTAGATGTCTGCATGCATTGTTTTGGTTATTTTATATTTCATCAATCTATGGGTCTGGATATTTGAATGTTTGTATGGGTACTTTAGGATAATGCCTCCAGTTTGTGGGATATCCTTACTTGGCGTCAGTCATTATCCCCGAGCCTATTGGAGGAATTATTGGGGTTGTCACGTGTTAGACCTCAGTGGGTCGGGTCATGAAAGGAAGTTTAATTGGCTTGATGTAAAGACAATAGGGGCATAATCCCTCTAGAAAATAAGGGAATTATCAAAATATCATACCTTCTATTGTACAATTTAGGATTATAAATTATTCAAATAACAGTAATAAAAAATCATGGTGAACATTAATCTCTATTATTTTTTAATTATAAGGGTTCACTATGGAAATAAATAAATGTCAAAGGGCTAATGAAGATCCATAGTTACATTCCCATATAGAGAAATTTCCACGAATGTGGTAGGTCACTACAACTGGGGTGACTAGATGAGTACTCCTATAAAAGGAGTAGGGAACCTCTAAACAATATATCCTAATGAAAAATAATGAATCATCAAAGAGAACTATAGATTAATGACATAAAAATTGGTTTTATTATCTTCAATGAATCACAAAGTGTTATTACTATGTAGTTAATCCTTACTAATGGTATTGTTAGCTGATTTTAATTCTTATACATCCAATAATAATAAATGTATTAGTGTTCCTCCCATGGATATATTCCACCTTATTTGAACATTATGAATCCATTATTTTGTTTCCTTTATATAATTTCTTTGGTTTTATTTATATTTCATTGAATGTTTATAAATTTTGTTATTTTCCTTAATTTTTGTATGGGGTTTACCTTCATGTGGTGATTAAGGTGTATAAACTTCTTATCTTCTAGAGAAATTACTTGAGGGAGGGAAATTATGGAGGTCTAATTTATGTTACACTTAACTACATTGAACTAGTACAGTGTGACTATATAATGAATCAGAGATCTTAGTTCTAATGGTTACATAGTGATATGGTTAGGAACATAAAATGAGGTGTTGTTGGGTAAAATATTGCCTAGTGGTTTTAATCAAATAAAAAATGTATCGGTGGTGTGAAATGATGGGGGTGGATGTTTTCGTGGTGCTTAATAAAACAAATTATACTAGTTTGAATCAAATAGGAAATGTATGAGTGGTATAAACTAATGGGGGTGGATAATTTTGTGGTGCTTAATATAGCTAATGTTATAATGGATAGAGGGAAACATAATTATAGATATTAAATCAAAGGGGAGACTTTCTAGCCTCTACTATATTAGAGGTCATGACCTATATCATGGGAGTGATTGGTTTTTCATTCACTATTGTAGATGTATAGTCATGGGAGAATTTGAATGAGTAAAGATGAAGCAATGGTTGAAGTTATTTTGTTTATGGTGTGTGGAGGAAGATGATACATGTGGAATATGGTATTTTGACGGAATAGGTTTTAAAAATATTATTGTTTTGAAAATAAAAAACTAAAAATCTAGGTCTCTATACATGGTGTGTTGGGTTATAAATAAGAAACCAAAAAGTAATGGTTATCTTCCTGGGGTTTAAATAGTGTCTTATTTAACCCAGGAGGATATGAATTAACCCAATTATATCCATGATGTGTGTTTTGTTTACATTGATTTTATCCCCTACATACCCACAAGTGATTATTATTATTATTATTATTATTATTATTATTATTATTATTATTATTATTATTATTATTATTACTACTACTACTACTACATTAATGGTCCCTCAAATAAGTTGTTGTGGTTGGGGTAAAAATATGGAAGGGATACTGGTTTAAATACCAATTCCTATTTTATTACCCTAATCTATGCATGTAGGATTAATTTACTGGGAAAAATAGTTGGTTATTAGTGTAGGTGGACTAGCCACTGCCATTCCATGTGAATAATATAAAGGCCTTTGAATTATTATGGGAGGATACATGACTATGTCCATATTTTTTAAACTTAGTCCCAATATGGGCCATGTAAAAATTTTATCTAAGATATATCATAGGGATTAGGTGGGTGTGATTTAACCTAATTGAAGGTGGTTTAGCATTGACCCACTTATTTTACCTTGAGTGTGTATATATTCTTTTTTTAAAACTCAAATTTATATTTCAAATTAATATTATTAATATTACTGTTATATTATGATAAATAATGGTTCTTGAATTATTAGATGGTTGGGGTGATGAAAATATCCATTAGGTTTAGCATACAAGATGAAGTTAGAAAGTGATCCTTCTTATATGTAATAGAGTAGTGTAATGTGTAAAGTGAAGAGGTATGTAACAAATCCATTGATGATACTATTATTCATATATTTTTAAAATCATTAAAATATTTTGTTATGAAAATGATCATAAAAAAGGTATCATTACCCACATATTTTTTAATCAAAAGATAATATTATAAATGAAAGATATGTGTAGAATTCTATAATTAATTATGTTGCTCTTTCGTGGGGATACCATCCATTTAAATATGATGAAATTATGAACTATTTATCATTAATTTTTTTTATTTTAAAACTATAGGTATACATAAAAAGAGAGAGGATTTTTTCTCATACTGTTTCTATCAGATGAATTAAAAAGGAAGACATGGGTTTTTGTTCTCTATCATTAATGCCTTGATTTCTCCAAATCCTAGAATGAGATTTTAGTTTTAATTTATCTAATGTTACAAATTCATACCCGTAACTTGGGTTCAAGTTATATTTTCTTAACTATATACTTTATCACTTAATGATCCTAAAAATATATCTCCAATTTCATATAGGAATTTCATGATTTGGAAGGCCATTGTAGTTTTTTTCGGAAAGTTGAATCCAACATATCGAGTTGAAGAATGAGATATCGCATGTGAGTTTGAGATTTCCTAAAAATAAGAATATTAAAATGATATTATTCTAGAGTAAGTATAATGTTTTAGAAGTAGATGTAATGTCTCAAATATTTTTTTTGGAATAATACAAAAAATTTCCCAGAAGAAGATATGGGAGGTACATTAGAAGAAGTAGAAAATGGAGAGTTGAGAGATTAATGAGAAAATAGTGAAAGATTTTATAATTTTATGTATTTATACATAACATGAATAAAATTTGGAATGAATTTGTTTTAATCCATTTAATAACAATGTTTTGAAGTAATTATTAAATCAAAAAATGACATTTCAGAAGTTCATGATGTTTGAGTACCCGGGAAGATGACACACCAAATTTTTTTTTCCAAAATTGGTAAGGTTAATAAAAAATTGAATAGTAAATTTATTATAGTGAGAAGAATATTTACAAAAAAATTATTAGTAATTAATGTAGTGAGTTCACAAGAAGAAAAAAATGAATGATAATTTTTTATATAATGGTAAATTAAAATCACTAGAAAATTAAAAGTATTTAACATTTGTACACTTTAGAATAATATAACCTGAAGACAAACATTCAATAAATACTTTTCTTATACAGTAAACCATATTTGTGTCCCTAGATGCTTATTTTTTTTGAATATTTGAAGTTAATCAAATTTAATTGAAATGAGGATGTAACAGAAGGAGTCACAATGCCTGTATAACTAAATTAATTGAAGAAAAAATTAGTGAATACATCGATTATGGATGTTGAAAGAACTGATAGTGGGAATATATAAACATAGAAATCAAAAGAAGACAATAATGAAAAAATTACATGATTCATACTATTAGATGTGATGTTTATATAATGATATAGTATGATGACGACCTCACCGGAAGCATAAGTTATTTTAATGCCTATAATTGTTTTCCATAGGGATATAAGAAGGATAATTTCTAAATAGAAGATTGAAATCAATAAAGACCAGAAGGTGGAAATTTTCTGTTGATTCTTAGATGATTAGATTCCTAAAATTTTATAAGACACAGTTTGAAGGAACCTAATAATGTAAATAAAAAATAGGATAAATAATTTATAGATATAGAAAATATAGATATTTAAGGTTTCTATCATCTTGAGGTATGGTTCCTATACTCCTATATTCTTATGTAAAACCTTATGTTTAAATGAAGGGGAAAATTGACATGATGAAGAATTGTTTTACAAAGGGGGAGATACCTGATATTTTATGATTGAATTTTTATCCTTTATTTGAGATGCGTATTGGGGAGTAATCTGAATCAAAACCCCATAAACATATCCCTATAACATGTTTTTTAAAAATTTGGCATCAATTGATAAATTTTAAGAATGTTTTTAATGTATGAGTTAATATATATATTTTTATACATCATGACTGGATCACATAGACATAGAGTTTGTTGATATGTGGATTATTGATTTAATTAAAGTTATGTCATCCTTATATGATGGAATTGAAGGTATACTTACAGTTTAATGGATGAAAAGGGAATAAGAAGAAAATTTTTGACGAAAGTTTCATCCTTATACTATAATGTCAATAAGGGGAATTCCAATTCAAACCAGTAAGGATGAGAGTAAATAGATGAATAATATCCCTCAAATGGAAGACATTGAATTTATTGTCAATAATAGAAGACAAATTAATTGAATATAAATAGGAAATTTGAATTAACAAAAAATCCAAAGGTGGAGATTAAAGAACCTATAAGATGATGATAATAAATGTGTTATATTTTTTACAATGAATTAATGAAATTTTAATGAATTTTCAAAAATAATATTAATTAAGATAAATATTCCTATAAGTGTTCTAGACGTATAATCATCATAAGTACAATCTATGAAAGATGGAACCAAAATAATAAAGAACTCCATATATGAATGTAAGCGGAGTGAAAGATACTAATAGATGAAAGATTAATTCTATGTAATATTTCATTCCAAAAGTGTCAAAAAATGATAGATGATGCTCTATTTTTTACCAATATAATTATATCACTTTGGTAGAAGACAAACTCTAATAACCTGCTCTTAGTACTTGAAGGCTCTAGTAATATGAGTTAAGTTATAGATAATGGTTCACCAGAAGTATGTTCACCTAATGTACATTCACATGAAGTATTTTCATATAAAGTATGTTCATTTAAAGTATTTTTGTCAGAAGTATGTTCACTATAATTAACATCACCTAAAGTAAATTCACTAGAAGTACATTCTTCTGATCCACATTCCTCAGAGTTATGATCACCATAATTTCTTTCCTCTGAAGTACATTTATTGGATGTATGTTTACCTGAAGTAAATTTACCTAAATTAAATCGCCTAGAAGGACGTTCACTTGAATTACATTAATTTCAATGTTCTGAGTATATTTATTTAATTAATATTAAATTCATATCCTTTATAATGATGAGAAGTTTTCTGTTCAGTATTTATCTTCATGAAGGAATGTTCGTGATTCAAGCTGAGTTATTAGAAAGATATTGACACCCTAATTTTTCATAATATCTAAATAAAATTTTTGACTCTTAAATTTTTAGAGATCATATAAGGTGTTCAAGAAAATATTTTAAAGTAATAAAATATCAGAGTAAAAATATTTTAAAACACCAAACCTATCGAGGATATTTGAATATATAAAAGGCTTCAAGATCATTCAAATAAAAATGGTGAAGTTGATGTGAAGAGTGGTAGTTTTTCACCAGATATTTCATGGAAGATTTAGTTGAGTTGATGATGCTGAGAAAATTGTGTCATTAGGTTATGAGGAAAGTTGACAAGTCAAACCAACACCAAATAATAACTTATAGAGGTTATGAAAGACAATGTTTATAATGTTTGTGTTTCTGGAATTAGAATTTCTAAATATTGGATTGGCCTACACGCATATTAGGCCAAAGGAAGATTAGAGGTATCCAATGTTAATTCCATAAAGAAGTTCATAAGGGTACTTTAGGAACCAGTTGTTCCAGTTTAGACAACACCACCATAGCCTAAAGGTTGAAGATTGAGCGATTTAATATAAAAATCCTTTAGTTATTTTGTATAGTGAATAATTTGGATTAAGGGTGATTTAAGCTCATACAACATGTAATATGTGATGGATACCATAGAGGAAAATCTATTTTTGGGCCATTCTGAACACAAAAAAGAGTCTATTTTCGACATTATGGACAAACCCTATAAATTTTTAATATGCTAGTATTTCCTTTCATCATCTTCATTACACATCAAATAAAGTGGATAGGGGTATAATAAGGATCCATATCTCATAACCGATGATAGATGATCAAAAAACATAATTGAAGTAAAAAATATAAGTTAAACATAATTTGTAAAAAATAGGAAACCTAAGATTCACACCCTATCAGGGTGAATACATGTTCCCCTAGACACATCAATTATTATCAGATCTATGATACCATTATTGGGATCAAATTTAATTTTTCATAGTAATTTTTAAATGATTTTCAAGAAATAAAATTTTTTAGAAGTTGAGGAAATTATTTCTATAGAATATTTGGAAGATATTACTCAGATTAATTTAATAAAATATTCTCTCGGATTTGAAAATATAAAAATATAAGAGAAAAATATGAAGAATTAGAAGAAGTATGATCATAATCTAATGAAAAAATCCCCAAAATATCAACAAAAGGAGGATCCACCACTATTCGAAGTTAATGTGTGTAGATGTTTCAGTGAAAAAATAGTTACAATAAATCTTAAAGAATAAGAATAAAATTAAATTTTTGATGATTTTGAGTTAATTTTATCTACTTATAAACTATATAATGAAGTTAAATATTAATTAAAATTTTTTATATTGAGGTTATCTCATATATATTTTCATTTAACAAGAAAATTTATAAAGATAAATTATAGTTTGTAGTGGAAATAGAATAGATGGATAACACATTTTTTAGTAAAGTAAGTGAGTGTAAAACACTTACTATGCTTAATAATGCTAAGGAATAAATGGTATTAATTTATAATGAAAAGTTCAAGATAGATGAAAAAATATTGAAAATGATTATTTTTTAGAATAGTTTTATAAAAATTATTAAGGAATCCATGTATTGAAATATATAATAGATGTTAAAAACTATAAACTTGAAGTCGAATATAAAGATCCTTTGGAAGTTTTTATGGAGTATATTGAATAATTTTTCAAATGTTTTTTAAATTAAATGAGAATGTTGAATAGGGGCTGTAAAATTATGTTCTAAAAAATAATAAGGTTTTAGTTATAAAGAAACTTTGTTATGAAAGTGAGTTATGAATGTAGAGAATATGAATGTTAGAAAGTTGGGAAGTTTAGTATGAAACTTTCATAATTATGTCAGATGATTAATTTATTATCATTCATGTTTATAAAATTATGGAAAACCTAATGATATAATCCTATTATTAAAAATGTAAATATGATGTTTTCTTAAAAAAATTTTGAAAACATTTTTTTCGAATAGACAATTTTGATAGTGATTTCATAAAAACAAAGAGCCTTGAAAACCTTCTGATCAGATGAACCAAAGTAGAAGATTGTGGATGTAGCTAAGTATGTTAAAGTTATGATATGAGAAATGGTAAATGAATATTTTTGTATATAATTCCTTCAGATAAAACTTTCCAAATGATGGATATCAGACACGATAAGGTAGAAGCACCAGAAGCAGATGTTTGGATAGAGATATTATAATAATATTCAATGTTGTTTTTTCTGAGTTTATGAAGTTTTAAAAAATCAAAAATAAATAAGAATTATCCAATAATTTATATTTTTTATATCTACTCACATAAAAATGGGGGATAATTCAATGAAGTTAAATCCATAGTATTTGAGTAAAAAAATATACACGTGACTGAAGCTTATAGAAGTTCCAACAATGTAGTAAACTATATTAAGTATTCTAAGAGAAATGTGGAAACATATATGAATTTAATTTTCAATATGGTCAAAAGTAGATGATATTCTAGACAGATTGATTTTATGAAGTATGATGATTAGAGTTTTCTTATATTTTGATTAAAGTTAAAAATTAAAAAGTTACTATGTGATTAAATTCATAAAATGGATGGAAATTAGATGAAACTTTAAAAAAATCATGATATACCAGTATAAATTCTCTCAAGAATTTATGAAATTTCGAGCTAATGTAAGAAGATCAAATAATGGGAGATGAGTTTCCAGATAGACAGAATGTGTGATGATTGAATTTTTGAAGTGATAATTTTCATAGGTGAAGGGTGAAAACAAGATAAAAACTATTATATAAAAAATAATTGAATAATTTTTTTTTGAAAAAGTCCATGAGATACACAAGTCTAATAAATTTTTGTATAAATTTGAGATGATGTAAAGAGACCAGATGAAGAGACACCGATCAGTCAGAACAAATTTTCTTATGAATAATATTAGTTGAATAAAATTTGAGGATGAATAAAAAAGGAATGATCACATATATGGGAATCCGATGAATTTATATTATTTAATTAGACTGATGATTATATAAAGTTATACTAGCTTGAAAATATTGAGTCATGTAAATGTTCTATGATAGGGAAAAGTGATCATGTGAAATGGTCATAAACAAGTTGATTGGACATAATTTTCTTATGAATGGATTCTTTCAAATATATGTTAAGGTAGAGAGATAAAACAAATAGAGTTAGATAAATATTTTCTAGTAATTTCACCCAAAAAAAATTTCATTAAAATGGTGAACTTTTTTAGGGAACATCATATGATATTTTTGATTGGATACATTGGAGCATTATATAAAAATTTTTAAATACCAAAAGTATGATGATGTTATTATGTTTTAATTGGTCATTAGTCATTATAAAAATGAGTGACTGAGAAACAGGTTTTTTAACATGTGAAGTTAAAAAACTTTTAGAAATTATAGAATTGCTTCAAAATTCATGAAGCATTAAGATTATTCAATAATACTAAAGAATATTTGAGAAGGTCACATGGAAATTAGTTTTAGTAAGAAAATTAAAATGAGTTCCCACCCATTCCACTTTGAGAGAACCTATTTAAAGGGGGTTCGAAAGTAAATTCATAACATATAGTTTTCATAGATACAAAAGGCCTATACACAATAGGATTTTTGTCAGATGTGAGTTTCTAATTGAAGTTCATTTTCATGGTGGAGAAGAGTTTTGGAGAGAGGAAATTTCAGTGAGAAGTATCAGATAGATTTTTTGTTCTGAGATACTAAAGAGGAATTAGATAGATTATCCATGCATAAAGTTAAAGTACATAGATTTTTAAAACTAGACTGAGGATCCAGGAAGAATGTGGAGGCAAATAGATTTTTAGAATCTGACAAAGTATCCAACCATGAAGATGAGGTATAAAGGTTTTGATAACTAGACATAAACATGTTCTATAAAATCTATAGTTTCAGCAAGCTATAGTAGATTAACATTCATTATATGGAATAAGGGAATACCAGACATAATATTTTGGACATAGAAATTGGATGAACTTTCCAGAAGAACCTTGGGGACCTATTTTTCAATGATTAATACTATTGTTGTTTCTAATGTTTTGTAATCATAACTTTTCAAGATTTAGAGAGTCATTATAATCACATATCGAGATATAATAGGAGATTTTCAGGATATAGATCAACAATGAGTTGTAGTATAAGTAACCTCACTTATAATTAATTAATATATTATTAGTATAAGAATCCATGGACTGACAAGAGTCTCCATGATAATGATGTTGGTTCTAAAAATATGGATAAACCTCATAAATATTGTGTACCATATTTATCATTTGATCATTTCACTTATACGATTTGTTTAAAATAATGATATGGAAAATAACTCTAACAAGTTGTAGGGGTTAAATTTCAATATATTGGATATTTTTAAAAGGAAAACCATTGATTTAACTATCAATTATTAGTGGTTCATGGATTATTATGATCATCAATTAGTATCAGAGTGGGGTTCCCCTATTATATCTCTATAATGGAGAATGTCAATTGATATCAAAGGAGAGGTTACCTTTGTTTGTATATAATTTTTTTTGTTATTGGTTGTTTTTAACTACTCCATATTAAGTAAAACATTATGGTAGTTGAGAAAACATTTATCCATATATTAAGAAATTTTTTCATGAGTAGAATAGTATAATAGTTTTATACATTTTTCTCAATGTATAGGGTTTAACCAATACCATGAAAAAATAGAATAATAAAGAATCTCATAAGAAGAGGAATTCAGCCTTTTAAAACCAATGTAAGGAGGAATCACCACCAACCAATGTTAAAGTGTGTGGTAATAACTTTTGTGTATCTGTGAAAATTGATCTCTTGGATCAATCGTTCTCAAAATATTATTTAGTTCAATCTATTATATTTTTTGAATTTGAAATCATAGAGTTCATGAGAAGTGTGCAAGTTGAAATTACTACATTTTTCCTTTGACATATCATATAATAAGGGAAGGAAATATCACAATTGAAATTAGAACATTATAACATAGAGAAATATTTAGGAATATAGATCTGATAATGTATATCTCTCACTAAAATTGTTTATTTTGTTGAACAATATCTTCTAATTTTTCAATAAAATTTCTAAATTTTAATGTAAATTCATAATAGAAGTGTTTGTAAGCATTTTATTCTTAAGGAAGTTTTTAATGAATGATTCAATGCATTGGAATAATCTATTGAAAACAAGAAATATCAGTTGGATGAAACAACTAGAAGAATAAATCATATTGGGAGATTCCTATAGGAGATGAAAAAATTGAATGAAGAAATACATGTGTCTGAAACCTTCAATGAATCTAATGAGTTTAATAAATGTTCATCTGTAGTATTTGAGGAAAATTTAATCATTATGGATGATACTTTTATATGGATATTTTTAAAAAGATGTGTTAATAATAGTTGTTCATGAAAAACTCCATGCATTAAAATATAGTCCTATAGAAATTGTTCAGGTCATAGATGATTACTTGTAGATTAATGAAAATAGAGTACATAAATTTCATTTATCCTTAAAATAAGTAATTATGTTGTATGAGGATACAATAAAAATTTATAATCTAAATGTGAGGAAATAATGAGTATTATTGAAAATCAAAAGAATACTTTAAACCTTAAGTGTCTTGAGAAAGTGGTGAGATAGAAAAACACTGAATCTATAAAACCAAATCCTCATATAATACAAAAAAAATCTCTTATAGAGTATCAATGGAAATTTTTACACTAATAAAGACTTAATCCAATGGTATAAGGAATGTAAAATCATCAGAAGTGTCATATTTTGATAAGATATTGAAAAAGTTAACCTAACACTCTAATGAATTTGTTTAAAATAATTCATGAGATATTAAACAAAGGTTTAATTTTATTGTGAAGTGGGTAAAGAGAGTTAAGGGACCCAACTATTCTAAGAAGGTGGAATTAAGAAAATAAAAGGAAAAGAGTTCCCCCAATTATTTCCTAAATAAAAATGTTTCAACAAGCAAAGAGAAAAAAAAATAAATCTATGTTCATCTGCTACTGTTGGTACAGTGGAAAGTTTAGACACATAGTTATAGGTTTTGGTATAATATTCCAGGGTATAAGGAACATATAAATCCAATAATTAGGTGCATAAAAGTGGAAAGAAAAGTAAAATCAACTATTTATACCCAATATTCACAAAAAAAGAAATATTTTCTAAAGTTTAATAGATTTGAATATCTTGAATGTAGCACCTCAAACATTTTATGGTATGTTTCTCTTAAATACACTGTATTCATTAAATAGCCCATATTTTGTGAATCACTAAGCCTCTATGGGAAAAAACATGTTTATTTATAATAGATAGTCATAACATAACCATTAAACTTATATTTGGCAGCTCATTGATTTGAATTTTGAAAATCTGACATACACTGTTGTGTTCAAGATGATATTTAGAGTCTGATAGAACTAACTTAATTTTCAGTGAATAGTAACCTACCATTATCAATAGTAACCTACCATTATAAATAGTAACATGCCCTTATGAATTATAACTTAAAATTATGATTTTTAATTTTACTCTTATGAATGGTGTCCATACCCTTGAGTATATAAGTGAATTTAGGAACCTTAAAAAAGATGAATATTTTAAGTGTTTATATATTTCGATTAAACAATGATTTAATTAAATATTTAATTAATAATATTTAGAAAATTATTTTTCAAAAATGGATTTCAGTTTTGGAATCTACACGTAAAAAAATTGTTAGGGTGAATTTCTGGGATTTTTCTGAAATACATGAATTTTTGATGAATAGTGAAATACCCTAATTTACAAAATAAGATAAATAAGCTAACTATAGAGTCATGCATGATGTTTTTCTGATGTAAGACCAATTGGTTCGAGGTCAAATGATAAAATTACTATTATTTTTCATGTAAGACTCACTATTCCTTATCTTGAGGGGAAATAATAAATTAATGAATTTTATATTGAGAAATTCCCTCTCTCCTCCACTATAAAAAACCCCCTTCATTCCCTCTTCTCTTCACTCCTCTCAAGCCTTGTGCCTAGCCAATATTCTAACCAAATAACTCCAAAAGATCCCCCCACGTCTAAAGATCCTAGCCTCTTCAAAATGCCAAAACCTCTCTCCTTAAGAGGTTCACAAAGGAGGAAGTCTCCCGATGTAAATTCCGCTTTCCAATTCCTTCATTTCTTTTAAATTCTTTTCTTTTTGTTTCTTTACTCCCCTCACTTCACCCAAATAGTATGATAAATCTATTAACATACATGTATTTGATTTTTTTTGATAATGGGATATTTCATTATCTTCTCTCTTTTCCCCACCCATTATTTTGAAAGAAAGGAAAGCACCGTTTGAGATGTGCTAATTTAACACATTCAAGGAAAATGTTTTATCAATTTATATTATAATAATTAATTATGGTTATGAAAAAATTTGTGTTATTATTGAACCAGATTA
Source organism: Viscum album (assembly GCA_963277665.1). Lineage (NCBI taxonomy): Eukaryota > Viridiplantae > Streptophyta > Magnoliopsida > Santalales > Viscaceae > Viscum > Viscum album. The sequence continues at coordinate 774,359,710 of OY728166.1, read as the reverse complement.
TTATAGCTATAATATATCATATTTCTTGTTCTTTAATCCTTTTTTACAAATGGTATTAATTTATAAATAAAAACATGTTCATTGTAATCAAACCCACCGATTAACCAAAACGGTTGTCACTAAGGTTATATATATAATAATTCGACCTCAATCTATGTAACCAATTTAAATTTAAAACTGTGTAACCTCACGGATGTTCACTAATATCATATAACTTCATTTTTGGACAACCACTTCAATCATTCATATTTATCCGAACATGAATATAACTAAACTGATCTTTTAAAACCAAGTAAACAAATGAGCCTCAACAATGAAATTGAACCTTATAAATAACCAAAAAGGCCTTTAATGGAACTACAAAGGGTAATAATAAATCATTTACAAAGATAAGAGGCTATTTAATTATTAATTAATAAGCCTAATGTTTTTATTGAGGTCTTTAATAACATATCAAGAACACCTTCAAGCATAAGGTAAGAGATCCCCTCTCTTACTTTTGTTCAAGAATATCCCCTATGTTGTGCTCTTTTATTTTTAATACCTAATGATGGGGTATGTTTTTTTACCTCCCACATACTTACCTTATGGCATATAAATAATGGGATACCCCTTTACCTCTCTTTAATCCCTCACAAGAACACTTGTTACCATGTAGAAAGTTTTGTAAGTGGTTTTTTTCATCTCACTTTCAACTATGTGAAATTTCCATTGTTTTCCTGTTATTTCTTATATATTGTATAGGTGTAATTCAATTTGATATATGATATAAAAATTCTATTTATGTTCATGGTATTTTATGACTTTTTTGTGGTTATTAAATTTTGGTCATACGACTCAATTGAATACTACACGGTAATGAGATTTGTCTAAATTTTCACTTCATTGTGACATGGTTAGCATTGTTCACCTACTCTTTATTATGTGGTGTACCTACTACCCATTTGAAATAACTTTTAAATTGAAATTTTATTCAGTTTTAATATCCATATACTATTATCATGGATATGATTATTGTCTAAACCTTATTCCATTTTACATACGGTAGTTATTTTGAATGTTGTTTTGAATGTGGAAATGTTGATGAATCTATATCCACTATTCTATACGGATAATGTAAAGGCATATTTCTCTTGTTTTTAATCTATATATAAAGAATTTTTTGGATATCCAGTGGTGGTTTTGGCCCTCTATAACCCCTCAATGCATCAGTAGGTCATATGAGACAAATCAGTTGGTGACAAACCCTTCGAGTTTATTTTGAAAAAATCATACGGATTTATACCCACAGAACTAAACAATTTTAACGGTATTATGGTATAATGTTCCAAATACAATAAGTTTAATTAATAATAATTATCTTTACTCATTATCAATTATGACTATCCATGAGGTTTTCATTATGACAAAATATTTGGAAGCAGTTTCATTCTCAGTTTATTGATGGCGCTAGTTTCTCATTTATTAACCATGCCATATTGATTATGAAATATTGTTTACAATTTAGTTATTTTAGATTCATGATTCCAATATTTGTAACCCTTACTAATCATTTGAGCTCACCCCTTTCATTTATTACTTTCAACAGGTGTTGAGGAAGAGATCATTTATCGAGTTCCTATGGATGCAGTTTTTAGTTTTTATTATGTATTGTATTTTGTAACCTTTTATAATGTATTTGTGAGTTACATCTATGTATCTAGTTTCTTCAAGACTACTAAAATGATCATTCCTTCTGAATTTTTGTTCCTTCTAACCATGATAATATAACAAGTAATGCACTAACTCAAGTCTGGAGGGGTCAGGGAGTTTCAATTGGTATCAAAGGAAGTTTTGTAGAAAACATGGAAACTAGATTTAGAAAACGTAGATTAGGGAAGAGTCCCTAAGAGAATTCTTTTGAGGATAAAAATACAAGAGAATTCTGGTATTTTGGTAAGGAATATATTATATGGATCTTTAACTAAATACATCCCTTTCTAGATATGAAAAGGTAGAGGGAGCTCTGGCATAGATGTATCTAGGGGTAAAACCTGAAAACACCACTTTGAGCTAGACTCGAACGGAAACTGGAACACGACAAAAAGCCTTGATTCACTCTTGGTTACAACAATCCCAAGGGATATTCTTAGGATAATTCATATTTTTATTTACAATCAATTACGAAGGAGTGAAATGTATATTATTCCTCAAAGAACCCATTTTTCTGATTATGGGATTATTCAGGCATATGATCTTAATTTATACTATGTATATTGTAAAGTTAAGATTATACATTATGATTCATACCCTAATCTAGTGTGTGCCATTATTTAGAAATGGCGTCTAATGGAAGAATGGGAATCAATACTCATGGGAAATATAGGGATCTACCTACTGAGCAAGTCAACGCGGTCAATGTTGGAGCAGATCAGATCATGAACATATTCGGGAAAATTAATCATGTTGTAATGAATAACCATTATACACCTGTGTTGGATCGTTTCATGTGGAAGAATCCCCCATCTTTTAGTGGGACTACTAATCCAGTGTTTGCTGAGTAATGGATCAAGCCCCTTGAAAATATATTCATGGAATTAAGATGCAATGAAAATGAAAATGTAGCACTTGTAGTATATTGACTCAAGGGAGATGTTGATGAGTGGTGGTCCCTGATTCAGAATACCACAAAGGAAGAAAAAAATAGAAAATGTGGAATGGAGGACTTTTAATGAAATATTCTTCAAAAAATATTTCCCTCATGAGAAACGAACCGAAATGAAGAGAAAATTCCTTGGCTTAAAGAAAAGAGAAGAAGACAATGTTTCTGCGTATGAGGCTACCTTCACAAGGATAGCTAGTTATTCCATATATTACATATGTGACTAGGCAGAAAAGGTTGATCATTTCTTTGAATCTCTTATGCCATGTCTTCGAAGGGCACTGACTTCTCCAAAATTTCAGTATATGATGAAATTGTATCAAGTGCCATCAAAATTAGGAAGGAATTTTCTAGATCAAATTTGGTCAAGGGAAACCAAGATAAAAAGTGGTACTACGATAACAAAGGTAAAGGTGAAGCGCCAAAGAAGAATAAGGGAATGAAGAAATTCCCATTATGTGAGAACTGTGGAAAGAATCATCTAGAGAAATTCTTGAAAGGCATGGGAGTCTGTTATAAGCATGGAGAAAATGGTCATCTATCTTATGAATGAGAGGGAAAGAAAAAAATTGATGATGTTTAATGAAAATATTTTAGATAGATGAAACACTATGCAAATGAGTGTCTTAAAGGCCAAAGAAACCTGCCTTAGAAAAATCCAAGAGATCAAGGGAGAGCTATGCAATTACAACTATGGAAGTTGAAGATCCTAATCAAGTAGTGGCAGTTACATTAATAGTTTCCTAAAACTTAGAAAAAACATTATTTTATTCAAGATCATCGCATTCATTTATATCTTCGTAGTTTTCAATGAAAATTAGACATTTCCAATTTGATTTAACAATGGATTTATCAGTTAAAACACCTAGGGGATGCATCATTGCAACAAAGGCATGTCTACCAGTCCCTCCTGTAAAACATAAACGTTCTTTAGTTTCTAACCTTATCATCGTAAAAATGAATTACTTTGATATAATTCTCAGTTTTAATTGGATCTCAAATTATGATGAATATATTTATTACAGGAAGAAGGAAGTCACAATTTTTGAAAATGGTTTAGAATCCCTTATCTTTAGAGAAGAAGCATCACCACTTGATTCTTATCTATATCCACCCCTAGTTTCTCTATGGAATGCAATTCTTGGACAGGAAGAGAACCCAATATCTATGGGTGAGGAAAGAAATCTTCAAATTGAAGATGTGCATATAGTGCAAGAATACGTTGATGTATTTCTAGAGGATTTAGTTGGACATCCTCTACAGCGGGAAATTGAGTTTTCCATTTACTTAATTCCTGATGAAAGTCCTATATCAAAGACCCCTTATAGAATGGCCACTGTGAAGTTAGTAGAGCTAAAGAAGCAACTAGAGGAGATGATTGACAATGGGTTTATTTCCCTGAGTGTTTCTCTATGGGGAGCCCCAGTCCTATTTGTCCAGAAGAAAGATGGATCCATGAGGCTATGTAATAATTAAAGGGACATTAATGATATCACAATAAAGAATAAGTATCATCTACCTAGGATTAATGATTATTTTGATCAACTTATTAGAGCTCAATACTATTAAAAGATTGACCTTCGATCTGAATATCATCAGCCACATGTGAGGAAGCAATATATTCCTAAGACAACATTTCGAACCAGGTATGGGCTTTATGAGTTTACTATGATGCCTTTGGGATTAACTAATGCACCCTCTATTTTCCTAGATTTAATGAATAGTGTTTTTAAAGAATATCTTGAAAAAAATTTTATGGCCTTCATTGATGTGTCCTGATATACTCAAAAATCTATGAAGACCATGAGGATCACTTGTGGATTATTCTGAAAAAGTTTAGATGAAATGAATTATATGGGAAGTTTAGAAAGTGTGAACTCTGGCTTCAAAAAGTTTATTTTCTAGGCCACATTGTTTCTAAGGACGGAATCCTAGTGGATCCTGACAAGACAAAGGCAATCCAAGATTGGCCTACGCCAATGAATATAACCGAGGTACACAATTTTATTGGCTTAGTAGGTTATTACCGATATTTCACCCGATATTTTTCATGTCTGGCTAGCCCACATACCAAGCTCACATGTAAAATAGTTTAGTTTGTGTGGATAAAATAGTGTACAAAATGCTTCAAATAATTGAAAAGAAGATTGGTAAATGCTCTGCTTTTGAGTCTTCCATATAAAAGTGATGAATTTTTGATATACAACGATGCAACATAGAATGGGATAAGATGAATCCTTATGCAAAATGATAATTTTATTGATTAAGAAACAAGACATTTTAATCCCCTTGAAAAAATTATCCAACTCATAATCATGAGTTAGCAGTCCTAATCTTTGCTCTGAAAATAAGGGGACATTATCTCTATGGAAAAAGATGTGAGATTTATACAGACCACAAGAGTTTAAAATCCATATTCACAAAAAAAGAACTCATCATGAGGAAAAGGAAATGGCTCAAGTTAGTAAAAGATTATGTTTATTCAATACACTACCACCTCAGAAAGGGGAATAAGGTGGAAGATGCATTTATCATGAAAGATTGTGGACTTCTGACTCAAATGGGGATAGAGGGAGAAACTATATTTTGGGATCTACTAAAGATTGATATGGGAATTGTTAAAGAAGTGGAAACATCATTTCTCTTTCAAATGATTGCTAACCTATCTTTATTAGACAAGATAAAGAGATCTCAATCTGATGATGAGAATGTGCATAAGAAAATTAATGTTGTTAAGGATGGCAGACTAGCTGACTTCTTGTGTGAAGAAGGAGTTCTAAAATTTGGGAAGAGGTTATGTGTTCCATCAGTACATGAGCTAAAAGGGTAACAATTAGACGATAATCATAGCTCAAATTTCTCTATACACTTGGGTAACACCAAGATGTATAGAGATATGGAGGAATATTTTTGGTGGGATAATATGAAGCTGGAAATTGCTGACTACATGTCAATGTGTCTAGTTTCTCAATAAGTGAATGTAGAGAGAAAACATTCCAAAGGAGTGATTCAACCTATACCTATTCCTATGTGGAAGTGCGATACCATTACGATGGATTTTTTAATAGGACTGCCGAGTACACCTTGAAGTAATGATGCAATATGAATAATTGTTGATTGTTTCACATAATCATCACATTTCCATCCAATAGGTGAGGATTTACCACTTGAGCTCCTGGAAAGACATTATGTTAATGAAGTTGTAATAATTCATGTTACACCTCTATCAATTGTGTGTGATTCAGATCCCCAGTTTACATCAAAATTTTAGAAATGTATCTAGAAGTATTTGAATACTGATCTTCATATGAGTATTGCTTAACCCCCCCAAACGGACAGAAAGTATGAAAGAACTATTCAAACTCTAGAAGAGATGTTGAGGTCATGATCTCATGACTTCCAAGGTATGTGGGATCAACACTTTCCTTTGGTAGAATCTTACTACAACAATAGTATCCATTTTAGTATTCAAATGGCTCTATATGAAGCATTATATGGAATGTGATGTTGAACTCCAACTTATTGGGATGAAGATGGGGAGAAGACACTTATAGGCCCATAAATTATTGAAGAGACCATGGAAAAGGTGAAGACTATACATGCCCATATTAAAGCAACCCAAAGTAGGAAGAAGTGTTATGATGACAACTGGAGAAAAGATTTGGAATTCCAAGTGTAAGATCATGTATTTATGAATGTGTCACCATAGACGGGTGTCTTAAGGTTTAGTAAGAAAAGGAAATTGAGCCCCAGGTACATCAGAACAATTGAAATTCTAGAATGAATCAGAGCTGTATCTTACTGTTTAGAAATTCCTCAAAGTCTCTCCAGAGTTCATGATTTGTTCCACATGTCATTATTAAATAAATACATGCCAGACCCAGTGTGTGTACTCCTATATGATGAAATAGAACTGTAACCTGATTTTTATACTATGAAAAGCCTATTGGGATTCTTGACACAAGGGAGAAGGTATTGAGAAATCAGACCACTCGTATAGTAAAGGATCTTTAGAGAAACCAGAATATGAAGGAAGTAACATGGGAATATGGGGATGTAATAAAAAATAATCACCCACATCATTTTGGTGGGCTTTATACATAAAATTTCTGGAACAAAATTTTCAAAGGAAGGAATAATGTACCACCTCAAACATTTTATGGTATGTGTCTCTTAAATACAATATATTCATTAGATAACCTAAGTTTCATGAATCACATAGCCTCTATGGAATATAACACGGTTATTTATAAGATATAGTCATAACCTAACCATTAATCTTACATCTGGCAGCTCTGTGATTTAAATTTTGAAAATATGACATACACGGTTGTGTTCAAGATGATATTTAGAGTCTGATAGAATTATCTTAATTTTTGGTGAATAGTAACCTACCCTTCAGAATAGCAACCCACCCTTATGAATTTTAACATTCCCTTATGAATAGAAATATGACTCTTATGAATGGTATCCATACCCTTGAGTGTATAAATAAATTTAGAAACCTTAAAAAAGATGAATATTTTAAGTGTATATATTTCGATTAAATAATAATTTAATTAAATAATTAATTAATTGTATTTAGAAAATTTATATTGGAAAATGGACTTCATTTTTTGATTCTACAAGTCAAAAAATGGGTAGGGTTAATTTTTGGTAATTTTCTGAAATACCTGAATTTTTTATGATTAGTGAAATACCATAATTTATAAAATAAGATAATAAGCTAATAATAGAGTCATGCATTATGTTCTACTGATGTAAGACCAGTTGGTGTGGTATCAAATGATAAAATCTCTATTTTTTGTCATGGAAGAGTCAATATTCAATTTCTTATGGGGAAATAATAAATTAGTGAATTTTATATTGAAAAATCCCCTCTCTCCTCCAATATAAACCCCCCCTTCACTCCCTCTTCTCTTTACTCCCCTAAAGCCTTGTTCCTTGCCAATATTATACCCAAATATCTCCCTAAGATCCTCCCCCACGTACAAAAGCTCCAAAAATACTTAAAATACCAAAACCTCTACCCTTAAGTGGTTCTCAAAGGAGGAAGTCTCAAGAGGTAAATTCCTCTTTCCAGTTCCTTCATTTCTTTAAATTTCTTTTCTTTTTGTCCTTTCCTCACCCCCTTCAACCAAATAGTATGATAACTCTAGTAACACACATATACTAGAATGTTTTTATGCTAATGGGATATTTCATTATCTTTTCTCCATTCCCCACCCTTTATTTGAACGAAATGAAAGCACTATTTGAGATGTTCTAATTTATCACATTCAAGGGAATTGGTTTATCAATTTCTATTATAATCTTTAATTATGTTTATGAAACCATTTGTGTTATGGTTGAACCATATTATTATATATGTAATATATCCAATTTTTATTTTTTGTAATCCTTTTGTACAAATGGTATTAAATTATAAATAAAAACATGTTCATTGTAATCAAACCCACCGATTAACCAAAATGGTTATCGCTAAGGTTATATATATATGTATATTATAATTCGACCTCACTCTAAGTAGAAAAATTAAATTTAAAACCATTTAGTCTCCTGGATTTTCAATAATAACATATAACTTTATTTCTGGACAAACACTTCCATCTTTCATATTTATCCAACATTGAATATAAGTGAACCGATCTTTTAAAACCAAGTAAACAAACAAGCCCGAACAATGAAATTGAACCTTATAATTAATCAAAAATCCCTTCAATGAACTAAAAAGGGTTATAATAAATCATTTACATATAGAATAGTTTATGGAATTTTGAATTAATAAGCCTAATTTTTTTACTCAAGTATTTCGTAACATGTCAAGAACACCTTCAAGCATAAGGTAAGGGATCCTCTCTCTCACTTTTTCACAAGAATCTCCCCTATGTTGGGCTCTTTTATTTTTAATATCCAATGATGGGGTATATTTTATCACCTCCCCCATATTACCCTTATGAAAAATAAATAATGGGATACCACCGTACCTCTAATTAATCCCTCATAAGAACACCCGTTACCATACCGAAATGTTTGTAAGGGATTTTTCTCATCTCACTTTCAATTCTGTGGGATTTCCATTAATTACCTCTAATTTATTATATGTGGTATAGGTGTACTGAAATATGTTATATGTTATCATGATTCTTTTTATATTCATTTTATTCTATAATTAATTTGGTGGTTATTAACTTTTGTTCATATGACCCAATTGAATACAACGTGGTAACAAGTTTTGTCTCAATTTTCACTTCTTTCTGACTTGCTAGGCATTGGTCACCTACTCTTTCTTATGTGGTGTACCTACTACCCATTTGAAATCACTTTTCAATTGAAATTATATTCTATTTAAATTTCCATATTCTTATATCATGGATATGATTATTTTTTTAGTCGTATACCATTTTACATACGGTATTTATTTTGAATGTTGTTTTGATTGTGGAAATGTTGATGAATCTGTATCCTCTATTCTATATGGATAATGTAAAGGAATATTTTTCTGGTGTTGAATCTATGTATAAACAATGATTTGGAAATCCATTGTTGGGTGGGTCCCGCTACAGCCACATGATGAATTGGTAGGTCTCATGAGACAAATCAGTTGGCGACAAACCCTTCGAGTTTGTTTCCCAAAAAACCATATGGGTTTCTACCCACAGAACTAAACCATTTTAATGGAAATATGGTATCATGTTCTAGATACATGAAGTCCAATGAATAATAATTATCTTTTTTCAATATTAGTTGTTACTATCCGCGAGGTTCTCACTATGACAAAATCTATGGATACAATTTCATTCTCAGTTTATTAATGGCGTTAGTTTTTCATTTATTCACTGTGATATATAGATTATGTCAAATTTTTTACAATTCAATTATTAATAATTCATGCTTCCGCTCTCTGTAACCCTTACTGAGTATTTGAGATCACCCCTTTCATTGTTTACTTTCAATAGCTGATGGAGTAGAGACCATTTATTTAGTTCTTGTGGATGTAGTTTTTAGTTTTTATTATGTATTGTATTTTGTAACCTTTTCAAATGTATTTTTTAGTTACATCTATGTATCTAATGTCTTGAAGACTACTAAACTAATCATTCATTAGGATTTTAATTCCTTCTAACCATTCTAATATAACAAGTAATGCACCGGCTCTAGTCTGGATCGGTCGGGGTGTTACATTGAATATTTTTGTTAAATTTGTGTAAGAAATGGACATGATGAAGAAATGTGTTAGTTCACATCTACCAAGAATAACACATGTTCTACTAATAGAAAAATTCCACCAAATCAAATGGAAAGTGAAAGAAAGATATATTTTAAATCTACATTGGGTTGTAAACAAAAAAATAAAAGGAGAATGTTACAACCAAAAAGAATTATTTAGAAATTTATGTGCCTAAAAAAATGTCACATATGTGGAAGAAATGGCTACTTCATGGATATGTGTAAACGTTCATTGATTATTCAAAATGGTGGAATAAATCATAATAAAAAAATTCAATCAATATGAGAAAGACATAAGAGGATTAGAATTGTGGAATTTATCTCTCATGTAGAAGATTAAGATCACGAAAAGTTACCTATAAAGAGTAACTTACTAAATGTTAAGAAGTTATGTGAAATATGTATGTTAGTTAGCTGCACAACTGAAAATTTCATTAAAATATTACCAGGCTACGAGAAGTTTGTAATAAACTGGGAAAAATTCGAATATAAATAGTGGTTTTGTAAGGAAACATAAACATAAGAAGAAATTTTAAGTTATTCGGAAAGATTTCATGGTTAGCTAGACCAGTTACATAAATAAAGAAAGTTGGAAGTTAAAGAAAATAAGAAAAATTCACATTCCTTGATAGATGACATTAAGAAGGCCTACTGCACAAATTTTAAAGAATAAAAGAGGTGAATAAATACAATCCATCCAAGAATCTATTTATTTGTAAAGACAAAGGGGAAGGCATGAAGATCACTAAAGTGAAGAAGGTTTTTGGGTCGTTTAAACTTTCTCACCCATCTGACTAAATCTGAATGGCTAATAATGTTCCATCTTAATTCATTATGAGTTTTGTTAGAACTTTTGTGGAAATGTGTATTTAAGGATATTATGTTATGGGAGATTCCTAAAGTAGAAATATGAAGCTGTTTTATAAATATTTAGGTAGATTTTCTATCATCCCAAATTCAAAATAAAACTAAGGTATAAATTTGAAATGGAACATATTTTTATGAAACATTATGTATAATTTTGAAAATGGGGTGAAAACCATCTCAACTATAATCTTGAACATTTTTGATATATTTCTTGAGATGGTTATAGGAAATTATGTTAGGTAATAATTAGATCAAACATTTCCCTAAAATAATTTTTTTTTTGAAAAGTTGGAATCACTTTAAAAAACATCATGGATAAATTTGATGTAGAGTTAAACACTCTGGTTTTCTACATTTATCATTGTTCAAATAGACATGTAGTTGGATGATATTATCATTATTTATTAAGTAAAAGTAATGCCTTCCTTCTCTCAAGGACATGAGAGTTTATAATTTATTCTCTAGAATAAAAGACAAGAATAATATTAGATGTGATGAATTTCCCTCCTAAGATCCAAAAATGTTAACAATGGATATTTAGAATTCAAAAAGGGAAGATAATTTATTTCCTCATTATAATGATCTTTTAATAGAAATATCATTTTAATTCATTATCTATAAGGGGGAGAAATGTGTCATTGAATTTTATGAAAATAATGTATTAAAAGCAAATCAAAAGTGGACGATTGAAGATCCTTGGGATGTTTTTTGTGGTTCATATTGTATATGATTTCAATATTTTATAAATTAAATGATAAATTTAAAGATTAAATGAAGAATTATTTATATAATATGGTCGATGTTTTTAGGAAATATTTATAATAAAGTGAGTTAGGAAAGTAGGGAAGAATAATGTTAGAAAGTTAGGATATTTTGTAAGAAAATTTCTTAACAATGTTAGATTTTAAATTTATAATTGTTCAAGTTTATAATATCATGGAAAACTCATGAAATAATAATTTGATTAAAATTTTATGTTGAAGATTTTTAGACACATATTTTTAGATACATTTTTTTGGGAGGACAATTCAGACATTGATTATATAATAATAAAAATTGTTACAAAGTTTGTGAGGTTTTGTAAAATGTGAAATAAATACCAAGTGTAACATGAAATTAGATTTTTTATATCTATACAAATACCATGGGAGATAATTCAGTGTATTTTAAGTCAAATTATTTTAATTTAAGAAATATTCATGTGACTGAAGACTTTATAATTTTGAACAATGTGTTCAACCATGTTCTCTATGTTAAGATAAATGAAAAAAGGTAGATGAATCCAATTTTCAATAGAGTTAAGAGTAGAAGAGATTATATAAAAATAGTTTATATGATTTTTTAATATTTAAGTTTTTCTATAGACTATTTAATTTTTAAATCTACAGAGTTTCAATGTGAGTCGATACATCATATGGAATAAAAAAATTTGAAACGTTGAAAAAACATTCATGAAGTAATAGATGAATTTTTGTCAAGATTACACGATGTTGTGAGCTAAGGTAGGATGATTGGACAGAGGAATATGAGTTCCCAATATATAGGCTATAAAACATTGAGGTTGTGAAGTGATAAATTTCACATGAACAGGAAGAAAATTAGAAGAATAAATATCAGAAAAATAAGAATCAGATGAACATTTATGAAGAAGTCCCTCAAATGAACAAGTATGAGAAATATATAATGTTTGATATGATGTAAAGTGACTATATGATGAAAAAAAAATATTTAACATAAACCGTTATTATGATAAATATTGGTTGATGAGAGGTTTATGATAAATTGATAAAGAATCATCAAATATATAATTGTATGATGTTATATCGGCTAGAAAAGTGTGATTCAAGTACAAAGTTATGAGAAGAAGAAATGTTATTGAACAAAATTTTTTTAAACATGTTGATCAGATAGAATTTTCGTATGAAGGGAATAAGTTAAATTGAATTTCAGGTAGAAATATCAAACAAAACGATTTGGAAAAATATTTTATAACAATTTCACCAAAAATACATTTCACTGGACAAACGATGTTTCTATAGAGACATCAAATAAACTTCTTCCGAATAGAGACTATGTATATTTACATCAATCATTATAAATCTCATAAGTATTATAATGCAATGCATTATTAGTTGGTTACTCATATTTCAAAAAATGATTGATTGATAAAACTTCTCTTAATGTGTGATGTTAAGAATGTTCAAGAAAATTTGGAATTGATAGAGAATTCCAGAACCATCAAAAAGATTATAGTATACTCTAAAATATATGATAATTTAATAATAAATTCAGTTCAAGTGTGAAAATGAATTTGATTTCTAACCAATTTCACTTTGGGAAAACCTATATAAATGGGGTGGAAATTAGATTTTAAAAATAGACTCTTCATGGACAAAACATGATGGTACACTATAGAGCTTCTGTTATAAGTGAGGTTCCAACTGATATTCATTTTCATGAAGGATAATTATGATAGACATAAGAAGTTTAGATTAGAAGAATAAAAAATAAAATTCGTTTGGAGAGATGATAAATAATAATTGGACATTTTATTTGTGTAGAAAGTTGAGACACATAGATTTTGAGAATTAGACAGAGTATCCATATTGAATGTTGAGGAATAAGGATTTTGAGTATCAAACATAGTTTCCTTGAGTAAAATTGAGGTTTAGTGGTTGAAAACATTTATATAGAATGTAGGTTCTTTGATATGTACAGTTTCAGTGATGCACACCAGTCAAATAGTCATTCGAATGAAGAAAAGAGGACCAAAGGGACTTTTCCGGATAGAGAAATCAGATGAAATTTCTGGAAGAAGCATAGAGAGTTGTTTTTTCAAAGATTCATACATTTTTATGGATAAATTTTTGTAACCCACATATTATAAACATACAAGAGTTAGTATAATCACATATCAAGAGATATGAGGTGCTTCTTTGGAGATAACTCAACAGTGGTATGTAGTATAAATACCCACACTTGTAATTGAAGAAAATATTATTAGTGGAAGAATCCATGGATCCATTGGAGTTACCCTAATAAAGATTTATGTTCCCAAACTAGGGATAAACCTTGTAAATATTTCATGCCATATTTACTTTATTATCATTTTATTCCTTTGAGTAATAAAATTTGTCAAGGAAAATAACTCAAACAAGCTATAGGGTTAAAATTTCATAAATTTGAAAATTTATAAAATCAAAACTATTCATTTAACCCCCCTATCATAGGTTCAATGATCATAAGTATCTTCTAAATCAATAAGAATAAAATATCTTAATAAATTTATATTAGATGATATAAAAATTTAGGAAGAAAATTATCACTAGTAAAAGGACAAAATGATAGGATAATGTAAAATATTTGGATGATCTAAAAAACACATTATGCTTAAAATGCAATGAGTTAGAAATAAAATTTAAAATCTTAAATCTACTCAAGATGAATCTTCATGAAATTCCATGACAAAATCCACTACCTAAGTTTATAATGGGATTTATTTTTCATGGAAGAATCATTATTGTGACAGAAATAATTTAAATGTATCAGAAGTATCATATTCTTAAAATTTGAATAATATGGTAAAACCATTTTTTGATGAATATGTATGTACTAAATTCAGTAATTTAATAACTACTGGTTGTGGCCTTAAGAAAAAATGGTCAAATAAGTGTGATGAGAATACCGGCACTTCTATAAAGTTGTAAGAAACAAGGAATTAAAGAATTTCCCAATAAAATGTTTGGATGGAAGGAATGAATATTCAAGAACATGAAGGTGCCTTCACTAGCCCAGATTACATTAAGGAAAAAATAGTTACATTTCTTAGATAGAACTAGTATTGTTTACTGTTTCAACACCAGGACATTGTGTATTGGTACAAAATTCCAAGATATAAAAAGTAAAGGTGTCCTTTGTTTAGGGGGAGCCCAATAGAAGATAAGAAAAATGTAGCGAATTATAATAAAAGTACATGAAAGAATGAATTTTTTTTTACAACCAAAAGATTTTAATATCATGACAAATTCTATTCAATATGTAAGAATTTTATCCATAATCCGAATGTTTGAATTGGTACCATGACTAAAGAGACTGAGAAATATATGGAATAAATCTACAGATAATACAATGGTTATAATGAATGAAAAATTTCAGCACGTGAAAAATAAACATATTTAAAAAGTTTACATGGTTTTATGTCCAAAAAAATTGGAGGAAGAAATGAAGTTGGATTTATAATTTTAGAAGAATAATTCACACAATTTGAAAAATAAAAAAGCTTTAAAATGGAATCCATATTGGCCAACAAGATTAAATATTAGAAAATAATGGATAAAAACATGAGGAAAATTGAAACTCAAGTAAATAATGTTTCAAAGATTAGAAAACATTTCCACAACTATTTATCTAACTAATGAGAAGGAAATTCCACCTTATTCCTTCATATGTTATGGTTAAATAAATTTGTAATGGAATTGAAGGTGATTCAATAGAGAGGGAGGTTAATGAATTGATGGAAAATATGGAGGCAGTAAAGTCTGGAAGAAATATATCTATTGATTGATGGAACTAAATTTTTTTTATTCATGTGTTTTACTAAAAAATGTGATAGTAAGACAAAAATATTGGACCTGATGTATCACTTGTGAAGTCATTAATGTTTTGAATAGAAGTAATGGAAATCACATGAACAAAATTTGGGGCTATATACAATGTAACTAGAAGAATTTGTTGTCTTATATTAGTTGGGTTACTAAAAGGAAATATGAAATCATAATACCTAAAAGGGAGATTTTATGTTATTGAATGTATCAAATGAAGGAAATTTGGAATGAAGGAATCATTTATAATGGTGAGGTTAATTGTGTTTGGTTTAATGGAAGGAGGGCCTGTGTTACAACTACGACGATTGAAAAAAATGTAGTTAAAAAACATGAAAGATAAAAGCTGAAATTTATGGAATAAGAGAGTCATGTAGAGAGACACAATACACTATATGAGTTCAATATTTCTTAAACACATGAAATTTTAATGAAATAACATCATCATAAGATAAATTTAATGAAGGATAGAATGTATTTGTGTATGTTGTGAGTTCTCAAATTCTATCTTGAATATATAAAAGTTATGTGACATAACATATATATAGATATAAAATATTCTTGAAGGGGGTCTTCACCTACACAACATGAATAAGAACACACTATTAATCCATGATCACTAGAAATAGATGTATATGCTTGGATGTTAGAGTATTAAATAGTCTAATTAACTAAAATAACAATTTATCATAAGATAAAAACAGTATACATTACAAGAAAAAATCACCATAGTTTCATTAATTACAGTTTAAAATAATCCGTAAGTAATTTTAAATTACCTGAATCATGAGTAGATAATATTTTAAGAGAAGGATGTAGTAATCTTAGTACAAATAAGAGATTTTATTTTATAAAAAATCTATATAAGTATAGGTTTAAAGAACTGAGAAAAATATCTATGATATTTTCATAAAGATAATATTGAATTTTCCAAGTGAATTATGCATTACTATAGTATAACATGAAGAGCGATTATTATAATGGAATTAATGTATATGATAATCATCAGAACAATGGAAGTGTTCAACAATTATAGATGAGGTAAAATAGAAACACACACAAGGAGTAGAAGTGGAATCTTGAACTTTGTCTGTAGGACCATCTCAATATCTATAATGAACTCATGAAGAGTATTATAGTCTCCATGAAGTAAAAAATACGTGGATAGTTTATATAATTTTATACCATGGTAAATATTACCATTAAAAAAGAGAAACATTTATCAAAATCACGCACATTTATTCAGAAGAACATTGTTTTCTCAGGATCACGAAATAGAAGAATGAAGGCCTGAATAGAGTTTCTAGGAGTATATATTTCATAGAGGTGTTTTGAGAATCCAAT
The DNA here is from genome assembly GCA_963277665.1 of Viscum album. Taxonomy (NCBI): domain Eukaryota; kingdom Viridiplantae; phylum Streptophyta; class Magnoliopsida; order Santalales; family Viscaceae; genus Viscum; species Viscum album. Next base: position 774,343,027 of record OY728166.1, on the reverse strand, counting down.
GGTTAGTGTAGTATTTTTGGATAATGAATTTGACATATGGAGTATGGAAATAGATATCTCCTATGAGTTTTATATTTCTAGAAAATTGGATTTTGTAAATGATATTATTATCAAAGGATAATATTATTCTAGAAGCAGATGTAATGGCTCAATGATGAAGGATTTCAGAAGAAGAATGATTTTTTTGAGAAGAAGATATTGGTGGCGCAATAGAAGTACTAAATAAATATTTGATGTATTAATGAGAAAATAGAAAACTTTTATCTATTTATACGGGAGTGGAGAGTGCATGAATACAATTTGTATGGAAGAAGATAAATAAAAATCCCCAAAATATCAAAATTATGTCACATATGTACACTTGACTAGAATAAAACATAAATATTCAATATGATCTATTTCACTAGAAGATAATGTTTTTGAACATATGATGTTACTCGGGTTTAAGTGAAATGACTATATAATATAAGGAGTCATAATTCATATAAATCCAACTTTATTGAAGAAAAAATGAGTGAATACATTTATTCTTTAAGTTTTAATATCTGATAATGAGAATACACATGATCAGTAATTGGAAGGATACAAGCATGAATGAATTAAATGTTGTTTACTATGAGATACGATCTTCATATAACAATACAGTATAATAATAAACTCGCCTAAATAAGAAGTAATTTAGATTTAATGGAGATATGTATGAAAGGATATTAGAATGATGATTTTGAAATAAAAGACAAAAATTAACTAAGTCTAAAGGGATGTAGTGTCAGAATGATTCTTAAATTGATCAATATCTAAAATTCAATAGACAAAACATTGATGAACCCAAATAATAGAAATCGAGATTATGATGAAGATGTTCCGGAAATATAAAATTCAGATATTTCTAGTTTCTATCATCTTAATGTATGTTTTCTATACTACATATTCTCATGTAAAATATAATTTTTCAATGATGTGTAAAATTTATTTGTAATAAAAACTATTTTCACAAAGTGAAAGAAACTTACAATTTTATTATTGAACTTTTTTGATCCATTTGTTGAGATTTATGTAGGAATGTATGTTCCCTAAAAAACTATATGAACATATCCCTAAAAGATGGTTTTTAAAAAAATTTACATCACTTGATATTTTTAGGATAAATTTAATATGTGGGTTAATAAGACTTGTTTTCTACCCCAAGAATGGATCACATAGAGATAAATTTGATTGATTTTTGACTTATTTTCTTAAGAAAAGTGATATTATACTTCTCTCAAGGAAATCAAGTTTTATATTCCATTCAATGATGTAAAATGAAGAAGAAGAAAAGGTGTGAATAATGTTTCTTCCCTAACACAAACATACAATAAGGGGGATTCATATTCATATCATTAATGGGGAGAGAATGTTGTGGAAGAATATCTATCACATGGAGGAACTTTTATTTATTATAAAAAAGGGGAGATAAATTCATTGAATGTTAATTGGAAATTGGTATTAATAACAAATCTAAAAGGGGAAATTGAAGAACTCCTAGGATGATGAAGATTGAGGTGTTATATTTTTTGTTAATAAATTAATGAAAATATAATTAATGAATAAAATAATATAAATTATATTGAAGTCACTTATTACTATTCCACAAGTATAATCCTCATAAGAAGAATCATTGTAAGATGGAATAATCAGAAGAAGAAACTCCATAGATGCATGTAATCAGAACAAAAGATGATGGTTGTTGATGTTGGAATTCAATGAAGTATTTTGATCCAAACGAATCCAAAAAAATTAAGATGTTTTACTATTCGATTAATGAAATTACATCACATTATCAAAAGACCAACTTTGATTCATGCTACTCATAGTATGGAAAGATATTAGAGGATCAGATGAACTGAAGCTGAAGGTCCACTAGAAATATGTTCACATAGAGTATGTTCATCAGAAGTACATTAATCTATAGTAAATTAATCAAAAGTATGTTCACCTAGTGTTAATTAAACATAAGTACATTCTCATGAAGTATTTTCACCTAATGTATGTTAATCATAACTATGTTCCCTGAAATTAAATTCTTCTTAAGTACATTCAATAGAATTGTTTTCACCTAATGTACATTCACCTGAAGTATATTTCCTTGAAGTACATTGGATAGATGTATGTTCATCTGGAGTACATTTACAGTAAGTTTCTGAGCATCTTTATATAATAAATTGTAATTAAAATATGTTATGATAACAGATAGATAGTTTTTCAAATTTCAACGTCAGGAAAGGAAGTTATTGATTCTATCCAAGTTTTAAGGAAGATTTTGGTGCCCAAATTTTTAGTAATATTTTATGAAGATAGATAAATTCTAAATTTTAAGAGTTTCTTAAATATGTTAAATGAAATATTTGACTAGATAAGTCTAGCAAGAAGAAAATCTCTTCACCATTTATTAAAATAAAATAAATGTACAGAGGAGGCGAGCGGGGAAAACAAAGGAAATTTCCCTCACTCATCAAGAAAAAAGTTACATATCATAATAGGACATATCATTCCCATAATCAGAGTCATCAGCAGTTTCCCACATAGATTGGGACTTACCCTAGTTCAAGATCTTAAGAATATCAGAATTCACCTTACCTGAAAACATGGAAGAGGATCGGGTAGACACAGTCCGAGGTTTATTAGTATAGTCCTTCCTTGAAATTCTCTTCAGAGGAGAAAGAGTGAGTCTCTTACTGTCAGCCACCTTCTCTTGTCCTGTTAAAAGTGCATCATTAAAAAATGTGTGGCCACTGCTTGTCATTACCATCAACGGCGTGAAATCCATCCCTTCTGAATCAGAAATGTTACCACACTTCTCAGATGTTTAATATGAAAACAACATTTTCTAAATCTCCTGATGACCATCAGCCTGTTGAGATGATTCTTTGTTTGGGAGGTCATCACCCTCCAACGACTCATGGTAGGTTGGATCATGTTGTAAGACATCACCCCCCAAATTAGAAGCAGATGTACCCACCTGCACATTCACATTGAGAATGGGAGTCAGACCACCAGTTCCACCTCGTTATGAGCCCCCACTAGAAAAATCACTCATATGAGGAACAAGAAACCAAGGACCCTGCCTCTTCATCGAGGAAGAGGTTTTTCCTTTCCAAGCATCTGCCACAACATTGGCCACATCAGCATTATTCAAATATGCACATCCATCACCATTCGGAATGTTCTGCACTGACTGCCTCATCAATTTGTTCCTACAATGTGTCTCAGAATGACCTTTTAGAGAGTAGATGGAACAAATCAAATTTTTACGACATGTGTCTGTAGAGTGACCAAGTGTCTGATAGGTAGAAGAAAAATGAATAAGTCTCTCGTACTCCACCTTTAAAGGGATGTCATCATCTAAATCTGATAGAATGATATTATTAATTAATCCCATTCCTAAGTCCACATCCACAAGCACTCTACAAAAAATTTCCAAACCTGGCTGTCTTAGTGGAACGATCCATCTTAATTAGAATACCAACAGAGGAGGAAAGATGAAAGGGAATTTTTGTATGACAGAGTATCCAGTTGAGTCCAATAATTTTTATCCACACCTGAGTCCTAGTATTCTTTACAGCAAATTGGTGATAATAGAAGTCCCACTCTTGGAAGAAAATCATACATGGTTTTAACGAAGTTGAACCAATCCCCCAAGCCTTACGCTTCATTTCATCAGATGAAAAAATGATGTGAAAAAACCTCTGTCCATAGTTATGCACCTATAGTCAGAAAAATTACAAAAAACAGATAACATTGGAATCAAATCATCAAACATCCAAAGCTTACTGCCAGTGGGAAGAACCAACCTGGCAACAATAGAAAATATGCAAATCTTGAATCTATCATAGATAGCTTCTTTATTTGCGATCACATGGGCAGTGTCCCCCTTTTGGAAAATATGCTTAGGAATCGCACCCTTCAACTCAATAAAATGTCTGCTGCTTGAGTCCCTCACATGAGAAAAATTCATTGCAGTATTCAGAAAAACCAAATTTCCAGCATTAATTGGAACCACCCCGGTAGTGCTGGAAGTATGGATCATCTCAGAATCATCAGCCGTAGGCAACTCTGTAATGCGAGCCGCCGCAGTCACCCAGCCAGAATCCTTCATATCAGTCAAATTTGAAGAAACATCCTTCTGTCTCACCAGATCGCCATGCTCACTCGGAGCTTTAACATGCTTCAAGGCATGAAACCCGATAGAAGCCCTATCAAGAGTAATACCACCTGATATTATCACCGGAGGACAACACTTGTCTACCATCCCCGTGCAGTGCTGATCGATACCTGAAACAACTGGAGGCCCGTAGATCTCAGATCTAATCGGCTCCTAAAAAGATCCATGGGATCCCGTATCACCTGAATTAAAAACACCAACGCCAGCCACGTCGCCATTCAGAAGAACACCACCAAGAAAATGTGGGAGAGACATCCCGTCTAGATCTACACTGTCGAGAGGGTGGAAACACCATTGAAAAATGATTAAGTTAATGTGATGTAGAAATATTTGAGATAAGAAGTTTCTGATAAGAACGTTCAAGGAATATTCAGTTTTGTCGAAGTTATTGAGAAATAAAAACAAGTATGGTTTCAAGGAAAATTATTAATTTATAATGAATCTATTTAACAACCTATATATGTAATGATTATTAATGTTTCTAAATTAGAAGTATCTAGAATCACAAATTTTGAAAGATGGATTGGCTGACATTCTTGTATGTTTAGAATAAGATTGGAGTCAATTAATGTGCTATCTATATGGAACATCATAAAGACAATTTAAAAAAATGTGGTTACAATATCAAAATTTGTATTCTGGAATGGAGGTATAAGATTTTGTGATATAGTTTAAATATTCTTCACTTGTGTTATATAGTTAATCATTTATATTAAGGGTGATTCCTTCCCATAACACTTGTAATATGTGATTGAAATAATAGTGGAAAATATGTGACATAGGTGATTTCAAAAATAGAACATAGTAGTCATACCACATTAGGGATGAGCTTTTAAAAATCTCATTGTGATATTATTTACATTCATTATATACATTACTGGTGTCTCCAAAATTAACCCATGTTTTTAGGGTTATGGAGTCGCTTGTATTATAGCTTATGTTGTCAAATCCTTAGAGACCTAAGAAGAAACCTATAGACACGTACATTCTATGGAATGATTTTGGTTATGAAGTGAACAAATCTGGGATTAATTTACATAAGTATAAAATTTCACAAATAGATATATGTTATTTCAATTTTGATAAAGGTTTTATCCTATGTTACTATAAGGTATGTAAGGGATGATTTTTTAAACAATTTCAATTTCATTAACTCAAGAAGGAGTCATGAAATGAATTCAAACAAACCTCATCACCTAATGGTTAAAAACCTTCACAAAAACATGATAATCAACTATAAACTTTTAGGATAACTATCATGAGAACTTTAAGGTAAAGTATCTTATTTGAATATAAAATTGGGGTGATAAAATTAAATAATGAAGAAGAGAGAGAGAAAATAACTGAATAAAAAAACTCAAAAACGAAATTAATAAACAATTAAATGTTTTCAAATAACATCCAATCTAGCCCCTTACAACTCCCTTGTAGCAAACCATAAAATATTTAGCCTTCCATTGGTGAAATGTTCTCAACAGATGCAAGAAGTAAACTTATGAGGTCAGAATTGAAGAATTAAAACAACAAAATAACGATCACTTCATTGTCCTGTGATAAATTTCACAAGGCTTGGTGTCAATAGATTCAAATAATGTGGAAATTGTATCAACATGATATAAATAATAATATAATAATTGGAAAGGAATAACTTTTGTTTATGAAACTTAGGTGATTTAAACAACATAAAAGAGAATGAGATGTGGTTACAAACTCAAAGTGGCAGCATAACATTACATAGAAACTAAAAAATAGGATTCTTCAAATCCTTTTCCAACACTAACTTAAATAGGAATTTTTTAATCCTTTGGTCGATCCTTAAATAGTTGAAGTCACCCTAATTAATTATGGTAGGCCTAGGTGGGTGGAAAGGTAATTGAGAAGAGACTTTTCCACTGTTGTCCTGAAATGGAATCAATTTTGTATCCACCAAACTGAGGCTCCTAAAACAAATTCTAGATGTCTGAAATGGGATGGGAAACAGAATAATAAAATTAATCTTTGTATGTCCCGAAATTTCATGTAAAATATCTGCAAATATGGATTTATGGATTTCTAGATATGGTCGAAATAATGGGTTGTTTTTTTGGGCCGTTGAATCTGGCCCAAAATTTCTTCTTCCAATTGGGCCATTTTAAACCCCTTAAAACATCCGAATAATCTCTATACACTATTTAATGAAATTTTCCCCAGGATTTCTTCTCTCTCTAATTGAAATTTTGGAATCATTGGAAATGTTACTTATCCACTATAGGTATGTTATTGGGATGCAGTCAAAATCAAAAATCCCAAAATTTCCTAGCTTGAATGTCCCAAATGTTGGTCTTCCAATGTGAATCTTCATGTTCTCTAAAAACATGAATCGTTCCTTAAATAATGGGAGACAAGAAATTGAAATATGAAATTGAAATCAAGAACATTGTGTGTTTTATGAGGTGCTATGAAATGTACCATGCAATAGTGCATTTTGAGAGAGAATTACAATCATAATGTAAAATAATATTCAATTTTTAAAATGTTATAAAAATGGTGTTTATGAATAATCATGCACATGAATATTATATATATTAAAAATTAATATTATCATTCTTTTTGGGCCAATAACACCCCCCATCTTTAGTTTTTTTATTCTGGAGCAAAGTGTATCTCAAAAATATAAAATTCAAATTCCCTTTTCCAAAAACATTTTAATACACATTTCCCACCTAAAGTCCTCATACCAAATGATTATGAAAACCATTAACATAATTTAATACAAGGTAAGTTCAAAAGAATATCCCAATCCCAAACCTATTACTTTTTTAAAATTCATCTCCATATTTTATCTAATTACAATCAAGCATGATGATGTGTTGTGCATCACAATACATAAGGGGGGTCATCTCTATTCTAGGGAGAATAGATGGAAGTTCTATGTGGAATCACATTTTAATATTTAGAGGAGTATTAATTTTTTTGTTTGTTTTTGTGGTTGCAATTTTTCTATGGAATTGAAATTGAACTCAATCAAGTCAACCCATATAAGGAGACTTGGCTGATGACTCCTAGCCTCAAAGAAATTAGGGAACAAATTGAAGGCCACATACTCACGATTTACCTCGAGTTAACTTAATAGAAGAAATATTCAAATTACCACAAATAGAGATAAAATATCCAAATCTGGGTTAGACAACTATGGAGTCACGATCCCCAAGTGCTGAAAGCCACCCATTAAGTCAATCCATTTATCAACATGTAATTTTTTTTGTTTCATTTTTTATGATTTTTTTGAATACATAGGTTAAAAATAAAATTACCACCAAAACAATACCATTTTTTATGGGACATCATGAACTCAAAGTAATACACCGCAATCCAATGGACATTCATTTCGATTTTTTTATCAATTAGATGAAAACATAATTGTGAAAAAACACATCAGACAACCAAACTTTTTAACATCCATACTCTTGAACATAAACATGAATTAAAATCATAATGAAGGAATGAAAAATTATTTGACACTCAATTTCATAGTGTGAAATGTGCATTATCATGTTCGAGGTTGAAATAAGTTTTCGTTCCATGACTTTTTTTTATTTCAAAACATTTTTTTAATTTTTTAATTTACATTATGCATACAAAATAAATTTTCTTTATTTAATCTCCCCTAACATAAAATGACATTTTCCCTAGTGTTTAAAGCAAATAAAATTTAGAAGGGGGTAGAGTTAGAGGAGAATAGTTCCCAATGTTATTTGAAATAAAAAACACTAAACAATGTCACCTGGTTTTTGAATTTGAAGTTCATGATGCTCCTGATTACTCATTTGTTCTCCATGTCAATCAGAGAAGCCTCATCAATGATGATAGTATGGGTTTGTACACATCTTATTTTCCTAAAAAATACATCAATATCATAATCCCCTAAAACTTACACACCAAAACAATTATAACATAATGGAAAATTCTTGAGGTTCCCATAACTAAAAAATAAAAAAGGGATGGATAAAAAAGCATACAAATTATATTAAGCATATCAAAGACAGACTCGATGTATGAAAGTGAAAATATATATATATATATATATATATCTATATACCAATATATGTTTATATATAAATCAATATACCAAAATATTAAATATATGTATAAATATATAAATTGTTAAAGAAGGAAATAATATAGGGCATAGGTAAATGGAAGGCGCACTCCCTTATCTCCCTTCAATCAAAGGTTTGGGTACTATAGGTAATATGGAAGCAACATGGTTTCCCCCATGACCAATAGTGTGACCTTTTATAAATATATATATATATATATATATTATGAGTTTTTTATTTTTTTCCTTTTATTCTTTTCCCCATTTTATATTATTTTCCTATTTTTCTTTTAAAATACACACACACACACAAAGATATATATATTAGAATATAAAATATTTATTATGCCTAAGAACAACAAATTAAAAATATTGAATATAAAAGTACCAAAATAAAAATAAAAAAATGGAATGAAAATAAAATTTGAAAATATATATTTTTTGAAGTGATTTTTTACAATAAAATAAAAAAATGTAATATAAAATAAAATAACATCAGTGTTGACACTGGTTTTTATAACGACCCAAACTTTACATACATTGTTATTAATTCAGAATTGAAGCACACTTATTACAACATATAACAAAACCAGGAAAGGACCGTATAGGTATAGTGTCTTTAGAAACTGGGAAACATAAAAAACTGGTTCATAAAGCGTCTACACTATCTCCCATTTATTTCATCATATCTATAGTCCCTTTTGGCATATCTTACATAATAACCTTATTCCTAACCAGGGGAAAGAAAACATACAAAAGGGTGAGATAAAATGCTCAGTAAGGTTAAACAAAAGAAATGTCAATCACATCATCTACATAAGAACATAACTTTTGGAATTCTTAACCAGCAAAAGAAATCATAATTTCATAACATGGGATACATCATATTAGTGAAATGTAATCCCAATAATCATATCTTAAAACATGAAACTTTGTGGCATACACACATAATCATAGAGATTCATTTCTTATTAGTCAAGACTCATTGCCAATACTATCTTAGTGGACAAAGTCCATTTCTGAACCGAGTTCACTCCTCGTTTCAGTCCTGTTTCACTGAACCGGTTTAACCTGCCGTTCCAGTCATGTCTGTCTCATGAGATATAAAATCTTTACCTAATTAATTGGAGGTATATATAGGTCCCACCCATGTCATAATGATACCATTCTTATGTGTGCCACAAAATCATAAATCATACATCATTTTATAACCCTTGTAATAAAAATGGGAATCTTAAACATCGTGACATCATAAAACAATTCATATAAGATAAATGAATTCATAAATATAATTCAATCACAACATAATCAAATCAATTTAATAATAGGGATAGAAACAGAACCCTTTATTATCTTAGATGGAAAATAATTTTGATAAAACACTTGAACTCCGTTCTTGAAGAAAATATCATTTCTACTTCAAAAATACTTTTCCTTTCTTAACATGTCATACAATTCTAAACTAAAAGAATTTTATTAAATATAAACCTGAAAACTTGTAAAGGAATATTCTTGGAAATAATGTTTTAAAAATCCATTCATGCCGTATAAGTTAAAAAAACATTCTTCTCGTACTTTTGTCAGAAAAGTAAAAAAGGTACCCCGTATGAAAAACGACAAAAGATTCCTTTCATATCATTTACTAAAAACTCACCGAAGGGTAAAATTGGATTTAAACAATTTTATGTGGATGGAAATAATATTACATATTGAGGAAACATGGATGTGGATGATAAAATACACCCCAGTAAATTTCAAAGTATAAACAATCTCGGATAAAAATGAGATTGTGATATTTCCCTTACCTTAGGTCCGATTTGCCTTGTAAGTGTCCGAACCTCCTGTATAATGTTTTAAATAATGTTATTGAATTATTCCAGAATCATACATATTTTTATGATATCATATATAGTCATATTCTTAGCTTCTTATTAGTAATATTTCATTACTACTTGTTTATTCGGGTGTTTATTACTTTTTGTTCTTATGCGTGTTTTGTCGAATAAATTCTTATCCATATTTTTTTAGGTTATAGATACCTCATTTTCAGAATGGTATTAGTGTAATATATATAATATTAACTCATTCAATTCATTTATATAATCATTATGAAATGAAGATCATGTAGAACGAATCGCATCACATCGTGGAGACGGTATTCCGTACGTACGCACGAGTGATGATATCGTTCCTATGATCGTGGAATTGTATTGGAGTGTATGAATACTATTTAAGAATCAATATAAATTCACAATAATCATATATATTAATTCTTTACACCATTATACCCATCCAAGTAAGGTGGTGGTGGAAAATAGATTACACCACGACGTGGAGACGGTATTCCGTACGTACTCACGCGCGGTGATTTCATTTTCTGTAGGATGGATAGATGGTGAAATAGGGTTGTTTCATACTTATATTAACATATAAATATATTAGTGATACTGATGTTATTACTTAATAATGAAAAAACTAAAGAATAAGAAGTTGAAGATGAAATAAAGATGAAAGAATCGGTAACGGACATTACCTCTTCTTTGAAGTGCTTCTTTGAGACCTCCTTTTAGGGCACTAAAATTGATCTTTGAAGAATACCAGGACCTCTAGGATGTTTCTAGGGAAGTGGAGAGAAGAAATTGTCCAGGGTTTCCCGAGCTTGAAGGATCAAAGTGGAGTGAGGAATAGAGGGAGGAGGTGCCCTTTTATAAGGGAGGAGAGGGGCACCTTTGGAATAACTAAAAATATTATTTTATTATAAATCCAAATTCGGTTTCAAATAGCTCCAAATTGATTTATTTCAAAGATAAGGTGGGGATGGGTCAAACTCCTCTCATAAAATAGAATTTAGACAAGTTTAGGTTCCTATTTTAACCTTATCACTTAGATTTATCATTAAGTTAAATAATTTTACTTTTACCGTGTCTTCTTGTGTTCTTATACTATAAGGTTAATAAACATACTATAAGCAGCCAAACGAACCCCAAGTTGTTTATTATTAATATATATAACCTTATCTAAGTCATTTGGAAGAACCTTATATTTTTAAAAATAAAATAACAATTACTAATATAATATTTGTTTTAAATACTATTTTATGTCAATTTGGACACTATTTATTAATTGATTTTTGTGAAAATCACAAAAGAATGATTAGTTCGAAAAAAGTTAATTAAATCAATAATAACATGTCATATTAACCTAGAGAGTTAGTTTAATTCATAAAAAGTCTCAAATTATATTTATTTGGGTATTTATTACATCAATTATGTCAATATTTCATTAATAAGATAATTACTGCATCATCTTTGTGTCATAAATAAATTAATATATTTAAAGTCTAAAAATTACAAATAAAATATAATTATTTAGGAAATATTTTTTTATTTCTAATGAATATTTATAGTCTAATTTATCTTATTTATAACCCTATATTAAAAATGATTTAGTTATTAAACATTGATTTTAACTATTTTAACCCTTCTTTAAATAAATTAATAATAAATGTCCTAATCTAATCAAAGTGGGCCTAAATGGTCATATTTTATTCCTAAGTTTGTTTTTGGTCGAATTACACTTATCCAATAGAATTAGGACGCGTGTTAGGGTAATAATATTATCATTTTTACCCTTAATTACCCTATTTACTTTTAACCGTCGTAAATAAAAGTAAAAAGTTAATATTCACCAAAAATTATTTTCATCTCATTGAACCACATTTTACTTATTGACATCAACCATGTCTCTTGTATTTTTGAAATTCCACTCACAGAAGCGGTAAAATTAAGTTTTATGAAAAATTCAGTTTTTTAACTACCACTTAGTGGTTTCACTATTCATCAAAAATTGAAAGTTTTCAGAAAAATACCAAAATTTCACCCTAGGATAATTTCGATATTACGAATCCAAAAATGAAGTCCATTTTGAAAAATAAAATTTATAAAAATTCAAAAAGTGGTTATTACTATTCATAACGACTAGGTTTAATAATATTTTAATAGTTTATCATTGTTTAGTGAAACTCAGTATTGCATACGACACAAGCTATCGAGGATGGTCGCGATTTCGTGTAAAGAAAGTCAAGCAAGTGTTTTGTAGAAAAATATTCCTTTGATGATTTATATAACATAGAAGTCTCAGGTGTTACATTCTACCCCCCTTAAAATGAATTTCGCCCTCGAAATTCGTCACTTTGTAACAAACAAATGAGGATACCTCTCCCTCATAATATCCTCAAGCTCCCATTAGCTTCTTCTAATTGGTGGTTCCTCCATAAAACATTCACCAAGAGAGTGGTCTTGTTTTGTAGGACTTTTTCACTACGATCCAGAATCTCTATCGGCTGTTCTTCATAAGAAAGATCTTGCTTCAGTGGTACAACTTCTGAGATGAGTACATGTGAAGGATCAGGTATGTACTTTCTCAGGAGAGATACATGGAACACATCGTGAACCTGAGAGAGATTCAGTGGAAGCACCAATCGGTAAGCTACCTTCCCTACACGATCCAGTATTTCGAAAGGAATGATATATCTAGGGCTCAGCTTCCCCTTCTTTCTAAATCTCATGACCCTCTTCCAGGGAGATATTCGTAAGAACACTTTATCACCCACTTCAAACTCTAGGTATTTTCTTTGGTTTCCGGCATAACTTTTCTGTCGACTCTGAGCTGCTCTTATGTGTTTTTGAATAGATTTGACCTTTTCTACCATTTCATCAATGAGATCAGGTCCTAATAGCTTTCTTTCCCCAACTCCATCCCAGCAAGTTGGAGTCCTGTATTTCTTTCCATATAGAGCTTCATAAGGAGAAATCTGAATACTGGAGTGAAAGATATTATTATATGAAAATTTCACCAAAGGTAGGTGTTGTTCCCAACCACCTTTTAAATCCATAGAGAAAGCTCTCAACATATCTTCTAGATTTTGAATTGTTCTCTCGGACTGACCATCTGTCTGAGGATGATAAGCAGTGTTGAAACTTAACTCTGTATCCAGAGTATGCTGAAGACTTCGCCAGAACTTTGAGGTAAACCTCTGATCCCGATCAGATATAATAGAAAGTGGTACTCCATGAAATCTTACCACTTCCTTTACATATATCCTAGCAAGATGATCCAGAGATAAATCCTCTCTAATAGAGACGAAGTGTGCAGACTTTGTAAGATGATCACCTATGACCCAGATAGTATCATTGCCTTTGGATGTTTTAGGAAGTCCGGTGGCAAAGTCCATAGTGATGTTTTCCCATTTCCATTCGGGTATGGGTAATTGTTGTAACATCCCCTTAGACTTATGTCTCTCAGCTTTAACTTGCTGACAAACCAAGCATCAAGAGACATATTCAGCAACATCTCTTTTCATGCCATCCCACCAGAAGTACTCTTTCAGGTCCCTATACATCTTCGTGCTTCCAGGATGAATAGAGAATGAAGAACTATGAGCCTCATCCAGTAGATCCTTTAATTCGGGGATAGGAGGAACACAAACCTGATTCCTGAACATTATTATCCCATCACAATCAAGGTTGAATTTAGGAACATTTCTCACCTTCTTTTGTAACTCTACATCTTCTTTCTGTGCCTCTTTATTCATCACATGTATAGATGGTTGAACATTAATTTGAGAAAGATACGATTTTCCCCCTTCCATTATAATTCCAAGATCTATCCTTTGTAAATCCATAAATATTGGATCTTTTGTGATCCTCATCATGGATAAACTGGCATGGTCTTGTCGACTTAATGAATCTTCCACCTTTTTTTCTTTCCCAGGGTGGTAATGGATTGAGCAGTCGTAATCCTTAATCAGCTCCAACCATCTTCTTTGGTGCATATTCAGCTCCTATTGTGTGAAAATATACTTTAAACTTTTATGATCAGTATAAATGTCACACCTTTCTCCATAAAGATAATGCCTCCAAATCTTTAGTGCAAAGATTACTGCAGCTAACTCCAAATCATGAGTTGGGTAATTTTGCTCATGTATTTTCAACTGTCGTGAGGCATAAGATATCACCATATCATTTTGCATGAGAACACATCCCATTCCCTTCTTGGATGTATCACTGTAGATCACAAACCTTTCTCCACTACAAGGAAGTGTGAGTACAGGTGCACTGGATAACCTTATTTTCAACTCCTTTAAATTCTCTTCACATTCCTCCGTCCAAACAAACATAACTCCTTTCCGAGTCAACTTGGTGAGTGGATTAGATAATCATGAAAAATCATTCACAAAACGTCAATAATATCCAGCCAAACCAAGAAAACTTCGGATCTCGGTTACTGTTGTTGGTCTCGACCATCTTTCGACAACCTCTTTTTTTGCTGGATGCATAGATATCCTTTCTTTTGAGATTATGTGACCCAAAAATGAAACTTTTTGAAGCCAAAATTCATACTTGGTAAATTTTTCATAAAGCTTATCCTTTCTCAGGGTCTTCAATATAATTCTCAAGTGATCTTCATGTTATTCCTTACTCTTTGAATATACAAGAATATCGTCTATAAAGACTACCACAAACTAATCAAGATAGTCTCTAAAGACTCTATTAATCAGATCCATGAAGATAGCAGGGGAATTAGTAAGACCAAATGGCATCACTATAAATTCATAGTGTCTATACCTTGTACGAAAAGCCGTCTTTGGTATATCCTCCCTTTTGACCCTTAATTGATGATACCCTGAATGAAGATCAATCTTGGAAAAGTATTGAGCTTCGCATAGTTTGTCAAATAGGTCATCAATGAGTGGGATAGGATATTTGTTCTTGATAGTGATCTTGTTAAGTTCTCGATAATCAATGCAGAGTCTCATTGATCCATCTTTCTTCTTAACAAACAGAACAGGTGCTCCCCAAGGTGACGCACTAGGGCGTATGAACCCCTTATCAAGATTCTCTTGGATTTTCTTCTTCAATTCCTGCAACTCAATTGGGTCCATTCTATAAGGTGAATTTGAAATAGGCAAAGCACCTGGTACGAGTTCTATTGAAAACTCAACTTCACGATTTGGTGGAAGACCCGGTAATTCCTACGGAAAGACATCATCAAACTCCCATACAATGGGAATATTCTTAATCGTGAGTTTCTTACCAACCATTTTAGATAAATAACCTTCATTTAGTGGAATCAAGACCTATAAGATGGAAGAAATTTCCACTGGGTGGTTATGTTCATCCTTTCATTGATAGACAATCATAGATTGATCTGGAATATGAAATGTGACTTCCATTCTTTGGAAATTGATATGAGCTCCATATAAAGAAAGCCAATCCATGCCAAGAATCACATCAAATTCCACTATAGGAAGGATCACAAGATTTGCAGGAAGCACTTTCCCAAAAACTTCAATCGGAGAAGAATTATAAACTTTTGATGTGACTGTTGTGCCATTAGGGGTTGTCACAGCTAACTCAACATCTAATTGTTGAGGTAATACAGTGATATCCTTAGAAAATTCTTCAGAAATAAACGAGTGGGTGGATCCAGAATCAAATAAAACATTTTTTACTTTAGAGTGGATAGTAAGTGTACCTTTCACCACATCGTTATCGTACTCCACATCACTGATAGAAATTTCATGTGACTTTACTTTGTCTTTAGCCTTAAGAGTTTGTTGACGTCGACCATCATCATCAACCCTTGTATTTGGGAATTGATTGGCATAATGCCCCATCTCCTTGAACTTGAAACATTGAAGTGGAGTAGGTTCATTCTGTGCATCCCTTCCTTTGTTTGCATCATTAAACATCTTCTTCCCATCATTACGGCATTCAAATTCCCGATGACCTTCCTTTCCACATTTGAAACATTTACTTGTCCCTTTAAGACAACTCCCTCCATGTTTCTTTCCACACTTTGAGCATAAGGGAAATCTCATCTTATTTTCAGTGTGCTCTTTAGATTTTCCTTTGAATTTCATTTTCCTCTTCTTATCAAACCCATATGACTGATGGGTTACTCCAATATCCATATTGACTTTGAGAGCACATCGAATGATTTCCTCGTAACTATTGAAGTCCCTTATGGCTAACACCCTTCGAAGACTTGGTTTTAATCCACTAAAGAATCGATCGATCTTACTCTCAGGTTGGATAATAATACCAGAAGCGTACCTTGCAAGTCTTGTAAAATTTTCTTCATAGGTACCAATCGATTTATCATCCTTTTGATTTAGTTCAATAAACTCCTTCTCTATCTTTTTTCGGAGAATACGAGGGAAGTACTTATTGAAAAATAAGTTCTTGAAATCGTCCCATTCCATGGTCTCAATTTCATCCCTTTGCCTCGTATTCTTAATAAGATTCCACAATTCATCAGCATCACCTTCCAAACGATACACTGCTAAGATGACTTTATCATGATTAGAACATTGATGAACTGAAAATATCTTTTCAGTAGTACTAATCCATTGTTAAGCAACTAATGGATCAGTAGACCCACTGAAAGAAGGTGGACACTGCCTCATGAAGGATTGAACAGAATGTTGCTCCTTCCTTTGCTCGTTTGGAAGTCCTACATGATTCATATCTTGAGAAAGTTGTGTGAGCATGACTACATGATTTTGCATTCTAGCTCCCATAACGTTTGGTTGCTCAGGGGGACAATCATTGCATTGCCCGTCGCATTCCGCATTAACACGGTTCCGTCGGGTTCCATTCATTGACTAAAACCAAGAAGAATAGTGTGAGCCACGCCAATTATAATAGGAAAACCACATAATTAAGAATAAAATTTCACACTTAAAGTCTTATCCTAGTTTATTCATGGTCATTTCTAAAACACAAAGATTGTGTTCTACGCATAGAATTATCCTTAGGGTTCTTACTAAGGCTTTCACATCCTAGTTTCCAAAGGTTGACTATACCTTTCCTCTGATACCAACTATAACGACCCATACTTTATATACATTGTTATTACATTAGAATTGAAGCACACTTATTACAACATATAACAAAACCAGGAAAGGAACGTATAGGTATAGTGTCTTTAGAAACTGGGAAACATAAACAACTGGTTCGTAAAGCGTCTACACTGTCTCCCATTTATTTCATCATATCTATAGTCTCTTTTGGAATATCTTACTTAATAACCTTATTCCAGACCTTGGGAAAGAAAACATACAAAATGGTGATCTCAAATGCTCAGAAAGGGTAAACAAAAGAAATGTCAATCACATCATATACATAAGAACATAACTTTTGGAAATCGTAACCAGCAAAAGAAATCATAATTTCATAACATGGGATAAATCATAGTAGTGAAATGTAATACCAATAATCATATCTTAAAACATTAAGCTTTGTGGAATACACACATAATCATAGAGAATCATTTCTTGTTAGTAAAGACTCACTGCCAAGACTATCTTAGTGGAAAAAGTCCATTTCTGAACCGAGTTCACTCCTTGTTTTAGTCCTGTTTCACTGAACCGGTTTAACCTGCCGTTCCAGCCATGTCTATCTCATGAGATATGAAATCTTTACCCAATGCATTGCAGGGAGATATAGGTCCCACCCATCTCATAATGATACCATTCTTATGTGTGCCACAAAATCATAAATCATACATCATTTCAAAACCCTTGTAATAAAAATGGGAATCTTAAACATCATGACATCATAAAACAATTCATATAAGATAAAGGAATTCATAAATATAATTCCATCACAACATAATCAAATCAATGTAATAATAGGGATAGAAACAGAACCCTTTATTATCTTAGATGGAAAATAATTTTGATAAAACACTTGAACTCCATTCATGAAGAAAATATCCTTTCTACTTCAAAAATACTTTTCCTTTCTTAACATGTTATACAATTCTAAACTAAAAGAAGTTGATTAAAAATAAACTTGAAAACTTGTAAAGTAAGCTTCTTGGAAATAATTTTTTAAAAATCCATTCATGCCGTATAAGTTAAAAAAACATTCTTCTTGTACTTTTGTCGAAAAAGTCAAAAAGGTACCCCGTAAGAAAAACAACAAAATATTCATTTGATATCTTTTACTAAAAACTCACCAAAGGGTAAAATTGGATTTAAACAATTTTAGGTGGATGGAAATAGTATTACATATTGAGGAAACATGGATGTGGATGATAAAATACACCCCATTAAATTTCAAAGTATAAATAATCTCGGATAAAAATGAGATTGTGATATTTCCCATACCTTAGGTCCGATTTGCATCGTAAGTGTCCGAAACTCCGGTATAATGATTTAAATAATGTTATTGACTTATTCTAGAATCATAATTATTTTTATGATATCATATATGGTCATTTTCTTAGCTTCTTATTAGTAATATTTCATTACTACTTGTTTATTCGGGTGTTTATTACTTTTTGTTCTTATGCGTGTTTTGTCGAATAAATTCTTATCCTTATGTTTTTAGGTTATAGATTCCTCATTTATAGAATGGTATTAGTGTAATATATATCATATTAATTCATTCAATTTATTTATATAATCATTATGCAATGAAGATCATGTAGAACGAATCGCATCACATCGTGGAGACGGTATTCCGTACGTACGCACGAGTGATGAGATCGTTCCTATGATCATGGAATTGTATTGGAGTGTATGTATACTATTTCAAAATCAATATAACTTTACAATAATCCTATATATTCATTCTTTACACCATTATACCCATCCAAGTAATGTGGTGGTGGAAAATATATTACACAACGGCGTGGAGACGGTATTCCGTACGTACACATGCGTAGTGATTTCATTTTCCGTAGGATGGATAGATGGTGAAATAGGGTTGTTTCATACTTATAATAACATATAATTATATGATTGATACTGATTTTATTACTTAATAATGAAACAACTAAAGAAGAAGAAGTGGAAGAAGAAATAAAGATGGAAGAATCGGTAACGGACATTACCTCTTCTTTGAAGTGCTTCTTTGAGACCTCCTTTTAGGGCACTAAAATTGGTCTTTGAAGAATACCAGGACCTCTAGGATGTTTCTAGGGAAGTGTAGAGAAGAAATTTTCAGGGGTTGGCCAAGATTGAAGGCTCAAGGTGGTGTGAGGAAGAGAGGTAGGAGGTTCCCTTTTATAAGGGAGGAGAGGGGCACCTTTGGAAAAACTAAAAATATTCTTTTATTATAAATCCAAATTCGGTTTCAAATAGCTCCAAATTGATTTATTTAGAATCTAGGGTGGGGATGGGTCTAATGCCTCTCATACAATATAATTTAGACAAGTTTAGGTTCCTATTTTAACCGTATCATTTAGATTTATCATTAAGTTAAATAATTTTACTTTTATCGTGTCTTCTTGTGTTCTTATACTATAAGGTTAATAAACATACTATAAGCAGCCAAACGAACCCCAAGTTGTTTATTATTAATATATATAACCTTATATAAGTCCTTTGGCCGAACATTAGATTTTTAGGAATAAAATAACAATTACTAATATAATATTTGTTTTAAAAACTATTTTATGTCAATTTTGACACTATTTAGTAATTGATTTTTGTGAAAATCATAACAGAATGATTTGTTCGATAAAAGTTAATTAAATAAATACTAACATGTCTTATTAATCTATAAAATTAGTTTAATTCATAATTAGTCTCAAATTATATTTCTTTGGGTATTTATAACATCAATTATGTCAATATTTCATTAATAAGATAATTACTGCATCATCTTTGTGTCATAAATAAATTAAATTATTTAAAGTGTAAAAATTACAAATAAAATATCATTATGTAGAAAATCTTTTTATATTTCTAATGAATATTTATAGTCGAATTTATCTTATTTATAACCATATATTAAAAATGATTTAGTTATTAAACATTGATTTTAACTATTTTAACACTTCTTTAAATAAATTAATAATAAAAGTCCTAATCTAATCCAAGTGGGCCTAAATGATCATATTTGATTCCTAAGTTTGTTTTTGGTTGAATTAAACTTATCCAATAGAATTAGGTCATGTGTTAGGTAATAATAATATCATTTTTACCCTTAATTGACCTATTTACTTTTAACCGTGGTAAATAAAAGTAAAAAGTCACTATTCACCAAAAATTATTTTCATCTCATTGAACTAAATTTTACTTACTAATATCAACCATGTCTCTTAGATTTTTGAAATTCCACTCATAGAAGCAGTAAATGTATGTGTTATGAATAATTCAGTTTTTTTAACTACCACTTAGTGGTTTCACTATTCATCAAAAATTGAAAGTTTTCAGAAAAATACCAAAATTTTACCCTAGGCTAATTTCGATATTACGAATCAAAAAATGAAGTCCATTTTGAAAAATAAAATTTATAAAATTTCAAAAAGTGGTTATTACTATTCATAATGGCTAGTTTTAATAATATTTTAATAGTATATCATTGTTTAGTGAAACTCGGTATTGCGTATGATGCAAGCTATCAAGGAAGGTCGCGATTTTGTGTAAAGAAAGTAAAGCAAGTTTTGTGTAGAAAAATATTCCTTTGATGATTTATATAACATAAAAGTCTCGAGTGTTACAGTTTTTCTCCTATAAAGAGATTAATTTAAACTTTTTAGGATGACTTAGACCCCCCAACTTATCCAATACCAAATTTCAACATATTAAGGACCAAAATATTCCCCACTTCTACTAGATTGGGATTGATTCGTTGTTTATAATTTTTTTCACACACAATCCTATGTAATAAAATGAGTGGTAAAATCCAAATAATATTAGAAATGGTGGATCTAGTTGTTTCAATATTCTTGTATAATTCGTCAAGGATCATTCCACTTTTATTTGTATTTTGAGAAGAAACAATGAAAATATGATGGTTTTGTATGTCACTATTGAATGAAAACTTGAGGGAGGATGGAAATGACATAGGTTCAAGTTTATTTAGGATAACACTTTTTGAAATAGGTTTGTAATTTGAATCGAACATAGTTTCATTTTCATAATTTTTTAATAGAATTGGTTCCTTTTGAATTGAAGATACCACCACCAAATTAGAAAGATATGTTTTATGAATGGGTATGAACTTGATGTTTTTGATTCCTCTAAACAGTTTAGTAATTGGTTATTTTTAAAAATCATAAATGGAGCTATAATTGGGATACTCAATCAATGATGTCAAATTACTCTCTTGTGAATACATTAAATTAATTTCCTCCCTATTTAAACACTCATTAATAGTCCCCTCATATTTCTCAAGTTGGCATTTAACATTACCTAACCTATTCAACAAATTATCTAGTTCTGATTTATAAAATTATATTTTTATTTTAAAAAATTGCCTCAAATTTTGAAGCCTCCAATGTTTTGGAAATATGTTTTTTGATTTTATTCATCAGTTTTCCCACTCATGTAAGTAGTCACAGTGTAATGTTTTTCATGTTATGTTGGTATGTAACCATATTCTTCTATCAATGTTGAAGAGGGGATAACCTGGGTGCGAATGGGATCCATAAACGATTCAATACATTGTAGTTATAATCTCAATGATGAAACCTTATAATTAATTACCTCCTTTTTTGACACAATTTATCTAGTAATTGTTAGTATTAGTTTGTAAAAGGGTTTTCTCCAAATGGTCTATTTTAAAAGTATAATTATATTGTTGAAATAGTACAGGAGGATGGTCATATTGTCTTTGTTGGGATTTAAACTCATTATGGCTAGGAAATATTTGTGTAGAATAAGAGTTAAAAAATTATGATTGATTAGGTTATTGATTATCCCAGCAATAAATACAAGTATTGGCACTGTACATCAAACAGATCAATGTAGGGAGAGGTTCCCCATGTGTGGATTTTTTCAAAATGGTCTTCTATTGGAGTGAAATTGGGTGTGAGAATAGAAATGTGAGGTGAAAAATGAGAAATGGGGGAGAATAAAATGAGTGTTGAGATGCCTTACTTATTTCCTTAGAAACAACACAAAAAATTTGTTCTCAGCCAAATTTACCCATGTTTTTAGGGTTGAGCGGTCTCTTTTAGTGTAGATTGGGTTGTCGAATCCTTAGAGAGCTAGAAAGAAACCTATCGACATGTAAATTCTATGGAATATTTTTAAATATGAATTTGACCACTTTGGGTTGATTTTAGAAGGGTTTAAAATAGAACAAATAGACTTATGTGATTTTAATGCATGATAATGGGTTGGTCCAAGGTTATTACAAAGGATGGATGGGATGTAATTCTTCTTTTAAGGATTTCAATTTCATTAACTCAAGAAGGATTCATTCAATGAATTAAGACTAACCTCACAACATACTAGTTAAACACCTTCCCAAACAAATTATAATAACTTATTAACTTTTAGGATAATTTTCATGAGCACTCCAAGGTAAAGGATCATATTATCACATGAAAATGGGGTGATGAAATCCAATAAGGAAGAAGAAGAGTGAAAATCATTTAATAAAAAAACACAAAAAAAGAAATTAATAAACATTTAGAGAGTGATAAATAACACCTAATATATGCTCTTTATATCACCTTAGATGAAATCATAAAAGCGTTATCCCTCCATTGATGAAATGTTCTCAATAGAAGTGGGTAGTAAACTTATGAGGGTGGAATTGAATAATTAAAAACTATAAAATAATTATCACTCCACCACTATGTGATAAATTTTACAAGGTTTGGGGTGAATAAATTCACATCGTGAAGAAATGGGATCAAAATTATATTAATAATAATAGAATAAGAGGAAATGAATAACTTTTATGAACAAAAAATGGTGATTCGCACAACTTACTAGAGAATGAAATGTAGTTACAAACTCAAAGTGGTAGCATAACATTACAAAGAAACTAAACACTATGATGATTAAACTCCTTCACCAACAGAACATAAAATAGAAATTTTTTATGCCTTGTGTTGAGCCTTCAGTAGTGTAAGTCACCCTAAATAATTTTGGTAGGCCTAGGTGGGTGGAATATTTATGGATATGAGACTTTTCCACCATTGACACGGAATGGAAGCCGACTTTCATCCACCAAAAAGATGCACCTAAATGACCTTATATGTCGATGAATTAGGGTGGTCCATAGAAGAATAATACTAATATAATTATGTACCATAAAATCCTTTAAAATATCATCCCAAATGGATTTATTTATTCATAGATATGGTTGACGTTGTCGGATGTTTCTATAGGCCACAAAATCGGGCCCAAAATTTCATCTTCAAATTGGGCCATCTGAAACCCCATGGAAACATCATAATTACCACTCGCAAATATTTAATGAAAATTTCCCCATGATGTACCCTATATCGAATTAAAATTTCAGAATCATTGGGCTTTGAACTTTTTTTACAATATTTTTATTGGGCTGCTATCCAATTAACTTCACCGAGAATTTTATGGTTGGAATATCCAAAATGGTGGTCTTCAAATCAGAATATTATTATTCTCTAAAATCATGAATTTTTCCTTAAAACATGGGAGACCTGAAAATAAAATATGAAAATAAAATCATAAGCATTTTGTGTTTTATGGGGTGTTCAAAAATGTAACATGTAATAGTGTATTTTAAGAAGGAATTATAATCATAATGTGAAATAATGTTCAATTTGAAAAATGAACTAAAAATGGTGTTAATGAAAAATGAAGCACATGAATATTATATATAAAAAAATGAATATTATCCTAATTAATTTTCTAATCAATTAAAATCTAAATAAAATTACTAGGGTACATAAAAACGAACCACACAAACTAACTGATTAAAGATGTTTTATCAAATTAAAAGAAGTAGAAAATATAAGTTCAATGTAATTTGTAAAAATACGGTCACCCCTAATTGAACCCCCTATGATGGAGTTTCATGATACACTAGACACTTTATTATTATTAAGGTTTTTAGTCAATGTTTTCACTATTGTATGTCAAATTATCCTTATCTAAAAGGCTTTGAATTTCTTAGTTTATTAGAAAATCATATTTTTTAAATGGAATGAGAGAGAAATTTTACATATAAAGTAGGCCCATAATACATGGATTGAATTACCAAACACATAAATTTACTTATATATTTAAAATATACCAATAGCACCCAACACTCCTTTTAAATGTCTATGCTTATCTCAACCCTAATGAGGTAATGGGTCATTTTATCAACCTGAACAGAGGTGAGTGAGGCCTCAACCAATGGATTATTGCCTCATCCCTCCCAGTCTACATTTATAATCTTCATTAGTTACTATCACTACTCCATATTGATGAAATATACTAAGGATTATCTTAATTAACTCAACTCCGTAAGGATGATTTGAGGACCAGTTTCCAAACTCCCATGATATCATGATGTCCCAATGACACAAAATACTCAATAGGATAAATATTATCACTATAAAAATACCCGACTAAAGTACATGAACTGATATTTTTATTTTTTTAATATATTACACTGGAAATCCTTCCCTAACATGATCTCAACTCGGGTTTTGGATTCACAATTATGGGTGTTTTACTACTTGGGTGTGCCTCAACATATTTTATATTAAATTATGATTGAAGTTTTGTTAGAATATATATTTAGATTGGTTAAATGTTCTAATTTTGTTTATAAGCTAAATAAGTGTTTGATATTGGATTTCAATACGGATGTATTTGAATTGTTCTGATGTTATAAATATTCATGCTAATATTTTGCTATTGTGGAGGCTATTAGAAAGTTGATTTTTTGTTTTTTATTCTATATCAACCATAGAACTCAATATCATTTATTTTATTTTTAATTAATAAATTTAAGGGTTAGATTATTGGTATAGGTATAGAGAGTTTTCTCGTTTTATATTCTTGTTATGACAATGTATCTTAATGTTTTAATTGGACACTTTGAAGGTTGATGGTGGAATTCTAATTTTTGGGGGATTTTATTTTTCATGTATGTTTTCATCTTCTTCTTTTTTATATTCGATTTATTTAATAATTTTCTTTGGGGAAGTTTATTTTTCTCCAATGATCTTTTCTCAGTCTATTTATAATAATAATAATAATAATAATAATAATGATATTTATTATTATTATAGGTGGGGTTTTAATCTAGTGATACATACCTCCTGTGAAAAGATTCACACGAGTTGCCCAAATCTGGTTCATTATTACATTTCATTGGAATGATTACAGGAATTTAATATCCTAAAGGAACAAAGAGTTTAGTATATTTGGAAATCCATGTACATACATAAGTTCAACATTAAAACATGAAATGAAATACAACAAAAAGTTCCATTGGGAATATACACCATTCGAAGATTACCCCTGCAGGTCAATCATAATATACCTCTTCATGACCTAGAAAAAATGAAACATGAGAAGGGGAGAGTGTAGATGCTAAGTAAGGGTATTAAATAAAATAGAAGATATCATAAACAGCAACATTAGGCAGGATGAATAATTGAAAACACATGCCTTTAAAAAGTAATAATCTTGAACACATTATGGTAGGAATATGAGCATATTAATTATTTCCATAATAAAATATTATCAGGGTTATTCTACTTGTCAAATAACCACATATAATATGAATTTATAGCTTCATAATGATGGAAATGTGTATTCTGAGCATTCTAAAACATACAGTCAAGGCCTTTGACAAAACCATATCTAAAAATGGGCAAGGCCTCGGCCAAGTCGATATATATTTGTCTCATGAGACCTGCCGATGCATCGAGGGGATATAGTGGGACCCACCCACCACATAACAAGTCTAATGAATTCTTCATATTAATGGGGATAAACATAAACAATATTTACATTCATATTGAATCTAACATATGAAATATAACTGACTTCCTCCAATCGTTATACATAAACACTAATCATTCAGAGTAATATGATGAATGGTTTCAAGATAGAAAATACATAGCCAAACTAGTAATTAACAACTAAAAAACATGGAAGATGATATAACTAAATATTATTATAATGTATACAAAATAATCAACTAGAGTTTTTAAACAAATGAAAATACTCCTATAAAATCATCGAGTAATTTTTGAGATAAATACTCTACAACTTTGAAAAGAAGAGTTCTTTTGGAAATATCTTTGTCCCAAACCAAAAGTGAAATAATACTATTTTTTTATAAAAAAATTAGTGTTTTTATAAAAATAATGGGTTCTTAATGTATATTATAGTTTGCCCTTGAAATTGGAAAAAATTCAGAAAATTACTTTGAAACATGCATGTATTTCGAGATGAATTCTTAAAAGATTACTTTAAAACATATAACTCCACATAAATGAAATTAGGATTATTGTTTGTAAAAACAATATCTAACATTAACACATAAATTTTTAGGGGTACATATGAATAAATAATAATTTTATTAATGTAATTGGAGAATAAGAGTATCCTGAATGAAAATGAGGGATTCGGTAAAAAACCCTTACCGTAATTTCGAAGGTTTTCCTCACATGATCTTAATGACCAGAATAATCAAATTTACGTTTGTAAATTAATAATTTTAAAACCTACCCAACATGTAATTGATTTATTATAACATTATTAGGTTCATTCATGGCCATTTTACAGGTTGATAGATTTAATTACATTGTTTGAGAATGTTTTCTTCCTTGGTTTTGATGATAAGTTTACTTATATTAATTTAAGAATAAAAATATAGAATTAAAATGGTTGTCTAGAATAGATATTTTATATTATTAGAGAAAAACCAAATGCTTACATGGTAATAAAATGCCTTTAGTTTTTGGGAGTGAAGATAAATCATTATATAACACTTTACTGACAATTGTTTGGGTTAATTGAAGATTCGTGATCACAAAAAACTCATTTTGATTTATAAATTAATATGATGTGTAAAAAAGGATTATGGAACCTTAAATAAGTTATCATATATATATATATATATTATAGTATGTTTCATCCACTAAAATAGTTCCATGACATGAATTTAAGATGGTAATAGAAATTGAAAACCCTTCATCCTTGAATGTGATAAATTATCACATCTCAGATGGTATATTCATTTTTTGTATAAAATAAGGGGAAATGAGAGATGATTAAGAATTATTCATTTATCATAAAAAATTTATAAAAAATGTGAGTTATTGGAGTTTTAATAAAAATTTTATGAGGATATGTGAGGATTTCAAATAAAATAAATGAATTAGAAATAAAAGAAATGAGAAGATAAATTTACCTCATGAAGTTATCTTCCTTGAGAGCCTCTTTAGGGTACAAGTTTTAGTCATTTTATGATTAAAAGGGATAATATACATGGGGTAGGATTGTGGGTGTATATTTCGGCAGAATTTAGACAAGGAAGAGGTCTTGAGTGGAGTGAAGAGAAGAGGGAGTGAGAGGGGGTGGGTTATAGTGGAGAAGAAGAGGATTTTCTTAATATTTTAACCATTAGTTTATAATTTTTACCTAAGACAAGTAATTATGATGATTACATTACCAGAAATAGTAATAGGTTCATGTTAGTTTGAACCAAAGGATATTATATCAGTAATGATGCTAGGAATAGTGTATTTTCCTCATAATGTATATATACGACAAATTACCATATATCACTATTCATAAAAATACAAGTATTTTAGAAAAATCCCAATTTGTAACCCTAACCATTTTTCAATGTTTATAATTAAAAGATAGACTCCATTATATGAAAATAATTTCATAAATAAGATAAATTCAACTTTTAAATAAAATCATTATTTATTTGAATAATAAAGATTGAAATTTAAAATTGATTTTATAATACTTTATAAAATTTCCTAAGGTCTTATTAAATTATCCTAAAATTTTAGGACAAAAAATATTTATTTAAGAAGAAATTTTATGAAAATTAATTTTCTTTTAAATAAATTTATTAATTTAAATTTTTAATTAAATACTTATTAATCACAAAAATACTAACACTTAATTATTAATTTCTAAATTACTCTATTTCATTTATATGATCTATAAATTTGATTTATACTGACTGAAAATTAATATTTTATTAAGATAACCCATTTTTAAGGGAAAAGGAGGAAACGACCATGACATCAAAGACTTAGACAAAAAAACGACCACCGCAATCCAAAAGTCCAAGACCACAAACAACCCACACTACATGAGAAAGCCCCTCCCACCATCAAAAACATTGATTACAGCTTCCAGCTTCCACCGCTGTTCAAAAAGTTGTCCCATGCAGATGTGCATGGGTATGGTACTGATGGAAATAGTCATACTCCCGCAAACATCCAATTTCGGATAGCGATGTTACAGTGGAAACTCCTTGACCCAAACCTCATCTAGAGCAGCCACATATAGATCTGGTTGAAGACTCCCAGAACTGTAGACCAAAGAGGCCAAAGCAACAACAACCACTAAGAAAAACAAACCACACCGACAAAACAAACCACAGAAGAGACCACCACGACAATCCACAACACAGACTTCTAGTATCAATGCCTCCACGATTTACAGAGCAGGCAAAAAACACATCCAAAACCAATTAACTTCAAAACTCCAGAATATATCACGAACAATCTAAATCCAAAAAGGCACGAACCAGCACAACGCCAATGCCGCCAATCAGACCAACCCTCCTTCAATTTGATTCCTTCAAGATTGTTCTTACACTAGAACAACATACCGGTTTCCGGACGAAGCCAGAAGAAACCCTGACACCTCCACGAGACTCCTCTAATGTCCCAGGCGCACAAGCATTGTGAAAACAAAGGCCAAAAGGAACCAGCAAGAGGGTGAGATGCCCCTCGGTGATGGTGACATTGCAAAACCCTCGGTTCTCAAACATTAAAGAATCAAAATCTCACATTGAGCCCCACAGACCGTTGAATGACAAGAATATCCTGCCGCCACCATCTAATAGCTCATGAGACAACATCGAACCACCCCACGCACTCCCAACTGACAAAGGATATGAGAAAGCAACCCTCAGCGCAGTTGGAGCTCGACCGTTGTGCCTTCACCACGCTGCCAAAGAAAGCCTGAACCAGCGAAAAAGGAAGGACGAGAAGGTAGCCAGCAAAATCGCAGGGATGGCTGATCCCACAAGGTCGAGGACACCGCCCCTAAAGGAACTTCTCGCCACAACAAAGCTGGGATAAAGAACTGAAAAGGAGGAGTTATAGCAGATCTATAGTGGAGGAAGGTAGGCAGCGACGGTGGAAAACCTAGCAGAGCAGGGCCCCTTACGGTCTCATTATTAATTTTATTTATACATAAATGGGTGTGGATAATATTAATAAGGGTCATATTACTATTTATAAGGGTAAATTTCTATTCATCAGGGTCAATTTACTATTCACCAAAAAAATGTAAGTAGATCTTATCAGACTCTAAATATCTTACTGACCGCAACTATGTATGTCAGTTTTCCAAAATTACAATCACAGAGGTGGTAAATCTATGTTAATTGGCTAGGTTATCTAAGATGTAATTTTGTAGAGACTCCGTGTTTTATGAATTTCTTTGAAAAATCTTGGGGAGTTACATTCCCCTCTCCTTACAAAATATTTTCCCTCAAAATTATAAATTGAACATCGAATTTTAATGGTTGATACTTGATAATTCTCTTGTGGGAAACCCACATTATGAATATGGTTAAAATATACCCCTAATAAGAGGGAATGGGAAATGAATCAATTAATAAAAGACTAGACATTCAAATTGGATATCATGGTCATGAAAGAATAATCCATACCTAATATTATAATGGAAAGTCATATAGAACATGCTGAGATGAAATATCATTACCCCAAAACCATAAAATATAGTTATAAAAAATCTCATTGATATCAGGAAAAATATGATAATATGAAAACATTTTTATTTAATACTCTTTTCCTTGAATTGTGAAAATATTCCACTCTTATGAAAGTGTAAATATAAGTTTCTAGTTTATAAACTCAATATTATTATTCATGTGTGCCCTAAACTATCTATACATTATCTTTTAGAACATGTTGCATCATGTGGTGACATTTAACTCTAAAACATCTTACAATGATCAACTTAAACCATTTAATAAATGGTCTAACACTCCAAAAGATCATGATCTAATACATTAGAATCATTCTCATATCCATCCTTGCTAGATCCATGTACACAGGGTCCTTGGTAATCATCATTTTGTTTATAAATCCATGATCCATCCTACTCAATGCATCTTCTAATTTATTTTCCTTTTATGAAACATGAAGCATCACAAAATTATCACATTTTGAACATATGAATATCTTCATCATGTGTCCTATTAAAAGATGGTATTGACTCAAATTACCATAAAAACTTATTGTAAACATTAATTCATCCTTACACATGCTATTGGATAGATTTCTTATATCTAAAAATTTTGTAGACTCCATCAAGGATAGAACATACCACTCATTGACAAGATAATAATTTATTTTTAGGTAGTCAGTACTAATCCAGATCAATGATTTCTTCATCATTATCTGAATCATCAAGAGTATATTTAGGGTTATCTTTCCCTCAACCATACACTTTACCAAGATATTACCTTTATATTGAATCACTTATCCTTGGTACAATTCATCATACTATATCATATACTTAATTAAATAGTGTTGTTGTAAAATCCCCATATATTCTATAATTCTTATAACCAGTACATTGCGGATAAAATATTCAAATGACATGATTCTTGATGAGGTATATTAATCCATCCACTTCATCTATAGTTGTATCATGACTTGATCATTATCTAGTAACAACATTTGGGGAATATTCCTTTTATTCTTGGTATATTGATTCACATATTGTCCAATATCCTTGCAGTTCAAGCATTGTACAACTAAAACCATTTTATTACCCTTGAAATCATGAAATTGGTGACATTTTTCTCCACACTTATGACAAACTTGAATTCCCATCAATCATTTTCTAGGATGATTCTTTCCACAGTTTTCACATATAGAAAAACACCTCTTTCCCTTATTCTCTTTACCTATATTTTCTCTATTATCCTCTTATATTAATGATTCCCTTCAAATCCATAGGACACAGATAATTCTTTACATATATTGTTAACACATGAATCTATTTCTTCATATGATTAGGAAATATGGGAGACTATCTTCCTTCGAAATGATGGATTAAGACTATAAGAGATATGACCCTTCTTACTATTTTTATAACATGCATTGGTGATGTTCTCATTCCTTCTACTACAAAACTTTTCAAATCAATTCCATATACTATATTATCTCATAAAACTATGAACACTATATAACTATAAACATGGTATAACATATAACATAAATTTATGCAACACAAATCCTAGAACCATATACTCTGGTTACTTTAGAGGTATAAATCCTTCAAAATGGCTTATAATGGAAATGTGAATTATTTTATGTATATCCCCTAGGAGTTTCAAACCAGTTGTGCATTAAGGCCCATTTTCGTGTACCAAGATACCCAGGGTCAAGACTAAAACTCCTTGTTTGATTTTTCACTCCTAACTATATTTGTGAAAGAACCAAATCCACATGTAGTATCCAGATAGAGATGAATTTTATATAAATATCAACATAATCTATTCATTACCAAAATTCATTGATGTTCTTGTATATTTATCCTCAAATAATATCTTATATTTTTTTTCCATAATCAACATTTTCTAAATCTATTTTCCTAGTTTTCTACGAAACTTCCTTTGATACCAACTAAAAAGACCTAACCACAGTTATTGGATCTAGTGCCTTAATACATTACATTGGCATGATTACAAGAAATTTGTGTCCCAAAGGAAAGTATAGTTTAGTAGATTCAGAAATCTAAATACATAAATAAGTTAAAAATTATAACATTAAATGAGAAAAAGATAAAAGATCCATTGGGAACATCCACTACTCTAAGATTATCTCTCCAAGTCAATCCTAATATAACTATTCATGACCTGGGAAAAATGAAACATTAGAAGGGGTGATCTCAGATACTTATTAAGGGTGATACATACAGTAGAAGATATCATAAACATAAACATTAGGCATGGTGAATAATTAAAAACTCGTACCATTACTAAATAATAAACTTGAACACATTATGGTAGGAATTTGAATTGAGTAGTTATTTCCGTAATAAAACATAATCACGGGTATTATACTAGACGAAGAACCACATGAACTATGATTTTATAGCTTCATATTAAGGGAAATGAATATGATGGTCATTAATGTGAGTGGATTTTTTTTCGGAGACTCTGAGCGGCAACGCGTCTCAGAGCTCCCTCTTCTAGGGTTTCTTCTCCACATCCTTCTCCTCCCCTCCTCCGGAATGACTCGGAGTGGTCTTGACGTTGGATTATCGGTCTGAGGGTGGTCTCAATGTCATTCCTGGCATGACATCGGCTCTGTTCGGTCTCACTTTGGCATGGCCTCACATCGGCTCTAGTGTCCCCTCGACTCCCTAGATCTGGATCTCGACCTTGTTTCTGGTGCAGCCTCGGCATTGGTTCTTGGTTCCGGTGGCCTTGGCTCATTTTGGATCTATCTCAGCATGGACTTTGTGATGGCCCTGGAATTTTCCTCCTGGTGCTTGGCCCCGGCTTCGGCCTCATCCAGTCTCGATCTGGCATGGCCTCGGCGCCGGCTCCAGCATCGTCTCTGCTTCCGGGTTCTCGGCTTCTTAGTTCCGGAGTGGCCTCAGCTTGGTCAGGATCTCCCTTGACGTGGGCTCAGCTCTGTTGTGGCCTTAGCTTCAGTTATGGCATGGGATCAGCTTCTGGGATCTCGACCTTAGCTTCGGTGTGGGCTTGTCATCAATCACCGGCTTCACCTTTTTATCAGCGGTGATGTGGACTGGTGTTGGTTTCGGCATGGCCTCGACGTCGTCAGTTGCCTCAGTGTGGCCTCAGTGCTAACTGTGGCATTGAATCGGCCTTCTAGATCCATGTTCCACCTTTAGTGTGGCCTCAGCGTCGGCTCTGGCATGGAGCGGCCTCATTCTGGTGGGGCCTTAATGAGTCCGGAGTAGCTCGGAGGGGGAGGATTTTGGTCTTTTGGTGGTGTGACCTTTTTATATCTGTTTTATTTGGATGTTTTTGGTGTTTAATGGTTTGGTTTTAGTTTTGATCATTGGTGTGAAGCAGCAGAAATAGGAGGGAGGGGTTGTGTGCAGGAATATTGAAATGTTGTTAGATGTGAAATTTACCGGACTTGACAACATGGAACTGTTCTAGAAGAGAATTCAAAGCTGGCAGTTCATCCTTACAACATTTTGCAGATTTGGATGTTTAAGAGTGTATGGTATATACCATCGGATCGGGCCTATGCTTTGACACAGGACACTTTCTTTCTACAAAACCATGCAATGGTGGAGGGCCTCATCACGATCATATGCTGGGAAGGATAAGCTTCATGTTGTCAGTTTGGTTTTACGTTTTTGACCTTCGGGTTGTGATTTATCTTAAGTCATGAAGTTAGTTCGGGTTTTATCTTCATTTGGGCCATTGGATAGATATGTTGAAGGGTTTGGTGTTCATGGGACTCGACCAATACTTCTAAAAATTATTAAGGCCTCGGCCCAAACCATATCTAAAAATGGGAAAGGCCTCAGCCAAGTCCATATCTATTTGTCTAATGAGACCAACCGATGCATCAAGGGGATCTAGTGAGCCCCACATATCACATTATATGTTCAATTCATTTCTCATATTATTGGGGATATACATAATCCAAATACACATTGATGTTTAAATTAGCATATGAAATGTAACTAACTTTCCTCATTCATTAATCATAAACACTAAACATTCAGAGTAATATGGTGAATGGTTTCAATATTGAACATCCATAGTAAAAGTAATCATAAACCATTAAAAAAATATGGTATATTATATCACAAATCATTAGTCCAATTAATAAATAATAAACAATATGTGTGTTGAAACAAATGAAAATACACTTATAAAATCATTGAGTAATTGTTGATATAGATACCCTTTTACTTTGAAAAGAAGATTTGTTTTGGGAAAATATTTGGCTCACAATAAAAGTTAAATAGTATAGTTTTTTTCATAAAAATGTGTGTTTTTAAAAAAATAATGGTTTCTTGAAACATATTATATAGTGCCCTTGAAAATTGGTAAGAATTCGGGAAATTACTTTGAAACAGGCTTTCATTTCGAGAAGAAATTTTAAAAAATGCTTTAAAAGAATATATCTCCCCAAAAATGAAAGATGGATTCTAATTGGTACAAATATATATAACATTATATCATAATTTTTTTGGGGTAAATATGAATAAATAATAATTTATTTAGGTATGTAGAGAATAAGAGTAAATTGAATGAAAATGGTGGTTGAGGTTGAAAACACTTACCAAAACTTTGAAGGTGTTCCTTAATTGATCTTAATGACCAGATTAAAAAAATATACATTCTAAAATTAATAATTCAAGAACCTAACCTACATGTAATTGATTAATTGTAAACTTATTAGGTTCATTCATGGCCATTTGATGGGTTAGGGGATTAAATTTTATTGTTTGGGAGTGTGTTCTTCCTTGGTTTTCAATATCAGATTACTTATATTCATGTGAAGATAAACATGTATAGTGAGAATGGTTTTCCAGAATAGAAGATGAATATTATTAGTGAATAAAAAAAAGTTTACATGGTCATAATTTTTTTTGGTTATTTGGAGTGAAGATGAATCATCATAT
Organism: Viscum album; assembly: GCA_963277665.1. Lineage (NCBI taxonomy): Eukaryota > Viridiplantae > Streptophyta > Magnoliopsida > Santalales > Viscaceae > Viscum > Viscum album. The sequence goes on along the minus strand of OY728166.1, from coordinate 774,308,089 downwards.
AAAACTGTAATGAATTTGTTTTGGGTTAATTGGCGGCTCTTGATCAAAAACGAACTCATTTTGATTTATTAATTAATATCATGCCTAAAAAGGTTTCCAGAACCTTACACAAGTTCTAATATATAAATATATATATTATCATGTGGTTAAACCATTAAAATAGTTTTATGACCATAATTGAAGATTGTAATAGAAATTGAAAACCACCCGTCCTTTATTGTGATAAATTAACACATCTCAAATTGTGTTTTCATTTCCCTAATAAAAGAGTGGAAAATGAGAGATGTTGAAGAATTATTCCAACATCATAACAAAATTCTTGTAAATTTAAGGTATTGAAGTTGTTATAACATTTTTATGGGGATATTAGATTATAGAAAATAAAATAAAGGTACTTGAAATAAAAGAACCGAGATGGGGAATCTACCTCTTGAAGTTATATTCCTTCAGAGCCTCTTTAAGTAGAGGTTTTGGTCTTTTTATGAGACCGAGGGATGATGGACATGGGGTAAGATTTAGGGAGGTAATTTGGTCAGAATTTAGACATGTAACAAGGCTTGAGTGGAGTTAATATAAGTGAAATTTGGGGGGGGGGGTGGGTTATAGTGTTGGAGAAGTGGGTTTTCTTAATATTTTAATCATTAGTTTATAATTTTTCAATAAGACAAGTAATTGTGATGATTACATGACAAAAATAGAAATATGATCATGTGAGTTCAAACCAAGGGTTATTTCAATAGAAATGGTTCTAGGAATAGTGCATTTAACTCGTAATGTATATATACGGTAAATTACCGTATTTCACTAGTCATAAAAAATTAAAGTATTTTTGAAAAATCCCAAAAATTCACTCTTACATTTTTTTGATGATTATAATTCCAAAATGGAATCCATTTCATCAAAATAATTTTTTTAAAATTGGAAATTTAATTTTTAAATATAAAAATTATTTAATTGAAAATACACATTTAAATGTAAAATTGATTTATAATACATTCAAACATTAACTAAGGTCTAATTAAATTATCCTAGAATTATAGGATACTAGAATACTTATTTAGGAATAAATTTAATGAAAATTCATTTTCTTTTAAATCTATTTATTAATTTAAAATTTTAATTAAATATTTTTTACTCCAAACAATACAAACTCATAATTATTAATTTCTAAAATACTCTGTTTATTTTATAAGGTGTCTGAATTTTATTTATACCTTCATGGGTGTGGTTACAAATGATAAGGGTCATATTAATATTCATAAGGGTATGACACTATTCATAAAGGCCATGTTACTATTCTCTAAAAATGTACATTGATCTAATCAGACTCTAAATATATTACTAAATGTAACCGTGTATGTCAATTTATCTAAATTCAAATAATAGAGGTGGTAAAAATATGTTTACTGGCTAGGTTATATTAATGTGTTGTTTTTTAGAGACTCATTTTTTTACGAATTTATTTTCCAAATCTTTGGGTGTTACATCCTATCATACATATTCAAATTTAGGGATTCAAATCATGGACATAGTTTATTTTCTAAAAAATATTTGGTGGTTTTTGACCCACATGTGATGCGATTATATTCATTTGAATACATAGTTATTGAATCAGGATGAAGGGGGAAAGTCTCACTATCTTTTGTTTTAAAACATTGGTTTCTTTAGTATGGTGGGGAAATTTTTCATCAATTCACTTTTTTGGATCCGAAAACCTTGTACATTTAAAAATTTATGGGTTATTGATGGGATTGTGGAATAATAGAGATGCATGGGATATTGATGGACAAGTTCCCTTTTGTTTTTACGGTGCTAAATTTGTTATTATCATTGTTTGAGGAAATGTTTTTGAGTTTGGATACAAAGTTTGTAAATCGAAAATGCCTGGTTTCGAAGAATATTTTTATGTTCACCAAAAGAAGATTCAGAAGAAGCTTTGTATGTTCATAAAAACAATATTTATAATATTCTTTCTATTTTCACGAGAAGAATATTTATAGATTCTCCATAATGTTTCAATTGGCTTAATAAAAAGATGGGGAATTCACAAGATTTTTTAAGATGATGATTTATAAGAATAATGTTCCAATATTGAAAAATATTGAGTTCATGATTCATGATGAGTATTGAGGAAGAGTTGAAGAATGTCGATGCTAAATTTTACATAGGATTTGATGAAGTCAAAACTCCAATATCTTTAATGGTTTTTAAGGATGTTGACCAGTGAATTGAAGTAAGCATGAGTTTTAAATAAGATCCCATGTTTTCTTTACTTTTATTAGAGAAAGTATATTAAATAAAGGGGGAATATAATTTCGAATATATATATATATATATTGGGATGTTATTGTATCTCATATTTTTTTGTGGATAAAATCACCTAGTGTCCAACCTATCTTCATTAGAATATAATCCAAGTTGATTAAGGATTTTTTTGTTGATTTTATCAGAAGACGAGATTTCAAAAGAATGATGTTCCAAAAATTATTCTCTTAATGTTATGGATTTTTATTAGAACCTTCATTTTTATTTATTATACGAGGGAATATAAGCTATTTTTTTAAAACTATGGGAGATAGCATTATATTTCATCAGGAGAATTTCTATTTGGGAAGGACTTTTGGGTAAAGGATTATCCCATTCCATGACACTATAATTGTTTATTAATAATAGAAAAAAATATATGACTTATAAATACAATTCTCGATAAGGATTAGGTAACCTCATTGAGGTCAAAACATTTTAAAATCCATAAACATTATTTTTTTCTTTTAATGCATGCGGTAGGAGTGAGTCTTTTTATTCTAATGGATCACTTCCAAAAAATGTATTGTAAATTAACATCAAGAAAAATAAAATTATTAAACAATGAACCACTATTCAATAACCCTTTATCAGTATTTTAACCCACTCATATGTATCAAAAGTGGTGTTAGAGTAGGTTACCTTTTTTCGGATCCATATGATTTAATTGATAATTTATATTCCTTTAACATCCAAAATATTCCAACCATTGATAAACAAATTTTTTGGATTGGGAAATATGTTGATACTTTATCTCCTATAAATTGGAATGGATGTAGAGGAAAATGATAGAAAAGTAAAGTTCCAAAGGATCAAATAAAAAATTAAGGGGGGGGGGGCTGAATCATATATTAAATTTTTATAAGTTATAATACCTTTTAAAACAAATCCTATTTAACATATTATGATTTATTTCCATATCAATTTTTTAGTAAATACTCATGCCTGAAAAAAGAGAAATGTAATTAAAAGACGCAAAATTTATAAGGTTTAGTCTTAGTTTGAGAACCTACATCCATTACCTAGCCACTCTCATGGGTCTCTAGAAATAAAATCTTATAAAGAAGTGAATAAAACTTGTTTCAAATCCCATTATATTTTTTCTATCTCTCAACTGGAAATGTTATACCGAATCCTATTAGTTTACAAAGTTTTATTACAATAGAATTGATCCAAAACAAAATAATAAGAATTTTTTCACTTTTCTAAAAAAAGATCAGTCTGGATCCTAATTTTAATTTTTTTGGATCTAATTCTCTCAATCCTATGTGACCTTTACAATTTCCCTTTACCTAATATGCAATTTTCAAAATATTCTCTAATAATAAGTCTGATCTCCATCATTATGATTGAATCAATATGATTGAATCAGTACTATAAACCCAATATCAATCTAAAAAACTAAAACTCTACTACATTGAAAAAAACAATCATCCTTCGTCTGATTGACTCAATATGATTCTTCAAACAGGTAAACAAACATTTAGATGTCCGATATTCTTATGATATCTCAGTCCAAAAAGAACATTCACTTAGATTCTTTAGTGATACTCCTTATTTTCTTTTGGGAATATTATAATGACTTAATTATACTAGAATATATTTATAAGAGACTCGGAAAATCAAGAGAAAGAAATATGAAATCTTTTCCTACTTTCTCATTTTTCAAACTATGAAAAAATCTTGCATTTATACATCAATTTATACTTCTCCAAACCTATCCAAATTTATCGGAGATTTCTACATAATTTATTTTCACGTTTGACCACTTCAACTCTTTATATAACATCTTCTCCATAATCATCTTTATTGAAAACCTTGTCTTTTCTTAAGTATGATGAAACAACCTCAGGTCATTATGATGAAACTTATCTCGCTTCATCTTCCTCTTCTTATCATGAGGTTTATTCATTTCTTATCTCATTTTAATATACATTTCTTTCTCAAATAATTACGATATACCTTTTTTATCATCTCTTTATGATATACCTTTATTTCTCATCTCATTATGATTTTATTTTATTTCATAGCTCACTATGATCTTCTATTATTCATTAGATCATTACAAAAAACATCCTCCACATCAGTCCAATGAAATACTCATAATGATGGAATTTTTGTTACGATGGAATTTCCATTATGATGGATTTTTATATTAATATGGAAATACCATTATGATGATTTCTACACAACAATGTAACATATTCAATGATGAATCCAATTTAAATCTTTGAGCTTCTTTAAACCTAACCAGCTTCACACATTCTGACATCTGGATCTGATATTGTATGTTATGATCTATTAAATTTTTTGAAGACATTTTCTTTATCATTGGAACTGATTAAAATTTCTCCATTTCTTTCAAATCATTAATCATGAATTTGTTTCATGATTTAAAAGAACATAGTTATCAAAAAATAATCATCTGTATTTTTTTATAATGTACAGTAACATTCTAACTCATGACTTCAAAATCTTTTTTCAAAACCCTATAGAAAGAGTATGAATTATTCATTTAAAAATTAGTTTATTTTAAAATCATCAACTTATTTATTTTTATGATTATGAAAAAATGTTTACTTGTGGAAAACAAAAATTTCAACCTTCAAATATTTTGGATCTAATGATCTAAAACCGATGTTGATGAATCTGATACTCTGAGTCTAGTGTTTCTCAGTCTGATCCTATAAGTTAAAAAACAAATTTCTTAAAATTAAAACATTTTCATCCCTTTATTCATGGGATCAAACATTAATCATCATCTAAATTTATTACAATGCTCATTATGATGGAATGTTTCTGATTCTTTAATAACATAAACATTATTACACAAAAAATTTAGTTGTCAACAAGCAAAACATCATTGTTTAAACAATTGATCACAAAGGTTCTTCAATTCCCCCATTTGGATTTGTTTAAATCAATTTCTAACAACTTATTCAACTCTCAAAACATTTTTAAAACTCAAATTTTTAAAAAAAAATTGTTTTCATTAATTTTATCAAATCATAACCTTTCTAAAATAAGAGTGTTCTGACACAAAACCATTGGATAAAATATGGGTTTTTATAGAATTATATCTATAGGTTGAGTGAAAATTTTGTGGCCATGTAAAGTTAAAAATTCCTCACATTTAACTTCTCCTATATCACTTTTCTTTTTCTATCCCCCATTTTATTATAACAAAAACATTAGATTCATAAAATAAAGATTAGTAAAAACATATTATAAGATAGAGTTATTAACTTCTCTCCCCCTTTTTCAAAATAATCAAAACCATGGTGGGGGTGCATCCATATGAGGATTAGGAAGTCATGGGAGGAGACTGAAGATAAGTTTTTACCCTCAATTACAAAATCATTATTTGAGCATGACTTTTGTAAAATATCAACAATTTGATACACTTTTGTGATGTATTCAAACATAACATATACAATATAACCTTTTATTTTATAATGTGAAAGTCTATATAAATTTTTAATGAAATTAAATGTTGTGAAAAGATTTTTTGAAATATAAATTACAGAATGATTATCACAAAGTATATTCAATGGTATAGAAACTTTTACTTTCAAATATTACAACTGAACTTTCATCCAAAAAATTTGAGAACAAGCATAAATAGTTCCAACAAATTCAGATTCAATTGTTCTCAAAGTTATTAAACTTTGTCTCTTTCTTTACTAATTCAAAAAACATTCACCCAAGAAACCTTTCCCTATTGAGGTTGAATTTTTTATTACAATCTCCATCCCAATAAGAATTAGTATAACCATAATACTTCATCTCATTGTTTACATTGTATAACAACCCATGTGAATTTGGTCCTTTAACATATCCAAGAATACTATTTACTGACAACATATGTGAATATTTCTGATTACTTTGAAACATGACATACAAAGTCACAACATAAACAATATCATTAATTGAGGCTATAAGGTAATAAAGTCTTCCTATCAGCTTTAGAAAGTCTATACAATCCATAATTATTTCAGATTTATCTTTACTAAACATTTTACTTACTAAAATAGGAGTTGAAACGTCTTCGGATTCTTATGTCCCAAAATTATTTATTAATTCTATAGCATAATTATCAGTAGATAAGAAAATTTATTTTCATTTTTTCTTGATATTATAATCCAAGGAAAAAAATTAACTCTCCTAACATAGACATTTAAAATGTGTTCTTTATTTCCTAATTATAATATTTGAAAACGTTTTCTTCCTCACCAGTAAAAAAATATATCATCCACATAAACTATTAAAATTAGAGTTACAAAGTTAACATCATTTACATATAAGTTGATTTAAACATCTCCTTTATAGAAATTTGACATTATCCAAAAATTGTTATGTTTTTAATACCATGCACATAGATCTTGTTTTGTCACATAAAAATATTTATTTAATTTATAATCTTTATTTCCATCCTCATCAAGTAGAAACTCACAAGGTTGTTCAATGTAAACTTCCTCATTAATATAACCATTTAGGAAGGGTGGATTTATATCCATATGATAAACCTTATAGTTCCAATGTACAAACACTAAAAGAAGAATTTTAATATTTTCTAACCTTAAAACTGGGAATAATGTTTCCCTATAATCCACACCATCATCAGACATATAGCCTTTACAAACAAGTGTGGCTATGTTTCTAAAACTTCTACATATTCATTCATCTTTTTTCTATAAACCTAATTTAATCTGATAATGTTTTTATTTTCTATCCATGGAAAAAGTTCTATTGTTTTATTTTTTTCAATATGATCCAACACTTCATTAGTAGCAACCAATAATTCTTAGTGTTTAAATTATTCTAAAATTTATTCGGTTCAACTTTTGAGATAACTAATGTCTGGTTTTATAATATCAACTTTCTTCTTTTCTGAACTGGATCCTTCTGATTTCTAATAAGGTTTTTAGACTTGATATGTTTTCTACTGTAGGAAATTTCAATGATTATTTCCAACCCAAATTTTCCACATCACATGATTTTTTTTGAATATTGATATATATTTTTTGGTATACAATATCTATTATGATAAATATTCAGTTTATCCTCCTAAATATTCTCAGCCACATTGTTTTGAAATTTTGATTTCTAATTAATTTCACATCATATGAGTCCAATAATTTTTAAACATTTGTTCCAACATTTTTAACTTCTTCCATTTATTTAAAAACCCATAAAATTTTCTTCCTCATCTTTCTCATCAAACATTCCCAAATCCTTATTTTTGATTTTAAGTAAACATGGACTTTTAATAAATTTTAGGTACTTTATTGAATATTTTTTACACAACATTTTATAAGAATTTATGTTGTATTGTAGTATAAAAACATCTATTCTGAATATGTACAATAAAACTAACATCTTGTTTCTAGTAAAACATTGAAATTTTATTTTCTTCTAACAGACGTATTCGTATTTACACCAATATTATATTCTTTATTTTTTCTAATCGATTTTGTTGTGGATTATAAGGATCACAATAATAATGTGTGATATCATTTTTTCTTAGATAACATTCAATATAATTATGGTTTAATTCAGTAATATTATATTTTCTCAACTTATTTATGTAAATCATAATTTCTTTCTACACTTGTTTTCTAACAAACATGAACATTTCCTCAACCTTTAACTTCTGTTTTGTAAACATGATGTTTTTCATCTGAGTGAAGTCATCAATAAAATTGGTAATGTATAAATATCCTTTTGTCAATTGATCTCTCATCGGCCCACATAAATTGGGATGAAAAAGTTTAAGAGGGATGGTGGATTGAATCACAAATACCTTTTGACATTCATTTGTCATTTTTATATTTATACATGTAATAAAAACATCTTTCTATCTTATTTTTAATTCTATAATGTTTCTGATAAATTTTATATTAGAAAGTTTTTGCATGCTTTTCTGTCTAGGATGGCCAAGTCTTCAGTGCCAAAATTTATTTTCATCTTCAAAACATAAGTAGTACGAGTTTCTAAATTATAATATTTGGAAAAGATTCTCACTAGTTTTTTCTCCTTTTGTATTTAAATTTTTATATTTTACACTTTTTATATCATAATAATCTTTTGTAATGATTAGTTATTTTACATCATTACATAGTAGACTTACACTAAGTATGTTATGGTTTATCCCATAAATAAATTAAACTTTCTTAAATATCAACATTTATGCTTCAATCTCATCCATTCCAATTCTTCTTATCTTTGAGGATCTATCATTTCCCAAGTTAACTACTCCTCCATCACGACTTTCAAATTATTTCAATATTTGCATATCACCTATCATATTTAATGAACAACCACTATCAATAATCGATGGTTTGTTCCTTTTACTCCCTTTTAAATATATATCAACAACATAATCTCTTTATTTAACTTTCTTCTTTCTAACTTCATTTTCTTGTCCATTGCAAAAAACATGTCCTTGATGGAGATTCATACATTTTATGGAATAAAGACTAGTCTCATAAATCCTTATATCAACCTCTTCTGAACATTCATATTGATATTTTTTTATGGTTTCTCACATATTTAGATTTTTATTTTCTAAGTTCTTATAGATTATGAATTTTTTTCTTTATTATTTCATAAACCAGTCACTTTGGGAGAGACATGTTGTACTAAAAATTATAATATCTATGGCCATATATTCCACAACACCAGCAACATCCATAAAATCATGATTTTTATTGAATTAAGATCTTTATTTATAGAGGCCTTATTGAGGATGGTAACTTTTTCCTATTTCAATATAATTTGGACATGGACCATCTTTCCTCCAAGGTGAGTTTTCAAATTTAGAAGATATGATAGTTTTCTCAGATCATTTTTATCCCAATAATTCCCAATAATTAATTTTAGAAACATGAAATTTTATAAAATTAGATGAAACATTATTTTTGGTGGATGAGGACTTCACCTCATTCTAAACTTGATTCTTCTTAGTACCTTTAGAACTATTGGCTTTTACATTTGAGGCTTTTTTGAAATTTTCATTCATTATTTCATTTTATTTTTAGACTCAAGAAATTTTGATTGAACCTTTATAAATTCTTCTTCTTTAACATATAGAGTCTTACTAATATATTCATCCATCTTTTCTTGTTCATAAATTCTATGTTTGTAACTTATGATCTCTTGAATGCATTCATCCTTTTACTTAATGAAATGTTTTCTTCCTTCAGTAAGTTATTAAAAATATTTCTTTATCCTTTTTATTTATTTCTTGATAGGTCTATTTCTGTCAGGATTGAAAATAAGTTTTATTCTGATATGATATTATCTATAAGATTATTAACCTCCATGTTATTCACTATTTTAGGAGTCTTCAAATTTCTCAACTTTTGCGAAGAAGGTTTTGAATTTTCTAAACATCCATCTTCTAAATAATTGTTTTCGTTCGATTCTGAATCATATTTCTTTCTCAACAAACATATCTGGTACCAAATATACTTATTTTTGAAATTTTGGATGAATTTTCTTATTTATAACTTTTTTCCACTTTTTCCATCAAGGTTTTTTCATAAGAATCATCTCAATATTCTCGAAATTTATTCTTAGGGAAATTCCTAGAAAAGTGTCTAACTTCACCACTCTCAAAACATTTGAGAGGATATTTAACTCTGTACATTCCTCATTGTCTTCAATAATTTTTTGAAATAAGAGACATGATTTTATAATTATAATCATCATCCTCTTTTCCTTCAGAGTCCCAAGGATAAAAATCTCCAACATCATGAATTTTCAACTTTCTCATGTCTTTAAAATCCATGTAATATTTTATCTTATTTTTAAACATTAGATATTTTCTCATTTCATAATTAAAAATAATAGAATGCAATTTATCAATAGATAAGTCATAGTTATCTTCTAAAGAGGAAATTCTAGAATCAAACATGTATAGGAAGTTTCACATAAGTTAATTCATAATTTTAGAATCTTCTAAGACATATATGAATCTTTTAAGGTTTCCAATAATTTCATTTACTAAAATGAAGTATCCATTGACAGTTTATTCATCTCTCATTATTAGGTCTTAATATATAAAATTCTATATGTGGTAATATTCTTCATTCACTTAAGTATACCCTTGAAATATACTTTTCAGCTTGTCCCACATACTTTTTGAAGTTTTGAGACCCATGATATTCTGATAAAAATTCTATAATAAGGACATAGGGATTTTATTTATATCATTTCCATTAACTTCTATATTTCTCTTATCACTAAATATCATTGAAGCATGTTTCTCAATAGGTGGAAAACCAATAGAATAAGCATTGACAACTTCCATGATAAGAGATAGGAGATAAGGAATAATCCACTTTTTCTATATAGAATACTTTTTCCATAAAATGTAGGAATTTCTCTACTATAGAAAGAATTTCTATTATTCATGTTAAGGATACAATAACAAAACCTCCCTTTGATACGCATTGAAGTTCTAAAGGATCAAATAACAATTAAGAAGGTGGGGGGTTTAATTAGTTGGTTAGTTTTAATAAGTTTCATTATTCTTAAAACACAACCCATGTAACCTATTAATATTGACTTCCTTACCAATGTTTTAGTAAATAATCATGCATAAAAAAGTAGGAAATCAAGTAAATCACAAAATATTTACAATGTTCGACCTTAGTGTGAGAACCTACATCTTTACCATAGCCAATCCCATAGTAATATGGAAATATACTTTTATGAACAAGGGTCAAAATTTGTGTTAATTCCTATTAGAAACCTTCTATCTCTTGATAAGAATGATTATACTAACTCTGGTTAGTTTGCTACGTTGGAATAAGAAATAATTGAGAAAAAAAGAATAAGGCTTTGTTTACTTTTCTCTAAAAAAACCTATTTTGATCCTCAGTCCGATTCGGTTGGATTTGATTCTCTCAATTTGACGAGGTCAATATGATTCTCCCATACTCAATCAGAATATCTCAAAATATTATCAAACACTTGCTCTAGTATTCCTTAGTCTGATTGAATCAATTTGATAGACACAATATGATGAACCCATTCTCATTCACCAAAGCATAAACTCTGCTCAAATTCTCAATACGATATTCCTTAGTCTGACTGACCCAATATAATTCTATTTTATGGTAAAATAAAATTCAATTTAATGATCTTCATCTAATATCTCAGTTTCTAAAGAACATTCACCCGATTTCTACAAAACTTATCCTTTTCCACTTATGTGAAAGTTACAATGTACGAATGATATGATCAATTATTTATAAGAGACTCAAAAAATCAATAGAAGGAAACATACAATCTTTCCCCTCATGCTCTGATTTTAAAAATTTGAAAAACTCTCATATTTAAACTTCAACTTTTTTTTCTTCAAACCTTTTTAGGTCTCTCCATGATTTATGCAAAATTCAATATCAAGTTTGACAACTTTAACTATTCACATAACTTCTTATCCATAATAATATTTCCTGAACATCATATATTTTATTCAGTATAATAAACCCTCCTAAACTCATTATAATGAAGCTTACTCATATCTAGATTTCTCCACTTATTACAATCTGAATTTCTTTCTCAGGTCATTACGACATGCCTTTCTCTCTCAGATCATCATTATTTGCCGTTTATTCTTAACTCATTATGATCCTGATTTCTTTCTCAACTCATTATGATCCTTCTTTATTCGTCAAGTCATTATGACCTTCCATTCTTTTAATATCATTTTTATAGACTTCCTCATCTTAAGCCCAATGGAATCCCCACAATGATGAAATTTTTATTATTATGTAGTTCCCATTAAGAATGATTTTAACATTATGATAGAAATCCCATTATGATTATTTTTCTATAAGGATGGAAATTATTAAATGATTAATCCACTTAGTAACATTGATCTTTTTCAATCTTTATCAGCATAAAAAATTATGACTTTTAGATCCGATCTTATGTCTCTAGATTTATTGAATTCAATGAATACATTGTCATGACCACTAGAACTAATTTAATCATTATGATTTCTACATTTATGCAAAATATTTTATCATGAGTATATTTCATGATTTATAAGAACTTCATCGTAATCAAAGCATCATATAACTTCATTTATAAAGTATGGAAACTTTATAACTACTGAATTCACAATCTTATTTCAAAACACTTTATCAACAATATGACTTCTTCAATCAGTAAATTTTTTATTTTTAACATAGAAAATTATTTCTTTATCTAATTATAGAAAATAAAAAATTATAGAAAAAACTAATTTATGCCTTTGAAACTTTTGGATCCAATGATCTAAATCCAATGCAAATGGATACGATACCCAAATTCTGGTTCTTCTCGGTATGATCCACTACGTACCAAAAAAAATCAATTGAAAATAAAACCTTTCTCCCCCTTTATGATTGAGATAAAAATTTCCACAACATCCAAATTTCTTACAAATATCGTTACGATTGTTTGGTTCTGATTCCAGAATAACAAATACAATCTTAAATAAAATGTTTAGTTATAAACATATACAAAAAACATTATTAAAATTTTTTATCAAAATAGTCATTCAAAAAGAATTTATACCAAGGGAAAAAGAGGCACCTCATCTTTGGGTAAAAAATGGATTATATAAGGTAATTGTATTGGTTAAAATTCAACTCTAATTTCTTTATCAGACTTGGTTTACCCCAAGGTAATTAGTCTAAAATTAGTTATTGAAATATGTTAAATGATGGAAAGTGGTTTTTAAGGTAATGTAATAGTGAAGGAAAAAAATTTATTTTAGAGAAACCAGTTTGAGGACATATAGATGGATTAATAAAAAAAACTAGATTATTTTTTGACAAGATTCAACTGATCATTATTACCATTAGAGTATTGGGAGAAAATATTATTGAATCAATTATTTTGAAGAAGATAATGAAGAATTTAATTGATATATTTGATCCCATGATATCATCCCTTAATAATAAAGATGACTTATCACTAGATAAAATTTATAATATACTTGTGTAAAATGAAATAAGGAAAGCTAAAAACTTTAAGAGAATGGTTAAAGAAGAGATATATTTTTAAGCCATGGGAAAACATAAACAAAATTCACTGAAAGTTGAATCTTCTTATGAAAATAAAGATTATAGATTAGAGGACAATTAGATTAGGATGATATTGTATTTTATCATTAATAATTTTAGAAATGTTAAAGGGAATTACAAAAGAAATATTATATTGAAATATATTGAGTGTGGTGGAGATGGGAACTTTTCTATTGATTAACCCAATTAGAAATGTAATGAATGTAAATAAGATGAGACTAATGAAAACCCTCAAACGAATTCATGGAAAAAGTATAATAAGTATGGTAGAAAATTTATTATAGTTAAAAAAATTCTACTCATAATTATAAAATAGGTTTTAGTTTCATGAAAAAAGAAGAGGAATCATCAAAATATATATTATCTAATGAGTAAACTTTAGTAAAATTCATAAAATTCATAAAATTCATAGATCATGAAAAACTGAAGGAAAACTCAAGTAAAGAAGAAGAAGAAGGTAATGTAACCTATTTATAACACATGTTGAAAGAATAACTTAAACCTAACTAGATAAATACACTAAACTCAGGAGGGGATGTATCTTATTGAGAATAAATGGAGAAAATAAAATCAAAAGTGGAGAAGATTCTCTAATTCGGTAGATTGTATACATTGTGGAAATAAATAATCTCAAACTAAATCCTGAAGGATAAAAATGAAAAACCTATGGCCATGAAAGGAGAAATGGTCAAGAAACAATCCAAATTGATTTATATTAATATAACTCTAAATAATTTTTAATATTATTTCAATAAATAAATTGAATTTAAAGCCAAATATTTATAAGATATTTTGAAAAAATTGTTAAAATATGTTTTTACAAAAATAATGATAAATTTATTTATATAAAAATGTATTTTTCTAATCCAAAAATCAGAAATATTGGATTAATAAAAACGTGGTAGTAGTTCTATTAAACCAATGGAAGCTAGAAATAACTGCAAAAAAATTAGATTCTTCCCAAAAATTTATAAGGAATTAATATCTACTGATGAACCACCATGAAAATTTTATAATAAAAAATTTTAATAGGTAGGTAGGTGAAGGTTCAAAGGATACTGTTGGTGCTTTAGAAATAATCCTCACAAACCCAATAACTGTTGGGACATTTTGTTGAATCTATGAAGAAGGTTTTACTTGACAGGGAGTAGCATTAAAAGAAATGAATATATTAATTTGAAGATGTTAAATGATATATTTTTTAATATGGATTCAGATGTTTAGAACTATCCATCGAGAAATTTTTTGACTTCTTGGAAGAAATATATAAAATATGATATAAAACAAGCCATTGTACTAAGGAATACATAAAAAATATTCTTGGATATGCTCCATTCACTATAAGGTAATTTTAGAAGGGAAAAGAAATTTAATATGGAAAAACCCTAATTGTTTAAATCACCCTGAATTATAGTCAAAATGATAAAACATGGATTCCTAATAGAAACAAATCCCTATATATGATTAGTGTAGTTACAGTTCTAAGAATATTTGAGGATTAAAATGGAGGATCTATTACCTTTCATAGTGATAGTTAATTAAAATTAAATGTTTGGGTCTCAAAAATCATAGAAAATTAAAAGTTAAAATCCGTGGAAGTTATTATTGTGGATGGGCATAACCTAACGTACTTTTTTTTTGAGAAAACCTAACTTACTTAGTATAATACATCTATATGATAACTATAATGAGGTGGTCTATAAGGGAAACCGGTGCATCAACTAGTGCTTGAATTATGGGAGAACAATTTAGGAATTGGTAAAGATTAAACAAAATATATTTTCAAATTCACAATAGAAGTAACTCATGTTCCTTAAATGAAAAAGAATATAATTATCTATGTTATATGATACATAATCTTCTTTTCCAAAAAACATGAGATAAATATAGAAGGAATAATCTATAATATATTTAACTATACTAAAAATATAAAGAACTAATGTGTGTGATGCTTGTTAGAAAGGAAATATTACAAATAAAAAACATAAAAGAGAGGAAATTTAGTCCATCATACCTCTTAAACTTATAAATTTTAATGAATGAGGAACAATGAGGAATTAATCAACAATGGGTTATTTCAACTTTATCACTTTTATTGATGAATTCACACATATGAAAAGTGTTATGTTTTATAAACATAAATTTCATAATGTGTAAATGATTATTATTTACCATAGGGAATATGAAAACAAACCCTATTACACAGATCTAGAAGATAATCACAGTGATTTGAAAAGAGTTTACAAGTAATTATTTAAATTTATATTAATAAATAAATAAAATAAGTCATCAATACAAGGATTCCTAACACTCCTCAGTAAAATGGGGTTATATAAAGGAAAAAAACTGAAATGGTAAGGACCATGGTTGTAGAATATAGACTCCCTAATATATTTTTGAGAGAATAAATATACCCATATGTAATTGTTAAAAATATATTTCTTATTACATTAGGAATATATATTTCCCCTATGAGATTCAGTATAAGAAGAAACAATATAGAAAATAATTTAATATATATTGATGTCCTAACCTAATAATGATCAACTATTCAAACTTAGGAAAATTCAATGAAAAATATAAATAAGTTATGTTCCTTTGTTACACATCCAATGTAAAGAGATACTAGTGTTGGGAATAATGGCCACACAAAATTATGGGAACATGTGATGTTAAAATAATTAATGTTAAGTCCAAATAAATGAAATAAGATAAAGGTAAAACCAATGAATAAACATATGATATCAGAAAAAATATAGGAAGAACTGGTGAAGAAGAAGCAAATTATAATTTTTATACAAAAAACATGTTTCGATGAATATAATAATGAATATGATTTTATTGGAATTTTAAAAATCAAAATATAGACAATTAATAAGAAATTAGAATTGATTAATATAATTTGATGTTGTGAAGCTGAAGTACAGACAAGGGGAAAGATAAGAATAGAAAATCAATTTGACAAATATCTCTCATAAGGAACCTTAGTTATTATCACAAGTATATGAGCATAATGAATTGTTAAATTCCATGAATGAAGAATTATATCAGATTGAAAATAATGTCACCTTGGAAGTAGTATTAAGATAAGAAGGAAAAAATATCATTGCAAATAAGTGGGAGTTAAGGAAAAAGCTCAATGAAATGGAATAAGTTTCTCAAAATTATGAAAGGTTATTTTTTAAGACATACAGAAAGGTATAAGGTGTTGATTTTAATGAAACATTTTCTTTAATTGGATGAATTAAGACAAATGGAATGTTTTTATGTATTACTAATAATCACAATTACATGGTTTGTCAGATGGATGAAAAGTCATTATTCCCAAATGGGGAAGTTTACTAATAATTTTACATTGAAAAAGCAATGGGATTTATACTTGATTAGGATATATGTTTGGTATGGAAACCCATGAAAGCATTTTATGGGTTATAGAAGGACCCATGTATATTGTATTATAAACATGATAGATTCTTTAATATATTGGACTTCCCAAAAAGAATAATTTGATTAATTCATATATGTTAAGGAGTCACGTTAACATAATTTAATTATAATTTTTTTCATTTATGACATAGTCTTTTATGGTGATAATGATCATGCATGTAAGGAATTCTTATAAAAAATGAAATAAAAAATGAAATAAAAATGCTTGTATTGATGAATTTATTTCTCCATATAAAAGTTTTAAAAAATGGAATAAATATCTTTCAATCATTGGAAATGTATTATATGTGTATTTTAAAGATGTTTTATGTGGTAGATTCTAAGTATGTTGGTACTCATATCACTATTGGAGAAAAGGAGGGCAAAGATAAATCTCGTAAAAGATTAATTCTAATATATTTTTAGAAGTAAATTAGAAGTTTACTATTTCTAACTATATCTCAAAAAAACATAGTGTATATAGTACCTTTGTGTGCAAGATATGAAATTGATTCAAATGAGTCCCACCTGATGGATTATAAAATAATTTTTAGGTATTTCAAAGAGAAATTAAGACTTGGATTAATATATCAAGGAAGTGAAATGTTGAACTTACTTTGATTAATGGATATTTATTGGGCCAATGATTCCAATGACCATAAATAAACATCTAGAAGAACATTTATTATTGGATAAAGTTATGTTTTGGGTGTAGTAATAAGAAAAACACCATAACATTAAGTAAAGAATAATTAGAATATGTTTCCACCACACATGGTTTTACTCAAATTATATGGATAGAAATTTATTTGAAAGACCTGAAAGTGGATTTTGAATAACCAATTAAATTTTCATATGACAATAAAAAAGAATTGATCTATCAAAGAATCGAGTTCCACCATATATATCATATCATAACGAAACAATTTTCAATTTCATCGAGAGGAATATTACTTCTAAGAAAGTTAAGCCTGAGGATATTTTGCTAAAGTATCAATATTATTTTATTTTGAATATATTTATTCCAATGTAATAGTTTGAGGATCTGTTGATAAAAAATCATTATCCTTATAAACCTACTTAACAAAATTGTGTATTACATGTGCCCACTATGGCTTGGATTATGTTGACAAAGGGGGAGAGAAGTGAAACTCAATTTTAATGATAATTTATACTTATTGTTTTTTCTATTTTTGATATAAGGATTGAGT
The DNA here is from genome assembly GCA_963277665.1 of Viscum album. Lineage (NCBI taxonomy): Eukaryota > Viridiplantae > Streptophyta > Magnoliopsida > Santalales > Viscaceae > Viscum > Viscum album. The sequence continues at coordinate 774,290,064 of OY728166.1, read as the reverse complement.
TCTCATAAAATGGTGGATAGAAAAACAAATAAAGGTAAAGTGAATGAATTGAGGGGGAGTATATCAAAACCACTTGGCTGTAATTTTATTCTCACCAAGAGATGAAAATCTCTAAAAAATTACTTTCAACAATAGTATATTTTTATGATTTGTATCCTTGAAAAAAGATTATGATTCGATAAGAAGAAAATGTGTTGAGTTTTCTAAAATATTTTTTTATATAATCTAATGTTGTAGATTTAGGATCCCTTTAGTATTTGATGTTTTTTCATTTCATCCCAACAATGCTTGAAATAATTCTATTGAGTTGTGCTGTATAATTTTTAAATATGAAAATTTGGGTCCAAAAGAGGATTTATATGTTCATCGATAAAATATTTAGAATAATATTTATAAGTTTACTACATGATTATTTGTAATTATCATTGTATGTTCACTGAAATAAGATTCCAATGAATATTTTTATATTTTTAATATAAGGTTTGTATATTAACCAAAAATTTTCGAGTGACTTCACAGAAATATTATGAACTCATAACATTTATAATGTTGTCGACCGATATGATTAATTTTCTAATATTCATGATGAATGATTTCATGAATCAAGCAAGGTTTGAAATAATTTTTGGATATAGTTTACTAGTTATTTTTTATGGATTTAATGAATTCAAAACATTGATATATATTTATTGTTTTATGGATGTAAACTGATTACTTTATGTGAGAAGGATTTTTAAATCCATGCCCATTAATTCCAAAACATTATTGGAGAAATTCTAGTTATAAAAATGGGGTGAATCATTCTTGAAACTTCCACTAATTGGAACTCTATTTTATCTCATAGTTTAGAATGGATAAGATCACCAAGAATTCTAATTAGATAAATTTGAAGACAATTGGATTTGAAGAAGGATCACACTAAGTTATGTTTATCAGACACTCCTATTTAGGGAGAACAATTTACAGAAGTATAATATTTCAGAAGTAGAAGTTTATTAGAAGTAGATTATTTTCTATTCAGGATGATCAAAATATAATATAATCTTTTAAAATAGTGGGAAATATTATAATATTTTATCAAGAGTCTTTATGTGTGGTATGAACTATTGGGTAATGTATAATCCCTTCCCATCACACTGTAATTGTTGTTTATTTGTAGTGTAAAATCAGTGACTAGGAAATTTTTAGAACTGGGAGGATTAGGTTCTATCATTAGGTATGAACCTTCTTAAAATACATGTTATTTAATTTTTTATTTTCCATTACTACATGTAGGGAGAGTGAGTCTTTTTTATTTATCATAACCATCATATGGTCTAGAGGTTAAAATCAAGTAAAAGAAAAGTTTTAAAAAGTGAGCCACTGATTTCTCCCCCTTATCAGTGGTTCATCCCACTCCTGGTTATCTCATATGGTAATAATCATGATTATGAAGGATTATTTTTTTACGAATAAGGTAAATTTTACTAGGGAATGAGTGGAATATATAATATTGTTTAACAACAACGATTTCACATGACCAGGTTGTGTATGTAATGAAATATGCATGTGAATTTATACGAGGGTGTAAAAAATTATTACAATAATACGTATGGGAATTAATAAAAAAATAAGTTGTTGTACTAGTGTATGAATACACACATTTTATGTAAAATGGAAATTTAATTACAAAGGGGGTTGTGGGAATATTTAATCACATGTGGAAATACATGATAGTGATGTGAAAATACAAATTTAATTTTGTTAGAGACAATAATATGGTGTTGGAAATCCATGTGATGTTTAGTTTTCATAAATGACAATATTTTAATTACCCATATAGAATGGTTATTTGTTAAACATAACAAATATGTTCCCCATGATAAATAAGACCACACTTTAATGGGGAGAGGCTGGTATGACCCATTAGGGCCCAAGGGGCGGGGTGTATGTGTGTTTTCCTTTATTTATAATTCCCCTAAATATAATAGTAATTAATAATAATATTAATTTTAATTTAATAACAATAATAATAGTATAATCATTATTATTTTCATTAACATTGAGGGAAATAATTTTTTTATAAGTTGTGGTTTAAGAATATATTTTTGTTTATTGATGGATTTAATGAATTTAAAAATAATTTATGGTGTGAAATAGTTTAAAAAAAAAATTATATTTGGATATTTTAAATATTAAAATTTTCTAAATAGGTGTGTATGAATATCATATTTTTGACTTCTCAAGAATTTTATATAAAACTATAATTATATAAAAAACATTATTTTTAATATTTTATCCACTATAATTGTTAAATAAAAATGTTGATGATTTTAATGAAAACCATGTGTCATAATTTTATAAGAAGATGAAAAATAAAGGAAGAAGGTATATATTCAATTAAGGTTTTGTTTTATTTGAATAAATGTTCTCCAATCATGTTAGTTTTTGTTATCAATTGACATGATGGACTAAATTGTTTGTTATGTTGATAAATATAATGGAGAAGGTCCTATAAAATTATTTGGCTAAAATATAGTATTGAAGAAAGTTTTGGTGAAGCTTTAGTTCTATATACTAGATCATTAAAGTGTGATATATATATAAAACTATAATATTTATGTAAGGTTTTTATTGAATTTGGTTAGACAAATTTCATGTTTCAATTTATATTGGCACACCATGATTTATTGACTAGCGATGAAAATCTGTGGGATTGAAAAAATAATATTAGGATCACACCAAAATGGTATGTGTTAGAATCCTCATGTATTAATCATGTTTTAATGACCACAAATCTCAATAATGTTTTAAAATCATATTAATGATCACAAATCACAATAATGTTTACAAATCTTATTAATGATCACTAATCTCACAAATCTTATTAATCATGCATATTTATGTTCCAAGTTATCTCATAACTTATAATGGTTAAGCTCATTTCATTTTATGCATATTAATATTTAAGTCTGAATATAGTTATTTTCCTAAGTACAAGACACTATGAAGCTCGACACAGTAAGTTAGACACTGTGAGAAAAACACAGACAACGTGACCAATGAGACACCATGACCACGAGACACAATGACCACGAGACACCATTACCACGAGACAACATGACACATCAAGCCTGACAGCATGAAGCAAGACACCGAGAACAGACAACGTAATCCAGACACTCTATTTGCTTAAGTTCTAGACACAGTTAGCACGACACAGTCATCAAGGCACCATGAATCTAGAAACTATGAGCAAGACACTGTGGAGGAGACACCGTGATGTAGACACTGTGAAGAGACACCGTGAAGGAGACACCGTGAAAGAGACACCGTACAGGAGAAACAGTGACAAGGAGATACCGTGAAGAATAAACCGTCTGCATAACATACTGTGACACCATTTCTTAAACTATTTTGTCATTTTTCTATTTAACTTTTTAACGGTCATATTTTATTCCTTTAATACACTAACATATTTAATGTTTCTTTGTAGAAATAGTATGAGGTACTATGTAAAACACATATAGAACCTGTTGGGTAACAGTCATGCATTCGAAGATAATGAGAAGGGTGCTCAAGAGGAAGAACATGACGACACACGCGATAACTCAAAAACGTGAGTGCACTGTACTCAATAGAAAATCAAGCATGAGCATAACTGCGAATAAAACATTGGAAAATCATAAAAGAATGAATTGTCTCATGCATTCAACACAACTCTACTGAATAATGCACAATGTACACTGGGATCAAGAGTACATCATCACTCGTGAAGAACACAAGCTGAACCACGACACTCAATTTTTCAATAGAAAAACCAGAGAAGAACTCAGAAGAATTTATGTCTTATCCAGGGAGTCCAGAGCTGCACTGCTAATCACTAGAGCTTTCTAAAATCACATCTACTCTCTCTTAGTGATTCTTTTATTTACATTTGATCAGTGTGTGTACTCTGTACATTTTACACACACACACTGACACCGGCGCTGAAATGAAGGATTTCAAAATCCTCACACTAAATTATTTACCCTTGTTTACCCACGAAAACTATGGAAGAGGTCCCTGTGTGGCCTGGTCATTATTTTGTTTACCCACGAAAACTATGGAAGAGGTCCCTATATGGCCTGGACAGTCCATTTACTATTGTTAACCCCGATCCAGGGTGTGGATCAGAGTTTATTTATATAAACTGGTTGGTCGAAGGTGATCACCAAGTGGAGTGGGTTAGGTCTTGGCTTGAGACTGAACCACTTTCTTTATATCAAATTTTCTATTTAAATTTATTCTACTCGGTTTTATTTCTTACTGCATAATCCAAAAAAACACTAAATTAACATTGATAGTTAGACTTGGAAAGAAGTTGTATCTGATTTGTCTCAGTAGGATAACTTCAAAAGTAAATTTAATAATACCAATTAATATTACATATAATTAATCAATCTTCTAAGAAGTTGTTTAAACAGTCAAACTCTTATAACAGTATAACCCTGATTAACTAGGCTGTATCTATTTTTGGATAAATCATTATTTGTAAAACTAATATCTTTTAAACATAAATTTTTATAATTACTCAATTCACCCCTCCCCTCTTGAGTTAACTACTCCAAAAAACATTTGGTATCAAAGGAGACTTTAGTAGGACTTTGTGTAATCTTACTCAACTATGATTGTAGTTGTACTTTAATGATATGTAAATTTCTTTAAATTCTAAATTTCTAGCTCTTTTAAAGTAATTAGTTAGTATGGAAAATATACTAGAAGGTGTTTCAATTAACTGACCACCATTCTTTAATGGAACAAACTATTCTCAATGGAAAATTAAAATGAAAATGCATCTAGAGAGTATGGGCTTTGAAATCTGTTCATCCATTATAGATGAATACAAACTTCATATGACTGATAGAATTACATGGTATTAACCTACCAAACATACTTACAATAACAATTATAATTCTCTGAATTCCTTGTACTATTCCTTAGGAGGCGAAGAATTTAAAAGGATTTCTGCTTGTAAAACTGCCCATGAAATTTGGGATAACTTTTCTGTCTCACATGAAGGCACATCTAGTGTAAATGAAATGAGACTTAATACATATACTATAAAATATGATAGTTTTATGATGAAACCTGATGATACTATTTATGATATGTATCTTATGTTCAATGATATTTTCAACATAATGATTTCTCTAGGAAGAGAAGTTACTGCCAAAGAAAAGACCATGAGAATTCTCAGATGTCTACCTGACAGATGGAGGGGATCCTCTCTCTCAATCAGAGAGTCATGAAAAATTAGCAGACTACCTGTAAAGGAACTCATTGGGAAACTGATGATGTATGAGGAAGAGCTGAATGTCAACAAAGAAGAGGAGGATGAACCAAAGTGGAAATCCGTAGCATTTAAGACCACCTTCTCCAAGCACAAAGGCAAAGGAAAATGGGAAGCATCTATAGATAGTTCCACTAATGAACAATAATCACCAGATAGTGATGAGGAGATGGCTCAACTGGCTAGAAGATTCAAACGATTTTATATGATGAGAAACTTTTTCAGAAAACCTAAAAACTTGACCCTTTGTTTTCTCATGGTTAACTTTCTTATAATCATGTTCTCTATCACTCTCCCTCAAAACTTGACCCTTTGTTTTCTCCTCCATGTCCATGTTTTCATACATGGAACCCTAGTGTGGGTTAACTCGGGTGACCTTTGTACTTCCCTTTCTTTCTTTTAATGTAATAGTTTTACTGACTCCTTTTCCGATGTGGGACTTTCAATGAAATTTCAAAACCCAACTTTAAAAAAATTGCGAGGACGCAATTTCTTAAGGGGGGAAGATTGTAACGACCCGAAATTTTAAATAAATATTGTTTCCTAATTTTATGTGTTATTTTTATACTCAAAAAATGTTTTATTTGATAAACATGATTATAATTATAATGAGACCATTGGGTTTTGACTGTTATATGACCATCGGTCAATATGACCGCTGTGAACAAAATGTTTTGATTATTGTCTCTATATATAAGTAATCTTGGTTGATTATTATAGAAAGAAGATTCGATGGCCTCACCTAGTAGTCTTGGACCGATCGAAGCCCATCTAACAGAGCTTGGGAAGGAGGTAGCACCATTGGGCTTTGCTCTGGACCAAACCCAAGCCGAACTTCATCATGTGAAGCTAGAACGGAATCACCTTCGCGAGAAGTTCAAACTGATAGAAATTACTACTCGGGCAATGTTGAACGAGCCGCCCCAAGATTCTATCACCCTAGCACACCTTACTCTTAGGTCCTATGCTGGTATTATAAGGGGCTATGTAACGAGACCGTAACTGCCTTGTATAATCCTTGTTTTAAATAAAAATTGGGATTTCTGCTTATGATGAAGTTTATGAATTTTCAAATGACCGGATAAAAATAGTATGCATATTTTTGATGAATTTTCAAAAGAATATTTTGAAAAAATGTTTATGTAAACCCTAAATAACATAAAATGTGTAATTATTTTCAAAAAATGGTCTTCTACAATTATGTTCAGTACGGAATTTGGAGTCTAATAAGATCAACTGGATTTTTGATGAATAATAAATTATGAATAGTGATTTTATGATTAGGATTAGTAATATGCCCAAATGGATTAGTAATCTAACTTAAAGAAAGTTTTAAAATAATCTAGCCACCTTGATTAAGTAACGTGATTCAATAAAATGGTTAAATAATGGTTTCATAAATTATTATTCAAGTATTAGTTTTTTCGGGTGAATAGTGTTTTTTAATTAAAAATTTTATTAAAATTATTTAGAAAATTATTTTTATAAAACAGATTTCATTTTTGAACTCAAAGCACCGATATTATGCTATGGTAATTTTTGGGGTTTTTTCTGAAAAAACGAATTTTCGGTGAATAGGCGTTTTTATTTAAAAATTAAATTAAAAATATTTAGAAAATTATTTTTATAAAATGGAGTTCATATTTGTAATCAGAGCATTGATATTTGATTATGGTGAAATTTTGGGATCTTTCTGAGAAAGTTGAATTTTCAGTGAATAGTAAAAATGCAGTTTTAGGGTTTCGGTATGTTTAATGACATCATAGCTGTGTCATGATGATTTCATGAGTTATTTTAAGGGCTGGACGGCCAAGGGTGATGAATTATTGTTTTGGGGGCCCCATGTGGCCTAACTCCATTATAAATGCCAAGGGAGAGCACATGGGTTTGAGAAAAGCACATGTGAGGTGTCCTTTGGCCATTAATGCCTTGTCCCCTCACTTTCCATATAAATACCAAGACCTCCTCTCATCCATTCGACTCCCCACTCTTCCCCAACGAAGTTCTGGTCTCATTACCTCCGAAGGAGTCCTCCCAAGGTGCCCCCAAGACCTCAAGGTCCAAACCTTTGAGTTTTAAGAGTTACGTTTTAAGGTAAGGGATCCGACCTCTCTCTTTCATTTCGAGTAATATCTTTTATGTCATTCCTTTTATGCTACATGTTCTTATGTTGGAGGATGTTCTTTTATACTCCTCTTACTGCCCTTTTTATGTTCATATAATGAGAGATCCCCTCTTACTCTCATTATTTCGTTTTATGATGTTTTAAGTGGCGCCGTTAGGCTGCCGAAATTTTTGTAACAGATCCTTTCTCCCTTCTCATTTTGCAAGATCTATTTTCATGTAATGTATTTAAAGTTCCTTTTTTAGGTTGGGGTATGATCTCTAAATTTATCATACTGATCTTTTATGATCATATTATGAGAGGCCCCATTTGATCTCTTCAATTCAGCATTTTGAAGTTTTAAGTGGCGCCGTTAGGCTGCCGAATTTTTTAGTGGTTCTTCACCCTTCTCGTTTTGAAGTTCTACTTTCATGTCAATTATTTCAAGTTTCTTTTTGTTATGTTGGGGTATGATATCTATATCTATCATACTGGACTCTTATGTTCATATGATGAGAGACCCCATTTTATCTCTTCAATTCAGTATTTTGATGTTTTAAGTGGCGCCGTTAGGCTGCCGAATTTTTTAGTGGTTCTTCACCCTTCTCGTTTTGAAGTTCTACTTTCATGTCAATTATTTCAAGTTCCTTTTTGTTATGTTGGGGTATTATATCTATATCTATCATACTGGACTCTTATGTTCATATGATGAGAGAACCCATTTGATCTCTTCAATTCAGTATTTTGATGTTTTAAGTGGCGTCGTTAGGCTGCCGAATGCTTAAGTGGTTCTTCACCCTTCTCATTTTGAAGTTCTACTTTCATGTCAATTCTTTCAGGTTCCTTTTTTTTATGTTGGGGTATGATATCTATATCTATCATACTGTACTATTATGTTCATATGATGAGAGAACCCATTTGATCTCTTTAATTCAGTATTTTGAAGTTTTAAGTGTCGGCATTAGGCTGCCGAATGTTTTTGGGGATTCTTTCACCCTTCTCATTCTTTTCAAAGTTCTACTATCATGTCAAGTCTTTCAAGTTCCTTTTTAATTATGTTGGGGAATTATCTCTATATATATCATATTTAACTCTTATGTTCACATGATTAGTGACCCTATTTGATCTTTTCAAATTATTTTTGTTGAAGTTTAAGTAACGCCGTTAGGCTGCCGAACTTTCATAAGAGAAATCTAATATTTGTCTTCCTTCCATGTTTTTCATTTCAAATGGTATGTCCTTGAAATTTCATTACCATGATCTTGTATCATTCTTATTCTATCCATCTACTGTTTTACGGGTCATTTATGAATGTTTGACCCATTTCCCTCTCTTTTTAATGTCTTCTAAAACGTCGTAACATAGCCGTTATGCTGCAGAATTTCCGTCTCAAAATGTCTCTCTCTTTTTCAAAAGTTCTTTTATATTATTAAGTGAATAATCAAAGATCTTTCTTCTAAAGGGGTATTCACATATATACCAAAATGTCTATTTTAAATTCTGGGATTTACATACATGAGACCCACCTTCCTCTTCTGTGGGTTTTAAAGTGACGTAAAGATCATGTCTTTAAAGCAGTTTTTAAAACGTTATGATTATGAAATGAAACCCATTTATTTTATGCTATATGGGTTATTTATGAAATTTTTGATGATGATATATGTGGCTCACATGATAATAAAGGCAAATTTAATGGTGCGCCCTGATAGCGCTCCAATGCATTGGGTAAAGACTTAATCTCTAGAGATGACCATTTTAACGACGCCTTGGTGAATAACCTTGGTAATTTTTAACGACACCTTGGGGATGGACCCTGGTGAAACGAAACGATTGTCAATATTAAATTTTTTAGCCACATCTTCAAGTTATGAAAAATGTTATTTTTATTATGAAATGCCTCATGATTTCTTTCTCATGCCTTAATGTTCTTTTCGTGTCTTTATTGAAGTATATCAAGTTCACATGTAAAATGTTCCTCTTGTTTCCCTTACTGGGCCTTATGCTTACCCTTTCTTTTGATGTATGTCCCCAGGTTATGAGATGCAGTAATGAACCTAGGATGAACATAAGGAGAAGCCTTTAAAGTGTTTAAGAAGAATGTTTTCATTATTATTGTTTCATGTATTAAGTTCCTGTTTTCCAAGACACTAAACCTTAAAGATCCTCATTTTTGTAAAATGTAATGAATGTTTATGTGATAAAAAGGCGGGATGCTATAGTTGGTATCAAAGGATGGTTTAGTTATTTGTGGAAATTAGGATATGAAAACTTTAGGAATAACCCTATAGAAAATTTTAAATATAGGAAATCTTCCTGGTATTTTGGTGAGTATTGAGTAAGGGGTTGCCAAGAAAATAAATCCCTGTCTGGATACGAGCAGGTAGAGGTGGCTCTGGCACGGATGTACATAGGGGTAAAACCCGAAAACACCGCTTTAAGCTAGACTCGAACGGGAACTGGTACATGACAACGGGCCTTTCTTCACTCTTGGTTACGACACTCCCGGGGGATATGCTTTGGTAAATTCATAAGCTTAGTATGAACCGTTACTAAAGGAACAAAGATAAAATAAAATAAAGATTCACATAAGAATATATGATCATGGATAACCTAGATTGGAACCTAGGGGATCACAAGTTAGGGTATACTTTTCTTCTACAAGTTATCCTTATATGATTTAAGCTCATTTTCATGATTATTGGTTAAGTATTTAAGCCTCTAATTATAATTTCTCTTCTTAGATAATGGTGGGAGATGGAAGAACATGTCTCAATAACCAATGTGATAGGAAATGCAACGATTTCCATATTAATATGAAAGAGATGATTAGGGGATTAAAAGCTGATTATTATTTTGGAATATGTTCACTATTTTGGGGACCCTATATGATCGAGGTAAATAGACTACTACGGTATTTTATTTGAAGAGTCAGGTTGACTTATATTTTGAAGAATCGATGAATTTAAGGTGGAATTAAAGTAATTTAGGTTACTTATAGAAATTATTAACCTATCTTGGGGTAAATATGTTTAGGTTAGTTACTTTTTTTATAAGATGTTAGGAGTGGTTGATGTTGTTTGGAGATGAATGATAAAGTTTACCTTGGAAGACTATGTTATCAAATCCTTCTTGTATTTGGGATTCAATCTTAGTTTGGTTTATTTTGAGGATTTTTAAGGACAGTTATTTATGGAATGGACTATGATGAACTTTGGGTAGTACCATGGAACTTTGAAGATTTAAAAGTAGTTTCCATTCCTATGGGATTATTTCTTTTTGAAGAGTTGTTTTACCTTACCCTTTCTGTTTTTGGGGTAATGTTTAAAGATAGAAGAAATAGATAGTTAATCTTTTGTGGATTATGAATATGATTCTTGTGTTTTGATGAGACCAAGTAGTTTTGAATGCTCATAATTTGGAGAAAAGATTAGTTTTGGGTAGAAACTTATTAAAGGATGAAACTCTACATGAAGATAAGTATATTTCCTTATGTTTTTGTTCTATGTTGTAAATGAATTTCTCAAAATTATGAAAAGAAACATAAAACAGAAACGTTGTTGGTTTACGTTTCCTACTAGGTAATCAAAGACCGTTTAAACACATCATAAGTTTGGGATTTTCTCATGGTTAACTTTCTCCTAATCATGTTCTCTATCACTCTCCCTCAGAACTTGACCCTTTGTTTTCTCCTCCATGTCCATGTTTTCCTACATGGAACCCTAGTGTGGGTTAACTCGGGTGACCTTTGTACTTCCCTTTCTTTCTTTTAATGTAATAGTTTTACTGACTCCTTTTCCGATGTGGGACTTTCAATGAAATTTCAAAACCCAATTTTAAAAAAATTGCGAGGACGCAATTTCTTAAGGGGGGAAGATTGTAACGACCCGAAATTTTAAATAAATATTGTTTCCTAATTTTATGTGTTATTTTTATACTCAACAAATGTTTTATTTGATAAACATTATTATAATTAGAATGAGACCATTGGGTTTTGACTGTTATATGACCATCGGTCAATATGACCGCTGTGAACAAAATGTTTTGATTATTGTCTCTATATATAAGTAATCTTGGTTGATTATTATAGAGAGAAGATTCGATGGCCTCACCTAGTAGTCTTGGACCGATCAAAGCCCATCTAACAGAGCTTGGGAAGGAGGTAGCACCATTGGGCTTTGCTCTGGACCAAACCCAAGCCGAACTTCATCATGTGAAGCTAGAACAGAATCGCCTTCGCGAGAAGTTCAAACTGATAGAAATTACTACTCGGGAAATGTTGACCGAGCCGCCCCAAGATTCTATCACCCTAGCACACATTACTCTTAGGTCATATGCTGGTATTATAAGGGGCTATGTAACGATACCGTAACTGCCTTGTATAATCCTTGTTTTAAATAAAAATTGGGATTTCTGCTTATGATGAAGTTTATGAATTTTCAAATGACCGGATAAAAATAGTATGCATATTTTTGATGAATTTTCAAAAGAATATTTTGAAAAAATGTTTATGTAAACCCTAAATAACATAAAATGTGTAATTATTTTCAAAAAATGGTCTTCTACAATTATGTTCAGTACAGAATTTGGAGTCTAATAAGATCAACTTGATTTTTGATGAATAATAAATTATGAATAGTGATTTTATGATTAGGATTAGTAATATGACCAAATGGATTAGTAATCTAACTTAAAGAAAGTTTTAAAATAATCTAGGCACCTTGATTAAGTAATGTGATTCAATAAAATGGTTAAATAATTGTTTCATAAATTATTATTCAAGTATTAGTTTTTTCGGGTGAATAGTGTTTTTTAATTAAAAATTTAATTAAAATTATTTAGAAAATTATTTTTATAAAACAGATTTCATTTTTGAACTCAAAGCACCGATATTATGCTATGGTAATTTTTGGGGTTTTTTCTAAAAAAACGAATTTTCGGTGAATAGTGTTTTTATTTAAAAATTAAATTAAGAATATTTAGAAAATTATTTTTATAAAATGGAGTTCATATTTGTAATCAGAGCATTGATATTTGATTATGGTGAAATTTTGGGATCTTTCTGAGAAAGTTGAATTTTCAGTGAATAGTAAAAATGCAGTTTTAGGGTTTCGGTATGTTTAATGACATCATAGCTGTGTCATGATGATGTCATGAGTTATTTTAAGGGTTGGACGGCCAAGGGTGATGAATTATTGTTTTGGGGGCCCCATGTGGCCTAACTCCATTATAAATGCCAAGGGAGAGCACATGGGTTTGAGAAAAGCACATGTGAGGTGTCCTTTGGCCATTAATGCCTTGTCCCCTCACTTTCCCTATAAATACCAAGCCCTCCTCTCATCCATTCGACTCCCCACTCTTCCCCAACGAAGTTCTGGTCTCATTACCTCCGAAGGAGTCCTCCCAAGGTTCCCCCAAGCCCTCAAGGTCCAAACCTTTGAGTTTTAAGAGTTACGTTTTAAGATAAGGGATCCGACCTCTCTCTTTCATTTCAAGTAATATCTTTTATGTCATTCCTTTTATGCTACATGTTCTTATGTTGGAGGATGTTCTTTTATACTCCTCTTACAGCCCTTTTTATGTTCATATAATGAGAGATCCCCTCTTACTCTCATTATTTCGTTTTATGATGTTTTAAGTGGCGCCGTTAGGCTGCCGAAAATTTTGTAACGGATCCTTTCTCCCTTATCATTTTGCAAGATCTATTTTCATGTAATGTATTTCAAGTTTTTTTTTAGGTTGGGTTATGATATCTAAATTTATCATACTGATCTTTTATGATCATATTATGAGAGGCCCCATTTGATCTCTTCAATTCAGCATTTTGAAGTTTTAAGTGGCGCCGTTAGGCTGCCGAATTTTTTAGTGGTTCTTCACCCTTCTCATTTTGAAGTTCTACTTTCATATCAATTATTTCAAGTTCCTTTTTGTTATGTTGGGGTATTATATCTATATCTATCATACTGGACTCTTATGATCATATGATGAGATACCCCATTTGATCTTTTCAATTCAGTATTTTGATGTTTTAAGTGGCGCCGTTAGGCTGCCGAATTTTTTAGTGGTTCTTCACCCTTCTCGTTTTGAAGTTCTACTTTCATGTCAATTATTTCAAGTTCCTTTTTGTTATGTTGGGGTATTATATCTATATCTATCATACTGGACTCTTATGTTCATATGATGAGAGAACCCATTTGATCTCTTCAATTCAGTATTTTGATGTTTTAAGTGGCGTCGTTAGGCTGCCGAATGTTTAAGTGTTTCTTCACCCTTCTCATTTTGAAGTTCTACTTTCATGTCAATTCTTTCAAGTTCCTTTTTTTATGTTGGGGTATGATATCTATATCTATCATACTGTAATCTTATGTTCATATGATGAGAGACCCCATTTGATCTCTTTAATTCAGTATTTTGAAGTTTTAAGTGTCGCCATTAGGCTGCCGAATTTTTTAGGGGATTCTTTCACCTTTCTCATTCTTTTCAAAGTTCTAGTATCATGTCAAGTCTTTCAAGTTCCTTTTTAATTATGTTGGGGAATTATATCTATATCTATCATATTGAACTCTTATTTTCACATGATTAGAGACCCTATTTGATCTTTTCAAATCATTTTTGTTGAAGTTTAAGTAATGTCGTTAGGCTGCCGAACTTTCATAAGAGAAATCTAATATTTGTCTTCCTTCCATGTTTTTCATTTCAAATGGTATGTCCTTGAAATTTCATTACCATGATCTTGTATCATTCTTATTCTGTCCATCTACTGTTTTATGGGTCATTTATGAATGTTTGACCCATTTCCCTCTCTTTTTAATGTCTTCTAAAACGTCGTAACATAGCCGTTATGCTGCAGAATTTCCGTCTCCAAATGTCTCTCTCTTTTTCTAAAGTTCTTTTATATTATTAAGTGAATAATCAAAGCTCTTTCTTCTAAAGGGGTATTTACATATATACCAAAATGTCTATTTTAAATTCTGGGATTTACATACATGAGACCCACCTTCCTCTTCTGTGGGTTTTAAAGTGACGTAAAGATCATGTCTTTAAAGCAGTTTTTAAAACGTTATGATTATGAAATGAAACCCATTTATTTTATGCTATATGGGTTATTTATGAAATTTTTGATGATGATATATGTGGCTCACATGATAATAAAGGCAAATTTAATGGGGCGCCCTGATAGCGCTCCAATGCATTGGGTAAAGAATTAATCTCTAGAGATGACCATTTTAACGACGCCTTGGTGAATAACCTTGGTAATTTTTAACGACACCTTGGGGATGGACCCTGGTGAAACGAAACGATTGTCAATATTAAATGTTTTAGCCACATCTTCATGTTATGAAAAATGTTATTTTTATTATGAAATGCCTCATGATTTCTTTCTCATGCCTTAAAGTTCTTTTCGTGTCTTTATTGAAGTATATCAAATTCACATGTAAAATGTTCCTCTTGTTTCCCTTACTGGGCCTTATGCTTTCCCTTTCTTTTGATGTATGTCCCCAGGTTATGAGATGCAGTAATGAACCTAGGATGAACATAAGGAGAAGCCTTTAAAGTGTTTAAGATGAATGTTTTCATTATTATTGTTTCATGTATTATGTTCCTGTTTTCCAAGACACTAAACCTTAAAGATCCTCATTTTTGTAAAATGTAATGAATGTTTATGTGATAAAAAGGCGGGATGCTATAGCCGCAGCTACCAGTAGACCGAGCTACCGGTAGGCCGAGCCACCGGTAGGCTGCAAATACTGGTAGACCGAGCTACCGGTCAGCTGCGGCTACCGGTAGGCCGAGCTACCAGTTGGCCGAACTACCGGTAGGCTGATCTACCATTAGACCAAGCTACTGGTAGGCTGCAGCTACTGGTAGACCGAGCTACCGGAAGGCAGAGCTACCAGTAGGATGTGGCTACCGGTAGACCGATCTACTGGTAGGCTGCAACCACCGGTAGATCGAGCTATCGGTAGGCCTACAACCTGTAGGATAAGGCTACCAGTAGACCTACCATTAGGGGTCAAACTTCACCGAGAAGCCTTGATAACTTTCCCTGACTACCCAGAACACCCAACACCATATTTTTACTAAGTAATGGTCCTCCAAGAACCCATGCCATTACAGACTAGAGTTTAATTGGATGAATTCAAATTCAGGAAAATAATTTTAGAATTAGGATAAGAAATCATAAGTAAGAGAAGAGAATAATTTTCAATTGTTGAATAAAATTTATGGAAGGTGTCACTAATCAATTCCTTGTTATAAATATTTTAATTTTGTATTATCAGCATATATTTATATAAATAAATATAACTTATTTCCAAAAAATAATAATGAGAAAGATATGTCTTATATTATTGAAGACTCAATAAAGGATTTCAAAAATTAACCCCCAAGGGTATTGTATGAAGGATATTCATCCAACTTGACATGTATCATGATGATTTAAAGAAGTCTTGATAAGTAAAAAATTGTGTTTATTTATATTTGTAAATAACATATCTCTCCAAATAAATGGTTTTATCTAAATGGAGGATGTTTTTTAGAAAATGAAATAAAATAATACTTTATTTATTGATGGTCTAATAGATAATTTACAAGTTTTACATAGCTGTATAATGAATCAGATTAAATTATATTTTGTATGAATTAATACTAAGAGAATAATTTGAAATATGGTCATATTTTTAGAAAGTAATAATGAATTTGAAAAAACATATTTCAAGTGGGGGATGTTGGGAACTAATATATTTAGAGTATAAAGGAGTAAAATTATGTGTGTCAATGGAAAATATAACATAAGAAATAAAACCTGTGAAAAATAAATTCGAGATGTTCCTATGTTGAAAAGTAAAAATAAATGGGTGTGTTCTACGTTATATAAATATAATACATTTAATTATTTACACTAGAAATTAGAGCTTAATCAACCCAATATAGATGAATCAATGATGTTGAAATCAACACCCATGGATATAAACTTTAAATTTATATCGATAATTATTCTTGGATCACATTAAATATGTTTATGTCATATATTTTTGATTCTCTGAAGAGGTTTAAGTGTTTCATAAAGAGTGTAGATAATGAAATTGAGTATATAGTAATGAAGTTCACATTAGATAATGAGGATATTTATTTTCATGATAAGTATGAAGCCAATTATTGGATGCATGGAATTTAATATAAATATAATGTACCATACACCCCCTAGCAGAAATGTTTTTTTTCAGAATTTAAAAATAGAATTTTTGTAGATATTGTTATGACTGTATTGGTTGAGTATAGTGTGTCTTATTATTTTTAGAGGTAAGTAATGTGATCCATGATTCATATCCAAAATCAATGTTTATTTCATTTATATTCAAATATTTATTTAGGAAATATATATTAAAATAATACCCTTACATTGAAGAATATTAAGGTATTTTTTACTCCTTACATTATTAATTTGAAAGGCCCAAACAAGAGTAAAGAGTTATTTTCTTCGAGTTCTCCTATGATAATAGGGAAAGTGTGCATGTATTACATCGTCTTTTTTTTCTTTTATTTTCCTTTAATTAATAAATTCAGATATTCCCTAATATTTTAGTAAAGATTAAATTTTAAGATCATGGAGTTAATAGGATCTTTTAGGGAAATTCATCAAATGGAATAGGTTACCATTATTAAAAAAAATTAATCATGAAAAATTTATGGTACAACTAATATAATGGTTTTTGAGAACTCTTTATAAGTTTCAGAAAAAAAGGATTCATGTGGATAATGAAAATATGCTTTGAGGGATTGAGAATCCTAAGTAATTTTATGGATATCCAGGGAAAAAATTAGATGCATGTTTATGAGATTACCTATGTTGTTTCTATGCATAATATCATTGTGGTTTTGGATAATATAGTACATAATGTTATAAAGGGGTGGAATGGCACAGATTTAGTCTATTAAAGGAAAACATATATGGGGGTGAATGGAAATGATTCAGAGAAGGATTTTTGAAACCAATACATGGTTTACCAAGAGAAATGAATAGGAATAAGTGAAGGACTACCTTCATTCCTCTACTAGAGAACATCAGATGACTTTAATGGAATATGAAGGATTTATTATGATAATGAAGAGGAGGTGGGAATGAAAAAATTGCTAACATATACACATGGATGAAATTATGATATCATCTAGTAAAGTATATATTATAAATCACTTGTTATATTATTAGAGTGGGACTAAAGCTTATCTGCAATTGGAAAATGGAGGTGGTGTAGAGTGTATGGAAACTAAAGACCTTTCCATTTCATTGTATTCTGAAGTTGGAAAACATTTTTCTCTAACCACTCCGTTTTGGACAAAAAAATTATAAAAAAACATGGGATGAAAATGGATTAGAAAAATATAATGGAGATGTTAATAATTGAAAAACTACTAATTTAGTTTGTTTTAAAGGAGGAGTTCAGGAACCCCTTGATCCAGAGCACCCTACTTTGTCCAAGGAACCACTGGTGGTTTCTACATCGATGAATGAATACACCTATATAGAGGAGGGTGTGACTAGGGACCTAGGATGGAGGAGAATATGTCCCAACACCTATGTTATATTTTTTATTTCACTAAAAGGAATAATAAGTGGGGAATGATTTCCACATCGAAGCCGCAAGGGAATTTATTAGTGAGATAGATATAAGAAAAGTGTAAGGTAAATATAACAATGATAAAAAGAAAAAAGTTTAAATCACTAGTATCAAATCATGATCCAATGTTTTAATTAAATAATGTTAAGTTTAGAGTAATACACCATGATCTTTAACATAATGGCTTCCAACATTGTGGATCTCTTCTATAAATATTTGGAATATAATCATTTTTTGTTGACATTAGACTATAAATTAATCGTAAATGTACACATTTAAGGTTATTAAGGAAGGATAAATGCTTGGTATCATGATTTAATCTTAATTTTATAGGGTTTTTGTTATGTTTCCTTTACACCTTTTAAAATGGATTTAGTTGAAATAAAAATTTCTGGTTTAGTCAGTATATTGATGAAGAAGAATAAGATTCTAATTTGGTAAAATTAAATGCCATAATTTTAATATATTATAAAATTTATAGTAAATTTATATGTTAGTAAGATGACTTGATTGTTTCAGGTTTGGAGGGAAAGCATGATTCAGTTTATATAAGGCTATGAAAATAAGTAGAGGTTGAAAACATCATTAGTGGTAAAAATTAAGCTATTCAAATATGGAAAAAAATTTAGGATAATATCATATATTTATATTATTCGTAATGTTATATCAATTTATGTGAATGATGTGTTGAATTATCTTGAGTCTACTAAGGATATAAATGATTAATGGGATAAATTTAAAAATAAAAACACTTAGGTTTTGGTTATGAGATGAAGTAATGATAATACTATTGGACCAAAGTGTGTATTTCATATCAAACTTAATGAACGAGGAGAATTAGCAAGTAACAAGGTGTGATTGGTTTGAAATTTTAAATATAATGATTTATGAATTAATATTGATGATATATTAGAGCCAATAGAATATATTTATACCAATAGAATATTACTTACTATCACTTCTCAAAGGAGGTATATGATATTTTAGTTGGATGCCATGTCTGGATTTATGAATAGGAGGCTTAAAGAAGAGGTATATATATAATTACCTAATGTATTTATACATTAGGATTATTTTAATAGGCATTTATGTTGGAACTATATTTATATGTTTTGAATCAAGGCTTGATATCTTATAGCTCAAAGGTGGATGCGAGTTTGAAGTTACTAACATTTCAAAAAGGACGAGAAGTTTGAATCCTTTTTGTAAAGTTATATCTATATAAATCACTCATAATAATTACTTATTTATATTTTTTTCAAAATCATAATGAAATATTCATAGAGTTTTATACTAAGTTCAAGAGGTTTGAGATTTATATTCATGAAAAAATGAGATATTTATTATGTTTGAGAATCATGTAATGAAATGATCTTATTTTTATTTATAAAGAGAAACTTGATCAAGGAGTATAGAATAATATTCAAACGGAATTTTCTAAGTGTGATTCTACTTCAATGATATTGGAAAAAAACCATGCAATGAAACTAAAGAAAAATATATCCATCAAATTGAGTTCATAAACATTATTTAAAGATTACCTTATTCAACACCTTCAAGACTTGAAATTTATAATGTTGTGTCATTGAATACTTGATATCACAGAAAAGTAAAGTAATATTATCACATTAGTGAAGATAATACTAATATATGTCAAAGGAACTATAGATTATGGTTTGATATATTATAGTTTTTAATTATTTTTCTTCTTATATTAATTGATTCTTATTAGGAAAAAATGTTGACTATTAGAAGTCTACTTCCGGTGGGTGATTCTTATAAGGTTAAAAGTGTGTTTCTTTGTACCAAAATTAGAGAATATTATATGATTCTAATCATAGTGAAAAAATAAGAACATAGTTTTTACACAAGTAATGACTTAGTTAGAAAAGATGGTGAATCAATAAGAAAATAATATAATAGAGGTAAAGTTTCCTTTATTAGTAGGATATGAAAATTAGTGCATTTTTGAACTTTCAAAGATAGAATTTCAATACTCCCGATCAATTAAAATTTATATATAACTAACACTTTAGAAATAAAATGGTGTAACATTGCAACATAAATATATATATATATTGTTCTTATAAAGGATAAATATGTAGATATTCATACAAAGAAATTGGAAAAAACACTTTTTATAAATTGAGGATGATGATGGTAGTTCACCTAATATATGAAATTATTTGGGTATTAAACAATCCCTAATTAAATTATACTTTATATTGTTTTTGTTAATGAAGGATATAATATCAATGAATCAAAAGTTATAAGTTTTTACCTCAAATGAGGAATAATATTATAAAGGGATATGTTTAAATGGGAAGATGTGATTTTAGTGCACCCATGGGTGTGTGTGTGAAGTTGTGAGTTTATCATGTGTGATTTACATACACAATGTGTAAGAGTGTGTATATTTGAGAGTTTAATGTGTGTGTTCTGATATAAATTGATCTATATTAATGATTTTGTTACATATGTATGTGGGAAATATGATTAACACATATACAGAGGGAGTTATCAATTAATATAATGATATAAGTTATAGGTACTATATATCAAATAATGAATTGGAATAAAATTGGGATTAACTAGACATAGTTATTTGTACATTTAGTGATATGAGTGGGTATTTATAAAAAAACCTTATTAATGTATTTTATTCATTATTATTTCTTAAATTTATTCTTCTCACATAGGATTAGAATTGACTGATTGAAATATCATTGCTATCCATGATAGATGTTTTTTGAATTTTTATAGTGTTTTGTTAATGGTATAAGAGTTACATTTGTGTTTCAAGATTCATTATTTTAATAATTATATTAGTAAAAAATAATTATTTATTTGATTGTAATCATCTTACTAAAGAAAATGGTTGTTTGGATGGATATGCATAAATGATTCATATTTGATTCTTTAATTTCAAATAAAATCTATATGGGGGTGGGATGTTGTGAAAGATTATGTGTGACAACCAGCACTGTACATTTTTTTAAAATTGGCTGAAATTTTAATTATTTTATCCCAATGAATGGTTCATTTTGATAATTTGGACTAAAAATTTTATTATAAGAGTTTTAATAATAATAGGAGGACTTTTTCAAAGTGATTAGGGGCCAAAAGGTGTCTTAAGTGCTGAAGTGAGTGTCAGAGTAGGTTCGGGTAGGCCTTGCTTTAATTTTTTTTACTATAGGTGATAGGCCACACCACAACTAGTGGTCATCATAGAATGTCATATTTTGTGTGTGATATATAATGTGATAGATTCTATGATGTGTGAAACATAATAAACATTGTGAATAAGGATTTACCAAACCCTAGAGATTGATAGTTTGGATAAGTATTGAGCTATACTATGATATATAGGGGTTTTAATAGGTAAGGGATTCCTTGTAGATTTATAAATGAATAAGGTTTTACCATACCATAATGTTTTATAATTTTGATATGTATTGAGATTCACTATGATACATAAGGGTTAACACAATAATACATAAGGTCCACCCTATTATTTGTAAGGTTTTCCCTAAGGTTCATAAGGGTTAATATCGCATTATATGAGGATTTACCTAGGATACATAATAGATAACTCAGAGTCGCCATATGATACATAAGATTCATAAAATCAATAAAATAATTAATACATAATGGTTACTCAGATATATAAGGTTGATATGTAAGGATTTATGAATAAGTAATGGTTTTGGGAATTTCTAAATAGAGGGTGAGAAGATGGTCATGCCAAGACATGTTAGGCTGTTCCGTGAGAGTTTCTTGAGGGAAAAGGATAATATTTCAATGAGTATGCTAAAACATGGATGATTCTTGAGAGAAAATAGAATCATTCTTCTAAAGGTGGGGTTTTAAACCATAGGAGGAGGATCTTGGGGGTTTCCATGATGTGATGATGAGAGATAAATTATTAATGCTTGGAAGTAAAATATTTAGTTTTTCTTAGAGGCAAGGAATCATGTCAATAACCATAGAGGTCATGTCATGATGTGTCCATTTACTAAATTTAATGATCTAGGTAAGGATGGTCTGTTGGTATTTTAAATTGAATATACATTTGGGTATTTTTATTTCTCAATACATTTATGGGGGTCCCATATCCTATTACTATCTTTTTCCTTTAAACAACCATGATATATGGAAATTGATGGTCTTTTTCCACATTGTTTAATGTATAATTTTTATTGTTCTTACTTCATTCATCTTCACCTTTTTAGCTACTGACCATTGTGTCTATAATAATGGTATTAATTCTGATTCCACTAAATCATGGAGTTATCAGGATGATGTGTTAGATATTTAACATTATTGGATTGAGGGGGTCATGTAATAATGAGAACCCTAGGCATTGTGAATATTTCACTAAATTTAATTATTTTGGTATTTTCTTTAGTTGAGGTGAAGTAAAATAGTGAATTAAGATGGGTTTTTGGGTATTTTTTGTGCTAAATATTTGGGTGGATATGAAGGGTGTTTCATACCTTATTCCTAGTGGATTATGTTATGGTAGGTCAGACAATTTATTGTTCTTGGATTATTCCCTTGGAATTAATTATGGAATTAAAATTATATTGTTTTATAAATTAATGGTAAGTTTTTTATGATTGATTAAGTGTTTAGAAGTGTATTGGGACACGGTGATGATGGATTATGTCTTGTTTTTATTTGTTTACATTAGTGTTTGTGATTCACTTAATGGAACAAAAGTTTAATGATATAGGAGGTCTTTTATAAAATCCCAAAATTTTATGGATTTTTTAATGTGACATGTGATATATAGTGTAGCCAGTTGTGTGAGATCAACCATGAATTGAAAAATTATTTGTTTATTTTAAAACATGGGTATAATGAAAGTTTCTTTGTTTATTATAGGACTTTAAAATCTATCTTGTTTCCCCTGTTTCCAATAATTTTATGCCTGAACAAAAAATGAATCTATGTGATATATAGACCCTAGAGGTGTTTTAATTATATTAATGAACTGAGTGGACCTTGGAATAGGTGTAATTAGTCCACACTGTACAGAGGGCTATTAATTATTTTTAATAGTTGGATTATGGTTACACCATGGGGAGGGTTTTATATAGATTAGGTGTGCGATGAACAACCTGTCTTACATGGAAGTGAGAGGGATGATGTAACACTACTTCTATATTGTGATCACATTGTCCTACCTTTATTTCCAATTGGTCCATTAAGTGATCATAGATATGATCGAGAGACACTTTCCCCTATGAGTGATAAGATTTAACCTTAGAGTTTGAAAATTAGATAACATAATCACGTTGGGGTGTCTGGGAACTGATGAAACCAATAAGAGCATAGTGGGTTCCCTAGTTTTGTGTTTACACTACAAAAAATTAAAATCAAGGGATAATATTGATGTAAACTAGTTTGAATGTGGTTATAGGAATAATTAATGAGAAAAATATTCTAAACAAGACAATTTATATCATGTTCTAAAAAGTTTCCAACCCATGGGAATATGATATATGAGATGGTTTTTGATGTGACTCCCCCTTGACTTTATGATATATGTGAAGGTGTGGGGAACGCTACTTATCCTATGATGACTACGATATGTTGTGATATCTGGGAGTTCCACCTAATTCCCTAATGATTATGATATATGGTGATATCTAGGTTTCTTAATTATCCTATAGATGAGTAAGATATATGGTGATATCCAAATGATCCAATTTTCTTCTTGATGAGTATGACATATGGTGATATTTGGGAGGTATTTTTATCCACTATATTGGTATGAAAAAATGGGGATATTCAACAAGGCTTATTATCCCCATGATGATTATGATATATGGTGTTTTTTGGCGAGCCTATTTATCCCAATAAATGTGTATAATCTATATTTTCATCTAGGTGGGCCACTTACCCACTGATGAGGGTGATATATGGTGATGTCCAAATGAGAAACTTATCCCTTAGATGATTATAATATATAGTAATATTATGATGGACCAATTATCCCACTGAAGAGTATTATATATGGTGATATCTCGATCAGGAGATTTCCCCCTGATAAGTAGGATATACAAAGATATTCAGGTGACTAGCTTATCCTCTCAATGTTTATGATATATAGTTATATCAATACAGGATGGTAATCCCCATGATGACTATGATATATGGTGATATCATGGAGGGATAATATTTTATCCTGAGGAATTGTGATATATTGAGGGTACTTTTTTTGGGATATATTCTCACCCTTGGTTTTGATATGAAATAATTTTTGAGACAATAAATTCTATATAAAGTAGGTATGGTTGGTCTAAAGTGTCACTAAAGAACGTAAGGATTGGTAAATATTTATTTTATTACACTTCAATTGATTATTTGAACATTTGGGGTAGATAAAATTGTACGTGAACTATATATATTTGTTATGTTAGGGACAATATTGGTCTTGGACAAAAGGGTTACACTTATACCCTGCTAAGGTGGCCTAGACACATTGGTACTTTAGGATATCTCATTAAAAGAGGTTCAGGTTGGGTAGAGTCCTGGCATTGGATGATAGAGTTGGATATCATGGATGGAGTTAGTATATGAAAATATGTTAGGACTCATGACTGTGTGGTGTTTATTTTTACCTATGTTTATTTGGGCATGTGATGTATATGACCCGCCCATGAGAGATCTTATTATTATCCACCTATATTGTGTGGCATTCTTGATAGTTCATTTTTTATAGGATGTTTTATTCTATTTACATTTGGTTAAATTTAGCTATTTTTTTATTTATTTTGATAATTGTGATAATTATTTAAATGTATATCTTTTATTGTTTTATTCTATGACATGAGGATATAGTCTCCACAGAGTATTACCTTAGCCCCATTTTATATGTTTATTACAATTGACATATGATGATGTTTGATCGAGGGAATGTGGAACTCAAATATGGATATCATGGAGTGATATGGGATAAGATATTACACTATCTCTCATAATGATTGAACAATCTATAATAGCAAGGAAGAAGGAATTTGTTCAAATAAGCAATGATTTGAACTAAATACAAGGTCTCAAATTATGTCAATTTCTATTATGAACTGAAATCATAACTGAAATACTCTAATTAGACAATTAAAATGATGGATAATGTTTTATAAAAGTTTAAATCATATTTTTATTATTTTAGACACATTTGGTTAATTTTAAGATTTGTAGAAGAAATCACACCTTGATGAAATATCATGTCACAAAAGTTGTGTAGAATTTATATAGAATTTAACTAATTAAATATCACAAAAATATTTATATTGTTTTCCAATGATTTATAGACTTGGTATGAGGATTCATGGGTTAAAAACGACATGAGGATCAATCTATAATTTTATTTCATGGTTTTCATGTGTTTTTGTTAGAGGTTACTACAAAGAAATTGTGTCCTTGTTTTCATGCTATGATTTGGGAATTTAAGTTACTAGCTCTTTTTGAATTGTTATTATTTTATAGTTCAAAATCATAATGGAATGTTCAATTTATCTATTCTACAAAGGTAGTTGTTTAGTTCTGGATTCAATGTCAAAATTATATTGAGGAAACACTCCACCAAATTTTGTATTTAGCAGTGGTTTTTTTTCGTTTTGCGGCGGTTTAAACTGCGGTGAAATCGTTCTACGATGGTTTTGGAAAACCGCCGATAAATTGTTTGTCTGGAAATAATTAGCGGTGGTTTAAACCCCAACTAAATTATTTTTTATTTTTTAAATGTTTTTAATTTTTATTATTTTTTTAATTAGCTGCGGTTTTTTAGATTCTGTTTAAACCATCGCTAAAACATTTTTCATTTTTTTTAATTCTTTTTAATTTTTTAAATTTTTTATAATTTTTTATTTCATAATTTTTTTTATATTAGTAATTTATTTATTTATTTTTGAAATTTATTTATTTTCATAATTTATTTATTATTTATTATTTATTTATTAATTAATTTACCTATTTTCGTAATTTATTTATTATTACTATGCACATGCCCATCCATCTCCATGAATAAGTCTATGTCCATGCAAATGCCCATGAACATGCCCATGTCATATATAGAAATTCTGTGTTGGGTGAGATTTGAAACCCATACCTCTTACTTATTCTCCAAAGACATTACCACTCCAATAGACTTTTCATGTTCTCAACAAATCGGATTTAATATACTTATACATACATACATACATACATACATATACATACAAATATATATATATATATATATATATTAATTGGAAAAACAAGCAATACATAACAAATAGATACAAACTAAATAATTATTAATCAATAATTATTAATCAATAATTAATAATTAATAATTAATAATTATTCATATATAATATATAATATATAACATATAACATATAATATATAATATATAATATATAATACATAATACATAACATCTAATATCTAATATATATTATATAATATATACTGAAATATATATAGTATATAATATATATTATATATATATATATATTATATAATATTTAATATTTATTATATATTTTCTAGTATATATCATATAACAGATAATATATAATACATAATATATAATCGATAATATATAATATATAATAGATAATAGATAATAGATAATAGATAATTGATAATTGATAATATATAACATATAATATATAATATATAATATATAATATATAATATATAATATATAATATATAATATATAATATATAATATATAATATATAATATATAATATACAATCTATAATCTACAACATAATATATATATAAGTAATGTATAAACAATAAATTAATTAAAAAATAATTTAATATATATGAAATAATTAAAAATTAATAATAAATTAATAAATAATAGATATAAATAAATAAATAAATAAATAAATAATACATAATACATAATAAATAATAAATAATACATCATAAATAGTAAATAGTAAATAATAAATAATAAATAATAAATAATTAATAATTAATAATAACTAATAATTAATAATTGATCATTATAATTTAATAATTTATAATTTATATTTAAATATTTATAAATAATTTATAATTTATTATTAAATTGTTAATAAATAAATAATAATTAATTAATAAATATTAAATAATTAACGAATAAATAAATAATTAATAAATAAATAATCAACTAATAATAAATTAATATTTAGTAAATTAAAACTAAATCAACAAATAATAAGAAATAAATAAGAAATAAGAAAAAATAAAAAATAAATAATAAATTAATACATAAATAAATTGGTAAATAAATAATAATTAAATAATAATTAATAATTAATAATAATTAATAATTGATAATTGATAATTATAAAATGAATAATTATTAAATAATAATTAATATTTTAATTTTAATGTTTAATATGAAATATGAAATATTTAATATTTAGTAAATATTTAATATTTAATTAATAAATAATTAATAAATAATCTATAATAAATAAATAACTACATAAATAAATATATAAATAATTAATATTAATTAATAACCAATAATAACTAATAACTATAAATTAATAGTTGATAATTATAAAACTATTCATTCTTACTTAATAATTAATATTTTAATTTTAATATCTAATATGCAATATTTAATATTCAATATTTAATAAATAATCAATAATTAATTAATAATAATAAATATATAATAAGAAATTAATAAATAATAAATAATTAATAAATAAATAATAAACTAATAATATATTAATATTTAGTAAATTAAAAAAATAATAAATAATAAAGAATAAAGAATCAAAAATAAAAAATAAAAAATAAAAAATAAAAAATAAAAAATAAAGAAATAAATACATATCTAAATAAATAGATAAATAAATAAAAAATAATTAATAATTAATAATAACTAATAACTAATAATTTATAATTTATAATTAATAAATAATAATTAATCAATTAATAATTAATAATTAATTAAAAATTAATGAATAACGAATAAATAAATAATTAAATAATGTATAATAAACTAATAATAAATTATAAATAATAAGTAATTGATAAATAAAATAATTAAAAAAATTAATAATTAATTTGTACATAAAAACTAAATAATAAATAAATAAATAAATAAATTAATGCATAATAATAATTAATATTTAATTAAATAATAAATAATTAGTTATTAGTTATTTAATTAATATTAAATAGTTAATTAATTAATTAATTAATTAGTTAGTTAAATCATAAAACGTTAAGAACCTCTCTAAACCCTAAAAACACTAAAATAGTCATAAAATATGATTTGATACTCATTTTCAAGTGCCACAACCTGTCAAATCGAAGATTGTGAAATGAGCTTTGATATGATATGTAGTACCGTCTGAATAGACACATGGATCGAATGTTATAACCATTTAAATTTTAAGAAATCAGTGTTTGCAACTAAAACCTCTATTTTAGAGGCCTTCTTGGCCTTTCTGGTAGAATAAATAGGGGTACATTACTCCAAGAGTTGGTACCAGACCTAAGCATTTTAGAGCTCATCGCAGGCTTCGATTTGATATGGGGTAGATCCCAAACGGAAAACCGGATTAAAAGTTATGGATGTTTGATGTTCGAGTTCGATTTTTGACTTTTTAATTTTGAATATATTTTTTCCTTTGATTATCACATGATTTAAATGTCACTTGGTTTTTTCTCATTTGATAAATTTTGATTTGACTGGTTGTGGAGCTCAAAAGGACTCTCAGATCAGATGTTATGGTCATTTGATGTTGATGTTTGTTCTTCTACTTATTTAATATCTCATTTTCATTTAAAAATAATATAAACTAATATTTATAAAGATTAATTAATTGGCACATTATAAATATATAAAATAATAAAAAATATACTATATTTAATTGTAAATAAGGAAAATAAAAAATCAATAATTTTTTGATTTTTTTTAAAAAATTTCTTAAATTTTGCAATTGTTTTCAAAAAACAGTCGCTATATCGTGATGGTTTTTTAAAAATATGAGGTTAAGAAAAGTACTTTTTTTGAATATATTTAAAAAAAATTAAAAATATATTTTTAAAAAAATTAGCGGTGGGTTTTTCATGACAATTTTAAAAACGACAGCTAATGTTTCGATCAAAAAGAAATTTAGCGATGGTTTTTAAAACTGCCGTGAAAAAACCGCCTCTAAAACATTATTTTCTCTTTATGGAAAAAGACGTTACATAATTAAATTTTTTATTGTGGTTTGAGTTCGAAGTTTAAGTAAATTTTTATGGAATATGAATCTAAATATTTTCAAACCATTGGAATTGTGTTGTAATGAGTGTATTGTTACATTTTTTTTGAAATGTCTACATATATTTCAATATTGATCAATGTTTTAGTGGATGTGAGTAAGAGACGTTTATATGAGACATATGTTATATGATGAACCTAAATCCTATTATGAGGTGTATATACCAAAACTTTTATAAGTAATATTATAAATATATATATATATATCCTCATGATATTTTATATTTCATTTAATGATATTTCTTCATGGTGCTTTGGTTTTAATAATTTAAAAGTGGTAAATATTTTATGTTTTAATCTCATTATTTATCAAGATTCTTTGTGATTATCTTCTTGATTGTAAAATATTATGATCCATCTCTCAAAAAACATACGAATGTTATTCTCCTCTAGTTATTCCAACAGAATACATGTTTTCCGTTCATTTTCATATCTTCATGTAATAAAGAGTTAAAATGGAATGTTTTGAAAAAAAATCATATATTCAGTTGAAACCCATTTTTCATCCAAAACAAGGTTTTTTTTTTGAAAAGTTTTTAAACTTTTTTAACATATTAAAATAATTTATTAATGAAATTTTCAACCATTTTTTACTTTAATAAATAGATTGAAAATAATTTTATTTCATTTTCCAAATAATGCTTGTTTGGATTTGACAGAAAATGTACACAAGAATGAAACTTCCCACCATAATGTCCATTAGTTTCTTTTAAGATTCAATTATATGTTCTCAACATTATTTTCAAATAAATGGATATTCAAAATATGTTCTTATAGTGGAAAATATATTTTCCACAAGATATGTTTTATGTTATTTTTAAATATTTCTTTATATGATTTAAAGGTTATTTTCAAAGAAAGGGTTTTTTAAAAAAAATCAAAAGGCTATTTTTCTAAAGAAATATTTTAAAATTTCAATTAAAACTATTTTCCATGTAAGCAGACATCTGTTGATGTTAGCTATTATTTACTATGGATATGAAATAAATATACCATTTTTATTGTTTCTATGAATCATTTATTATGAAAAGATATTTAAGAAACCCATTTCCCATCCAAATGTTATACCATGATAGAATTATTATGAGACACACTTATTTTTCATGGGTTATTATATGATGAAATGATGAAATGATTATGAAACTTCTCTCATTTTTATTTTTTTTGATAGGATGAATTGTTTATGATACCCATTTCATTTCATAGGGTTTGATATGATGAATGTTTTATAATCATATAGAACACATATGTGTGATTTTAATTATGTTATTGTTAGGGCCTATATCATTATCCAATTCATTGGGTAATGATAAATGTTTTACAAACTCAGAGGGCACATAGGTGGTTAGCCCATGCTCGAAAATGAGGGTGCTCGGGTGGTTTTCCAAAGACCAGAAAGGATGGTACATGGGTAGTTTGACCAATCCTAAAACGAGGGTACATGGGTTGTTAAACCATTCTCTAATAGGTTGGTACATATTTGGTTAGTCCAAGCCTAAAAAATAGGTTACATACGTGGTTATTTCAATCCCAATGATGGTACACATGTGGTTATCCCAGGCCTAGCATGTTATGAAAGTTTTGTTAGTTAGTCTTTACATAAGGCTTTCTATGATTATGGGTTTTCCAAAAATCACTATCTTCTCCCAATGTTATAGGCCCATGGATCATGATTTTTTATTTCTTTATGATTCATGTCTTATGAACATCCAATCTTTATACTATTACTCATGATTATTGTCTTTGATTTATAGGATATGGGTTTCAAATGTTATGTTTATGTTCTCTTACCCTATTTTCTTGTTATGATTATGTATCTTCCTTGATTACCGTTACATAGCAACTAAGAAAACCCTTTATTATGATTCATTTCTACATGTTATGAAGAATTTTTTAAATTAATAGTATTAAAGGGGAATGTCTTTATTGGATACATTGAAGACATTTAATGAATTAAGAAGATTGTATATGTATTATCCAAAGGCACAAAACTTTTATTGTCATTAGGTTTATGTTTTTTAATGTAATGAATAATTCATATAAAAAGATGCAATATCACTATAAGATAATCCTAGTTGTTATAGTTAGTATTAGAGGATAAGTTTAGTTATGCTTTGGAAACTAGGGTGATAAAATCTTTAGCAAGACACCAATGGTTATTTCTACAGATATGTCTAGGGGTGTCTTTAATGATAAATCAAAGGATGAGTAAAAGTATATGAACATTTGTTATAAAATTTGGTAAATGATAGAGTGAGTGGTTTCCATGGAATTACATTCTTCTTTGGATACAATAACGGTATGTAGATCTAGAACATATGCACCTAGAGATAATTTGTAACATCTGAGGTTAAAAAAGAATATAAAATTTTCATATTTATTAAAATTTGTGAATTAAATATTAATTTTACATTAAAGGGGATGCTATGTTCGATAGCGTACCGGATACACAACAATGATTTTCATTGAAATCTTACGTTGCACACAATGAGGAGTCACACTGAAAAATAATAATATAATATTATTTTAAAGGGTAGTTAAACCTATCTGTGGAAATGGTGGGAATGAATAGAACTATCTAAAAAATGATAATACATGTTTGGTAAATATTTTTACTTTTATCTAATAAATCTAATAGGCTTAAAATTTGAATGAATCTAATTTTAAGCATAAATACTTTAATATTATTTAAAAGGTTGATTTACCACCTTTGGATGGGGAACCCTCTTTAAATATATTTTTCAGTCACTTTTATGTATTCTATTTAAAAATATAAAATTTTTCTTCCTGATAGTGGCATCAAAATTTACTTTAGTTAAATTTTTGGTATTTTTCATGATAAAATTCATTTTTTAAAGAATGGTAAAAAATACAACATTTTAATTTGAGAATACCTTTTAATATAATTTATTTATATGGTTATATTATCTTTTTAATTGGTTTTAAAGTTTAATTATATTATATTTTCACCATTTAATCCAATTTTGGTCATTGGAAGTAATTTCACTTTGAAATTGGATATAAAAAAGTGTCAATCTTTGGAAAGTTATTTTTTCTTAAAAACGTGCTTTTTGTTTTGACAATGGGAATTAATTTTAAATTATTTAATGAAACTTCTGTGTTTTGAATTTGGTAAAACAGACAAAATTTTAGAATTTGAAATATCAAATATAGCTTATGATGAATTTTTGGTATTTTTCAAAAAACCTTCAATTTCTGATGAATAGTGAAAACACTGAGTAATAGTTAAAAAACAAAGTTTTTCATTTAAATTTATTTTTACTGCATCTGTGAATTGAATTTCCAAAATCTGACAGACATGGTTTTTATTTGTAAGTAAAATGTTTTTCAATAAGATGAAAATAATTTTTGGTAAATAGTAACGTTTGACTTTTATTTACCGCGGTTAAAGGTAAGTAGAGTAATTCAATGTAAAAAAATATTATAATAATATAAAATTATTTTAACACTTGTCCTAACCTTATTTTATGAGTCATGTCTGACCATTCACATCCTAGGGTCGAATTTGGGACCCCATGGAGCTACATAAGAGTGATAATGAGACTTTATATTAATTAATTTATCATAAAGACAAAAATGAAATAAACATATATCTTTTAGTAAATAAATTTTTACATGCGGTTATATAAGTTATCTCTTTGAAAATAAATATTAATTAGAAATCTAAAAATATTTCTTCCTCATGGTATTTTATTTATAATTTTTAGACATCAAAAAAATAATATTATTTATGACACAATAATGATGTCGTGTTTACTTCATTAATGAATGATTTAACTTAATAAGATTATAAAAATTAAAAAAATATACAAAACCTGTCAAATTATTATTGGATGATATTATTACGAACATTAGTCATATTATCATTGAATTTAATGAGTTTTGGACCTTTTGAAACCAAAAATAATTATATAATAAAATAATATTTTCAAACATTTCTAAAGTGCCCCTCCTCCCTCTTATAAAGGGACATCAATTCTAACCCATTCCTCACACTTCTCAAACACCTTGTCTCATCCAAACCCTTCCAAAATAAGCTCTAAATATCCCTCTCTTCCACCTAGGGGCCTTACCTTTTTCATAAGGTACTTCAAGAAATCCTATCGGTTCAAACCAATGGGAGTTACCTGATTTAAAGGTAATGTCTTCCATTAAGTTCTTTTCTTTTATTTTACTTCTCCAACCACCTAAACTCTTTTTATTACATTATTTTATAAAAAAAGCAGAATCCTCATTATACTAGGTTGTTTTTATGTGAATTATTCTAACTATACTTACACACACCTCCATCCAATGTTTAATGAACATACTGTTTCTGTGGACGACAAACTAACGCCTGACGAAACGATGATTGTTCAATTATATCCTACCCCCTATCATGGTGGCCATTATGATGGCATTATATTTATATGTGATATATATTATATTTATATTTTGTCTTTTCTTATGTATTTTTCATTTATAGCATACCTTTACGGTTTCCATAATGGGTAAAAGAGATAATTTCATTTGAGGAATTGTGGAATACCGCCCAATTAAAGTGACATGACTCGTTCATGCCATGCACGGGATGCAAAAAGGTTATAGTTAATGAAATTATAGATGAAATTTTAATGTAATTATAATAAACCTATGTATTATTAAGTTTTTATTCCATTAAAATACAAAATTTAAATGAAAGTTTTGTTAATGCGTACGTAAGACCTAACGTCTCCATGAACGGTGCATTTCATTTCTTACCTCCAAATTTTAAATATTATTATAAATACTTATATATTCTGGATATATGTTAAATATATGATATCTAAATCATGAATATAGTTATGGAGATAATGGAATTTTTACCACATGGACAATTCATAATTATAACAAGTTCATTTTTAACTCATGTTCCGAACATCGACAAAATGTCTGATATTGTTGGGCACAAATCCCTCAAGGTATTATTGAAGAATTTTTAAGGCGATTGTGTTTGTTGAAAAAGTGGACATCTATGTTGTGATTGTTGACAATGAAAACCCTGACCTTCATATTTGTTGAAAAATGGGATTTCTTAGTGGCATTTCGAGTTCAAGGGCTATGGTTAACAATCCATTTTCAATTGTTTTCAAAATATTTGGGTCTAAAAATCAACAAATGGGGAAAATTGGATTTCGCAAAGGTACTTGGGCACCATGTACTTGAAGGATAGGGAACATGCGTGCCTAGTGTTTTTCAAGATCAGAACATGGAAAAATGGCAAAGGGATAAGGTCCACACATGTTTTGGGTTGGTCGTGCAAGTAACCTGTGTGCCGAGAAAGGACTTGTGCGCTGGTGGATAGGAAGATTAGAATATTGGGCGCCTCTTGTTTTTCAAGATCATAACTTCATAATATGGCAATGTAAAGAGGTTCATACAAGTATTGGTGTGGTCGCGCAAGTGAGTAGGATGATAGAGGCTTGGGCGGTTGGACCTGCGCACCGAGACTTGCATATCGAGGCGAGACTTGAACATCATCTCATAGACTGTAAAATTGCCTATAAATATTGGTTGACCCCTCCTCATTCTAGAAGAGTTCGACACATAGAGAAAATCAGAGCACTCATCGCGCAGGTGTGGTGGTCACACAAGTGGTGGTACGTCGTGCAAGTATAAGTTGCGCGAAAGGGGTTAGTTGTGCGCCAATATTGGTTTGGGCGTAAAAGGAGTTGCATCGTGCATGTTTGGAGTAGTAGAGGCATGTATCGCGCAAGTAGTTGAGGAGGACTTGAGCGCCAGTTTGGACTTGCACACTGAGACTTATGCACCATCTTAGAGAAGGGCAACAAGTAAGGTTGATTTCCGGCAGTGATTCAGGGCTGCGTGGAAGCTGGAAAATTTCCCGATACCTTCTGTGCAAAGAGAGATTTATCTACGGGTGAAAGTTGAACTTCAACAGAGCATCCACAAACAATAGAGGATGTATTCATTAGTGATAATTAAGAGACCTACAAGTCTATAAACTGTGAGTGGATCCTCTCTAAATTAGTGATAAAGGAAGAGGAAGAAGGTGATCCTATCCACCGGCACTGAGCCAGAGAAAGTGAAACAGGGATTGACCCTTGGGAAAGCAGTGAGTTGCCCCTAAACATTGTAAAGGCAGTGACCCTAGGAATAGAAGTGATCTATCCCAAACATTGTAAATATAAATGCGCTTTTAGTGTATTTGGTACATCAGCACATTACCAGTGTACGCTCCTTGGACGTATCCTAGTTATGGTGAACCAAGTAAAAAATTGTTGTTTCCTATACATGATTTAATTTCTATTTATATTTTTCAACAGGAAGGAGAGAGAAGAGTGTTTTATTAACAGTGAAACAAGATCAGAATGGTCTTTAATTTTAAATTTTTCATACCCTGATTCACCCCCCCTCTTAGGGTATTCAGCCTTGTGGGCCTAATAGATATGAACTCAAATAATTGACTATTTGTTATAGAAAGGTATTAAGTGATATAAAAGGAATAATAAACTTGAAAAAGGTTCTTAAGAATGTATAAATTAACTTTAGTATATTATTTAGGAAAATAATGAACGAACGGGTCAATTCAGACATGAGGTAAGAGGTTTCTTATCTCACTTTTAATTCTGTGAGATTTCCATTGCTCACCACTTATTTATTGTATGTGGTGTATTGTATAATTCCATTTGATGTATATTATAATTTTTCTCTTTATATTCATGGTATTATGTGATTCATTTGGTATTTATTAACTTTTTTTCATACGACTCGATTGATTACAACATGGTATGGGATTTTCATCTCATTTTTTTCCTATGAAATTCATGCAATATTTTCCACTATTTCCTTTTGTGTGGTTTACGAACAGCCCATGATTTTATTCATTTTTTATACAATTTAATTTATGGGTATTTATATCTTCATTGTGAGATCCTTATTTCGTATGGTGGATGTTTTATAAGTTACCAAATCAGTAAGGGAACCTTTCACTCTCCTCTTCTAATAAAAGACTTCTTTTCTGTTATGTCTTTTATATTTTTATTTTCTTATTTTGGGATATGTTATTCTGTATCCTTATTGATGTACATTTTATTTCCGTGTGATGTTAGATCTTTTTCCATCTCATACAATTATTTTTGGAATTTTAAAGCGACATCGTCAGGCTATTGAATTTTTATAAGGGGATATCTTTATCCAATTTCCATTCATTGGGTTAAATATTTAATTTTTGGTTATTTCATGCTATGAATACGTGTGAATGAACTATGATTGTTTTACAATTAATATCCACATATATTGGGTGTATTATTATTTGTCACACATAATTATTTCATTGATTTATCCTTAATCTAAGGATATGTTCTTTGTAAGTGACTTTGTCTAATTTTACATTCCATTGAGACTTATTTTTTGTTATTCACCAATTAACTTTTATGTGTTGTATTTACTTCCCTTTGAAATATTATATCATGAATATCATTATTCTCATGATATTATAATCATTGTTTAATGTTATTCTATAATTATTCAAACATTTTCTCAAGTGTCAAGGGACTCTTTAACTAAAAAATTATTTTAAATATTTCTCATTAATGACCATGTTTTCAAAATGTTTTTAAGGATTTATTTATAAGGACATTAATGTTTTAAAATTTTAATCCCTTTAAAAACATCAAAGTGTTATGGGACACATGGATTAAAAAAATCACTTTATAAAATGTTTTTAATGGTTTCTAAAATGGATTGATTATTTCAATATCTTAAAATGATTTCTTGTTATTGCATATGAAATGTTTATATTTAAAATATATTCTGATTTTATAATGGTACTTGGACAAATGAAGGGTGGTTCCATGATAAACCAGGATGGGTGGTTTTGTAATAACCTCCAATGCATTGGGTATAGAATTCGGTCGTATGGCTATTCCATTTAGTGATATGTGTGGAAGTTGACCATATGGTTATTCCATATAAGTACATTTGTTTACCATGTTACCATTATATGTTATGCGTTCTTTCTATGGGTTTTATGGTAATATTTTGATTATAAAAGGGTAATCAGTGATCTTTTATTCAATAAAGAGTATTTACTACTTAATAAAGGTGAAATTTATTACTTATGATAAAGTATTCATGGTTTACTTGTTTTTTTGGAAAAACTAACAGTCTTCAATTTTTATGTATCCCTTACTGAGATTTTTAGGCTCATCCCATGTTTTTGAAATGTTTTTCACAGGGTATAAGGCATGGTAAAATAATGGAATAACTCAAGAATATTTATATCAAGAAAATAATTATTGTTCTGTTTTAAGGATTTTTATTTTATTAAAAAATGGACACTGAGTAGAAATGTCAACCTTTTAATTTTTGTGATGTAATGTAATATTTATGGCCAAATTCCCTAAAAATCTAAACCTAAATAGATCCTCAATGTGAATTATTAACATAATTCAAGATTATGTAATGTTTAAGGCTGGGTCCTTATAGTTGGTATGCGAGGTCGGTTTAGACAACTTTAGGGATTATGAGTTTTCTTTAAACACATGGTTAGTCCCTATGTCTATTATTTCAGTTAAATCTTTGTTTTATATATTTTTTAGATCAAGGAAATTCAGATAAATATAGAAGAAGGAAGACATAAAACTACATTCAAATATCTTCCTAATGACATGCTTGCAATAATTATTGAAAAGTCGTGTTTAGATGATTGTGAATCTTTTTATATCATACAACTCACTTGAAAGAATTTGTTAAAGATATAAAACACCTCCACTATACCTCGATATCATCATTGCTCATGGGTTGTATTTAATAAAACCCTATTTTTACAATATTCTCAAAATTTCAAGAAAGGTAAATATTATCAAAGAATCTGTATATAGTTTACCTTATCAAAAGATTTTGAATTATATAATGATTTTGAAAAAGGTGTTAAAAAAGGAGACCCTTGCGCAACCTATTTATATTTTATTTTACAATATAGTCACTCGAAACATACATATGGTATTTTAAAATGACCATTTGTTGAATGTTTCAGCTCAAAATCTGTCCGACTATTTTATAGAAGTAATGTTTTATCAGATGTTTTGAAATTCTTTGTCATACATGATTATGTTTCTAAACTTTTTTTCTGTGATCACCCATATGACCCATGTTGTACGAGGTGTATTTAGATGAAGGAGCAGATGATTTTGAAGGTTCTATAAATTGTTGTTGCAATGGATGGACCTTCTACCTATGTGAAAGAGATGGTGACGAAACCATATGGACACCATAATGAAGGTCTTATATTCTTTCTATTACAAATAGTTTTATTTTATCATATGGAGGTGATATTTTAAAAAATACAATATATACAAGGATTCATGAATTATGATGTTGAGGCCTTAATGAGATGGGATGAAAATTAAAGGTATAAGAAAACCATTGAGGTTAAAACATGTTAGGGTTATTTTTTAGTTTTTTAAAAAGGACAACACGCAGACCGTGTGACAACCCGTCATGTTGGAAAACGTTGTGGGAATCAAACCCACAACCAAAGTGTGATTGGGATTTATCGCCTACCACTAGACTATGTGATTTCCCTGGTTAGTATGAATTATTCTTTTTAGTTGAATGATTTTATTGATCAATAATAGGTTGATTTGAAAATTTATTATTTATCAAATGGATGTCCTTAGTTTATGAAATTGATTTGTTTATAAAGTTATAAATGTTATTTTGGAAGATTTTCTCTCTTTTGGGAATACTATATGCCTATAGAAAATAAAATAATATGGGATTTTATTTGAGGAATAATAGTTGAAATTTTATTTTGGAAGACTCTATGTTTTATTTTCGATATATGAATGTTATATATATTTATAGAAATGATTAACCTATATTTCATAATAAGTGACTAGGTTAATTATGTTTCAGTATGAGACATTAAGAGTAACCGATGTTATTTGGAGATAAATGTTATGATTTTTGTCGAAGACTTTGTGATCAAATCCATCTTAATTTTGGGTTTCAATCATAGTTTGGATTTTTATGAATAATTTTAAGGAAATATATTTATTGATTGGTCTTTATTGAACTTTGGGTATTGTTTGTCGAATTTTGGAGATTTGGGGTAGTATTTATTTTTATATAGTATTATCCTTTTTTGTGGATTATATGATCTCGTACTAACCATTTTTGTTTCTGGTTAATGACTACAGATAAGGGAAGTATATAGTTTATCTTTTGTGGATTATGTGATTCTATAGAAGTTGATTCAATCAATTTTCATTTGACCAAGTCGTGTTTAAATAATCATAATTTCGAGAAAAGATAAGTTTGTTGAAGGAATTTATTGAAGGATGAAAGTCTACATGACAAGTAAGTATGTTTCCTTACGTTTTTATTTAAGGTCATTAATAAATTCTACAACATTATGAAAAGAAACTTAAAACAATTTTTTTATCTTTTTATTTTCCTACCGGGAAAACAAATAATATTAACCCTATCACAAGTTTGTGATTTTCTGGTCATTAACTTTCTCCTAATCATGTTTTCTATCACTCTCAATCAAAATTGGATGGTTTTTTTATCTTCTATATCCATGTTTTCTTATAAGGAATCCTAGTATGGGTTTTCACAGGTAACCTTTGTACTTCTCATTCTTTCATTTAAAGTGATAGCTTTGTTTACTCTTTTATTAACGTGGGACTTTTAATGAAGATTCCATGTCCAATTTTAAAATTGAAAGGACGCAATTCCCAAATGGGGGGAAAGATGTAACCTCCCAGGTAAATAAATAATATAACATTTTCATATTTATTAAAATTTGTGAATTAAATATTAATTTTACATTAAAGGGGATTCTATGTTCGATGAAGTACCTGATACACAAAAATGAGTTTCTTTTAAATCTCACATTTTACACAATCTTTATCCATACCAAAATATCATAATATAATATTATTTTAAATTTTATTTAAACCTATACGTTGTAATGGATGGAATAAATAGAACTAACTACAAAATAATTATACATGTTTGTTAAATGTTTTTACTTTTATCCAATAAAAGTTAGAGTCTTAAAATGTGATGTAATGTCCCATAATTTCCATATAATTTTTTAATTAATTATATGGAATTATTTCAAAACTGCAAAATCCGACGGTGCATGATTCTGAGGCCTGGAGTGCCCGGAATGATCCGTCGAAGTTCTGTTAAACGTTAATTAGAGTGCGTAAGAAGTTTTCCTGAAAAATTGGGATAACTCTTAAATTCTTGCTTGGTTAAAACATCTGAGGGCACCGTTGGGTTCAGTATGGCGGGTTTATCTTAGGAGCGACTTATGTTTGGTTGGTGCGGGCCTCCTGTGAGAAATCACAAAAATAGCATAATCATAAATAGAATAATTAAATAAATTATTTTATTTTTAAAATTCTTATAACTCACAAAAAGTGGCTCAGATTGAAAATCTGAGACCACCGTTGAACTCATGAGGGAATACTTTATTTAATAAGATACTAAATTTGGTCGGCGCGGTCCAATAGTGAAATTTATTTTTTGGCCGTAAATAAAATACTGAAGTGACAATTATTTTATTGTAAAACTCATAACATTTAAATGGTAACTCAGATTGGAAATCTGAGAGTACCGTTGCGTTCATTGGGGTGTGCTTCACTTGGGCAGAGCCTAACCATAACCGGCATGGGTTGAGGTTGACTATTAATAATTTTCCGAACATTTTTTCTGGTACGTTCAGTAAACGTGCGAGCATGGTTTTGTAACTTTTGAATCAGTGCTCGGAATTGAAATCTAAGGACACCCTTGAACTTGCATCACCCGTATTATCCTAAGGAGAATTTCACCTCGATGGTAGTTGGTTGAGGGTGAATGTTAGTTTTTGTGTTTTTTGTGGAAGAATAAAATAAAAATATTTTTTTAGCATTTTTATTTGTTGAAAACTCCCATGTGTATATTAAAGAGTTGGTGACCACCGAAACTAAAACCTCCCACATTTTGTTAAAGAGGTGGGGACCAACTGAACTAAAACTCCTTTTTGTGAATCCATGGTGGCGGGGACCACCCAAACCCCTCCTAAATGTGGGGAATCCCCGTGGAATCCTCTCAATTAATTGCGCCAATGTAAATTAATTGGATTTAAACTTTTCGAATACTAAGTAACAGCGCAGTTGGAATTTAGGGAGGTTCTTAATATATGAACCATCATAAATTCCACGATTTTTACATGCCTCCCTCATCTCCTATTTACATAGAGCCTGTGAGGATGATTTGGGACAACTTCACCATGCAACGAAGTGCTAGTAAAGTGTCGGGACACCCAACACTTGGAGAAACATTACGCTTCTCCAACAAAGAACTTTTTCAATGAAGAACACACTATGGAATTGAGGAATTAGGATAACGTTTGAACAGACACCGGAAGCATGATTGTGGAAGCCACGATTGTTGGCATCCTCTTCGCCTTCCCCATTTCCATATCATGGCCTCCATCAATAAACCTTCGAGGTAGGGGTTCATTTATGTGTGATTAATTGTTTTCCCATGTGCATCATTTCAAAATAAATAATGAGGATAAAATTTGTAACTAGGTTATTCGTGGATATTTTCTTTTGTAGGTTTGGTAATAATTATTACCAGAGGTTGTAGGGTGGATGTTTGAATTTTTCCCCTTATCGGTTCTTGATATTCATCGTGATTCAAGGTTTTGTTTAGCCTTTTGCTGTTGTTATAACACAGAGGGTGCGGACCAAACAAACATGGCCTGACCCCTCCTATGTTATTCATGAATGGTGTGTTATTCACAATGGAAGATGGTGGATTTGTGCCATAGTGACAAACGAAGAGTAGCCAGCCAAATTGGTTGTCGGCGAAGGCGCGACGTGTGACCGCACCTCGCGAAGAGGACGGCTGGCCATCCGGCTAGCCGCGGCGGACTATCGTACCTCCGCCGCCCCGCGGCACTGTGGCCCCTCATAGTCTTTGCGCCACCCCACACAACCCCACCCTGCTGGATCTTGGCCTCCATGGCCCCGAAGGCCTCCGTGGCCTCTCATGGCCCTCATGGCCTCCCCCCCGTCCCGCGACACCCCACCACCTCTGCGACCCCCGCGACATCTGTAGCCCCTCGCCGCCCACGCGACCTCCGTGCCGACTTGCGCCTCACAACAACCACACCACTCCACCCATGCCAGGATCCTAGGCTAGGCTACCCAGCGTGGGCCGAGTCGGGTCGAACCGATCTAGGTCGGGCTGGGTCGGTCCGACCAGGTCGGACTGGTCCCGAACCAGTTTCGACCCAATATGCTCTTTTGGCCATAACATTGGCACTGGGTGTCCGTTTGATGAACTGTCTACAGCACTGGAAACCATGGAGAGAGAGGATCCCTTTTTTATACACCATTGGTGATTTGGATAATGTTGGGGTATGGTCGGGTTGGATAGAGCACGAATCCCACCAGGCCCTCAGGACAAAAAGCCTAATTACTCATAGACCTAGCGTCTGATTGACGGGTCGTCTATTTTGTTGAGACCCCTATGATGTGGATGTCCTTTGACATACTTCTTCATTGGACTTTGTGGTAGTTGGATTATCATAGAGTGTCTTGAGGAGCGGATATTCCCAAAGACGAGCATGCTTAGTGTGGGAACCTTGTAAATGGTCGTGAAGATGTACTAGGATCCTGAGTGGGTCTGACGACATACTGGAGATGTACAAGGATCCTGTGTGGAACTAAAGATGTACTAGAGGCGTACTAAGATCCTGTGTGGGCATGACGACGTACTGGGGATGTACTAGGATCATGTGTGGGTCTGACGACGTACTGGAGATGTACTAGGATCCTATAAGGGTGTGACAATGTACTGGAGATGTACTGGTATCCTTTGTGGGTCTGACGACGTATTGGAGATGTACAAGGATCCTGTGTGGGTCTGACGACATACTGAAGAGGTAATAGGATCCTGTTTGGGACTAAAAATTTAAAGGAGATGTACTAGGATCCTATGTGGGTCGGACGACTTACTAGGGATGTACTAGGATCCTATGTGGGTCTGACGACGAAATGATGATTTACTATGATCATATGTGTGTTTGAAAACATACTAGAGATGTACTAGGATCCTGTGTGGGTCTGATGATGTACTAGATAGGTACTAGGATCCTGTGTGGGTCTCATGACTTACTGGAGATGTACTAGGATCCTTTGTGGGTATGACGATGTACTGGAGATGTACTAGGATCCTGGGTGGGTCTGACGACTTACTGGAGATGTACTAGGCTACTATATGGGTCTGACGATGTACTGGGGATGTACTAGGATCCTGTGTGGGTCTGACGAGGTACTGGAGATGTACTAGGATCCTGTGTCGGTCTGACGATGTACTAGAGAGGTACTAGGATTCTGTGCGGGTATGACGATGTACTATGATCTGTAGTATGTTTGATGATGATTTAGGATCCTTTGTGGGCCTGCCTCTCAACAGAGTATGATGAATTAATAGATACATCTAATCATCTCTACTATTGTTCCTAAATATATAACTACTGTGAGATGAGTCTATACATGTTTGGTACCCACCTTTTTGGTATCCCTTCCTTTGTGGAACAGTTGAGCTTTGGGATTTTGATTTGGACCTTTTGTTTCATCATGATTGAGATGGGTATACATGATAACCTAGGTATTGTAACACCCCGAGATTTTATGAAAAATATTCTTTTTAATTTAATTAATGTCTTGTGTTGTACACTACACCAAAAGAAGCATGCACAACACGCATCATTGACTTGCCTTGCATTACACGCAATCACGACCTTCCTCGATAGCGTGTGTAGTACGCAATACCGAGTTTCACTAAACAACGATATGCTATTAAAATATTATTAAAACTAGCCGTTATGAATAGTAATAACCACTTTTTAAAATTTTGTAAATTTTAGTTTTCAAAATAGACTTCATTTTTGGATTCAGAATATCGAAATTAGGTTAGGGTGAAATTTTGGTACTTTTCGGATAACTTTAATTTTCTGATGAATAGTGAAAATTACTAAATTTTAATTAAAAACAACTTTTTTAATAAAAATAATTAATAGTGATAAATTATTAATTTGAGTGGTTTTAAAGTATATT
The DNA here is from genome assembly GCA_963277665.1 of Viscum album. Taxonomy (NCBI): domain Eukaryota; kingdom Viridiplantae; phylum Streptophyta; class Magnoliopsida; order Santalales; family Viscaceae; genus Viscum; species Viscum album. Next base: position 774,245,621 of record OY728166.1, on the reverse strand, counting down.
TAGAATATATTTTTAAAATTTAATACAATGTTTTTCATTAGATGCAATTTCACATTTAAACCAGACATAAACAGGTGTCAATCTTTTGAAAGTTATTATCTCTTAAGAACACGCTATTTGTTTTGATGAGGAGAATTAATTTTTATATTAATTAATGCAACTGATATGTTTTGAATTTGGTAAAATAGACATCATTTTTGAGTTCATAATATCAAATATATCATAGGCCAAATCTTTGGTATTTTTCAGGAAACTTTCATTTTTTGATGAATAGTGAAACCACTAAGTGGTAATTAAAAAAATGAATTTTTCATAAAACATAATTTTACCGCATCTGTGAGTGGAATTTCAAAAATCTGAGAGACACATTTGATGTCAGTATGTAAAATGTGGTTCAATGAGATGAAAATAATTTTTGGTGAATAGTAATTTTTTACTTTTTTTACCACGGTCAAAAGTATATACGGTAATTAAGGGTAAAAATGTTATTATTATTACCCCAACACATGTCATAATTCTATTGGATAAGTGTAATTCGACCAAAAACAACCTTAGGAATAATATATGACAATTTAGGCCCATTTGGATTAGATTACGACATTTATTATTAATTTAATTAAAGAAGGGATAAAATAGTTAAAATCAAAGTTTAATAAGTATATCATTTTTAATATAGGGTTATACATAAGATAAATTCAACTATAAATATTAATTAGAAAGATAAAAATATTTCAAACATAATGACATTTTATTTGTAATTTTTAGACTTTAAATAAGTTATTTAATTTATGACAAAAAGATGATGCAGTAATTATCTTATTAATGAAATATTGACATAATTGATGTTATAAATACCCAAATAATTGTAATCTGAGACTTTTTATGAGTTACACTAATTTTCTAGGTTAATATGACATGTTAGTATTGATTTAATTAACGTTTTTTGAAATAATCATTCTGTTATGATTTTCACAAAAATCAATTACTAAATAGTGTCAAAATAGACATAAAATAGTTTTGAAAACAAATATTATATTATTAATTGTTATTTTATTCCAGAAAATCTAAGGTTCAGCCAAATGACTTAGATAAGGTTATATATATTAACGATAAACAACTTGGGGTTCTTTTGTCTTGTTATAGTACGTTTATTAACCATATAGTGTAAGAACACAAAAAGACACGGTAAAAGTAAAATTATCTACCTTAAAGTTAAAACTAAATGATAAGGTTAAAATAGTGAAATAAACTTGTCAAAATTCTATTTTATGAGAGTATTTCGACCCATACCCACCTTATCTTCTAAATAACTCAATTTGGAGTTATTTAAAACCGATTTTGGCTTTATAATAAAATAATATTTTTAGTTATTCCAAAGGTGCCCCTCTCCTCCCTTATAAAAGGGCACCTCCTCCCTCTCTTCCTCACACCACATTGAGCCTTAAAGATCAGCCAACCCCGGACAAAATCTCTTCTCCACTTCCCTAGAAACATCCTAGAGGTTATGGTCTTCTTCAAAGACCAATTTTAGTGCCCTAAAAGGAGATCTCAAAGAGGCGCTTCAAAGAAGAGGTAATGTCGTCACTAATTCTTTCAACTTTATTTCTTCCTCCACTTATTATTCTTAGGTTGTTTCATTATGAAGTAATAAAATCAGTATCCCTCATATAATTATATTTTATTATAAATATGAAACAACCTTATTTCACCTCTTATCCATCCTACGGAAAATGAAATCACCGCGATTGCGTACGTACGGAATACCATCTCCACGCCGTTGTGTAATCTATTTTCCACCACCACCTTACATGGATGGGTATAATGGTGTAAATAATAACTATATATGATTATTGTAATGTGATATTGATTCTGACATAGTATACATACACTCCAATACAATTCCACGATCATGAGAACAATATCATCGCTCGTGCGTACGTATGGACTACCGTCTCCACGACGCGATGAGATTCATTCTCCATGTTAACCATTAATGAATGATTATAAAGTATATATAATAAGTAATCATGAAATATATGACATAATAATGATACTTGATTTATTTGAATATATATGTATGTCATCTACTTAATTCCATTCAACTCAATAAGGAAAAGAAAACAGCGTTCATGCATACGTACGGTATACCGTCTCCATGAACGGTGTATTTCTTTCCATTTACTGATATATTATATATATATATTCTGAATATATATTATATATAAATAATGTGTCATATTCTTTAATTATGTAATCATGATCTACGTAATCATAAGAATAATTACAAGTCAAAACACGGACGACAAATGAAACGATTTTACCCAAAACGCTCTTTAACATGGAATTTACAAAAGAACGGGTAATTTAAATCCATTAGTGAACCATATATGATATCATAACAATGAGTATGATTCTGGAATAATTCAATGACATTATTTAAATCATTATACAGGAGGTTCAGACACTTACGAAGAAAATCAGACCTAAGGTAATGGAATTATCACAATCTCATTTTTATCCGAGATTGTTTATATTTCAGAAATTACTGGGGTGTGTTTTATCATCCACATCCATGTTTGCCTAAACATGTAATATTATTTCCATCCACCTAAAATTGTTTAAATCCAATTTTACCCTTTTTTATGTTTTTAGTAAATGATATGAAAGGAATATTTTGTCTTTCTTCGTACGAGGTACTTTTTTACTTTTCCGACAAAAGTACGAGAAAAATGTTTTTTTTAACTTATATGGAATGAAAGGATTTATACGGTTTTATAAATCCATATTTTCATGAAGCTTCCTCAAAAATATTTCATGACTATTTTCAAGAAAATCCTTTTCTTTTAAAAATTCATGACATTTTGTGAAAAGAAAATGATTTTAAAGAAGAAAGGATATTTTCCTCAAGAATTCATTTCAAGTGTTCTATCAAAACCATTTTCCATCTAAAATGAAATTATTTCATATGTGTATGTTTTATGTATAATGTCTCTTTTATTTAAATGGTTTCACTTTTCTTATTATGAAATTATATCCATTTGTTTTATATGGATTATGAAATGATGGGATGATGTTTATGAAATCCATTATATTATTTGGGTTATGATGAATGTTTTAAGTTTATTTTGTGGCACAAGTAAGAATGATTTCACTATGAGATGGGTGGGACCTATATATCCCTCCAATGCATTGGGTAAAGTTTTATATCTAATGAGATAGACATGGCTGGAACGACAAGTTAAACCGGTTCAGTAATACAGGACTGGAACGAGGAGTGAACTCGATTCAGAAAGGGACTTTGTCCACTAAGATGGTCTTGGTAGCAATGCCTGGGCTAATATGGAAATCATATCATGTGATTAATAGTTTCAACAATTACATGTTTTATTCCCATGCTATTTTATCATTTTTTATGTTTCATTATGATTTATGCCTTGCGTACTCCCATGTTTTATGTCATTACTCAAGCTTTTGATGTTTAAAGATTATGTTCGTGTTTTTAAGTTCAAATGTATATGGTATGTTTTATTTTATCCATGATTACCCTTACTGAGCATTTGAGCTAACCATTTTTATGTTTTATTTTCCCCAGGATGTAAAGAAAGGTTTTAGGTAAGAAAAAAAGGGGAAGATCTTTATATGAGATGTTGAAGATCTTTCACCACGATTAGAAGATTACATTCCACGTTTACAAAGACACTAAACTATTACGGTCCTTGTGTGTCTGTTTTTGTTATGTATTAAGTATTCTGCTAATGTAATGTAATGTCCATGTACGTTAAGCTTCGGGTATCTACAGTTGGTATCGGAGGAAAATTTTAGTCATCCTTTGGAAACTAGGATGCGAAAACATTAGTGAGATCCCTAGAGATATTTCTAAGGTATGTCTAGGGATGTCTCTAAGGTTAATTATATGTATAGTTTATAGTCCTAGAATTGCGCTAACGATCTTAGAATTTAACCTAAGATGTTAGATATTGAGGGTACACCCCCTTTACTATGTTGTTTTCTCTAGCATGATTTTTTCCTCTCACAGAATTCTTTTTGTGTTTTAGTTAATGGAGGGAACCAGAAGGAATTCGCTTGACATTGAATCCAATGGACAAATTGGTTACTATGAGTAACAAAATTGTGTAATGCCTAGAGAGAAAGATATTTTGATTATGCCGAATCAGTCATCCTGATATATGATTAACAAGGTGAAATTTAGTGGTATGCCTAATTCATCAAAGAAGAGGAAGATAGACTATGATGCATGTTCTCATGTTGAGGAGCATAAAGAAAGGAATATTGAGACTTCTAAAGAAGGGAAGAAGAACCTTGAGGAATACCTCAAATGGAGGGACCAATGTTATCTGTGTGGAGAAAAGGGTCATAGAGAGAAATACTATTATGGAGTTCAATGTATTATTTGTGGAGAACATGGGCTTTACCCAACTCAATGCCCTGACCTAAAAAGTTACTTCTAAATCAAGGATGGACTTATTCCAGGACAATAATTGAAGAGGATGGATTGAATTTTTTATGTATTGTTATTAAAGAATAATGTTGTTGAGGTACTTTTATTGGGTATTAAAATATTTTTTTATTATTCTATTGTGGTTTTCAATAATTTTAAGGTACTGGTGACAATGAAAAGTGATTCAAATATTTTGGAAAGTAGATGATATGCACATAATTAAGGGATAAGGAGAAAATGAAATGTTTGACAGTATTCATGAGCTCATGATTGATATAAGGACTAAGTGATATCATGGTTTGAGTATATAGAATTTTGAAGATTTTGGTATGTGGATAGTGTTAACTTTTAACAGCATTCATGTTTTCTCTATGGTTCAATTAATGGGTATTCATTATTCAAGAGAATAAATGATTAAGGTATTCAAATGTTTGTAATTTGACTAAAAAGATATATATTTTGATATATTGGGGATAAATGATGGCATTCACGTGATTGTTATGTGACATTTCAAGTAATCATTTTCTTTATACTATGAGCATGGACCGAAGTATTTTAGATAAGCCTAATGATTAGAATGGATTATGTTGGACATAAGTTAGTATTGTTTAAGGATATAAATTTTTTCGTTATTATTGATGGGATGTTATAGTAATGTAGTTTTAGAAAAAGGACAACCTACAAGACTGGCGATAGCCCATCTCGTCAGACAAGGCTGTGTGAATCGAACCCACAACCGAAGTGCGACTGGCCTTCATCTCCTACCACTGGCCTACATGGAGTCCCTGTTTAGTAGAAACTAGTTTTATTATATTAAGCAGTATAATATACGAAGTATAAGTCCATTTTAGGAACCATAAATGATTAATATCACTATAGATGGACTTATGTATGTTTTGATAACTTTTTTAACCTTTTGTTTGAGACAGATGGAATGACCCATCATTCTATCACATGATCTGCTAACACATCACGAATGAAAAATTCAACTTCATTTCTTTAATAGATGAAGTGGAAATTGTCCAAAGAAAGACAAACAGTGATAATATACCAAAATCACGAAAGTATTTCTTCTAATTCAAATTTCATCAACTTTAGAGAAATGATCTTGAAAACCCAAAATGTTGTCCTAGTGATCTTATATCTGATGAATCAGATGGTACCTTAGATCATCACAAATTTATGTCTTTGTGATTGCTGGCTTTTCCGTAGTCATGTTCTCTACCACTCTCCATCAAAACATGATGGTTAGATTTCTCTTCCATATCCATATTTTCACCTATGTGGAAACCCAATGATTAGTTTATTTAGGAAACCATTACGTTTAATACTTTTGTTTTTAAAGATTGGTTTTGGTATTCATTTTTACGATGTGGGTTTGTATTAAAGAAACTTTAGAGTAGTAAACCTTTTATAACCACGAAGAATTTCGAGGGAGAAATTCATTTTAGGGGGGGTAGAATGTAACACCCCGAGATTTTATGAAAAATATTATTTTTAATTTCATTAATGTATTGTGTTGTATGCTACACCAAAATGAGCTTTCACAACATGCATCATTGACTTGCCTTGCATTACATGCAATCGTGACTTTCCTCGATAGCGTGTGTAGTATGCAATACCGAGTTTCACTAAACAATGATATGCTATTAAAATATTATTAAAAGTAGCCGTTATGAATAGTAATAACCACTTTTTAAAAATTTGTAAATTATAGTTTTCAAAATGGACTTCATTTTTAGATTCGGAATTTCGAAATTAGCTTAGGGTGAAATTTTGGTACTTTTCAGATAACTTTAATTTTCTTATGAATAGTGAAAATTACTAAATTTTAATTAAAAACAACCTTTTTAATCGAAATAATTAATAGTGATAAGTTATTAATTTGAGTGGTTTTAAATTATATTTAGAATATAATTTTACAATTTAATAAAATTTTGGTCATTGGATGTAATTTCACATTTAAACCAGACATAAACAAGTGTCATTCTTTTGATAGTTATTATCTCTTAAGAACATGCTATTTGTTTTGACGACGAGAATTAATTTTTAAATTAATTAATGCAACTGATATGTTTTGAATTTGGTAAAATAGAAATCATTTTTGAGTTCATAATTTCAAATATTGCTTAGGCCTAATTTTTGGTATTTTTCTGGAAACTTTCATTTTTTGATGAATAGTGAAACCACTAAGTGGTAGTTAAAAAAATGAATTTTTCCTAAAACATAATTTTACCGCTTCTGTCAGTGGAATTTCAAAAATCTGAGAGACATGGATGATGTTAGTAAGTAAAATGTGGTTCAATGAGATGAAAATAATTTTTGGTGAATAGTAGCTTTTTACTATTTTTTACCACGGTTAAAAGTAAATAGAGTAATTAAGGGTAACAATGTTATTATTATTACCCTAACACATGTCCTAATTCTATTGGATAAGTGTAATTAGACCCAAAACAACCTTAGGAATAAAATATGACCATTTATTCCCACATGGATTAGATTAGGTCATTTATTATTAATTTATTTAAAGAAGGATTAAAATAGTTAAAATCAAAGTTTAATAAGTATATCATTTGTAATATAGGGTTATAAATAAGATAAATTCGACTATGATTATTCATTAGGAAGATAAAAAGATTTCCTACATAATGATATTTTATTTGTAATTTTTAGACTTTAAATAAGTTAATTTATTTATGACACAAAGATGATGCAGTAATTATCTTTTTAATAAAATATTGGCATAATTGATGTTATAAATACCCAAATAAATGTAATTTGAGACTTTTTATGAATTCCACTAATTTTATAAGTTAATATGACATGTTATTATTTATTTAAATAACTTTTTTTCGAACTAATCAATCTTTTATTATTTTCAAAAAAATCAATTAATAAATAGTTTCAAAATTGACATAAAATAGTTTTGAAAAAAAATATTATATTATTAATTGTTATTTTATTCCTAAAAATCTAAGGATCGGCCAAATGACATAGATAAGGTTATATATATTAATAATAAACAACTTGGGGTTCTTTTGTCTTGTCATAGTAAGTTTATTAACCATATAGTGTAAGAACACAAAAAGACACGGAAAAAGTAAAATTATCTAACTTAAAGTTAAAACTAAATGATAAGGTTAAACTAGTGAACTAAACTTGTCCAAATTCTACTGGATGAAAGGATTTCGACCCCTCCCCACCATATCTTAGAAATAAATCATTTTGAAGCTATTTAAAACCGAATTTATCTTTATAATAAAATAATATTTTTTGTCATTCCAGAGGTGCCCCTCTCCTCCCCAATAAAAGGGAACCTCCTCCCTCTCTTCCTCACACCACTTTGAGCCTTCAAGATCGGCAAAAACCTGCCAAATTTTCTTCTCCATTTCCCTAGAAACATCCTAGAGGTTTTGGTCTTCTTAGAATAACAGTGTTATTTCCCTAAAAGGAGATCTCAAAGGGGGGCTTCAAAGAAGAGGTAATGACAGTTACCGATTCTTTCAACTTTATTTCTTCTTCAACTTCTTCATCTTAGGTTGTTTAATTATGAAGTAAAAAACATCGGTATCCCTCATATACTGATATGTTATTATAAATATGAAACAACCCTATTTCACCTCTTATACATCCTACGCAAAACGAAATCATCGTGCGTGTGTACGTACGGAATACCGTCTCCACACCGTGGTGTAATCTATTTTCCACCACCACCTTGCCTGGATGGGTATAATGGTGTAAAAAATAACTACATATGATTATTTTATAGTGATATTGATTCTGAAATAGCATACAGACACTCCAATACAATTCCATTATCATGAGAATGATATCATCGCTCGTGCGTACGTACGGACTACCGTCTCCACGACGTGATGAGATTCATTCTCCACGTTAACAATTCATGAATGATTATAAAGTATATATAATAAATAATCATGAAATATATGACATAATAATGATACTGGATTTATGTGTATATATATGTTTGACATCTACTTAATTCCATTCAACTCAATAAGGAAAAGAAAACAACGTTCATGCGTACGTATGATCTACCGTTTCCATTAACGGTGTATTTATTTCCATTTACTGATCTATTATATATATATATATATTCTGAATATATGTTATATATAAATCATGTTTTATATTTTGTAATTAATTAATCATGATCTAAGTAATCATATGAATAATTACCAGTCAAAACACGGACGACAAATGAAATGATTTTACCCAAAACGCTCTTTATCATGGAATTTACAAAAGAACAGGTAATATAAAGCCATAAGTGAACCATATATGATATCATAACAATGAGTATGATTATAGAATAAGTCAATGACATTATTTAAATCATTATACCGGAGGTTCAGACACTTACGAAGAAAATTGGACCTAAGGTAAGGGAAATATGACAATCTCATTTTTATCTGAGATTGTTTATACATCAAAAATTACTGGGGTGTGTTTTATCATCCAAATCCATGTTTCCTAAATATGTAATATTATTTCCATCCTACTACAATTGTTTAAATCCAATTTTACCCTTTGGTAAGTTTTTAGTAAAAGATATGAAAGGAATCTTTTGTCTTTTTTCGTATGAGGTACTTTTTGACTTTTCCGACAAAAGCACGAGAAGAATGCTTTTTTATCTTATACGGCATGAAAGGATTTTTACGGTTTTATAAAGCCATATTTTCATGAAGCTTCCTCAAAAATATTTCATAACTATTTTCTAGAAAATCCTTTTCTTCTGAAAATTCAGGACATTTTGTGAAAAGAAAATGATTTTAAAGAAGAAAGGATATTTTCCTCAAGAATTCATTTCAAGTGTTTTATCAAAACCATTTTCCATCTAAAATGAAATTTTTTCATATGTGTATGTTTTAAGTATAATGTCTCTTTTATTTACATGGTTTCACTTTTCTTATTATGAAATTATATCCATTTGTTTTTTATGGATTATAAAATTATGGGATGATGTTTATGAAACCCATTTTATTCTATTGGTTATGATGAATGTTTTAAGTTTATTTTGTGGCACAAGTAAGAATGATTTCACTATGAGATGGGTGAGACCTATATCTCCCTCCAATGCATTGGGTAAAGATTTATATCTCATGAGGTAGACATGGATGGAACGACAAGTTAAACCGGTTCAGTAATACAAGACTAGAACGAGGAGTGAACTCGATTCAGAAAGGGACTTTGTCCACTAAGATGGTCTTGGCAACAATGCCTTGGCTAATATGGAAATCATATCATGTGCTTAATGGTTTCCACAATTACATTTTTTTCCCATGCTAATTTATCATTTTCAATGTTTCATTATGATCTATGCCTTGCGTACTTCCATGTTTTATGTCATTGATCCAGATTTTGATGTTGAAACATTATGTTCATGTTTTTAAGATCAAATATATATGGTATGTTTTATTTTATCCATGCTTACCCTTATTGAGTATTTTAGCTCACCCTTTTTATGTTTTATTTTCCCCAGGATATAAAGAAAGGTTTTAGGTAAGAAAAAAGGGGAAGATCTCTATGGGAGATGTTGAAGATCTTTCACCATGATTAGAAGATTATGTTCCATGTTTCCAAAGACACTAAACTACTACGGTCCTTGTGTGTTTGTTTTTGTTATGTATTAAGTATTTCGCTAAAGTAATGTAATGTCCATGTACGTTATGCTTCGGGTCTCTACAGGTATATGCGTGGGAATATACCTAAGTATGTTTGTCAGTTGTTTTCATGCTTTGTGGTTTATCCTTTGTGTGTTTGTGACTCCTTGAGGGTCTCAGGGTTCCTAATGAGTATTGTTATACTCAACCCTCCACGGGCTATGCGCGCACCTCATTGTGTTTGGTGATGATGATGGACAACGCTGACTGTGGACGATAGTACCAGGACTGTAGGCAGCTCGAAGGTGGACCTTAGACAAGTTGTACCACATATACGACCTTTTGAGAGCTGTACCTATCCTTCCTGTAGGATCCTTGGCGGTTGATCATGGGAGTTGATCCAGTTTACTTGTACTTTTAGTTTCTTGTACTTTCTAGTTAGGCTTGTATTCTAGCCCCTTTTGTTTACTGTACTCACCCTATTTACTATTCAGTTTACTTGAGTTTGTATCTTACAACGTGCTTCTTTGAATGTGTTTAAAGGATATAAAGGTAATTCCTTCCAAAATTTAGGGAATATTCCTTCGGTGCTAGTCTCCAACCCCTATCCTAAGGATGGCGGGCTTGGGGTTTTCACGGAACGGGCCCTATGGGACGGGTCATAAAAAATTGGTATCAGAGGAGTTGGTTCTACCATTGAACATTAGAATCTGATATTTTTGACATAAATAATTTTCTGTGTAGTTAATGTGGTTATCAGTTTAGGGAATGCAGTGTTGGTGCGGCAGCCGACGTATCCATACACCAGGGCGCTGACTTCTAATTTCTGACTCAGTGGATGAAAGCACGAATTGCGTGTGTGTTTTAAATATCATTCTGGTGTTTTTGTAATTCAGATCACCAGGTATAACTTAATGATTGTGCTGCACTTGTTACTTATCAGGATGTGGCTATGTAGATAGCCATCTAGGATTCCTGATAGATTACAAGATGGTGGCCCACTGAGCGATGAGGCTATGGTAGAGGGGCCTCTTGCTATGTTGGCACCTTTGGGTGGTGAACCAGCAGCACCACCACCCATTGGGCAGCAGCTACCACCAGACGCACTGGCAGCTGGTGCACCCCGACTAAGTGCATTTCATGTGTTCCAGTAGTAGAGGCCTTCGAGGTTTTGAGTTGAGACAGATTCCCATGCAGCTGAGGGATGGCTGGAGGTGGTTTCTATAGTTTTGCACCTATTCGAGACACCATTATTGTATCTGGTGATCTTAGATACTAGTCTTTTCTAGTGAGTGACCATGAGGATGGTCTACATAGTGATAAGGCTTCGGTACGTGGACAGTTGCCCGAGATGATACCTTTGGGTAGTGTGCCTAGTATATCACTACCCATTGGACATCAATTACAACTGATGGTACCGGTAGAGGACACATGTAGGCATAATTCCTTACACGTGTTTCATCAAAAGATACCCCTCAGGTTATGAGGTGAGCCCTACCCATAGGTGGCTAAGGACTGGCATGAGGATGTGGCTAAGAGTTCCCTATATCTTCTACAATGTTCGTATGAAGACATGTCGGTGGTTGAGTTTTCATTAAGGTGTGTCGACAATATCAGGTACTCAATGAATACCGTACAACTAGTGCTTCGAGGCTCAGACCACTGAGTGAGATGTGTTTTGGGACATCTGATACAACACTATTCCTATATGCATTCCTACTTATGTTATGGTGCTGGAGAGAACCTTTGTGGTTGAATGTTCATTGGCTGAGCGGATGTATCCAATGAATGTTAGCAGTGGGAAATCCATAAACAGATGCCAGTCTTAGATACTTGGGCGTGTAAAATGTTTCGAGATGAGTAAGTGTTAAGGATAGATGAATCTGAAGAGCTGCAGATGTGGAAGTATATCTAGGAGAGCGAAATGAGGTGGTGTACATTTGGATATGTTACAGCCACCACCCTTATGTGGTTCCCACCAGGCTATGGGAGCTGGAGGAAAGAGGAAGGGAGTAGCAGCATGCGGTCAAGGAGTGCGACCCAGGGGCTCTAGGAATGATTCAAGGTATGGTTTGTGTATACTACCAGCTACTGTATCAATATACATAGACACCAATCATTCATTCCATCCATGAATATTGTCCAATAACTAGTGTTTCCGGCTAAACAATTAACTTGACCCTCACATCTAGAGATACCTTTGTGAGGAGACTCGATAATCACACATACATCGATGGTGTGATCCGGCCCTAGAGGCGATATGTTTGATTGGAACCTCTTGGTGGCAGCATCGATGCCTTACGACATTTGTTTGGGTATGGACTGGACATCCATACTTCATACCCAGATTGACTGAATTAGGAAAAAAGGTTGTGGTTTCTGTACAATGCTGAAATGAGGGTTTTCCTTGGTCGGTGAAATAAGGAAACCTGGGCAACATAGGATAAACTCATTCTTAGGAGGGTGTAGCCAATGACTATTGAGTTGGCCAGACATACCCTCGAGGCAACAAAAGTTTTTAGTTTTCAGTTCCAAACAAGAGTGGAAGAGTAGGGGGACATATTTTCAAAAGGCGTTTCTAGGATCCCCCCCATAGGAAGAGGGACTTTTGGTTTGGATGGGTACCACCAGAGTTTTGGACCATAGTTCTCCAGGGCAGCGGCACCCTTGTCAACTTTGATGAAGGAGGATCCTTTCCTGTGGATAGAGAAGTGTTAGCCGACATTTCAGATGTTGAGACAGTGACGATGGATATAGTTCTTCCAGGACTATGACATTGAGATAATCATTACTCCTACGAAGGGGAACATGATATCAGACACACATAGTAAGAGGTTCGGTCATCAACTGCTGAGTGAGCTGTCAAAGTAGCTTTTCACACTGCATATATCCTTCGTGGATAGGGATGAAGGTGATTACCTCCACTCTATTTCTTTCACTCTCCCACTCCTTTAGCAGGTTGGGGAGGTGCAACATGGGGGCATTGACTGTGAGGCTCAACATGCTCGGATATCCACAAGACATGCACCTGATGGATTTTATGAAGTTGGGGAGCATGACATCCTCTTCCGAGTATGTACCATGGTACCCATGGTACTTTAGGAGGAGGTGTTGAGGGAGTTCCATAGGTCCCCTATGGCGGTACATCTAGGTGTGGTGAAGATGTACCAGGACCTTCAGTGCCAATACTGGTGGCTAGGGATGAATAAAGTAGTGGTAGAATTTGTATGATGATGTCTCACTTGTCAGAAAGTGAAGACAACACATAGATGGTAGATGTCTTAGGCCGACAGGATACAAAGACCCTTGGAGTTCTAGGAGGGTGACCATGTATTCATGAGAGTATCTCCTCGACAGGGACTAAGGAGTTTTGTCTGAGGAGACATGTTATCACTAAGGTTTATTGGTCCTTTTCTGATACTTCAGAGGATAAGAGAGGGAGCATACCACTTAGCTCTTCCACCTTAGTTGGAGAGGGTGAAAGACGTCTTGCACGTATCTTAGCTAAGGGGATACGTGCATGAACCATCTCACATCATCAACCATGACAAGCTGGACTTCGATAATGGGGTGATGTTTACAGAGGTTCTAGTAGAGATTGAGGATCGACAAGAGCGGGTCCTTCATGGGCGTTTGATACCTTTGGTACACACATGCTGGTAGCACCAGAACCTCTAGGGGAGTACATGAGAGCAGGAGGCTAAAATTCGTGCTCAGTACCCTCTTTTGGTTGTTTTTCCTTTGTTTTGGCTTTCGAGGATGTAAATCCCTAATGTAGGGAGAATTTCATGTCCCAAAATTTCCATATAATTATTTTAATTAAATATATGGAAGTATTTTGAGACCACAAAATCTAACGGTGCACGATTCTGAGGCTTGGAGTGCATGAAATGATCCATCTAAGTTTTGTTATGCTTTAATTTGCATGTGTAAGAAAATTTCCTGAAAATGTGGAATAACTCTTAAACGTTTGCCCAGATCAGAAATTGGAGGGGACTGTTGTGTTCAGAATGGCATGTTTACCCTAGGAGAGACTTAAGTTTGGTCGGGACAGGCCTCCTATGAGAAAACCCAAAACTGGCATAATCATAAATAAAATAATTAAATAAATTATTTTATTTTTTAAAAGCTTATAACACACAAACAGTAGCTCGAATAGAAAATATGAGACCACCACTGAACTCGTAAGGGTATGATTTAATTAAGAAGATTCTAACTTTGGCTAGCGCAGGCCACCAGTGAAAGTTAGTTTGGATGTAAATAAAATAATTAAATGACAATTATTTTATTGTGAAATACAGAACATTTAATCTGTAACTTGGATTGGAAATTCGAGAGTTCCATTGGGTTTGTTGGGGTGTGTTTTACTTGGGAAAAGCCTAACCTCGACCATCACGGGTCGAGGGTGACTGTTAATAAATTTACGATTTTTTCAGGTACATTCATTAAATGTGTGAGTCGGTTTTTGTAGCTTTTGAATCGGTGCTCATAATTGAAATCCAAGGACACCGTTGAACTCGTGGCAATAGTATTCAATTATGGAGACTTTCACCTCGATGGTAGTTGGTGGAGGGTGAAAGTTATTTTTTGTGTTTTTATTGAAAGAATAAAATAAAAATATAAATGTTTAACATTTTTTTTAATTGAAACATCCCATGTCGATGTTAAGGAGCTGGGGACCACCTGAACTAAAACCTCCAACTTATTGCTAATGAGGTGGGGACCACCAGAACTAAAACCCCCTTTTGTGAATTCATGGTGGTGGGGACCACCCAAATTCCGCTTAAATGGAGGGAGGTCTCATGGAATCCTCCCAATTAATTGCACCAATGTAAATTAATTGGCTTGAAACTTTTTAAATGTTAAGTAATAGTGTCGTTGGAATTTAAGAAGGTTCCTAATAAATGAACCGTTAGAAATTCCACTAATGTTACTTACTTCCCCCCTCTCTTATTAATATAGTGCTTAATAGGAGTATTAGGGATGACTTCACCAAGAGACAAAGCGCTGGTAAAGTGTTGTGGTGCCCAAAACATGGTGAAACATTACGCTTCTCCAATGAAGAAATTCTTCAATGGAGAAAGCACTCCAGAATTGAGGAATGTGGATGACGTTCAAACCGACTTCAGAAGCGTGATTACGGAAGAGATGATCATTGGCATCCTCTTCACCTTCGTTGTTTCCATCTCATGACCTCTATCAACAACCCTTTGAGGTACAGGTTCATTTATGTGTGATTAATTGTTTTCCTATGTTCATCGATTCTAAAAAAAGAACACGGACCACCTCTCTAACTAGTTGATCTGTGAATATTTTCTTTTTCTGGTTTGGGAATAATTATTGCTAGAGGTCTTAGGGTGGATGTTTGAATTTTTACCCTTACTTGTTCTTGATATTCTTTGTGATTGAAGACTTTGTCGTGCCGCTTGTTACCATTCTAACGTGAAGGGAGCGAGCCAAAATAACATGGCCCAACCCCTCCGCCGTTCTTGATGAATAGTGTGTTCTTCGTGAAGGAAGAAGGAGGATTTTTGCGATGATGATGAAAAAAGAGCGGCCGACCGAACCGGCCACCAGTGAAGGTGCGGCGCATGCTCGCGCAGTGCGGAGAGGATGGCTGGCCATCCGACCATCCATGGAGGCCCGCCGCCCGACAGCCGCCCCGCCACCCCATGGTTGTCCCACCGCACCACGACCGCCCAACTGGATCGCGGCCTCTGTGCCGCCCCATGGCCTCCACGGCCCCTCGCAACCCTTACGGCCTATGCGCCGACCCTCACTGCCCCACGCTGCCCCACGGCCTCTGTGGACACCATGGCCTCCGTGGCCCCGCACGACCCTCAAGGCCTCTGTACCACCCCGCGTCTCCCCGTTGCCTCCACAGCCCCCACGACCTCTACCTCCCCCGTTACGCATCACAGCACCCCAGATTCAAACTATGCCACCCAAGCCGGGCTGCCAGGTCCGATCACCTAGTGCTGTCCAGGTCAAACTGAAATGGGTCAGCCCGGGGCGGTCCGACTGGGTCGAACCGGTCTCATACCAATTTCTACCCGATATGATATTTTGACCATTACATTGGCACGAGGTGTCCATTTGACAAACCATATACGTTGCTGGAAACCATGGAGCAAGAGGGTCCCTTTGGTTTACCCCACAATACATTTTGATAAAGTTGGGGTATGGTTGGGTTGGATCGAGCACGAATCCAACCGAGACCTCGAGACAAAAAGGCTAATATCTCATTGACCGGGTGTATGATTGACGCACCTTTGGTTGCGTTGGTATCCCTATGATGTGGTGGTTCATTGGGATACTTATTTGTGGGACATCGTGGTATTTAAAGTATCGAATAATGTCTTGAGGAGCGGATTCTACAAGATATGAGGAAAAATTATGCGGGAACCCTGTAGATGGCTATGGTGATGTACTAGGATCATGTGTGGGTCTGATGAGATACTGGAGATGTACTAGGATCTTGTGTCTGTCTGACGATGTACTGGTGATATACTAGGATCCTGTGTGGGTCTGACAACGTACTAGAGATGTACTAGGTTCCTGTGTGGGTCTGATGATGTAGTGGAGATGTACTAGGATCATCTGTGGGTCTGACAATGTACTAGAGATGTACTAGGATCATGTGTGGGTTTGACAACATACTGGATATGTACTAGGATAATTTGTGGGTCTAACAATGTACTAGGGATGTACTAGGATCCTGTGTGGGTCTGAAGATGTATTGGAGATTCACTAGGATCCTGTGTGGGTCTTACGACGGACTGGAGATGTAATAGGATCCTGTGTTGGTCTGATGACGTACTGGAGATGTACTAGGATCTTGTGTGGGTCTTATGGGGTACTGGAGATGTACTAGGATCCTATGTGGTTCTGATGACGTACTATAGATCTACTAGGATCCTGTGTGGGTCTAACGACGTACTGGAGATGTACTAGGATCCTATGTGGGCCAGACAATGTATTGGGGATGTACTAGGATCCTGTGTGTGTCTGACGACGTACAAGAGATGTACTTGGATCCTGTGTGGGTCTGATGATGTACTAGTGATGTACTAGGATCCTATGTGGGTCTGACGATGTTCTACGATCCTCTGTGGGTTTGAGGATTATTTAGGATCCTTCGTGGTTGTGCCTCTTAACAGAGTAAGATGAATTTGTAGATACATCTAATCATCTCTACTACTATACCTAAAGATATTTATTGTGTGTGCTGAGTGTGTACATGTCTGTTACTCACATTTGTGGTATCCCTTAATTTATGGAACAGTTGAGCTTCAGGATTTTGAGTTGGACATTGTGTTTCCTCGTGATTGAGATGGGTATACTTGATAACTTAGGTATATGTATGGGCATATACCTAAGTAGGTTTTTCAGTTGTTTTCATGATTTGTGGTTCATCCATTATGGGTTTGTGTGACCTTGAGGGTCTCGAGGTCCCAGCTGAGTATCATAATACTCACCCATGAATGGGATATTCCCACACCTCAATGTGTTTGGTGTACAAGACAGAAAACACTGACTGAGGATGAGAGTACCAAGACTGGAGTTTTCTCGGAGGTGGACATTAGACAAGGTGTACTGCTGATATGACCTTTCGAGAGCTCTACCTACCCTCTAGGTAGGATCCTTGACAGGTGATGACAGGAGCTATTCCAGTTTACTTGTACTTTTAGTGTCTTGTACTTTCCAGTTGGGTTTGTATTCTAGCCCCTTTTTCTTACTGTACTCACTCTATTTACTATTTAGTTTAATTGAGTTTGTATCTTGCTGTGTGCTTGGTTGCATGTGTTTATAGGTTATAAAGGAAATTCCTTCCCAACATTAGAGAATATTACTTCAGTGCTAGTCCCCAGCCCATATCCTATGGAAGGCAGGCTTGGGGGAGCCACGACATGGGCCCCGGGGGAAGGGTTCGTGACATGTAAATGAATCAAATTTTAAGCATAGATAATCTAATATTCATTAAAAGGTCGATTTACCACCTTTTGATGGTGAACCCTATTTAAATATAGTTTGGTCACTTTTATATTTTCTATTTGAGAAAATAGAATTCTTCTTTAGAATTGGGGGATCATAATTTTTCTTAGGATCTACCATGCACGCTCACTTGTTGTGGTTTCTAGGATCAGTGGATGGGGGTTAGTCTACCATCTAGTCAATTGTTGGGCCAATTTTTGATATCCTTAGACCCTTTTCCCATTGGTTGGGTGGAAGAGGCGACCTCTCACTCAGACACCAAGACTGGGGGGCACTGTAATGGATTTTCTTGGGTGCCCCACCATAGATATTACATTCAGGGAAGCAAACCTCTTTCCTTATTTCATCTTTGTGGTTTTGGAAAATAGCCAGAGGGAGAGTTTTCACCTCATTGAGATGAAATCAAAAGATGAAAAATGTGTTTTCATCAATTCCTCTTCAGGTCCCTTCTCATCAAAGGGATTCCAGGGTGTGATTCATGGGTCGGTGCAGCCAGGGGAATGAGATGAAATTATTTGGGTGAAAAGCATTCCTACTAAATTCAAAATTATCTCATAAATACTTCATAACAGAGCCCTTCTGACCAACGATAGCATCCGCAGGTGTGGAATCCAACTGGCTTCCAGGTGCGTGTTCAATAGGATGCATAGAGAGTAGAGTGATACTCATTTGTTCTTCGGCAGTGAATGGGCGATCGAGGTCTAGAATACCCTGGGATAATTTGTGGTGGTCTGTACTCCGTATGGCCATATACCATCTTTCTTGGAGGACTGGTTCCATGGCACGGAGGGGGCGGGGGTGGAGAAGGTGGCCCACTCAGTGTTTTTTCGTGTCTGGTGTTGGTGTATATGGCAGTTGCGGAACAAGATGAAGCATGAGGGCAGGGCAGTGACTGCTTGAGTTATAATTGTCTGGCAAAAAAATCTCTTGCTGGACTGGAATAAGGAAGTGAAGTCTTGGAAAGAGGCTCCCTCGCTTCAAAGATTTAAATCTCGCACCGTGATGAATGTGTCTTCTAGTTGTAGGTCAGGCAACTGGGTTAGATGGCATACCCCTTCGGGTGGTTTGAAACATAATACGGATGGCTCGTGTATACAGGGGTACATGAGCGGGGGAGGTGTGTTTCGGGATGGTTTGGGATCTGTTTACATTGTTTTCTCATCCATGCTAGGTCTTGGATCCACTCTCGAAGCGGAGGCTATGTCTATGTTCACCAGGAATTCTTTGTGTAGGCAGCAGGGGTTGTACGTTTCAGAAGTTGAAACAGACTCCTTGGTTGTCCATAAATCCTTGAAAGGGTTTGGTGTCGTACCTTGGTCGATATGCTATACTCTCAGGAAATGGAAAAGGTTCCTCAATAGAAACATTCATATTCGACATATCTAGAGGGAGGGGAACATGGTGGTGGATTACATAGCCTTGGTGGGGTACCCTGGCATGGTGGATGTGTTTCTTCACACGGCTAGTAGCATTAAACCTAAGGGGGTTGATTTGATTAAAGGGGATGCCCTCAGGTTACACTACTTCAGACCCCCGTAGACTCTCTTCTGGGGGAGAGCTCCTCTTGAATTCTTCTTCTTGGTACTTCCATTATTTCCCTTACTTTTTCAATAAAATTACAAAAAAAATATTGAATTGAAGTGGTTATTGGATGTAATTTCACATTGAAATTGGATATAAACAAGTGTCAAAATTTTGATAGTTATTATTTCAAAAAAACACACGTTTTGTTTTGACAACCAGAAATAATTTTAAATTAATTAATACAACTTATAAGTTTGGAATTTTGTTAAAAAGAAATAATTTTTATATTTGGAGTAACAAATATATCTTAGGTTTAATATTTTGTATTTTTTTTGAAAACCTTCAATTTTTGATGAATTGTGAAATCACTGAGTAGTGGTTAAAAATAGAATTTTCCATATAAATGGAATTTTACCACTTCTTTGAATTGAATTTCAATAATCAAACATAAATAGTTGTCATTAGTAATAAAAATGTTGTTTAATAAGTTGATTTTTTTTGTTAAATAGTAACTTTTGACTTTTATTTACGGCGATTAAAGGTAAATAGGGTAATTCAAGGTAAAAAGAATATTATAATATTATAAAATAACTTAACACTTGTCCTAACCTTATTTTATGACTGATTTCTGACCATGGGCATCCTTGGGTCGATTTTGGGACCCCATGAAGCCACTTATGAGTGATAATGACACTTTATATTAATTAATTTAAAGTAAAGACAAAAATGACATAAACATATATTTTTAAGTAAATAACTTTTTTACATGGGTTATATAAGTTATTCAATCGAATATAAATATAAATTATAAATCTAAAATTATTTCCTACCTAATGGTATTTTTTTATTATTTTTAGACATCAAATAAATAAAATTATTTATGACAGAATAATGATGTAGTGTTAACCTCATTAATGAATGATTTAAATAAATAAGACTATAAAAATTAAAACAATATCCAAAACTTGTCCAATTATAATTGGATGATTTTATTTCGATCATGTGTCATCTTATCTTCAACATTAATATGTTTTAGACCTTTTGAAATCAAAAATCAGTTTATAATAAAATAATATATTTAAACTTTTCTAAAGAGCCCCTCTCCCATATAAAAGGACATCACTTCTAACTCATTCCTCACACTTATCAGGCCCATTGTCTTTTCCAAACCCTACCCAAATAAGCTCTAATTATCTCTCTATTCCACCTAGAGGCCTTACCTTAGGCATAAGGCACATCAAGAAATCCTTTTGGTTCAAACCAGAGGGAGTTACCTGATTTATAGGTAACGTCTTCCCTTAAGTTATTTTCTTTTATTTTACTTCTCCAACCCACTAAAATATTTTTATTCATTTATTTTATAACAAAAATAGTATCCTAAATATACTAGGTTTTTTATGATAATTATTTTAACTACACTTACCACACCTCCATCTACTGGGTAAGAACATACTGTTTTTGTGGGCAGCAAACTAACGCCTCACGAAATGATGATTGTTCAATTATCTCTTACCGCCTCTCATAATGTTAATTATGATGGAACTATATTTATAATTGATATATATTTTATTTATATTGTCTCTTTAATTATTTATTTTTCATTTATAACATACCTTTATGGTTTCCATAATGGGTAAAAGCGATAATTTCATTGGAGGAACTGCGGACTACCGCCCCCTCAAAGTGATAAGACTCATTCATTCCATACGTGGGATGTATAAAGGAATGATTTAATGAAATTATATATGATATTATAGTATAATTATAATATTACTATGTATAATTATGTTTTCATTCCATTAAAATAATAATACAAATGAACGTAGTGTTCTTGCGCACGTACGACTTACCATCTCCTTGAACGATGCATTTCATTTCTTATATCCAAATGTTATGTACAATTGTATATATATATATACTGGATATATATGAAATATATGTTATCTAAATCACTAATATCATTCTGAAGATAATGGATTTTCTGACCACTAGGGCAATTTATAATTATAACATGTTTATTTTTTACTCAAGTTCTGAACATCGACAAAATGACCGATATAAACACAAAAAATTAAATAATTGTTATTAAAAGGTAATAAGTGATATAAAAGGAATAAAAAACATGAATAAATTTCTTGATAAGGTATAAATTAACTTAAGTTTATTATTAAGAATATTAAATAACGATCGGGTCAAGTAAGACACAAGGTAAGGGGTTTCTTATGTCACTTTTAATTTCATGAGATTTCCATTATTCTCCACTTATTTATTGTATGTTGTGTGTTTTTTACATCTATTTGATGTATATTATCATTATTATCTTTAAATTCATGGTGTTATGTGATTAATTTGGTGGTTATTAACATTCGGTCACATAACTTGATTGATTACAACGTGGTAAGGGATTTTCATCTCACTTTTTATTCTCGTGAGATACATGATATATTTTCCACTATTTCCATTTGTGTGGTTTATATACTTCCCATGATGGTATTAATTATTTATACAGTTTAATTAATGGATATTTACATATTCATTGTACAATATTTATTTCATTTGGTGTATGTTTCGTAAGTTACCAAACCGGTAAGGGAACCTTTCAATCTCCTCTTCTAATAAAAGACATATTTTATGTTATGTCTTTTATATTTCCATTTTATGTTATTGGGATATGTTCTTCTATATACTTATTTCTATACATTTTATGGTTATGTGATGAGATATACTTTTCTCTCTCATCAATTCGTTTTCTGAATTTTAATGTGATGTTGTTAGGCTGTCGAATTTCTATAAGGGAACATCTTCACCCAATTTCAATTCATTGGGTTAAACTTCTACTTCTTGGTTATTTTGTGCTATGAATATGTGTGAATGAACTTTGATTGATTTAAAATTATTATCCACTTATATTTGTTGTATTCTTATTTTTCACACAATATTATGACATTGATTTATCTTTAATCTAAGAATATGATCTTTGTAAGTGACTTTGTCTCATTTTACATTCCATGGAGACTTATTTATTTTTATACACCAATTCACTTTTATATGTTGTATACACTACCCTTTGTAATATTATATCATGATTGTCATGATTCTCATGATATTATATACATTTTTAAAAGTTATTCGGTAATTATTCAAGCATTTTCTCTAGTGGTAATGGACTCTTCAACTAAAACATTGTTTTAAATGATTTAAATATTATTTATTATAAATATTTCTCATTAATAACCATGTTTTCAAAATGGTTTTATAGATTTTGTATCTGGAAATTAATGTTTTAAAATGTTAATTCCTTTAAAATCTTCAATGTGGTATGAGACACATTTATTCAAAAATATCTTTATTAAATGTTTTAATGGTTTTTGAAATGGATTCATTATTTCAATATCATGAAATGATTTATTTTTATTGCCAATGAAATGATTATATTTTCAATATTTTATGATTTTATAATGGTACATGTAAAAATGATGGGTGGTTCCATGATAAATGTGGATGGGTGGTTATGTTATAACCTCTAATGCATTGGGTATAGAAGTCGGTGGTATGGCTATTCCATTTAGTTATATGTGTGGAAGTCAAGAGTATGGTTATTCCATCTAAGTATGTTTATTTACCAAGTTACAATAATATGTTATGTGTTATTTCTATGGGTTTATGGTAATATTTTGGTTATAAAAGGGTAATAAGTGATCTTTTATTCATTAAAGAGCATTTACTACTTCATAAAGGTGAAAATTAATACTTATGATAAAGTGTTCATGTTTTATTTGTTGTTTTGATAAAAATAATAGTTTTCCTTCTTTGTGTCTCCCTTACTAAGCTTTTTATGCTCATCCTATGTTTTTGAAATGTTTTTCATAGGATATAAAGAATGGTAAGACAAAGGAATAACTCAATAAGATTTATATCAAGAAAATAAATACGGTTTTGTTTTAGGAATTTTTATTTTATGAAAAAATGGATACTAAGTTGAAGTTTCTACTTTTTAATTTTTGAGATGTAATGTAATATTTATGGCCTAATTATCTAAAACTCTAAACCGGCACGGATCCTAAATGTTAATTATTAACTTAATTCAAGATTATGTAATGTTTAAGGATGAATACAAATATAATTACACCAAAAAGGGTGCATTGAGATGGACTCGGTCCTCAACTAGTTCACAAAAATAGGGATTTATAAATACTTAGCTTGACACTCCCCGGGTATTTGCTTCAGATTTTGAAAAAAATCATTATGAGACAATATAAATAATTTAAATCAATGATGACTATGAATGAACTTGGATAAACCTAATGCAGGAACCCAATATTTTTACAAGGTATGATACCTTTTAATTTTTTTTAAATTCTTACTTTAATCCTTATAAATTTTCCTTATGGTTAAGGATGGGTTCAAGAAAATCTGAGGCTTGTTCCAACCATTGATATTTAGTTTTCATAAGAAGCAGTAGAGGCCCACAATTAGTGCTAACTATGTACCTCAAACCATGTGGCCCTATGAGGGTGCCAAATGTTTTTTCTAAACCATGTAAGGGATTTTTGGATCATGTGGGGTTGAGAAAGAGGGTGGACATGGAATTCACATAGTTTTTCTAATCGTGTGTTGCAAACCATGAAAGTTGTGCTCTTTGGAATGTGAGGTTCCCATGGTTTGCACATGGTTTTGCAAACCATGAATCCAAACCGTGTGACTCATGAATTTGTGGTGAAAAGACGCTTTTTCCCATATTTATTTTAATGTACTAACCCCTATCTCTTTTTGGGGATTGATTTTTCATGAACCCAACAGATTCACGTCATTAAGGACTACATGATTTGAAAATTACCATTTGTACAAAGTATGGCCAAGAACCCTTGAAATCCAGTTATAATTTCATATCCTTCATTAACATTATAAAACATACTGTAAGATATGGATGCTATCCTAGGTTTCCTCTTAGAATGTTATTTTTTTTATCAATATATTGATAGAAATAAAGTTATATAATGTTTTAAGAAAGTAACCACGCATTGTGAAATAGTTCTTGATGGATTTCAATTCGCTTATCACATATTTTAATGGGTATTCCTTCACATTATTGAATTTAGATCATACTATAGGTTATAAATTTGAAAACATCAAAAGGGTCTATCTAATAGAATTTTAGTTACCCAGGAAGTAGCTTTAGACAATAATTAAATAATATCACTTTGTCCCCTGGTGTAAAGATCCATCACATGATGTGTTGGTCATTAAATATCATCATGTTTTGATTATAAATTTGATATTTTCATTCACATAACAATAGATATCTTCTATATCATTAATTTTTAAAATTATTTGGAGTCCAAATTTTTTATCATAAGAGTTCATTTTTTTGATATCCTAGAAAGAGAGATGCTCTAATTTGACTAAAAAGTGGTAGGAATTCACATAAATAAGTTAGAACATAGTAGTGTCGATAGGTGTCCTATATGGTGTGTGGTATTCCCAAAGTTCATCATCCCACATGAGGTTCCAGTCCTTCATACCTGTATTAACAAGATTTTATATGATTTATTTAATCTTCTAGTAAGATAATTTAAATTTCCCATTTTTCTCTGGGTGGTTAGGAGTTTCTGTGTTTTATTAATGTTTATATTTGTCAAGCTATTGTTTAATTGAATTATCTGTAAAGCGTATTCCAAAATCACAAATGACTAATCAAGGGAACAGAAATATGGATTAAAATATTTTTCCCTTTAAAAATTTATGACCTCCTTGGTCATGTCATTGGTGGTGGAATCAACTTATACCCACTATAAAACATAGTCCACACCAACCGAGATCTAATACTCCCCAAAAGAATTAGGGAATGGTATTTTGAAACTAATTTTCAATAAATTAAAGTTTTTAACTTTAAGAATATTTTCTTGGGGAATTTAGTTTCATTTTATAATGGATTTTAACTTTAAGGATCAAATCCTGGCAGGGGAGGATTTCTGGGGGTACTGTAGCAGAACTATAGCAGCGGTGGCACTGTTGCTGTGCATGGACTTTTGTAGGTACTGTAGCAGTGGCGGTATTGTAGTAGCATGAGCACTGTAGCATTACTGTTCACCGAGGGGTCCTTTGGGCCAAAAAATGGGGTTTTAAGCCTTGTATTCAGGCCACTCGGCTTTGGAACTTAGGGCTATGTAATGGGTCTCCCTCTACCCAGTTTAAAGAGGTGTTTTCTTTAAATAATAAATTGAGGCTTCGACCCCAACCTTTAAAAAAATTAAAATGATTTTTAACATTTGGAATTGATCAAAAATCTGTATGAAGATCCTCACATTATAATGGAGTGTGGTTCAGAATAGTCTACTTTGTAGGATCTTAGACATGGTGAATTCAATACAATGATGTCCACAAGGTAGTGATGTGTGACATATTTAGCGAGTTCATTTAATTTCATCATGTAATATGAAACATTGCATCGATACATAGGGTAATTTCTTAAATAATATTTTATCATCTTAGTAGTATCACGAAGCATCAACCAATAACTTCTTCATCTATTGATGTGGGTTGTGTGGGTAAATAGATCCCATGGAAAGAAAATTTACATTATTAGAAAACCATGGTCATTATTAAATATTTATATTGAAATTTTTCTTATTGGAAAAATTATACTCAATACTCATATCCTTGTAATCCTCAATACCCAAAAGTGAAACCCTTGATAAGTGGTCAAAAACAACATTTTTAGCCTTTTTTTATTTTTATGGATTTGTAAAATTCTTGTATCAAAAGGATCCACTATATTAGCCAGGTTTTGGTATCCTTTTTCTAAATAGCTATTTTATTGATGCATTATTTCTACACAGAACTACTTCAGAAAGAATATGTTATGTTAGAAATTTGTCCAAATTAATGAACACTACCATTAGTTCATTCTCTTTCATCATATAATTTTCTTAATATTTATTAATGATATATTAAAACCCTAGTCTTTATAACACATTTAAACATGATTTATTATGTAAAATTTTACATAATAAAACATATAATATCAAGAGGTCAAATGTCTTTGGGGATTAGGAACATTACATAACAATAGAAAACATGAAATACAACATCTTTATTGAAAACCTATTTTACATGACCACAACATTCCTTCGTAATTAATACTCCATGAGATATCCATTGGAAATACATAAGAAATGTGTGAGATAAAAAGTCTAGTAAGGAAGTAAACATGGAATAACATATATAATACAATATATGTTACAAAATAGGTATTTTAATGGATTATATGAGAAATATGAACCTAAAGTCATTTAATATCATGATTATCATATCATGGAAATGTAGAAATGACATATTGTATGATCTGGTGTCCTATATCCAATGGGTTTTACTTTGATTACATGGATATTTATTGTATAATTACATATCGGTCATTGTTCTATATGACTATGATGTAATAATGTCCTAGAGTATTTGTTACATTGATAAGGTCATGGTAGTTCCCCATTATAATGAGAACTTTGAAATGCTATAAAAATATTATTAAAGATAGTTTTGTGGTTGGATGATATACTATTATGGGACACATATCATGAAGACCGTCAGGTGTGAGCACTTGTAAGAAAATGATACTTCCTCTCATGAAGTTCACACATGGTAATATCCAAGATAGGAGATTATGAGAATTGACTTTCCAGTAAAAATTCCACAGTTTTTGGTGTCATTAGATATTTCTATTTGCAAGCATGTGTAATATTCCTTAGACATTAAGATTATCATTAATACGTGTCATGATTCACACATTTTGATTTACTGATGGAAACCATCACACAGAAAGTTGGCAGGAAGTAGGGTGCATTGGGTGCATCATGAGTGGCATGTTATTAATGGATAAGTCAAGGAAGGATTTGTCCCTTCCATTTATGGAAGCTGATATCTCCTCCCATTTATTGAAATATAACCTTCGTGAGAAATTCCATGCCCATGGTGTAATGATGAGTTTATTCAGGTAGTCAAAGAATGACATACCAAGCATAAACATTGATGACACTATCATGAAACATGTTGGATGAGATAATGTGATAGAGGGATTATATTACACTGTGAGAATTATTGTGTGGATTTTGTTGTTGTGACTTTATGTTCTTTATCTTGGGTGCCTTAACCAGTTTCTAGACAGTACTATTGGAATTTAGGCAAGCCTACCTAATGCAAATGACAAATAATCCTAGAGGGTCACACACTAAGTGTTTTTGGTGGTCTTGGTTAAATTATATTTGAATTTAATTAATGAAATAATATATTTACCAGATCATGGAAGAATTTTATTCAATTTAAAATTATTGAATAAATTAAATTAAATATATTTATTTATTTTATTAAACATTTAATTAATATTTATTTTTCATTTTTTAAATAAAATATTTATTTAAGAGAATAATTTATTTATTTGTTTATTCAGGTGTTCAATAAATAGATGTTGAGTTTCAGCAGACCATGTTCAGTCCGGTAGTTAAATAACTATTTTCAAGATGGTAAACAATCATTTAACTAGTTGGCACAAGTTAAAATAATAACAAGGCTACAATTATTTTTTGACGAGTAATTTAATTTTATAATTCTGTTTTGCGCAAGTTGGCACACCATGAATAATGACATAGTATTATTAATATGAGAATGGCTTTTCCCTATGTTCATGAATGTATTTAATTGTTTCTTTGCAAATAAATATTGTAACTGAAATTCCATGTATATAAATAGACAATCAGGACATTTGTGCCACACCCTAAACCACAGCCCTGCTGAATTGGGAATTGTTGAACCAAAAATTCCCCCCTCATATCCTCTTCTCTCCCCTCCCATGAATGAGAGACATTTTTTAGACCGAAGAGAAAACAATCAAGAACGACCACCAAAAGACAAACTCTTCACCGTGCTAGAACTCAGAGAATGAGCTATGTCGATCGGAGGCCATCAAAGCATGTGTGGATCACCACTAGAGGGATTCTATTTTGGATACTTACAAGCATAAAAAGATAATCTAGAAGGGTCATTCCGAACGATCAAGATCATCACTGAAGAAAATAATTAATATCTATGTATTAATTTCTGTATGAATTTAATGAAATTATTTATAAAAATAATTTTCAAGATCATCTCTAAAGGTTTTCAGCATCATTATTCTTTATCTAAATCTTTGATTATATTCTATGTAGACTAGAGTTCATCGTCATATTGATCCCAGGATAATCATTGATCATAGTAAAAATCAATGTTGGGTGTCATCCCAACCATTCTTCTACTATGTTTGGAACCTTCAAGTGGTATTAGAGTGGTTACGTCATAGTTTATAATTAATTAAATATTTCATTGATGACTTATGAATTTAATAATTTAGTTGTTTCAATTAAAGTTAATCATTTTTCATATCTTATTCTCGATATCTATTCATCCCCTTTCGTTTCTCGTCCAGCTTACAGAAACAATCTTTTATTTTAATTTTGATTAAAATAAAATAGAGGATCTCATTTAGAGGTGACAAAGATTCCTAGTCATATAACACCAGAACACACAGCGTCTATTCCGAAGTACACACCATTTAGTTAATATTCAATGCATTAGACCGGTCTTCCAAACAAAGCTGTGTGTTGGATTCTTTCAAAGTATTAAATGAATCAGTTTTTTGACTAGGAATAGGTGGCACAAAGTTTCTAGATTGTCCCCATGTGTCTAAATGGACACGACATGTAGTCCCTTCAGGTTAGGGTTGGACTGTGTACCCCATACTTGACTTGCCCAGCTAGAGACCGTGTAACGAGGAACTACATAGCGTGTGGCCCCCTAGACAAGCCATGTAATCTGAAGATTTCCAAAGTCCACTCACATGTCGTTTCCCCAGGCGTGTACTTCAGATAGACAGTGAATAGTTATACACACCATGTAGTGGGAACTATATGTCATGTACTCATCCAAATTACACAGATTTTTTAAAATTTATTATTATATTATAAAAAACCCTGAGATGTGTACCATTGTGTGGGTGTAAAGATTAGGCACAACACAAGATAGATGTTTTATATATATGTGTTTTTTTAAAATCTGCTCAGTGTTCATTTCTACTCATTGGTGAAAAGTAATTCATCGGGTTACCTCCAAGGTACAAGTTGTATACATAGATAATTTCAATTGATTTTTTTTTAAAATTATGACGGGTGAGAATCTCAATGAAATTCAAAAAAGGGATCAAGATAAATGGATTTATTAATTTAATATGACAATTAATTTATTTGAGTATGATTTATCTTAAATAAGAATGATTAAAGAATTGATTTCCAGTTTTATTTATGCATAAATATTGTTGCATGTATGTATGATCATGAACTTGACCAAGACCTTTGTATGTGGATGGATTATTTTAATTAATTTTTTTAAATTAATTTTTTTAGTCTGCGAGCCTTCTCCTCATTAATATCTAGGGCCAGCGTTCCCAAGGTTTCTTTTATGTAAAACCCCATTTTACCCCTCAACTACATGTGAGTTAAAAAAAAGTCATATGTAATGGATGGAAATCCAAAGCTAGTAGAGGAAGTTCATCCTAAAACCGAGACAAAACCAATCCCAATAGATACAAAGGTGGACATGTGGAAGCAGTAAACATGAACCCAAAAGGTTCGAGGTGTTTCTGCCCAAGGTCAGGGTAAGTTTAGCAACCACTAGATAAAAAAAACTTTATAAAATCTCATGATCATGCCATTTACTTTATTTTATTTCTATCAGTTTCATAGTTTTTCATTATGGATGTGTGGTCACGATCACATAATTAATGAATTAAACAAGCATGCAAGATGGAACTGAAATAAACCAGAGTTAGGCGTAAATATTATCTAGACATGGAAAATCACTAAATTAAGTTCTACATAATATTAACAAACATGTGATAAGGATAATAAGAAATTCACTCATAAGAGATAAAAATCTCTTAAATAAAATATTAAGTCAAAAATAGCCTTTTGTTACTTGATTAAGGGAAAAACTAAATAAAACAATGTGTTTGACCAACCCATGTTTGGAAACTTACTTTTACACATGATGCCTTTATTAATTATTTTGGGTTGACCTAACCATCTTACATAAAGAGGAGTATCCCTTGCTAAACATGGTGTAATATTGGAGGTAAGAGTCGAGGAAAACCAAATTCAGGATTTCAGGATTGTGGAGTCCACTCAACTGATCAAGGAGCTGAAATCTCGCATTTTGAAAAGACCTACCTACCTAAATTCCATCTAATTTCTTGAGAAACCCTTGTAGTGGTTATACGAAGGGAAATATAGATACTTTCCACTATAATGTCATGGAAACTGGACATTCCGAGTTCAATGGTGAGGGCCATTGGGACTTGATAAAATAGTGGGAGACTTAATAAAATTTATTATTTATTATAATATGTAATCAAGAAAGTACTGATGATCATCTATTTTAATTGTAAAATAAAAATAGCACGCTCATCAACCAAACTATCCCTGCGATCGATTATGGATAAAGACAACATCCTCACTAGCAGTATCTTCCAGGAATGATTTAGAAACCTTCCGGTTATCATATGCCATGATCAGAAGTCTAATGTGCTGGAGTTAGCATTAACTAATCTGCCTACCAAAGAGGTGAGTGATGATAATTTACTAGTCTATGATAAACATATGAACAATGTGGTTGACGTTAAATGTTTATGTCATTATCAGTGTTTAGTGAGCTCATTAAGTTTCATTAAAGCATGGATGCTTATAGCATGGTCGATCACCTCCATGGTCTTTACCAGGAGAGAGAAAGACAAGAATGGTTTGAGATCTCTAACGAACTCTTTTAGAGTAAGCTTGGAGAAAGTGCCCCTACTGGGCCTCATGTAGTCAATCTCATTGACTACATTGTGTGCCTGAATGTTCTAGGGTTTAAATACCGCAATGAAAAGGGCACCAATCTCATTATCACAAAACACCCTCATAGATTCTCTAACATTGTTGTAAATTTAAATAAGAACAACATTGAGAAGTATCTATCTTATCTTATTATCCTAATTTTCCATGTGGATGATGATATGAAGTGAAAACATCCTTCTGTCCTTATGAGGAATAAGAGGAATGGGAAGGCAAAGAGCTTTAAGCCCAAATCTTCTTCACGACCTTCCATGAAAAGGAAGATCAAAGGGAAGGCAAGGGAGCAGAAGGCAGTTTGTTTCATATTTGGAAATAAGGGACACTGGAAGAAGAACTACACCCATCCTAAGAAGAAAGGGGATGCTTTAGGTGGATTTGTTATCGAATGAAATCTATCTATTTCCTCAAATTGGGTATTAGATAGAGATTATAGTGCTCACATATGTATACAAATAAAGGAACTTAGTAGATCCAAGAAGATTTGTCGAAGGGAGGTAGATCTACAACCACCAAAAGAGCCAAACTTGTTCTAGTAGTCAGCGATTACCACCTCATGTTCAAATACGGATGATCTTGGTGTTAAAGGGTTGTTTTTATGTTCCTTCTATTACCAAAAAACATAATTTCTGTATCCATACTAGATAAGGATGGATTTTTTTTCATGTTTGGAAATGAATGTGGATTATTCTATAAAGATGACACTTGTTTGGGTTGGGAAAATTTATACAACGGTCTTTATGTGTTGGATTACACAAATCAAGTAATGACAATTGGGGACAAAGATACTTCCCATGACTCATACCACACCCAAATTTGGATTCACCGACTAGGACATGTAAATCAGAAATTATTGAAAATGTTACATCAAGATGGATATTTAGATTCTTTTGAACTAATACAACTTCGAATATGTCATGCATGTTTACCAGGAAAAATGAAATAAAGCCCCATTTGGTAGGAAAGCTGAAATGGCAAAAGATATTATTGAATTAGTTCATACCGATGTGTGTGGATCATTTCCGGTTGAAGAAAAGGGTGGGTACACACACTTCATAACTTTTACTGATGACTTTAGTAGATATGGATATATCAACTTAATGAGGTATAAGTAAGATTCATTTGATATGTTCAAGGAATTCAAGAATGATGTTGAGAACCAGTTTGGTAAGAAGATTATGAAACTCTACTCAAACCGAGGTGGTTAATATATTAATCAGGACATCATTGATTACTTGTGATAGTTTGGGATCCTATACCAACTCACTCATCCTTACACACCTCAATGGAATGGTCTGAGAGAAATGAGGAACTATGCCTTATTGGACATGGTGAGATCAATGATGGGTCATGCCAGTATTCCATTATCATTTTATGGGTATGTGTTACAAACAACAGGCCACATACTCAACTAAGTACCAAATAAATCGATAAATGGTATTCAATATGAGTTATGTAGTGTAAGAAAAGACATGTTATCAAATTAACATGTGTGGGGTAGCGAATCATTTGTTAAGGCCACTTCAGGTAAAAAACGTGAACCCCAAGGCAGAAAGTGTACCTTTATAGGATACCCTAGGGAAACAAAGGGATATTACCTATACATCCCCTCAGAAAAAAAAAAGGTTTTAGTGGAAAGACATTACATATTCCTTGAGAGGGAGAACATATCAAAATAGATAGTGGGAGCAAGATAGACTTCCTTGAAATCAAGGATCATGGTACACAGGAGTTGGAATAGGAATAGATTCTCCAAATCCCTGTGGAAGAAGAATCTGTTCCAGAGATATAAGTACTATGTAGGAGTACAAGAGAGGTTAGAGAACCAGGACGACACAATTTTCTAGTTACAGAGGATTTTGACTAATTATTAACTGATAATAATGATCCTATAACCTACAAGGAAGCTGTAACTGGAACAGACATTTCCAAGTTGCAAGATTCCATGTATTCTAAAATGGATTCCATGTACCAAAACCAAGTCACGATTTTGGTAGATCCTCCAGTTTATGTAAACCCTTTTGGATGAAAAGGGATATTAAAGAATAAAATGGACATAGAAGGACAAGTCAGTACCTATTAGGCATGACTAGTTGCAAAAGGGTTTAGGCAACATCAAGGAATTGAATATGATGAGACTTTATCACCAGTTGAAATTCGGAAATCCATCAGAATTATATTTTCCATTACAGCTTATCATGACTATCAGATTTGGAAAATGGATGTCAAAACAACTTTCCTTAACAGTAACCTTCATGAAGATGTCTACATGACACAACTTAAAGGGTTTGTGACTACAAAGGATGCCAATAAGGTATGAAAGTTTCAGAAATCCATTTATGGATTAAAGCAAGAATCCTGGTCATGGAACATTTGTTTTGATGAAGCAATAAAATAATTTGGTTTTATCAAGAATGAATTTGAGCCTTGTGTCTACAAATGGTTTAGTGGGAGTGCATTAGTTTCCCTAATAATATATGTTGATGACATATTACTTATTGTAAACGAGATACCAGTCTTACAGTATGTTAAGGCATGGTTGAATCATTACTTCTCCATGAAATACTTGGGCAAGGTAACATATATTATTGGTATCATGATCCATCATGATAGATCTAAGAGATTTTTGGGCCTAATTCAAAGTACATAAATTGATAAGATACTAAAGAGAATCAGTATGGAAAAATCCAATATGGGATTGTTTCCATCATCACAGGGCATTCCTCATTCCATGAAAATGTGTCCTCAGACACATGAGGAAAGAACGATAATGGCATGGAATCCATACACATCAATGATTGGATCAGTCATGTATACTATTCTATGTACTAGGTTTGGTGTCGCCTACTCATTAATTTTGGTAGGAAGATATGAAGTTAACCCAGGTGAATTCCATTGTATGACAGTCAAGACTATCCTAAAGTATCTAAGGCGAACTAAGGATATGTTCTTGATTTATGGAGGAGATGAGGAACTAGTAATTAGAAGATATGCATATTATAGTTTCCAGACTGATCAAGATGACATAAAGTTGTAAATGGGATATATCATCACTTTGAATAGAGGATCAGTGAGATGGAATAACTCAATGAAGAGTGTGGTCGCAGATTCTACAGTAGAGGCTAAGAATTGCACAACTTCTGAGGTTTCTAAAGAAGTAGTTTGGATGTGAAGCTTCATCTAGGAGATAGATGTGATACCTAGCAGTGAAGATCCCATCACACTGTACTATGGTAATACTAAAATGGGTTCTCTCGCAAAAGAACAAAGGTCACATAAGTGGAAAAAGCACATACTTCATTAGTATCATCTCTTGAGAGATTTATCTCGAAGAGTTGAAGTTGCAGTGAGAAGTATTTCCACAGAAGACAATGTGGTGGACCCTTTGACAGAAGCCTTGACTCAGCAGAAACATGATCATCATATGAGTTCTAACAGATTAAAAGTCATATGAAGTTGGCTCTAGTCCATGTGGGAGTTTTTAAGATTTGATATCCTAGATCCAACTGGTTTTACATTGATTACATGGATATTTAATGTATTATTATATATTGTTCGATTTTCAGTATGATTGTGATGTAATAATGTTCTATAGTATTTGTTACATTGATAAGGTCATGGAAGTTCCCTGATATGTTGAGAACCTTGAAATGCTATAACAACATTCTTAAATATAGTTCTGCAGTTGGATGACATACTATGACAGGACACATAGCATGCAGACCATCAGGTGTGAGAACTTGTAAGAAGATGATACTTCATCTTAGGAAGTTTCCACTTGGTAGTATCCATGATAGAAGATTTTGAGAATAGAACTGCCATTAGGAATTCCACATGTTTGGGTGATATTGGATATTTCTATCTGTGAGCATGAGTAATGATCCATAGACTTTATTATTATCATTAATAAGTGTCATGACTCACACACTTTGATTTAATGAAAAAACCGTCACACAGATAGTTGGCGGGAAGTAGGGTATATTGGGTGTGTCACAAGTGGCATGTTATTAATGGATAAGTTGAGGAATGATTTGTCCCTTACCTTTATGGAAGTTGATACCACATCCATTTTATTGAAATAGAATCATCGCGTGAAATTCCATGGCCATGGTGTAATGATTATTTTATTTTAGGTAGTCAAAGAACGACGTACCAAGCAAAAAAGTTGATGAAACTATCATGAAACATGCTTGATGAGATATTGAGACAAAGGGATTGTATTACACAGTGATTCTTCGTATGTGGATGTCATTGTTGCAAATTTATATTATTTATCTTGGGTGCTTTGATCCGTTTCTAGATTATACACTTGGAATTTAGGCAATCCCATCTAATTCCAACGAGAAAGAACACTAGTGGGTGACACACGATGTGTTTTTGGTGGTCTTGGTTAAATTATATATGAACTTAATTAATGAAATAAATATTATTCTCAAGACCGTGGAATAATTTTACTTATGTTAAAAGGACAACATAAATTAAATTAAATATATTTATATATTTTATTAAACATTTAATAAATATTTATTTACTAGTTTGTAAATAAAATATTTATTTAAGAGAATAATTTATTTATTTATTTATTCAGGTGTTCAATAAATGGAAGCGGAGTTTGAGCGGACCATGGTTAGTCACGTAGTAACATAATTATTTTCAATATGGTAAATAATTATTTAAATAGTTGTCACAAGTTAATATAATAATGACACTACTATTATTTTGTGACGTGGAATTTTATTTTATAATTCCATTTTTCAGAAGTTGGTGCACTATGAATAATAATGCGGTATTGTTTTTATGAGCCTGGGTTTTCTCTATGTTCATGAATGTATTTCACTATTGTTATGCAATTAAATATTGTAACTGAAGTTTCATGTATATAAATAGACAAGTATGCTATTGTGCCACACACCACACCATATGCCTAGTGAATTGAGAATTGTTGGGCTAATTTTTTTTTCTCTCGGATCCTCTTCACTCCCCTCTCAAGAATGAGAGACGTTCTTCAAGACCAAAGAACTAGTGATCAAGAATGACCAACACAAGACACTCACTTCTCCGCGCTAGCACCCGAAGAGCGACTAGTGTTGATTGGAGGCCCTTAGAACACGTGTAGATCAAAACTAGTGGGATTTTATTTTGGATCCTAAAATGTGCAATGAGATAATCCAGAATATTCATTCAGGATGATCAACAACATAAACGAACTCAATTCCAAAGATTCAGTTACTATTTTATTTATGAAATTTATTAAATTAATTTTAAACATGATATAGAAGATCATATCTAAAGGTTTCAGAAATAATTCTTATTTTTCAAAATCTATGATTATATTCCATAGAGACAGGCGTTCATCATTATATTGATCCCAGAATAATCATAGGCCATGGTAAAAATCAAAGTTGGGTGCCATCCCAAACACGCTTCCACTACGTCCGGAACCTTCACTTGAAACACTACATCATAAAGAAAAAGAAATCTGTTAAAACACTATCCAAACATGGTGGGAAAAAGTAAAATAGTGAAATCAGGAAAACACCTATACCAACATGACATATCTTGATACTAGACATTACCCAATTCATTTTAGCGCTATCATAACACACCCATCATATCATTTTAATCTCATTCTTAAGTGTGTCACATAGATCATATTACATGGATTCGTTCGAAATCATCACTTATTACATGATAAAGGAATTTTTAATACATAAATGTAAGTTCTAAATAAACAAGTATATGTTCATAAATGTGAATAGCTATGATATAGTAATGAATATGGTATTCACTACATGATGATTTTGGCATGGAAAATCACGGTGCAGTTTTGGTAGCATAACGACGCCATATGGAAATTCATAAAACAGGTTGATGAGATAGAATGTGGTATATCATCATTTATACATGAAATTGAATTTAAGGGGATCATTTGACATGATATCCCAACATATAAAATGGAATTAAGATGCATAATATAAAATATGTGTGTGAATGGAAATGAGAAGGGTGAAATCTCTTATAAAATTTCAGCACTATAACAACTTAGGTAATGGTCCAAATGGAGGAGGATAAACTATCCCACATCAAAATAACGTTAAATTTACAATACGGTAATGATTTAAATCTTATTTCAATACAGAAATTGAAAATAAATGAACTAATCCTGACAAAGGTTCTGGAATTCAAAGGTCAATTGAGGAATCCCTTACGGAATTTCAGCATAATAACATGTGTACTTAATGGATCATAAGGGGATTAATGAGAGTCAAAGGAATCTATCATAATTTATAAATAAAATTAATAATAAAGGGTATATTTAGTATATTATCCCGTCAAATAAAAAAGGAAATTCAAATCCATAACAGGAAAGGAATGATTGATAAAAGGGGATGGTGGTATATCCCTTACTTGAATGTATTATCCCAAAGGATTGAGAGAGGTTTCATGGGAACTTGGGGGAACCTTGGGGGACTATTGGGAGAAGGGAAAATATTTTGTATGAGCTTATAGGAGATTTAGGTAAGATGAATGTATTCTTGGGTGGGTTCATATAGGTAAGGTGGGGTATTTCTTTATTATTTTCTTTTTTGGACACTACACAATAAAATATTCAACACCACAAACCATCCCATGGTTTTTACCTATGGTTTCTAGAATAGTGGAGTGCTATAAATTTTCTGATAAGGCTAATGGAAAATTATATTAAAATATTTCTCTTTTATATGTGGAGGTGAGTCACACTTTCAAGGAAATGATTTGGAAATCTTAAAATATTTTACATGTCATGGAGGATTCACTAAGGATTTATAAAATAAATCAAATAAACCAAAAATTAAATTATTTTAAATGATAAAAATACATTTTTCCCAATATACCATTTATACTATTTTATTACTTCACTATTGGGTCATCATGATGTCATAAAACACATTATATATTTATACAATATTTAATTTTTACGAAAAAATGGAATATCTTAAAAAATTATGAAGTATTCACCATTGGATAATCTTGGAATACTGATTAAAAAAATAATATACATTTTATCTAAATATGTTTCTAAATATATGAATTTTTACTTTTAAAATAAATAATTTCATTTTTTGAAAATTGATGGGGTTTGGAGAAAATAGTTTTCAAACCATAATACAAGTTAACTTTGAATTAATAAAAATTATATGCTCATTAATATTTAATAAATTAATTTATTAAAAATATTTTATTATAATATTATTCCTTACAAAATCAATTAATTCCTAAAAATATATTTTTTAACTGAATTTGAATATTAACCAAAAAATACTATTTATGCCTTAGAAAATCATTTACAATGTAACAATAATTGGATATAAGTATATTCATTATTCCATAAAAAATAATTATAATGCTAGCGTCCTGATAAATATCCCTTTATTAGACCATCATAAACCCTATGAGTATGGTGAGTGATGGTGGGGATTTCTTGGGGCTGTTTAGTGATAATGATTTAGGATGTGATGTCGATGATCATAAACTTCTCTGGTAAATAGTTTTTCTCATGCTTAAGTTACTAGATCTCAACATTGGGATGGTCTAGGTAAATTCCAAGAAATGATATATCCATTAGAATCTATGATAAATGGGATTCATATGGCGAGATCCTACTGGTTGAGGCCATCACTTCATTAGTACTTTCCAAAAGGATTTGTTAAAACCATATATTTATACCAGTCGTGTGATCACTATTCAACAACTAAAATATCAATGGTAAGGATACTTAACGGTCATTTAAAACCAATTTTATGTAATAAAACAAAAGGAGTTCATGGGTTTTATATATTTATAGTACATTTAATTAAAATAACGGTAAATTTAAACGTAAATGATCGGGTCATTACATCCTTCCCCTCATAATAAATTTCTCCCTCAAAATTTAATTTTCACACATTGAGATAGATGAGGGTAACTCTACTTAATTACTTCCTCAAGTTCCCACATTACTTCTTCAAAGTTTTGGTTTCACCAAAATACCTTGACAAGGGGAGTTGTCTTATTTCGTAGAGCTTTTTCTCTACAATCTATGATCTTCACCGGCTTCTCATCATAAGAGAGGTCATTCTCCCATGGTACCACCTCTAGATTGAGTAAATATTATTGTTCGGGTATATACTTCCTCAATAGTGATAAATTGAATACATCATGTACATGAGATAGGTTTGGTGTGAGTGCTGGTCGATATGACACTGTTTTGATGCAATCAAGGATCTCAAAAAGACCAGTGTAACTTGGAATAATCTTTACCTTCATCCCAAATCTCATAAATCTCTTCCATGGAGATTTTTAGAGGAATAGAATGTCTCTAACATCAATCACTATGTCTCATAGATGATTATCAACATAAATATTTTGTCAACTATAGCTATCTTTTATGTGATGATATTGGGTCTTAACCTTCTCCACCATTTCTTCGTCCATTTCCAAACCAATAAGTTTTCATTCCCCAACTTCATCCTAACATGGAGGTGTTCTGCACCTATTCAGATAAAGGGATTCATAAGGACCCACTTGGATTATTGAGTCAAAACTATTGTTTTAAGGGAACTCCACCAAAGGAAGATGCTTGTCCCATCATCCTTTTAAGCCCATTGAGTAATATATCAACATTTCCCCATGTTTCTTGATATTTATCTTATATTGGTCAAAACATTGAGGTTGATTGGTCATGATGAAGTTCAAATCAATGTTCAAAATGTTTTGGAGACTCTTCTAAAACATATAGGTGAATCTTGTATCTTGATCATACATAATTTATAGTGGTACTCCAAGAAACTTTACAACATATCTATTTTAAATATATGTACCATTTTAACTATTGAGAAATTATCTCAAATCATAATAAAGTGTGTAGTATTTGAAGGATGACCCAAAATAACCGAGAATGCATTGTTTCCTTTTGATTTATTTGATAGACTGGTCACAAATTCCATGGTGATTTTTCCCATTTCCATGTTGGTATCGGTAATGGTTTCATCATCTTTTTTTACCTATATCACACTACCTTCACTTGAAGACATACCAAGAATATTTATGTATATTCAGAAATATCCTCATTCATATTTCCCCACCAATAGTGATCTCAGTGATCTCGATACATATTTGTGTTTCCTGGGTGAATGGGGAAATTCGAACTATGTGCGTCATTCAAAAGTTATTTCTTAAAATATGGATTTGATGGAACACATATTCTTGACCCAAATCTTAAATTTATGTCTTAATTAACATTGAAGTATGAGGATTTACCTTTTTTTATATCTTAAACTTTCTTTTAAATTCCTACATTATCCTTTTTAGCATCATTTGACCTCTCTAGATGAGAGGGTTGCGAAATAATTTGTGAATGGATTTATGTTGTTACATTTTTTATTATTTGCATGTCCATATCCATAAAATATATAGAGATTTGATCCTTTTATATTCTCATCAGTGATATAATTTATGGGAGCTTTCTATATATAACATCTTCCACCTTGTTTTATTTCCCAGGGTGGTAATAGATTTAGCTGTCATAATCTTTGATGAGATATAACCATCTTGTTTGGTGCATATTAAGATATTTCCTTGTGATTGAATATTTTAGGATTTTTTGATCTTTATATATTTCACACTACTCACTAAAGAGATAATGTCACCAAATTTTTCAATTAAAATATCACATCTTCCAACTATAGATCAGGAGTGGGATTGTTTTTCTCATTCATTTTCAACTTCCTTGAGGCATAAGAAATGACTTTTCATTGTTCATCAACACAAAGCCCATGACCTTCATTTAAGCATCACCGAAAATTATAAAAAGCTCCCCACATTCATGTATTGTGAGCACAGGGGTGGTGATAAACAACTTCCTCAACTCCATGAATCTCTCTTCACATTCTTCATTCCAATTAATCTTGACTCCCTTCCAAGTTAGCTTGGTAAGAGGGTCTTAAATCGCGACAAATTACTCAAAAATAAATGAAAATATAAAATTGACCCTAGGAAGCTGTGTATATCCACCAAAAATGTCATCCTCAGCTATCTATCAACTGATTATGCCATGGAAGTATGTATCGATATTTCATTTCTTGTGATGATGTTCTCTATGAATGACACTTCCTTCAACCAGAACTCACATATGATGTACTTTTCACAGATCTTCTCCTTTCGCAAGGTCTCTAGAATAGTGCTCAGATGCTTCTCATGATCCTTGTTGGTTTGGGAGTATAATATAATATTTTCTCTAAATACTACCACAAATCTTTTGAGGTAATATCTAAAGACTCTATTCATCATGTCCATTATGATTTCTAGAGCATTAGTGAGTCCGAAAGGATTCACTATGAACTCAAAATGCTCATACATTAAATGATAAGCAGTCTTTGGGATATCCTCCTTCTTCACCCTAACATGGTAATATCCCGACCATAAATCCACTTTAGAGAATTATTGTGCTCCACATAGTTGATCAAAAAAGTTGTCAATTTTTGGAAAAGGATACATGTTCTTTATCTTGATTTTGTTGACCTCACTACAATCAATGAAAAGGAAAATTGACCCATCCTTCTTCTTGACGAAGATGACTGGTTCACCCCATGGTGAAGCTCATGTCCGTATAATCCCTTTATAAATATTCTATTATATTTGTTTCATAGCTCCTAAATCTCCACAAAAGCCATTATATTTCAATTATAGGATATTTAAAATTCAACAAGTACAAGATCAATAAAAAATTAAGCATCTCTTCTAGGAAGAAGACCTGGAAATTACTCAGAAAACACATTAGTGAATTCCCTCACAATATTAATGTCTTCAAGGATGGTTATTTCCTTAGAATATATCATATGATAATGATACCCATGCTCTTATGTATGTAATATATATTCGTTAGATTATAGTGAAAAATAAGATTCATCATCCTCCTTGAACTTGTATTGAATCAGGGGTCGATTCATCATATGGAGATTGATTTCCCTCTCATAGAAATTTATGTGGGACATATATTGGGAAATCCATTCCATGACAATAACATCATCATATTCCACTATAGGGAGTATGATGATGTTTTTTGGGAAGTTCAGTCCAAAAATTATGGCAGGGGAGGAGTTATATACATATGATGTAATAATTTCCCAATATGCCATTTTCACTGACATTTTTACTTCCATGATTTTTTTGTGGTCTTTAGATCATTCTACCAAACTTTTGGGATATAAAATAATGTGTATAAAAAGAATAAAAAGGATAATTCACTATTCTTGAATGAATAACTAGCATACCTATCACCAATTAATTTTCAAGATTAGATTCAGCAGTAGAGTTGGAAAAAGCTTACACTTTATCCCTTAGAGGTTGTTGGTTGCCTTCAAAAACCCTTGGCTTAGTACACTGGTTCCAAAAGATCCCAACATCCTTGTAGTTTTGTCAATGAACAATGTGTTGAGGAATTAATAGAGTGTTACTTTCCCCTGTCATAGTAGTAGTTTGTTTCTTTTTATTAATTGCTGGCTAGGTATCCTTTCTTCCCATACCTAAAACATTTCTTTATCCACCTGTAAAAAATTTATTGGGTTCTTTATTCCATAACTTTGGAAAAAGGGTTACTGAAATTTCATAGCACCATTGGATTTATCCATAAAATCACGAGGATTAAAGTTCAAATTCTTCTTCTTATCCCCATGATACCTTAGAGATTCACTAGTTTCCATTTCAACTTTTAGGTAATGTCAAAATATTTCATCATAGATATCAATGTCACAAATATCTATGGATTTCCAAAGGCTAGGTTTTATCCCACTAATGAACTGGTCATCATTTCATTTGGGGGTAATGAAAAACCAAAGGTGTATCATGAAAGTCCAGTGATGTTTTCCTAATATTCCCCAATAGATTCTCCATCCTCTTTCTTGATTGTAAGGAAATCTCTTTCTATTTTAGGACGAATGGTGTGGGGAAAATATTTATTGAATAAAATTTTCTCGAATTCCTTCCATCCCAACTCCTCGATCTCTTCCTCAGGATTTTACTTTTTTATCAATGCCCACCATTGATCAGCTTCACCCTCTATATGACAAGCATCCAGAAGAAATTTGTCTTTCTTCAAAACATTGAATTATGAATACGATATTCTCAAAAGAGTTGATCCATTGTTCGGTGATTGAGGGATCATATATTATTCCTTTAAAATTAGGATGTCTTTGTCTCATTCAGCACTCTATTGAGACATGTTATTTCTTAGGGGGTGGGGGCGGGGTTGTACATTCATCTTTATCCATGTTTCTATTCAAAACATGAGTTAATTGAAATATTATCGTGACAATGTTTGTGATTCCAACTTCCATCAGATTGGGCATCTCATTAGGGTAGTCATCACATTGATCATCGCATT
This sequence comes from Viscum album, assembly GCA_963277665.1. Lineage (NCBI taxonomy): Eukaryota > Viridiplantae > Streptophyta > Magnoliopsida > Santalales > Viscaceae > Viscum > Viscum album. Next base: position 774,201,710 of record OY728166.1, on the reverse strand, counting down.
AGTTGTTAGCCCGATACCTCATATTTCTGACCATTGTCTAGAATAAAAGAAAAATTATGATTGAGTATCTTAAATAGTTAAAAACACGAAGGGGAATATAATTAAATTAAAGGGATAACATAAAAATTACATTTATCTCACCCACTTATGAATTTCTAGGAATTTCTCTATGTTATCCATGATCTAATTCGTAAATTATATTCTTATTGACTTTTTTTACTCCCTTTATATTGCTTTATAATATGATTATGAAATTAAAAAAGAATATACCATGGGATTGTAAAACCTAGAGTTCAATAAGGACCATTTTCATTCACCAGTTCTCATTTGAGTCTTGCTCAAATCGGTGTTTTTAGGTTCTATCCCTAGACACATCTGTGCCAGAACCACCACTACTTGTTTTCATACATAAATGGATTTATTTTCATAATAAAACACTTACCCAATAATCAAAAAAGAGTTATTATTTCTTATACTTATCCTTAGCATGAAAACTTTCTCAAGAGTTTTCTAATCCTAAACAGAAAATAACTAAACCTATCCTCCAATACAAACAATAACAACCCTGGTCATTATTACACATTTAAACACAAATTATTAAAAACAATTTCACATAATACAATGTAAAATATAAAGAGGTATAGGGACATTGGGTCTTAGTAACATTACATAACAACATAAAACATGAATTATAATATCTTTAGTGAAAACATCTTTAACATGACCATAACACTTATTTATACTTAACACTGCATGGGATATCCTAAGAAAAGACATAAAAAAGGAGTGATCTATGAAGACCAGTAAGGGAGAAAAAAATAATAACATAAATAATAAAGTAAATTTTAATAAATAAGTATATCAATGGGGAATAATGGAAACATGAACATAAAGGAATGACATTTCATGATTATCTTAACATTGAAATGTGGCAGAAACATAAAACAATGCGTAATAAACAAATGAGAATCATGTAAACCCCTATACAAACATGGGGGAAAAAATCCTACAAAGAAATAAGGTAACCCATTTCCAAATAAAATGTATCATGATACTAAACATTACCCAATGAATTGGTGTTCCCTTTTTACATACCCTATATAATCAGTTCAATCTCATTCTTAAGTGTGCCACATAGATCATATAACATGGATTCATTGAAAATAATAATTTGTTACATGATCATGGAATGTGGAATACATAAATATAATTCCTAAATAAATAAATAAATGTTAATAAAGTTGAATACCCTTTTCAGAGTACTTATTATGGTATTCAATATATGATGATTTTGGCATAGAAAATCACAATGAAGTTTCGGTAGCATAACGATGTCATATAGAAATTTATAAAATGGATTGATGAGAGAGAAATGGTTCTATATTCATTTATTCCTGAAATGGACTATAAGGGAGTCATGTACCATGATATTTGAACATATTAAATTGTAATTAAAATGGATAACATAAATGAAGATCTTGAATGGAAATGAGAAGGAAGAAATCCCATACACTAGTTTGGAACAACAAATACTTGGGTAAGGGTCCAAATATAAGAGGATAAATTATAAAACATTGAAATAACATAAATTGGATAGTAAGGTAATTATTTAAAATGAATTTAAGTACAATAAATTAAAAATAAAATAACTAATCTGAAAGAGGTTGCTTGTATTCAAAGATGAGGAGAGGAATCCATTATGGAATTTCTGCATTGTAACGGGTGTACATAAATGATCATAGGGTTGTTAATGAGTGTGAAAGAAAGATATTATCATTTACAGAACACATTTACAGTAATTGGTATATTTAATAACATATCCCAAAATAGAAAAAGGGAATTTAGAGACATAACATAAAAGGAATGCATGATAAAAGGAGAGGGTGGAAGATCCCTTAATTGGATGTGTGATCTGAATGGATTTGGAGAGGCTTTTTATGAGCTTGGGTGAAACTTGGGAAGACTATATGAATTATAGAGAAGAGTTTGGACAATCTTCAAGGAGTTTGAGTGAAGAGGAATAGGTGTTTCAGTGGGTTTATTTATAAATGGTGGGGGATTTGTTTATTATTTTGGTTTTGGACAATACATAATAAAATATTCAAAACATTAATCCAAACCAGGGTTATTACAATAGTTTCTAGAAATTTTGAGTGGTATAATGTATTTTGTAAGTATAAGGGACGAGAAAATTAAAATATTTCCATGATTAGCTAGAGGTGAGTCACACATTCAAGGAAACGATTTGAAAATATTAAATTAGTTTGCATGTCTTGGAGGATTCACTAATGACTAATAAAATAAATCAAATAAACCTAAAATTACATTATTTTAAGGGAAAACAAATATTTGGCTAAAGATACCATTTATTGTATTTTATTACATGATTATTAGTTCATTATGATGTCATAAAACACATTATATATTTAAACGATATTTAATTTTAACCCAAATATTCGACACTCAGAAATTTATGTAAAATTAAACATTTGATAATTTTGATGTACTAATTCCAAAAAAAATATTCATTTTATCTAAATAATTTTCTATAGATATTAATTTTCCCTTTTAAAATAAAACATGACATTTCTTGAGAATTGACGGGTTTTAGAAAAAAATAGTTTTCCAACCTTAATAAATGTTACTTTTGACAACATAAAAATAAAATTATCATTAATATTTAATATAATTAGTTTATTCATAATATTTTATTATAATATTTTTTATTTAAAAAATCCATTAATTCATCAAAATATATTTCTTAAATGAATTTAAATATTAAACAAAAATATTATTTCTACCTTCAAAAATCATTTACAATGTAATAATAATAGGATAAAATTATATTCATTATTCTATACAAAAATAATCATAATCCTTGGATCTTGATACATATCACTTTATTACACCACCATATGCCCGAAGAGTATGGTGTGTGATGTTGGGGCTTTATTGGGGTCGATCAGTGAACATGGATTGGGTCATGATATCGACGAGCTTGAAATTCTGCCGTAAATGGGTTTTCTCATGATTATTATTTTGATTCTTAGATTTATATTGTTATAAGAAAAAATGTATAAATTATATCTCTCTTGAATGCTCTGAAAAATGGGCTTCAAAGACTATGATCCTACTAGTTGAGGCCATCACTTCCTTTGTCTATGCCAAAAGGATTTGTTGAAACCCTATTTTTTTCCAGTCATGTGATCACTATTCAACGACTATATTATCAACAGTAAGGATAATTAATGGTCATTCAAATGAAATTGGATATAATATAATAAAATGAGTTAATTGATTTTCTATATCCAAAAAAATACATAAAAGAAATGGATATTTATTAATTAATGATTGGATCGTTGCATGGTATGGATGTCATAATAGATGGGGAAAAATATGTGACTAACCCATTATCATAAAATAGTTCCCACAATGAAATTTCTGACATCATACATCAATTTAGAGTTTATATCTTTATCGAGCGATACTATGATAAGAGAAACCTCAAAGCTATTTTTTCGAGTGTTGAATTCTCACTGAAACTCTTCAATGATATCTAATGGAGAGTCCTTATATAATATGGGTGTTAGTGTGTGGGTTACTCTTGAAAAATAGTGTACAAACTGAATATAAAATCCCACGTGCCTTAGAAATTTTTTTATAACATTCACTATCATTGGTTCAGGTAAATTTTCATCACTATTATTTTTCTAGATTGAATTCCATTACATGATTTGATATTTTATGTTTGAGAACTATTTATTCTTAGATGATAAAATTACATTTATAACTATTTTGAACTAGGATTCTCAACTCATATTATTATAGAACTAACTCAATATTTCTTAGGCAAGCATCAAATAGTCTTCTGAACATTGAGAAATCATCCCTAACAATTAGTAGGAATTCCACTACTATATCATGAAAATTGTGTTTCATACACAAGTATAAATTGTCATGTAAATTACACATTCCATAGAACATCCTTTGATATTAGATGGTTAAAAAAGGGAACATGATTGTGGTATTTGAGTAATTATCTCATCCAATTTGAATTTTATTGTATCCTAAGTATCCACCTAGAAAACAATAAAATTGATGTCAAACTAATATCTCTAACATCGGATCCATGAATGGGTGTAGAAAATTGTCTTTTATCATCACTATGTTGATTTTTATATAGTCAACACATACTCACCATCTATTACTGGTTTGAGTTTATATTAAATCATCTTCATTGTTTTTAAAACAATCAATATTTCTTTCTTTGGGACAACTTGTAGTAGGATCACCGACTTGCTATCAGAGATGGAAAATATGAAACATATATATAAAAGTTTTAGAACATCATTATTAATAGAGTCTTTAATTGGAGTTATGGGTCATCGTTGGGTTGGACATTTTGGGTTGGAACCTTCCTCCAATATAATTTTATGGCTGAAAAATAACAGGGGTTTTCCCCTATATGTTATCCACACCAAAGGAAATTGATTTTAATGCATTTTTAGGACTTCAGATAGTTTTTATTATTGAACATGATTCATCTGTGAAATAATGATATCTAGTATTGAATATTCAGTTTATAATATTGAGTACAATAATGGGTTTGGTAGAGGACTCAATTATAACATCGATGGCATGATGACCGAGGGGTTGAATGCTAGAATGGTATCCCTCATCAGAGGTTCATAGTATTCTATGTCCTCATAGTAACAATAATAATTTTCATTAAGATACAAAGTATATCATTCATTGTCAATGGTCATGTAATCATCTTTCTTATTGGTCATAGATATAGATTAATAGTCAAATGAATTTCCACCTTGTTTGGTAGCTTTCACCAAATCAAACACTACTTGAACTTCACCAACTCTAAAAATATTCCTTGATTCAAATTAGTCAAAACCTTCCTATTTGATAAAAATGGTCCTCCTATAATTATGGGGACATCTCCTTATTACTCTATATCCAAGATAAGGAAATTAGAAGAAAAAATGAATTTTCTATGCTTGAAATAAAAACTTCATCTTGAATTCCTTGAGTGTTTTTGACTTATTGGTTAGCTCGTTAATTTTAAACACTTGTTGGTTTCAAATATTCAAGACCTAACATTCAGAAGACACTCACATATATGAGATTAATACTTAATCTAATGTCACACAAGGATTTTCCAAAATCACTTGTTTCAATAGAGTTTGTAATCAAGAATATTATGGGGCCTCACATATTTTTTGGGGTCCTCTACTAAATGACTGAATATAATTTTTTATTTAAGGTGATGACTCCAAGTTATTTAATTTTTATTTTGATGGAGAAAAAATACATTAAGAATTTTTCATAAGCATATTTCTAAGTGATGGCCACTACAAAAGGAATATTGATGTGTAACTTCTTAAACATCACTAATTTTCATATATTCCCCCTCTATATTTTCATGTAACATTATCTATGGAATGTGAAGAGGTGGTTTGTATGGTGTTAGTGCATTATAAACTTATTTTTTATGGATTATATAATATAGGATCTTTTAGAGTTGTCTCTGATTGAAAATTGTCTTCCTCATTATCATTATGTCTGCTATCAGTGATATATTTGTTGATGTTTATCTCGTGTTTTTTAAGTTATTCAAACATATTTTCCTATCCTATAAATGGTCAATGAAAATTAATCATTTTTGTACACCAAAGGATCATAGGTTTAGACTCATATCTTGGATGTGTCTGGGTATTACTGGGAAACATAACCAACAATCTATCTAATATAGTTATGGATATTTTTCCAACTTTGTGGTCATGATTTCTTAGGGAAGACCTTTTATTCAACATCTCATCTTATTGGGAAGTCATCATTTGATTATAATTATGAAGAAATGAGTTGATAAGGATTTTAGTATTAAATTATATTATTGAGTCTTGTAGTGGCTTCCATGGACGAGAATTCACAAATTGTTGTTACTGAGTGGGTGGAAATCTCTAGGGTATAAGGGAAATGGTTATTAAGGAAGTGGTTCTTAAGGATACAGAGATACATTTTTATCTGTGTACTAGGGTGGCCCTTATTTTTTAGTGGTTCTTGACCACTCTTCAATTGGTAATAAACTTGATTGGTTTGTTGAGGCTATTGAGATAGTTTCCATTGATAATATGACTTATGGTATTATTGGGGTTGTTGAAATTGTTTTTTTGTTGATTTTAATGTATATAATTAAAATATGGATTTTCGGGTTCTTCTATTCCTACTCTATAGTACTGATATGGTTAAATCCCACAAAAAATTTCAAATGTTTTAATTTTCATAAGAGGTGTGGGAGGTGGAAGTGGTGGGGAAGGTAGCTTGAAATGTTTATCTTCCATAAGGGGGATTCAACTTGGGCCGCAATTTAGGTATTCTATACCCTACATGAATTCTATATTGAGGTTGTCTTTTGTTTCTTTGTCACATAATAGTATTGTCAGAAATATCATATAAATGTACTCTTCTAACTTATGGAATTTCTTAAGAATGATTCATACATCAGTGCTGGAATCCCCAATAGTATGTATAGATAGTTTCAGTCCTTGTTAAAATGTTTTTAGCTATAGTCACATATTAAATCTGTGGTGTGGAAACATTCGAGTCATCTCTTGAAAGTGAACCAATTCTTCCCAAGAAGTTTCTTCATCTTCCTGATAAAAGTTTTGTATATCATTTTTAAGAATATAGTTTCATTTTATTAGGAAATATTAGTATACTGTTTTGGATAAATTGTCCAAAACTGTAATGTACTTGGGATCTTGAATTTTGAGATAATCGTTGGCTATATTAAGGAATAATAGAGGAAAATAGCTATGTTTGATCATTCCATACATCACACCTTGATTTTGGAAGGAGTCACAAACATTTTGGAAAATTTAAATACACTCATGTGGATATTTTCTCTCGATTACACAAAATTTATCTTAATTCTAGATCATTTGGACATGCCTAGGTTTTATTTTGAATGTATGCATCTTGATAGGAGGAAGAATGATGATGATACTACATCCACAACTGGATGGAAAGACATATTCCCTAATGGTGCACTATTGATTGATGGATGATCTCCATATTGTTTAGGTGGCTCATATTGATGGTTTTAGGGTTATGTGGTGTAATGTTTTTCTGATTGTCCATAATAGATTAATGGTGTGCCAAAAGGAATAACTCAATCTCTTGATCTAATGAAAAAAGTTCTTGAGGGTCGTGGATCATTTATTGAGTTATAAGGCCCTAGAGCATGAAGTAGATGAAAAAGTGCATACATTTTATACTCTATAATAAAAAAATTATAAAAATAATGGGGGAAGATATAAGAGGGTGTGAGGTAATCATAGTTTAATTTTAAAGGTCATTATTCCTAGGAAAAACTTTTCCCTAACAATGAAACTAAAATTTGATATGTATCCTTTGGAATTCATTACATCCTTCAGGTATGATCAAATTGGAAATTTAAAAATTCTTAAATGACACTAGCTATAAAGGTATATCATAATGGTAGTGTAGGGTGAATCCAATAGAGACATTCTAACAAAGTAGGTGATCAAGAGATTGGAAACTAACATATGGATCCCTTACTCGACTATTATGGGTTTGGTTATCTAATGATTAAATAGTTTGCTTTTAATTAAAAATAAATATAAGGGATTATTGTGGATTTTAGGGATTAGGAAAACAATATTCATACATTTTTCATAGTATTATCCTATGGTTTTTGATGTAAAGTATCATAGAGGTCACTAATTTGTTTTTCAAACCATTTAGATACACCTAATCTAGATATAACTCTTTGGTATAGGTGTAGTCAAAAACCTTGGTGTAATAAGCTTTGCCTATGGCGATGAAAGCATAATATGGTATTGGTCCTAGAATTATCAACTCCAATCTGGTCAGGGTATTTATATTTCAAATCCTAAGATAATGGTTTTGTAGAAGAAATTCATTAACATGATTTCTTATACTAATTACTAGAAAAATGGTTATCTATGTTTTGATTGAAGGATTAATTTTGTTTAATATACCGCTACTCTCAACCCATAACCAAAAAGGATTATCCATGCATGATAATGATGGTATTGTTTGAAAGAGAAATTAGAAACCAGATTGAAATATTAATTAAACAATTAAAATTAAATCAATCGAATATTAAAGAAACAACAAATCAAAACAGAAATCATACTTGAGTAAATGAATAAGAAATTTAGGAAACAAATGGATTTGAAAAAGGAAATTAGTCATTAAAAAACAATTAGAATTAAACAATAATTGGAACTAGAATGAACAATCTACATGTATTTTTAAAATGAAAAACAAAAAAGGGTTAGAAAAGTAGGAAAGAAAAAATGATTCAATCTAGGTCTATAGAGGTAAGGAGAATAAAATTCAAAAGGAGGAAAGGTAGTGCGGTTATAATTTATTCATCGAGCATTATATATAAGTAATTAAAAATATCTCATGACATTTAAAAATTTCATCCCATGAGACTAATTTAAATGTTTATTCCATGAAAATTTCATGGCATGTATTGAAAATTCCCATTTGTGTAATAATATCCCCAAAAATAACACAAAATCATATATCCCTTGGATTTTATGACTTGATATTTTAGTGGGTTTAGAATTTGAAACATTCACATCAAGTAAAGGATTCACACTATTTATTTCATTGGATTAAATTAATCATGATTTGTATTAGTTATCGGGGTTATACTTTGGCATGCATGGGTATTATTATTCCAAAATACATGGATTGAATAGGTTTCACAATGTGTAATGTCTAAAATTAACTAAATTAAAGAAACACCTCCATTTAGAATTGAATTCCTATTTCAATCAAAAACCAACCAATACCCATGAAATATCAAATAAATTAGTAATAAATCTTTCATAAATGGTTCCAATGTATATACATATACATATATATATATATATGAATTAATCTTATTGAACTAATTCACCAATACTAGTACATTCATAAACATATTTTCTATTTACAGGTATACAAGGTCATGTGATTATAGCATGTCAAGTCAAATGTACTAATACTTTCATGTCTATTATTTAAACATGCTTACTTATAGAATTTTTTTACTATGATGTGGTAAGATATGGGATGGGAGTGATTCGATGAGACTAAATTCCTAAGGGGATATCGAAAGAGTTATATTTATTTAATTTATTCATGTATGATCATCCCAAAGAGATCATTTAACATTTTTACAAGATTTTAATAAACATGACATCCATAGGGGTTTTAATTTTTGTGTGACATGTATATTTTCATATAAATGTATTTATCCATTAATATTTATCATAAGAATAACCATACCATTGAGGCATGTGTATATAATGGGTTGGTATTTTTGGGTTATTTTTTTAATTTTTATTTATTTATTAAATTGGTTATTTATTTATTCAATATTTTTATTGGTTATATTACCTTGAGGGGAATCATCAAAAAATTATTTCATAATTACTCTTAGCATTAGTTACCAGCCTTTGGTAGATAGAGGATGTGTTTTATCTTTTGTGATAGCCTTTCTTAGGCACTGTGATACACTTCCATGGGGTGTCATTACAAAAAAAATAATAGATGCATTTTAATTTTATCTGATTTACGTATAATATTTGAAGACAAAAATGTTGTACTTTTTAAGGTTTGTTTAGAAAAAGGTAATAAGGTTTTTCATGTTTTAATATTTTTTGTTTTATTTGTTTTGATTTTATACATCAACCTATGACTGAACAATATGACAGTGAAATTTTATGTACAATGTGGTGGAACCCATGATTGTTTTTCATTTTCTGCCTATTTTTATTAGAATTATTGTGATATTTTGATTTTATTATATTTTAATTCATATTTTGATTGGAGATCTTATTTTTCCAACTATGTTACATATAATTAAATTTATAATATTATCACACATGTGATTAAATTACATGTAAGAATGATAAAATAAAAGTGTTTTTATTAGTTAAAATAATGAATGTATAAAAGTATTGATTTATTATTTTAAGTACATAGGGGATAACTTTGGTTGGATACCCTATGAAAGGTCATTAAAATTTAAATTATGCAAGAATAAAAATGTTGTTTCATTGAATATGATATATTTTTCATTTATATCATAATTTCACGGGTTCATTATTTAGTTTGAATTCATAAATATTGTGAAAATCATCATAATAATTGTTAAAATTGATGATTAAAATTTGTTACAATACATATCTTCCATGGCTTGATGCAACAAATTTTATTATTTTGAATGTTTATTTGGTGAAAAAATATTATATCTGTTGTTCTACATATATATTGGGACCATTTTACTACTATGGATTACGTAGTATATATTTAATGGTTTATTGTTATAGTTGTTGTGAATTTGTGGTTAGTGAGTATGTTTTTTAATATAAGACAGATTTTTAATTTATTAATAGTCTCCCATTAACATTTAATGATAAATTAAAATTCAAAGTTCTTACATGTTCAATGGATAATACAAAGAGGGTTAATTTATTTATTTGTCTTGTGTTGGAACTAAATGAAATTTAGTGATAGTTTTTATAGGTATGTTTTTTTGTGGGTAATGGATGATTTATTAGGGATAATTAAAGTGACATGAATTTTTCATAAGTTATTTACCCATGATAGTGGAAAATTTTCGGTTTGGAATGAATGATTATAGAATTAATTAGGTTGTTTTATTTAAATTTTTGGGGTGTTAGTTAAATAGTGGTTTACAAATTAATTAATATTTGAGTTTTTTATAGATATGAGTCTTTTTTGGAATAAAATTTAATAAAAAATGTGCAAAATATTTTTTTAATATTCTTAATGGTATTGAAGTGATAGATTAATATATATTTATCCAGAAGGGGATTTAATATTTAAAATAATATATACATAAGTTAAATATAAAATTTATATATTTTTATTAAAATTTTGTTTATCTAAATGAACTAATTTATTAAAATATATTGGGCTTAAATAAAATAATATTTCAAGAATTAATGTGTGATGGTTTATCATGTAGAGATGAAGAGTGTGTGGAATAAATGTCAAACAGATATGTACTTCATATTTTTTTTAAAAATGATGATTGATATTTAAGTAATATATTATTGTATATTTAGAAGTGTAAATATTAAAATGGGATATAATTATTGAGTTAGTTGAATAAATAAAAAATTTTAATGAATTTTTTTTGTTTGAATGTTTTTTTGATTTATTCTCATAGAAAGATTGAAAGGTAAATAAGGATTGGTTGTGTAATGACTCATGTTACTCTAATTTTAGAAATTCATAAGGAATTTTAATTTTATACATAGGATGAGGGTTTATTATTCATTGGGAACAATTTGATATTATGGGGGATGAAAAATCTCTAAGAGGTATTTTTACTTGATTTTGGGGGTTTTGGGGCATGGTGATGGCTTTGTGGTAGATAAGTGTGGTGTTACTAATTCTAATTGAAACAAAGAGCTATTGGATAATTGGTGGACCTACACTAGGTACCTAGTGGATGATCCAAGGGTGCTTACCCATCGGATTGGCAACTAACAAACAAATCGACCAAGATAGGGAAATTGGTGGGTACCTATTATCCAGTTCCAGTTGAATTGGTACTTAATTGATTTGAGTCTAGTTCTCCAATGTGTTTCATAAATATAATTCTTCCCCATTGATTTTAACACCCCTTAATGGGTTTCAATTAGTGGTCAATCAAACAATATGGAGGGATTGACCTCTCCCCGTCTTTTCCTCCAATGTTCTCCCCATGAATTCAGGGAATTTTTGGGGTGGTTCTATTACATGTAATTGAGGTATATCTTCCTATTTCACCATTTGTTCTCTACTATAGTCTTTATTTATGGTTTCTCAATGATAGGGTTTATTTTATATTTCTCTTATTAACGATAGGGAACCAACATTTTCATACATAAATATCAAATATTTTTTGATGAATACTCCATAAATTTTACAAAAAGATGCCCAAGGTGCATAATTGTTTAGCATCATTAGAGGCTCAAAATATTGTCTTTATTATTTCATTAATGATCTTCAACATATCCCAAAATGATATTATAATAAATTACTCCTCTTAGGAACACCCTAACAAGGCCTTTATTCATAATCTTGAGAAGGAAACATAAGAAATAATGATCTTATATGTTTAGTAAGGGTAAACATATGGGATATCAATCTATGATAATATGGAAGAATAATATAAATATAAGTGTATTTTATTATGATATTAAATTAAAAATTCCATACCCAACCATTCATTGATCATAAACATGATTGATGACATAAAATTTATCATTTCAGAAAACATTGTCCATAAGAGTGAGAAATCATCATAAATCCATCATGAAACATAATTTCATGTCATAAAAGTATAGAACCACCATAAATATATATATATAACCATTTCAAATGTCATTTTTAATTACTGATTCCATAAATATATCATATCAAGACTCATAATTGTTTCCCATTTTGGATTAGGATGCATTTGTTTTCTATAGGGGATTTGGGCGGACCAGTTTCTCATAGTTGAAAGCCCTCATATTTTTTTCATTACTATCTTATTAGATATAAAGATTTACCCAATGCATTAGAGGGAGATATAGGTCTCATCCATCTCATAATGAAAAAAAAAATTATGGGTAACATAATATCATCAAACATTAACCATATCATTACATCATAACCTATGTAGAGAAAATGGGCTTTGTAAACATTTCATCAATTCACCATAGCATTACTGATGAAAAATAAATTGGTTTCATAAAAATTTCATCAACATAGTCATTAACCATCCCAAGACTGAATAAGTATTAAATCACTCAATCTCACCCTAGTAAAAAAAAGTAACATCAAAGGATGTCACGACCCATCCCCTGGGGCCCACACTGTGACTACCCAAAGCCCAAATTCTAGAGGAAAAGGGTTAGAAACAAGTACAGAAATGAATATCCCTAAAATATATGAAGGAATTTCCTTTAAACCCAAAAACAAAAAATCCAAGAATACAATGATCACAACCAATGTAGTAAAACTGTAGTAGTAAAAATGAGAGTATTGTAAGTAAAAAGAGGTGAGTAATGTATGTAAAGGGTGCCAGAATACAATCACAACTGAAAAGTAAAATAGTAATAAAAAACAACTCCTGTAGTTTTCCACCAAGGTTATTACCTTAATGGTAGGTAAAACTCATGGTCGGTCATCAATGTGGTACATCACCTCTAAAGGTCCACTTCTGAGTGCCATCCAGTCCTAGCTCCCAAACCTCGATCAAAGCTGTATGTCTTCTACACAAGACACAACAAGGGGTAGGCGAAGCATGGGTAGGAGTGAGTATAACAATACTTAGTAGGGACCCCGAGACCCTAGACGGACTCCCAAAGTTCTGCAAGGAAAACCCACAAAGAAATACCTCAATCAAAAAGCACGAAGCAACAATCATCTCACTCCAGGTATACAACTCAGAGATCCGGAGAATAGATTATTAGTCTCAATATATGTCATCTAATTTCATTTAGATGTTCCAAAACTGATCCACATAGATGTTGTTCTATTATAAATCCACTCTTTTACATAAGTTTTTGTTCTCAATGGGCCACTGTAAGGTGGGTAATCATTGGGTAAATATACTATTGATCCACACAGGGTATCCAAATACTGATCCACAAAGGGGATCTAGAATGTTGATTCCCAATGGGTCGCTCTAAAATGGTTCCCTTTCATGTAGCTACAATGCGGATCCACACAGGGTGGCTATGATGTTGATCCACAGAGAGTCTCTATGATGCTTATCCACACAGGATCACTAGATGCTGATCCATACAAGGTCTCTAGATGTTGATTCACAACGGTTTGCTAGATGCTGACCCACAGAGGGGAACTATTTCAAAGACAGTCGGTCACTAGATTCCTTCTCAGAGTAAGCTTGATTCTGGGAGAACTGATCCTCAAGCCATCACTCATATTTCCACCGGTACAAAGTCCTAAAAAACCACACCAAAGGAACCACCACATCATAGTGGTCCCAACATGACAGACGATGCATCGTTCGGATGCTTAGTCTATGAGATATGGCCACTTTTGTAAAAAGGGACTAGTTGGATTCAAGTCTGATCCAACCCAAGTACCATGTAAAACTCCATTAAAACTTAGTTATAGTATCTCAAAAGGACCGCCTTGTCACAAGGGTCCTTATGCCATAGACATCGCATCGATTAGATTCTGGGTCTGTTAGTTACAACCATTTACATGAAATAGGGGTGATTGCAAGTCGGTCTGGCCCAGATCAGCGAGGCGCACCAGAATAATCCAAAGTGACCACTTCCTAAAAGGAATCCCCACACCAGTGATGGAGTGTCAAACATACACCTAATTTTTCTATTACGGGTGTTATTTGTTCGAGGTCCGGTTGGGTGTAGGCCCCGTCCAACTCGGTCTGACTGGCCAGATGCAACGTTTCTTGGGTTTATCTAACACTGCCCAGGTCTAGCCCATTAAGGGTCAGCACAGCTCACTGGGTATGGCCCGTTGGGGTCAGCCCATTGGTTTGCAAGCCCGAGCCATAGTTTTCCCTACCTGGCGGGTGGGGCTTGGCCCACCCACGCTGGCCCGACCCACTAGGTGGGTCTGGATAACCCGTGTTCATCCTGGTCTGCCAGAATGAGGACCATCTTCTCCGCTGGACACGTGGTTGTAGGGTCGTTTTGCCCAGCCGATGGGGAGTTGCCCCACTGCATGAAATAGTCGGCTCTTTGGATGTCCGACTTCTACCAACATAGTGTGGCACGGGGTCGCTCCACCCCCTCCTTTCGCGACCAACTGGCCGCTGTAGATGTCGGCAGCACCCTTGTCCCATTTGGCTGGCTAGGGCTGGCTGCCTCTGGCTTCCGCGACGTGAGACCAAGTTCTGCTTCCCACCGCCTGTGGCCGGTCGCCACGGGTCTCCTCCGACCACCTCCGACCGCCTTCAAAATGGCGCACTGACAGTTTCTTACACGGGCCATCGAACGTGCTCTGGTGGTCTGTTTTTGGTTCCATCAGTGCCTACTAGGTTCTCAGTTCACCGTCGTGACTATGTGTCCTCCAGTTTCATCCTACCAGTCAGTTTGGAAAACCATTCCATAAAAACAATATAAATATTGATAAGGAGGAGGTTTCGAGCCTAGTTTGTTTGGCCCGTGCCCTCCGAGATAGTATCGTATCAGGAGGTCAATAAGTTATCTCATAAATATGATCCTTACAACAACCCCCTACCTGTATTATACGTCTACTGCTGTTAATCAACATAACCTATTTTGTCATTGTCGTCAGTTCGTGATTCAGTGGCGCTTTCCACCACTCACTGAAACCGGTCTTCGCCTCCAAGTAGTTGGCATTGCGGTACTTTGCTAGAGTTTCATCGATTGGTGATGTCGTGCCAACACCCCTCCTTGAGATCCATATAAATAAGAAGGGTGAAGAGGTGGATAACGTTACTTAGAATTTTTTATGTTCATTTAATTAATGGACCACCCAAATTCCCAATGGTGAGGTTACAAGAAAAAAAGTCAAACCATTTAAAGGCTTGACATGTCGTCAGTCTCACCACCATCACTCATCCATTGGAGGAAATGAAAAAAGAGAAATAAAATAACATAACATGTTATTTTAATAATCATTCAATAGTTTGAAAAAATAACATTTTCGCCTAAGCTACAATGGTTGAAGTGAAGCCTACCTCAAGAGAATCCCGGCCATGCAGATTCAACCGTGACCTCAAATTTTTAATCTTAGCAATGGTTCAAAAGATAGAAAATGCCACCCACGCATTTACTTAGCATACCTAAAAAAGTTCACAAATTCATTTTGGGCACACCGGGCCTCAGAATCGTGTGTCTTCTTTTTTTGAAAAATCTTAATAATTTCATATAATTTTGAAAAACATTTCATGTAAAATACGGGTCTTTACATTCTCCCCATCTTATGGATTTTCATCCCCGAAATCCACAACATAGACTAAGGAAACAAATGGGAGTACTGGGCATGAATGTAACACCCCAAGCTTCTACGGTACACCTCTCTTTGAATAATGTGATAGCGTGTGTTGTACGCAACACCGAGTTATAACACACCATAACCAATCAAACTAGCCGTTATGAATAGTAATACCTACTTTTTGAAATTATATATATTTTATATTTCAAAATGGACTTCATTTTTGGATTCAGAATATCGAATTTATCCTAAGGTGAAATTTTGGTGCTTTTCGGATAACTTTAATATTTTGATGAATAGTGAAAATTACTAAATTTTAATTAGAAACAACTTTTTTAATCAAAATAATTAATAGTGATAAATTATGAATTTGAGAGGTTTTAAAGTATATTTAGAATATATGTTTACCATTTAATACAATGTTGGTCATTGGAAATAATTTTACAATTAAACCGGACATAAACAAGTGTCAATCTTTTGATAGTTATTATCTCTTAAAAACACGTTTTTTGTTTTAACAACGGGAATTAATTTTAAATTAATTTCATCCACTTCTATGTTTTGAATTTGGAAAAAAGGATTCCATATTTGTAATCAGTATGTTCAAATTGTGTAAATAGGTAATATTTATTTTTAGACATTTTGAATAATTACTACGGTAAATATTTTACTTACCATGGTTATCGGTAAATCCGGTAAATAAAGGTTAAAAAAATATTATAATAATACTGAATTACCCTAAAACATGTCTTAACCTTATTGGTTGATACATTTTAGACCATAGGCATCTTTGGGTCGATTTTGGGACCCCATGGAGCCACTTGTAGGTGATAGGGACACATTATTTTAATTAAGTTAAAATGAGTACAAAAATAACACAAGCATATATCTTTTAGAAAAACAATTTTTACATAGGGTTATTTATGTTGGATTTTGGACTATAAAGATTCATTAGAAATATAAATATATTTACTACATAATTATATTTTATTTTTAATTTTTAGACATTAGCTAATTTAATTTATTTATGACACAATGCTGATGTAGTAATTTCCATTATAGTGAAATTTTAAAATAATTGATATTATAAATACCCAAATAAATATAATTTGAGACTTTTAATGAATTGAAATAATTTAATAGGATACTATGACCTATTATGATTTACTTAATTAACGTTTTTCGATGTAATCATTTTGTTATGAGTTTCAAAAAAAATCAACTATTGAATAGTGTCAAAATTGACATAAAAGAGTTTTTAAAACAAATATTATATTATTAATTGATATTAAATTCCTAAAAATCTAATGTTCGGCCAAACGACTTATATCATGATAGTTATATCATTTATGGACCACTTGGGGGTCTCTTGGATGTATATGGTAAGTTTATTGACCATATAATATAAAAATACAAGGAGACATTGTAAAAGTGAAACTAATTAACTTAGAGTTAATACTTAAAGATAAGGATAATATAAGTACCCAAACCTGTCTAAATTCTATTTTTTGAGTGGTGGTAGACCCATCCCAACCTTAAAATTTAAATAATACACTTTGGAGCCATTAGAAACCGAATATGAATTTATTATAAATTAATATTTCTATCTTTTCCAAAGGTGCCCCTCACCCCTCTTATAAAAGGGCACTACTACTTCTCATTTATTCATACCTTCAAAGCC
Organism: Viscum album; assembly: GCA_963277665.1. NCBI lineage: Eukaryota > Viridiplantae > Streptophyta > Magnoliopsida > Santalales > Viscaceae > Viscum > Viscum album. The sequence continues at coordinate 774,184,012 of OY728166.1, read as the reverse complement.
TTTTGGTTCGGCCAAACTCTATCCAAATACTCTCCAAATTTCCATCACTACATCCTAGAGGCATTAGTTTGATCATAAAGCCAACCTAAGGAGCCCTTTTGATCCAATCAAAAGGAAGAACCCGAAAAAGAGGTAATGATTTCACCACCCTTTTCCAAGTTCCTTTCTTCTTCGACTTCTTCTTCCTTTGTTATTACCATTATAAAATAATAACTCCAGTATCATATATATACTGTGATATTATTATAAATATGGTACAACCATATTCAGTATTCTATCCATCCTTTGAATAACATGTCACCATACGTGCATAGGTACAGCTTACCGTCTCCACGTCGTGGGGTAATTGTTATTCAATAAATTAATATTTGGATGGGTATAATAATGATGTGTAACACATGTAAATAACAAATATAACATGTTAATGATTATGTATATATGATATAACATCCATTTATATATTATTCTAATATCAAAAGAATGATATTGTCGCTCATGCGTACGTACGGACTACCGTCTCCACGAACGCGATGAGATTCATTCTCCATCCTATCCATTCAATTATAATTAACATTTTATGATTTAAAAATAATGTTTAAGGACTTGATATCATTATTTATAAGAATAATATACAACCTATCCATTACAAACATGGCTTACGTAACAAAACATATTAAAGAAAACGAGTAAGTTAACAACTGAAACAACGATAATACTAAGATATTATTAACAAATCAATGTAAAAGATCATATATGATATCATATTAATGTATATGATTATTGTATAATTTAATAACAATTATTTCACCATTATATAGGAGGTTAACCTACCCCAACCAAGGAAAAGTACAAGGTAAGGTTTATTTCACAATCTCTTCATTATCCGAGGTTGTTTATACGTAATAATCTACTGGGATCTCTTTATCATCCACATATATGTTTCTTAAAAATGAATTTCAAAACATTTTTGCTATTTAAAAGAATATGGGTTAAGGTCATTTATACCCTTGTTTACTTTTTATAAGAGTTTTATAAAGGAATATTTCCGTCGTTTTCCAAACAAGGTTCTTTTTAACCTTTTTGACAGAATTAAGGTAAGAAATTTTTTTTAACTTATACGGTGGGTGCGGTTATTTTTCCGCCATTATAAAATCATAAAAGCTTCCCTTACAAGATTATAAGAATATTTTCAAAGAAAATGTTTTATTTCATAAATATAAGACTCTTAAATGATTTCAAAATAGAAAGATATATTTCTCTAAAAAGAGTTTTGATTTCATCTATGTCCACATCCTTTGATGGATTTTACGCTTATTTGATGTTGATTTATTATGATACAAAACTTCTATATTGTATTGAAGGTTTTGTGATATGTTTGACTATGGATGCACTATTTTTTATACCGTTCATAGTTTATGGTGAATGTATTGACATTTCATATGCTAGTTTTAATACGAATGATTATGTTATGTTTAAACCGTTTCATATGGGAATGAATTGGACTTAATATGTGACGGGTGGAGCCCGCTATAGCTCCTCGATGCATTGGTAGGTCTCACGAGACAAACTAGTTTCTTAGCACAAGGCCTTGGAAAAATCTTATTTGTAGTCTTGGCACGAGGCCTTGGCTATGTGGATATGATAGTCTGTCATTATGCATTCCATCATTATTAAAGTGGTTATTGATATTGCATGTGATTATTCGATTAGTAGAATATCCATGTGAATAAGTAAATGGCATTATTTTATTTTACTTTTTCCATACTATGTTGATGTTCAAGTTTAAAAGGCTTTTGTTTTAGTAATGCATTGCCTTAAATTTTTATTCTTATTTTTGAAAGTTTCTGCTATATTGTTATCCTTACTGGGCATTTGAGCTCACCCCTTTTCTATGTTTTATTTTTCCCAGGATGTGAAGAAGTAAGTTATGAATGACCTGTAGGGATTTTATGTGGGGATATGAGTGTGGAATATGGAGACTATGTTGTTTTAGTAGTTTTCACTTTATGATATAATGTAAAACATTATGAATATATCAAATGTTTCCAAGGCTACTAAACCAATCGGTCTTTTGAGATTTTATCTTTCTTGTGATCATGCCAATGTTATATAATAATGAACCGACTCTAGGTAACTAGGGACGGGGCGTTACAGATGGTATCAGAGGAAGTTTAGTACAAACCTTGGAAGCTATATTTAGATAAACCCTGATTAGAGCACATAGATTTAAGATGGACTTTGAGGATTAGTATAGAATAACTTCCTAGAATTTTGGTATTGTAGAGATTTTTTGAGTTTTCCATGCAATACATCCCTGTCTGGATACGAGCAGGTAGATTCGGCTCTGGCACAGATGTACCTAGGGGTAAAACCCAAAAACACCGCTTTGAGCTACACTCGAACGGGAACTGGTGGACGACAACGGGCCTTGCTGCACTCTTGGTTACAACACTCCCGGGGGATATGCTTAGGATATCTCACATTTTCTTTACAAATCATTATGAAGGGTTTATTAGTATATACTTACTCAAAGAAAACGTTCTTATGATTATGGATTATATCCATAAATAGTTCAATTTATGTTAAGTGTTTTATAAGTATGGGATTATGTATTTTGAATTATAAACTGATCTAGTTTATGCCATTGTTTAGAAATAGCGCCTAATGGAAGAAATGGAAACCGTATCAATGCACGAACTCCATGTATAGATTTCCATCCTCCTCATGATAATTATAGTGGAGCTGGTGATGCAACTGGTGTCGATCAGCTAATCACCATACTGGGACAAATCACTCTGGTTATGAATAATAACCTTACCCATATAGAGCACCCTGATCCACAGCGTGGAGGATCAATGTTAGATTGATTCATGAGGCAACAACCACCAACGTTCAATGGGAGTACAAATCCCTTAGTAGCTCAGCAATGGATAAATTTCCTAGAGAAAATATTTTAGGCATTGGGGAGTAGTGAAAGGGAAAAAGTTATCATGGCAGTTTACCGCCTCAATGGAGATGCTGATCAATGGTGGTCATTGATTCAAAACATGAAGGAAGATGATGAAGTATCAAATATGGAATGGAGGGAGTTCAAAGATCTGTTTTTAGAAAAATACTTTCCTCGTGACCACAAAGCATATATGGAAAGGCATTTTCTTAGTCTGAGACAAAAGGAGGATGAGAATGTCACAAAGTATGAGGCTAACTTTAAAAGTTTAGCAAGGTATTCTAGATATTATATACATAACCCAAGATGTATGATTGACCGTTTCTTTGATGGGTCAAAACCATTTCTCCGTCGAGCATTAGTCTCAAAATCCTTCTCGTCGTACGAAGAAATTGTCTCATGTGCTATCACGACCGAAAAGGAATTCCTTATGTCTTATGACTTTAAAGAAAAGAAAGAGAAGAAGAGGCCTACTGATCAATCTAGGAATGGAAATAAGGGGAAGAAGGGAAAGCTTGAATATCCATCCAGTGGTAAATGTGGGAAGAAACACCCTAGTACTTGCTTGAAGGGAACGGGAGTCTGTTACAAGTGTGTTGAAAAAGGCCACCAAGCTCGTGATTGCAAGGGGAAGAAGGAAGAAACCAACGTTCAGTGCTACAATTGCAGGGAGATGGGGAATTATGCAAATGAATTTCCTAAGCGTCAGGAGAACTTACCTCAGAAAAGTCCAAGGGATCAAGGCCAAGCTTATGCTATCACTACTGCTGATGTAGAAGCTCCGAAAGACATGTTGGAAGGTAATTTAATGGTTTCCTCAAGTTTAGAAAATGCATTATTTGATTCTGGATCATCGCATTGTTTCATATATTCCCAGTTTGCTAAGAAAATTAGATATTTCCAATTTGATTTAACAAGGGAGTTGTCAGTTAAAACTCCTAAGGGAAGTATCATTGCAACAAATTTTTGTGAATCAGTCCCCATTAGAGCACATAAATGTTCTTTATCTGCTGATCTCATCGTCATACCTATGATTGAGTTTGATATAATCCTTGGTATGGACTGGCTTTCGGACTATGATCCAAATATTTATTTTAAGAAGAAAGAGGTTACGATTCTCGATGATAATGATAAGGAACACCTTATCTTTAGAGTAGAATCGTCACCACCTAATTCTTATCTAGATCCACCCCAGTAGCTCAAGTAAATTCAATTATTGGGGATGAAGGGAATGAAATAACTATGGGTGAGGAAATGAATGTTCAAATAGAGGATGTACCTGTAGTGAATGAATTTGTAGATGTATTTCCGGAAGATTTACCTGGAAATCCTCCAGAACGAGAAGTTGAGTTTTCCATTGATTTAATTCCTGGATCAAGGCCTATATAGAAGACCCCTTATAGAGTGGCCACTGTAGAGTTAGTCGAACTAAAGAAACAACTAGAGAAATTGAGTAATAAAGGATTTATTCACCCTAGTGTTTCTCCATGGGGAGCCCCTATTCTTTTTGTTAGAAAGAAAGGTGGATCTATGAGGTTATGTATTGACTACAGAGAGATCAATGCTATTACAATAAAGAACAAGTATCCCCTAACACGCATTGATAATTTATTTGACCGACTGCATGGAGCTCAATACTTTTCAACGATTGACATTAGATCAGGATACCATCAGTTGTGTGTGAAGAAGGAAGACATCCCGAAGATAGCATTTCGGACAAGGTACGGGCATTACGAGTTTACTGTAATGCCTTTTGGTTTGACTAATGCACCCTCTGTATTCATGGATATGATGAATAGAGTTTTCAAGGAGTATCTTGATGAATTTGTTGTGGTATTTATTGATGATATATTGGTATACTCCAAAAGCTACGAAGATCATGAAAATCACTTGTGCATTATCCTGAAGACTCTAAGAAGACATGAATTATATGAGAAGTTTAGCAAGTGTGAATTCTGGCTTCATGAGATTTCTTTTCTTGGCCATATTGTCTCTAAAGATGGAATCTCTGTTGATCCTTCTAAGACCAAGGCAATCCAATAATGGCTAGCACCTATGAGTATAACTGAGGTACGTAGTTTTATTGGTTTGGTAGGTTATTATCGACGATTCGTCCAGAATTTTGCCCGATTGGCTAACTAATTAGTGAATCTCACACGTAAAGGGGTTAAATTTGTTTAGAAAAAAGAGTGTGAAGAATGTTTCGAAGAACTGAAGAGAAGATTAGTCAATGCTCCTATATTGACTATACCATCGGGGAATGATGGGTTTGTTATTTATAGTGATGCTTTGAAGAAAGGACTTGGTTGTGTCCTTATGCAGAATGATAGAGTTATTGCCTATGCATCATGACATTTGAAAATTCATGAAAAAAACTATCCTACTAATGATCTCGAGTTAGCAGCTGTGATCTTTACTTTGAAGATATGGAGGCACTACCTCTATGGTAAAAAATGTGATATTTATACTGATCACAAGATTTTGAAGTATATTTTCTCACAAAAAGAACTCAACATGAGGAAAAGGAGATGGCTTGAATTACTCAAGGATTATGATTGCACGATACACTACCACCCGGGGAAAGCAAACAAGGTGGAAGATGCTTTGAGCAGAAAAGACCATGGAGTTTTGAACAATATGAGAATTTAAATGGACCCAATTTTCATGGATCTAGTGAAGATGGACATGGGAATAACCAGGGAAGGCAAAACATAAATTCTTTTTCAAATGGTTGCCAAACCATCTTTACTAGAAAGGATTAAGAGTTCTCAGACCGATGATGAAGAATTTCAAAAGAAGATTAAAGATGTGAATGATGGGAGACTGAGATACTTTGTGTATGAAGATGGAATTTTGAAATTCTGGAAGAGAATTTGTGTTCCCGATATACCTGATCTAAAAAAGGAATTGCTGGATGATGCTCATAGTTCCAATTTCTCTATACACCCTGGGAGCACCAAAATGTATTGGGATTTGAAGGAACATTTTTGGTGGGACAACATGAAGAGGGAGATTGCTGACTTTGTGTCAAGATGTATGGTTTGTCAACAAGTGAAAGCTAGAAGGCAACACCCTGGAGGAGTCCTGCATCCTCTTCCTATACCAGAGAGGAAATGGGACAATATTACGATGTACTTTGTCATGGGGCTACCAAAGACTCCTAAAAGGAATGATGCAATATGGGTTATTGTTGATCATCTTACCAAGTTAGAACATTTTCTTTCTATAAGAGAAGATCTACCCCTAGAAAGTCTATCAAGACTATATATTAATGAAGTTGTGAGACTTTATAGAGTACCCCTATTGATTGTTTCTGATCGTGATCCCCGTTTTACTTCAAGATTATGGAAAAGTCATCAGAAATCCCTGGATACTGAACTTCATTTGAGCACTGCTTACCACCCTCAGACAGACAGACAATCGGAACGGACTATTCAAACCTTAGACGACATGTTGAGATCCTGATCACTTGTCTTTCAGGGTATGTGGGATCAATATTTACCTCTGGTAGAATTTTCCTATAACAATAGCTTCCATTCAAGTATTCAGATGGCACCATATGTAGCGTTATATGGAACGAGATGTCGTACACCAACCTATTGGGATGAAGTTGGTGAAAGAAAACGTGTAGGCCTAGAACTGGTGGAGGAAACGATGGAAAAGGTGAAGGTAATCCAAAATCACATCAAAGTAGCTCAAAGTAGGCAGGAGAGCTATGCTGATAATCGAATGAAGGATTTGGAATTTCAAGTCGGTGATCATGTTTTCCTGAAGGTATCTCCATGGAAGGGAGTCATATGTTTTGGTAAGAAATTTAAATTGAGTCCCAGGTACATCGGACCTTTCGAAATTCTAGAACGAATTGGGGCTGTAGCTTACCGATTGGCAATGCCTCCAAGTCTCTCCAAAGTTCACGATGTGTTACATGTATCTCTGTTGAGGAAATAAATGCCTGAACCAATGCATGTACTCACCTATGAAGAATTAGAACTGGAACCCGATCTGTATTATTGCGAAGAGCGCGTCAGGATTCTTGATACGAGAGAACAAGAACTGAGAAACCGGACGACGCGTCTGGTAAAAGTCTTGTGGAGAAACCATAAGATAGAATAAGCAACGTGGGAACCCGAGGAACTTATGATGAAGAACCACCCGAGTCTTTTCATGTGATAAGTATTCTATAAATTTCTAGGACGAAATTATTTGAATTAGGGGAGAATGTAACTCCCCAATCTTCTACGGTATGCTTCTCTTTGAATAATGTGATAGCGTGTGTTGTACGCAACACCGAGTTCTAACACACCATAACCAATCAAACTAGCCATTATGAATAGAAATACCTAATTTTTTAAATTATATATATTTTATATTTCAAAATGGACTTTATTTTTGGATTCGGAATATCGAATTTAGCCTAAGGTGAAATTTTGGTACTTTTCGGATAAATTTAATATTTTGATGAATAGTGAAAATTACTAAATTTTAATTAGAAACAACTTTTTTAATAAAAATAATTAATAGTGTTAAATTATGAATTTGAGAGGTTTTAAAGTATATTTATAATATATTTTTACCATTTAATACAATTTTGGTCATTGGACATAATTTTACAATTAAACTGGACATAAACAAGTGTCAATCTTTTGATAGTTATTATCTCTTAAAAACACGCTTTTTATTTTAACAACAGGAATTAATTTTAAATTAGTTTTTGCCACTTCTGTGTTTGGAATTTGAAAAAATATATTACATATTTGGAATCACGATGTTCAAATTGTATAAATAGGTAACATTTATTTTTAGACATTTTGAATAATTACTGCGGTAAATATTTTATTTACCATGTTTAAGGGTAAATCTGGTAAATAAGAGTTAGAAAATAATATTATAATAATACAAAATTACCATAAAACATGTCCTAACCTTATTGGTTGATACATGTTCGACCATAGGCATCTTTCAGTCGATTTTGGGACCCCATGGAGCCACTTGTAGGTGATAGGGACACTTTATTTTAATTATGTTAAAATGAGTACAAAAATGACACAAGCATATTCTTTTAGAAAAACCATTTTTACATAGGGTTATATATGTTCGATTTTAGACTATAAATATTAATTAGAAAGATAAAATTATTTACTACATAATGATATTTTTTTATATAATTTTTATACATTAAATAATTTAATTTATTTATGACACAATGATGATGTAGTAATTACCATAATAGTGAAAAATTAAAATAATTGATATTATAAATACCAAAATAAATAACATTTGAGACTTTTAATGAATTAAAATAATTTTCTAGGATACTATGACATATTAGGATTGATTTAATTAACTTTTTAGAAGTAATCATTCTGTTATGAGTTTCAAAAAAATCAACTATTGAGTACTGTCAAAATTGACATAAAAGTGTTTTTAAAAAAACTATTATATTATTAATTGATATTAAATTCTTAAAAATATAATGTTCGGCCACGAGACTTATATCATGATAGTTATATCATTCATGGACCACTTGGGGGTCACTTGGATGTATATGTTAAGTTTAATAACCATATAATATAAAAATACAAAGAGACATTGTAAAAGTGAAACTAATTAACTTAGAGTTAATACTTAAAGATAAGGTTAATATAAGTACCCAAACCTGTCTAAATTCTATTGGTTGAGTGGTTTGCGACCCATCCCTACCTTAAAATTTAAATAATCTACTTTGGAGCCATTAGAAACCGAATATGAATTTATTATAAATTAATATTTCTAGCTTTTCCAAAGGTGCCCCTCACCCCTCTTATAAAAGGGCACTCTTCCTTCTCATTTCTTCACACATTCAAAGCCTTGTGGATCGGTCAAACTCTGCCCAAATACTCTCCCAACTTCCCTCACTACAACCTAGAGGCCTTATTTTGACCAGAAAGCCATCCTAAGGATCCCTTTTGATCAAATCAAAAGGAAGAACCCGAAGAAGAGGTAATGATTTCACCACCCTTTTCCAAGTTCCTTTCTTCTTCCACATATTCTTCCTTTGTTATTACCATTATAAAATAATAACTCCAGTATCATATATATACTCTGTTGTTATTATAAATATGGTACAATCATATTCAGTATTCTATCCATCCATTGAATAACATGTCACCATACGTGCGTACGTACGGCTTACCGTCTCCACGTCATGCGGTAATTGTTATTCAATAAATTAATATTTTTATGGGTATAATAATGATGTGTAACACATGTAAATAATAAATATAACATGTTAATTATTCTCTCTATATGATATACCATCCATTTTTATATTATTCTAATATCAAAAGAATGATATTGTCGCTCGTGTGTACGTATGGACTACTGTCTCCATGAACGCGATGAGATTCATTCTCCATCATATCCATTAAAGTATAATTATCATTTGATGATTTAAAAATAAAGTTTAAGTACTTGATTTCATTCTGTATATGAATAATATACAAACTATCCATTACAAACATGGCTTATGTAACAGAACATATAAAAGAAAATGAGTAAGTTAACACCCGAAACAACGATAATACTAAGATATTATTAACAAATATATGTTAAAAATCATATATGATATCATATTAATGTATATGACTCTTGTATAATTTAATAACAATTATTTCATCATTATACAGGAGGTTAACCTACCCCAACCAAGGAAAAGTACAAGGTAAGTGTTATTTCACAATCTCTTCATTATCCAAGGTTGTTTATACGTAATAATATACTAGGATCTCTTTATCATCCACATCTATGTTTCTTAAAAATGAAATTGAAAACATTTTTATGATTTAAAAGAATATGGGTTAAGGTCATTTATACACTTGTTGACTTTTTATAAGAGTTTTATAAAGGAGTCTTTCCGTTGTTTTCCAAACAAGGTGCTTTTTAACCTTTTCGACAGAATTAAGGTAAGAATGTTTTTTTAACTTATACGGCGGGTGCGGTTATTTTCCACTGTTATAAAATCATCGAAGCTTCCCTTAAGAGCTTATAAGAATATTTTCAAAGAAAATGTTTTATTTCATAAATATAAGACTCTTAAAGGATTTCAAAATAGAAAGAGATATTTCTCTAAAAAGAGTTTTAATTTCATCTATGTCAACATCATTTGATGGATTTTACGCTTATTAGAAGTTGATTTATTATGATACAATACTTCTATGTTGTATTGAAGGTTTTGTGATATCTTTGACTGTGGATGCGCTATTTTTTATACCTTTCATAGTTTATGGTGAAAGTATTGACATTTCGTATGCTAATTTTAATACGAATGTTTATGTTATGTTTAAACCTTTTCATATGGGAATGAATTGGACTTAATATATGATGGGTGGAGCCCGCTATAGCTCCTCGATGAATCAGTAGGTCTAATGAGACAAACTAGTGTCTTGGCACAAGGCCTTGGCAAAATCTTATTTGTAGTCTTGGCACGAGGCCTTGGCTATGTGGTTATGATAGTCTGGAATTATGCATTCCATCATTATGAAAGTGGTTATTGATATTGCATGTGATTATTTGATTAGTAGAATATCCATCTGAATAAGTAAATGGTATTATTTCATTTTACTATTTCCATACTATGTTAAAGTTAAATTTTAAAAGGCTTTTGTTTTAGTAATGCATTGCCTTAAATTTTAATGCTTATTTTTGAAAGTTTCCGCTATATTGTTATCCTTACTGGGAATTTGAGCTCACCCCTTTTCTATGTTTTATTTTTCCCAGGATGTGAAGAAGTAAGTTATGAATGACCTGCAGGGATTTTATGTGGGGATATGAGTGTGGAATATGGAGACTATGTTGTTTTAGTAGTTTTTCACTTTATGATGTAATTTAAAACTTTATGAATATATCTAGTGTTTCCAAGGATACTAAACTAATTGGTCTTTCAAGATTTGATCTTTCTTGTGATCATGCCAATGTTATGTAATAATGAACTGACTCTAGGTAACTGGGGTCGGGGTGTTACAAGGAATATGAGCCTCCCACTCTCATGTTCTCTCCTAGACGTTCTTGTGCTTCCTGTGAATGTGCACTATAGGGATTTATCATCCACAAAGGACCCATTCTATCGATCCTAAATCTCCAATGGAACCTCCGTAAACGTCCTCCCATCATCAATTTCCATCTTACCCTATTCAATTATGTGTGATGGATCATGCACATACTTCCCCATCTGCGACACGTGGAAAATTTCCTGCTTCCAAGGAATCTATGGGAGAAGAGATAGGTGATACGCCACCTCTCCAACTCTATTGAGAACCTGAAAGGGTCCGATGAACCATATATATAGCTTGTATCCTAGCACAAATCTCTACAAACAAATCATGGTGAGACCCATCGGAAGACCTGGTATCCCTTTTCGAACTCCAAAGGTCTCTATCTCCTATCAGGATAAGACTTATGTCTACTCTGTGATGTCTTCATACACTCCTAGATGATATGCACCTTCTCAGTGGTATCCCGTACCAACTCTGGATCCATAAGAGTTGACTCCCCCAGGTGTTTCTAGCATAGAGGTGATCTGCATGGTCGACTGTATAGGTCATCAAATGGTTCCATATAGACGGTGGAGTCATAGATGTTGTTGTATGAAAAATCCACCAAGGGAAAGTGATCCTCCCAACTACGGCCAAAATCATGGACTCAAGTACGAAGCATGTCCTCCATTGTCTGAATGGTCCACTCCGTCTGACCATCTGTTTGTGGAAGAAATTCGGTACTAAAACATAGCAGAGACCCGAACACATCCTATGATCCCTTCCACAACTGGGATGTAAAATGTGAATCACAGTTAGAGATGATCGTTGATGGTACCCCATGAATCCATACAATCTCTTGTATGTAGAGGAATCCCAATCCCTCTACTGATCCCTTCTCTCAGATTGGTAGGAAGTGGGGTGAGTTGGTGAGTTGGTCAACGATCACCTAGGTAGAATCGTGGACCCTAGACGTACGTGGTAGCCTAATCACAAAATCCTTTGAAAGACCATCCCATTTCCACTTCGGTACCTCTAATGGCTACACTAAGCCTATCGAAACCTGATGCTTGGCCTTCACTTGCTGAAAATTGAGGCATCATAAACCAAACTATTCCACAACATTCTTCATACCTGGCCACCAGTGATTCCACTGGAGGTCCTGGTAAATCGTCACCACAGTTGGATGTACCTCTAGAGGGGATGTATGGAACTCTCTCAAAACCTCCTCTCGTAGCACCACTGGTACCATGGTGCATCCTCTGAAGTGGATGACGTGCTCCCCACCTTCATAAAATCCATCTGGTGCCTATCCTAAGGATATCTGAGCATGTCGATCCTCATAGTCAATTCCCCCAAGATGTACCTCCCGAAGTCACTGAAGGAGTGGGGGAGTAAATATCATAGATTAGAGGTAAGATACTCCATATCTACCCAAATAATGATATCTTCAACAAAGCTAGATGATCTATCACCTCACTCAGCAACTGTAGACCAGACCTCCTACTGAGTGGGTCTCCTACAATGTTTCCCTTCCCAAGAGTGTAGACTATCTCAATGTCATATACTTGGAGAAACCCTATCCAATGTCAATGTCTCAGGTTCAGGTCCTTCTATGAGAATATATACTTGAGACTCTTATGATTTGAGTAAACAATAAAATGTTCACCCATCAAGTATTGTCCCCACATTTTAATGGAAAATACCATTGCTGCTAACTCTAGGTCATGGGAAGCGTAGTTATGCTCATGTTGTCTTAGTTGTTGTGAACTATAAGCTATCAGTGCTCTCACCAGCATCAGGACACATCAAAGTATAGTCCATGATGTGTCGTAGTAGACTACATACCCAACACCCTCTTCTGGTATCCTCAATATGGGGGCACTCTACAGTCTCTACCTTAGCTCCTGAAAACTCTTCTAGAATCTCTACATCCACATGAATTGTTTTCCCTTCTTATTAAATGATGACAAGGGTGCCACAACTTTGGATATGTCAGGTACAAATCTCCGGTAGTACCCAGTAATCCCTAGGAAACTCCGCACCTTAGTCACACTCCTAAGTGGCTCCCAAGCTATCAAAATATATTTCTTCACCAGATCCACTGCAACATCAGCCTCCGAGATAACGTGTCCTAGAAAATGGACCTCTCGAATCCCGAACTGGAACATTGAGAGAGTACTGCAAAGCATGTTCTCTTAGAGTGTATGTAGATCTATTGACAGATGATATGCATGCTCCTCCTCCATCACCGAGTATATCAAGGTGTCATCAATGAAGACCATCAAAAAGTGATCGAGTTATGGATGAAATATCATTTTCATGGGTCCCATGAACACTACAGGGGCTGCGGTCATGCCGAATAGCATAAACAAGAAATCATAGTGGCCTTACTGACATTTGAAGGTTGTCTTTTGCACATCCTATTCTCATACCCTAAGATGATGATTGCCTGATCTAAGGTCATTCTTCAAAAACCAATGAGCCCCCTTTAGCTGATCAAAAATATCATCAATCCCCAGAAGTGGATACCTGTTCTTCATGTTCACCTAGTTCAGGTGCCAATAATTCTCACAAAGCCTCAAACTCCCATATGCCTTCTTGGCAAACAATATCAGGGCTGCCCATGGAGAAACACTGGGCCTTATGAACCCCTTTCTCTATAAGTACAACAACTATTCCAGTAACTCACAATGTTCTACGAGATCCATCCGATAGGCTGGGACAGATATCGATGTCGTCTTGGGTTAATGTTCAATATAGAAGTCCACATCTCAAAAAGGTGGTAGTCCTGAAACATCATTAGGGAAGACATCAACATACTGGTCCACCACTACAGGATAGTTCAGACTCTCAACATCAACTACTCTAAGGGTAATATGAGACAAATTATGTTTGATCGGTTTCAGCCCCTTCCAGGTATGTCTATCCTATGCTGCAAAGGTACCCTTCTTACCGGATAAGGAAAACCTAGTCCCATTCTCACAGAAACACCGCACATTGCACATAATGCAGTGAACCTGAGCTTGAATTATGGATAACCAGTCTATACCCATGATGAAATCATAAAGACTGGAAATTGCTACAAGAATATCCTAGCCTAAGATCTAGCCTCCTAGGGTAAGCTCACATTGCAGACACTAGTGTGTAATAGAAAAATCATCTCCCAAAGGAGTCTCTAATTACAAGGATCGAGAGAACGACTCCAACAGAATCTCCAAACTCTGAACGACAGTCATGGTAATGAATGCATGACTAGAACCTATGTTTATAAGCACTGAAAATAAGGTGGTGTAGACATATATTGTACCTTAAATAATATCTAGAGTGCCCTGGTCATAGGTCTCATCTACCTGGAGTTGAGATCCTCTTTGTCCACCTGCTCCCTATTATTGGGGTGGACAACCTGGACGTGGTAGCTTTAGAACCTCAAATCACTGACCACCACCTGCTGCACAACTTGCTCCTCTCCCACATCTACTACCCTATGGACCTCCTTGCTCGAATATATGCCTCTACCTTAGCATTCCCTCGATGATCTTCTGGTCTTAAGTGCAGCTAGTCGGGAAGTCGCAAGCCATGTGACCCTGCCCGCTGCTAGTGAAGCATTATCTGCTCCAATACTGGCATTCTCTACCTTGTGAGTCTCACACCACCAAACCCTATGTCCAGGGGACATCCACTATAAGGTCTAGTCCACTTGGACCTCTGTGTCATCAGCCTACTAACAGCTACAGATGACTCTGTTATGTGTCGCCCATTGGTGGGTCTCGCAGTCGGTATCTGCTGAGTAAGGGAACTCTCCCCCAAGAGTGCTCTTTCCAGCACTTCAACATGCATCAGGATGATGAGAGATATAATTGAATCTATGATCTCCCATCCGATTCCCTACTCTAAGGTCTGCGCCCTGAAGATAGGGCCCCACACCATGTCCATAGAGTAGTGTGAGAGGTCGGTGAACGTCGTTGAGTAGAGGGTCACAGTCAGGCAACCCTGCTATAAGTGCATCATTTCCAGTATACGCACAGAGCGTAGAGTCGCTGGAACGAACTCTGCCCTGATGGGCCCCTCGAAATCGTCCTAGGTGAGGGTTTCCACGTCATGTGTCTAAAGCATCAAGCTCCACCATCTCCCTTATGAACCCTAGAAAAGACTGGAATCATGGATCACCATTTAATCGGCTGGTGTCCCAACTAGGTGAAACACTCTTGCCACAACGTCCATCCAGTCCTCAGCCACCTGTGGATCCATCTCACCTTGGACCCTCGGAGGCCTCTATTATAGAAAGTCATGAAACATTCTCAGTTAGCATGCATCATCTGCTAGTGGTGCTGGATGGAAGTTGATTCCAAATGGGTAGTGGTATTGATGGTACACCACCCGATGGTACTATCGCCGCAAAAGGGCCCTAAATCGAAGACTCATCGCTTTGCGGGATGTCATTGAAAACTCTCCCTAGAATCCTGGTAGGCTGTTTACTTGGTGGAATCCTAAAAGAAAATAGGTCCACCACGGTCAATAAGTTATACCCAGTGAGCTGAATCAAAGAGATAAAAATTAAAACAATTCAAAATCACAATCAATCATTGTTTTCATACACCAAGTTGGAAATCAGAATTCAGGGTCCTGCTATATGGATACGTCATCCACCGCACCAACATTAGACTCCCAGAGCTGAAAACCACACTCATAACACTTAACATTATTTCTCTATTAAAAGAATGGACTCATAGTTCTTCAGTAGAAATGGAACCTTTGAAACCAATTTGTCATGACCCATCCCTCGGGGACAACATCTTGACTACCCCAAGCTCACCTTATATAGGCCAGGGGTTGGTGAAAATCACTGAAAGGCATATCACTGAAAAATGGGAGGGAATTGCCTTTAAACCTATAAACACACAGTCTAAGAATACAACGATCACAACCTACATAGTAAAGTTTCAGTAGTAAAAAGGTGTTTAATGGAAGAAAAAAGTGGGGAGTACTATGTTTAATGGGGTTCAGAATACATTCCCAATGGAAAAGTACAACAGCCATAGAACGAAATTCCTGGAATTTTCTACCAAAGTTCCTACCTGAAGGGTAGGTACAACTCACTATCGGTCATCACTGTGGTACATCAAGTCTAAATGTCCACCTCCAAGCACCATATAACCCTGGCTCTCAAACCTCGTTCAAAGCTATCTAACATCTACAAAACACACAACAAAGTGTGAGATAAGATCGTGATGTGGTGAGTATAACAATACTAAGTAGGGACCCCGAGACCCCCGATGGTCTCCCAGAGTTCAACTAGGAATAAAAACAAAGAAAGACATCAATAAGAAATCATGAAGAAAAAGTCAGCTCACACCAGGTATACAAATCAGAGATCTGGAAAATAGATGATTAGTCTCAAGCTATACCATCTTATTCCACTTAGAAGTTCCACAACTGATCCACAGAAAAGTTATTCTATTATCAATACAATCTAGGATGTAATTCATTGTTCCACGATGATCCAATTTAAGGTGGTTCCTCATCATTTCATGCTACTATTGATCCAAAAAAGGTCTCTATATGCTGATCCACATAGGGATTCTAGCATGATGATCCTCAATGGGCCACTTTAAAAGTGGTCTTGGTCAGGTAGCTATAATGCTGATCCACAAAGGGTCTCTATGATGTTGATCCACATAGGGAATATATGATGCTGATCCATACATGGTCACTAGATTATGATCCACATAGGGTCCCCAGATGCTGATCCACACAAGGTTGCTAGATGCTCACCCACACAGGGTCACTACTTCAAGGATAGTCGGTCACAGGATTCCCGCTCATACCATGCTTGATTTTGGGAGGAACACTCCTCAAGCCATAGGTCATATTTAAACTAGTAAGAATTCCCAAAAATAGCATAATAAATGGATCACCCAGTCATAGGGGTCCCAACATGTCTGACGACGTATCGTTCAGATGCTCGGTCTATGATATATGGAGTCTTTTAAAAAAAGGGCCTGATTGGATTCAAATCTGATCCAACCCATGTTACATGCCAATCGCCATCAAAACTCACTTATAGTATCTAAAAAGGAAATCCTTGTCACAAGGGTCCTTATTCCATATACGGTGCATCGTTTAGACTCCCAGTCTGTTAGTTACATCCATTTCGGTGGAATGGGTCTGATCACACATCTGTTTGGTAAGGCTCGGTCGGGCCCGTCCAAATATACCCATGGGATCGCTTCCCAAAAGGGGTCCCAATTCCACTGATGGAGTTTCAAATAGAAAATTGGTTCATCTGTTATGGGAATTATTTAATTGGAGTCCAGTTGGGTTTGGGCCTGGTCCGACTCAGTCTGATAGGCCCAACACAATGGTTCCAAGGGTGTATCTGACCCAGCTCAGGTCCGGTGCATTAAGGGTCATCTTGTTTCACAAGGTCCGACCCTTTGGGGTTGGCCCATTGGGGTCGGCCCATTGGGGCCAGCCCATTGGGGTCAGCCCATTAGTTCAAGGTCTTGTGCAAGGGTTGGCCTTGACCGCCCGTGCTGCCCCGCTAGACCACGAGTTTGGCCCGACCCGCCCGACCGGCTCACGTCCGACCCGGTCTACTAGTTAGAGGACCACCTTCCCCACTGGCCCTATGGTTGCAGGGCCGTTTCACTTAGGGAGTGGGGCGCTGCCTCACCGAATGAAATAGTCAGACATTAGGTCGACCGTCTTCTGCCAACGTAGCACTATGCGAGGCTGGGCTTCACCCTCCTACCATCAGTGATGCCTGTGGGTGCTGCCCTTTTCCAGCGCGGTCGGCTCAGGATGACCACCTCCGGCCACCATGATGCGCCACTTCCCACCACCCACGTCCGGTCATGGAGTGTCTCCGCTAGCCACCAATGGCTACCGTAGACATGGTGCACTGGCAATTTCTTCCCCTGGCCAACTCAGGTTATCTAGTGTTCTGGTTTTGGTGTCGTTAGCACCTACAAGGATCTCAAGTAACCATCACCACTATGTGTCCTCCAGTTTCATCCTGCATCTCTATTTGTAAAAGCATTCCTGAAAAATGAGACAAACACAGAAGAGGGGGAGGGTCCAGGCCTTGTTCATTTGGAACATGCCCTCCGCGTTAGCATCATATTAGTTCATCAATAGGTTATCTCATAAATATGAACTTTACATTGACGTCCCCCTACTTGGATTATAAATCCACTAATGATGATCGATGGAACCACCATCTTCATTTTTGTCAGTTCGTGATTTGGTTGTGGTGGTCACCACTCACTGAAACCGGTCTCATCTTCTAAGTTGTTGGTGTCAGGGTACTTTTCCAGTGCTTTGTCAATTGGTAAAGTCATGCCAACACCCCTCCGTGAGATCCATATAAATATGATGGGGAATATGTGTGTAATTCTCCGAGGAATTAATGAGGATCCTTTAATTAATGGACCACCCAGATTTCAAATAGTGCGGTTACATGAGAAGGAGAGTCAATACATTTAGTGGCTTGACATGTCATCGGTCCTGCCACTACTACTCTTCCATTAGATTAAAATAAAAAGAAAAATAACAAAACATAACAAGTTATTTTATTAATCTTTCAAACATCCACAAATTTAAATATTTCACCTAACCTACTTCATTCAAAGTGAGGCCTCTCTTATGTGAATCCCAGTGCTACGGATTCAACGGTGCCCTAAGATTTTTAATTCAAGCACTGGTTCAAAAGATAGAAAAGTCCACCCACGCGTTTACTGAACGTACCTTAAAAAATGTTTAGAAATTCATTTGGGGAACACCGGGTCTCGAAATCACACGCCCTCAATTTTGGCAGACTCGTAATAATTATATATAAATATCGAAAAAATTCCTCAAAAAATCTAGGTCTATATAAAGGATGTCATCTTAGATGGAAAATTATTTTGAAATATGTCTTGGAACATTTTATTGTGAAAAATAGACTTTCTAATTCGAAAAAATCTTTTAAAACATAATTTTTATTTCCAAAATTCATTTATTTGAAACCAACCTTGTAAAATTATAATTATGGATTTAAATATAATTTAAAGTAGTTCATTAGAAAAATAACCTTTAGGAATTGAAAAAAAGTTCATAAAATATTTTCAAAATTCTTTTCTTTGAAAATAATCATTGAAACATAGAAATGAGGGTTAAAAAAAAGTTTCCATTATCGTGGTAAATTCCATTCAAATCATAAATATTTAACCAAATATCCCATTAACATTTTTGGTAAAATCCAAACCAACCTTATTTTGAAAAAGGCAAAAATATTCATTTTAAAACACATTATAAAAAGTTAAAAAAATTACAATGTATTTCATAAATCCTTTGGATAATTTCAAAACAATTTTTATTTTTTTAGAAAACTCAGATTTTTGACAAATAAATGGATTTTTACTAAAGATAGAAACAAAAACATATTTCTCTTAAAAAAAATATTTTGAACTCTTGTGTACATAAAGATTGGAAAATTGATTAAAAACATATACTCTCTTGAAATAACTAGTAGAGAAGAAGTTATAGAGTTTCTTGAGATATGGATTATAATATTTCGTCACCTGAAGTACAAACATGAACAATCCTGATAAACGATGAGATTATATCCTAAATCTCTTACCAATTCTGTTAAATTAGATTTATTATCCCCATGAAATAATAACAAGAAATTTTACTCCCCAAGATTTTATGGTATTTATCTTTTAAATTTAACATATTTGATAGATAATGTTTTACCCAAAACCAAGTTTAAAACCATTATATAATATAAAATTTTAAAATGACAGCTAGAATAGTAATATGACTATTAGGAATAATAATCTGTAAAATTGAATAGTAACCTAACATATTAATATGTTAAAAAATTTAGGTCTCTTATGCATGATAATATAATATATTTAGATCATGAAATATGTAAATAAATCTTTTAAAAATGATAAATTTATTATTGGTATTTTTGTGAAACACAATTTTTTATTTACAATTTTATAATTAATATAATGATTTAAAAATAAATTTATTTTAACAAAATAGAAACATAAATTAATATATTTTTTCTATTTATATAAGACAAATTTATAAGTCTTTAATTAATTTTTCAAAGTTTAAAAAACTTTAATTGTTTTAAAAATTGGTATTTTTCAAATAAATGATTATTTCAATTAAAAATGAAATATATAATTTTTAGAAAATTATTTAAAAAATGGAGTTCATTTTTGGAATCTACATGTCATCAAATGGTTAGGGTGAATATTTTGGATTTTTCTAAAATAATTGATTTTTTGGTGAATGGTGAAATATGGTACTTTATGATATTTAAAAAATATATGAATTGTTCATTTAGGGTTGATGTTCAGATAAGATAATCACCATTATTTTGAACTCGAATTCACTAGTAACTATATTTTTTCAGAATAATCATCACTATTGATAGTCTTGATCGAAAATAATAAATAAAATAATAATAATAATAATAATAATAAAACGCTCATCTCATCTAGTATAAATACCACCCCTCAACACCCCTTCTCCTCACAACTTCTAAGACTTGAATATTTCTTATATTATGACCAATTATTATCTAATACCCCTTACCAACGTTTTGGAATTTATGTTCTCACCAAGAGAACTATCCCAACTGCCTTAATGAGGTTCTCAAGGATATTCTTTACAAGAGGTAAAATCCTATTTCATTTTCTTTTAAGTTTTTTTCTTTTTTTATAATATCCTTACTTACTATATCCAAACATTCATTATAAATTTAATATCCTACATGTACATTTATTTTATTATCATAATGTAATATCTATCACCAAAACCTCTCAACTCTCTCTTTTATTATAAAAATGAAAACATCATCTGTGGTGTATCAATTTACTGCCATTGTGGACTATGCGTTTTCATTTTCCATAACAACCTCCATGGCCTGTCATAAAACCATTATTATGTTCATGTATGATTTTATTATTCATATTACAAGTTACATAATGTTCATTAACAAATATATAAATATTATATTAAATACAATTTTATAAGTTCATAATGGTCAAAAAACCCTAAAAATAATTTAAATAATTTTCATTAAATATTATCAAATGAATCATTCTCTTACCTTATAAAAATGATAAATAACATCATTTAAAATTATTTATATTCATTAACTACATATAATATAGATTATGAATAACTATTTTGATTTTACAAGAACTTCCTTACCTATATACAAGAAAACCGATCATGAAAACCTAGGAAATCAAACACACCTGAAGCAACACAATTAAACATTACAACACATCAAAATGGTCATAAATAAATTATTCCAAAGTAAGAAAAATTCATTTCTCAAAATAAATTTTCAATGATTTTTTAGAGTATTGTCATCTTTGTCAACAACCTTTATTGAATCTTATTCTTAAAAGAGTTTGATCTATTATGGTATAATATACCATATTTTATAGAATTTTTTGTGATCATTTTGATAGGGTATATACTATCTTAACCCCATTCTCCATATTATGATGAATAGTTTATGAATTATTTATTAAATGAAGGAATTAATTAGATTTATTATTATAGTTTCTATATGAATGTATATGCTGAATATATTTCAACCCTTTCTTATGAGGAATGTGTTAGACCTATTATGTGTTGGGTAGTTCCCTCTATATCCCCTCAATGAATCAGTAGGTATAATGAGAAAATTTAGACCATGTTTTGGTCAATGACATAACCATTTATGTTTAATTCTTGGATTATGACTTTATGGTATATTTTTGATGTCTTGAATTATTCATTCCCCAATTTTATGATCAGTTATTGATAATCCTTCTGATTATTCGACTTGTACAATATCCTTGGGTAAGTTATATTATCATGTGAATATTTATATGAAATTATTTTGACCATATTTTTGTATGCCATATTATGCTCTAGATTATGTTTTAAAGTAATTCATTTTTAGTAAATCACCATGCATTAGTATGTATGTTTATTTATGAAAGATTTTGATTTATTCTTACACTTACTGAGCATCTAAGAACACCCCTTTCTTCTATTTTTTTTCAATGATTCCACAATATAAATAATTATTTCGCATTTATGGATAATTTATAAGAATATGGATCTTTCTAACGGAGTTTGTGTATTATATTTAATTTCAATATGTAAAGTTATATTTATATTTTTATTTGGATTTCAAAAACTTAAAAACTATTTAGTTATTTGGTATGAAATATCTTTTTCATAGTACCAACATAATGAAGTAAGGCACTAGATCTGGGTTACTAGAATTAGGGTTTTTATATTTGGTATCAAATAAAATTTAATAAAATGTTTGGAAACTAGATTTTGGAAAACAATTATTAGGGAAACATAACCCAATAATGTACTTTAAGGATATTCCTAATGTAAGCAAGATTATAATTTAGATATTAGTTATACCTAAATTATCAATTTACAATAAGTGTTTTACTTTCCTTATATTATAAATTATGTTACATAATATTATGATCTAATCAAGTATATTCCATTTTTTAGAAATGGAGCCTGTGGAAACAATTGGAACCATGTTAACATATGTATTACATGTAGGGATTTCCCTCCTATGCAACATAATGATCTTGGTGATGGGGATACAACTTGAGATGAAAAACTTATAAATATACTGATAAACTGACCTAGATTTTGAGTAGTTACCATATACACATGGATCACCCCATTCCCCAATGTGTTGTAAAAATTTTATAATACTTCATGTGACATCAATTTCCATCATTAAATGGGACTACAAACTCATTTGTATATGAACACTGGATAAGTTCCTTAGATAAGATATTTCTCACTTTGTGATGTAATGGAATGGAGAAGGTTATCATGAGAGTTTATCATCTTTTAGGAGAGTTGGATAAATAGTTGTCATTGATTCAAAACACCCTGGAGGAATATGAAATTAGAGACATCGAATTGAAATATTTTAATGATTTTTTCACAGAGGAATATTTTCTATGTAAAAATGTGAAGATATAGATAGAAAATCATAGATTTTGAGACAAAAAAAAGGAAAATGTTGATAAGTATCAAGGTAATATTACAAGAATAGCGAAGCATGTTGCAAACTACAAACGGAATCCAAAAAGTAAAATTTACTATTTATTTGATGGTGTTAAACAAATCCTTTGAAGGAAACTAGTGACCCAAACAATATCATCATATAAGGATATAGTGTCTTCTAATGTAAACATAGAGAAATAATTATCAAATTCATATGGTTTTGAAGTTAAAAAATAGAGGAAGGGTTGGATGAGAAAAAATGTGTATGTATAAGAAAATAATGAATTATTTTTACACATGTGATAATTTTGGGAAGAAAAAACTAAGTACTGCTTTAATGGAATGGAATCTTGATACAAATGTGAACTAAAAGGCCAACATTCTCATGATGTCAAGGGAAGGAAGGATGTTTCTGATGTACAATGCTTAATCTAAAAGTATATGGGACACTATGCAATAAAATGTCCCATGTTATACGGGAATATATCTCATAAGAATTAGAGAGGTCAAGGTCAATCATATATTGATACTACAGTCATAGTGAAATAAGTATAGTATTTTTCTTATTGGATTAAATAATAATGTTGTATAAGAATTTTATAAATGACAATTAGGTATAAGAACCCAGAGATATATATAGTCCATACTGTAGTACATCTTCTTTATGGAATTGGTAGAATATTATGAATATTAATAGCAATGAAGTGAAGTAATTCTGTTGTATGTTGATGTTTTTGAAAAAACATAACTTTGGAAAGATAACCCAAAATATGTTCTTTCTATTGATATAATAAAAAATATATGTGTATGGGAAAATGTTGGTGACCATGAAGGTTGTTAGTGGCTTGCTGGTTTATGTTATGCTGGAATTATTAGATATATGGATTTAAGGAATATATTTAAAAAGCATGATATTTTACTATTGGAATCACGCATGTGTCTTAAAGGTTTAAAGGAGATTAAGTTATTAATATATTTGGTATGTGCAATAAGAGCTACATTATTTTGGAAAATATTATGTTATGTATATTTTGGAATTTAAATTTTGACCAATGCATTTTGAATATGTCATAATGTAACTACATATAGAATAAATTAAGTTGACTATGCATATTATTATTTTTGGGTAAAGTATGATTTTTCATATTATAAAATGTGTTATAACAATTTTTTGTTATGAAAAATATTTAAAGGATAAAGGAATGAATTGAAGAACTTATGATTTATTAGGATTATTTAGGTATGAATAATTCCTGTTCAATTTCAATATCATGGTGAATGATATTAATTAGAAATAGATAAATACATTGACAATGGAAGGGGTTATGAATTTAACATGGAATGAAATGAAGTATCATTATTTTCCCGTGTTCTTGTCTATATAGTAAAATGATCTATCAATCCTAGTAAAGTATTTTTGAATAAAAACATTATCTATTTAATTTTCTTACTAAGAAAAAAATGGTCTTTAAAACGATCAAAAATTTATGGTTTTGTGATGGCATAATTTCTAATGACAATGTTCTCTATCACTCTTTATCAGAACAAGATAGTTAAATATCTTTTCCAGTACCAGGTTTTCACTTCCCATTAATGTTCGTATTCCTAGTTTTATAGTGACTATCACATTGTCCTTTCCATCCATTTAAGATGATGTTTTATTAACCGTGTTTATGATGTTGGATTCCCACAATGGAATTTTGAATTATAAAACATTAATTTTGGAAGTCCAATTTAAAATTGTGAGGAAGAAATTTATTGATGGAGGGGAGAATGTAACACATTATGATTTTATTGTATTTCTATTTTAAATTCAACATCTTAGACAACTTATGTTAAACACAACACCAGGTTTAAAACAATTATATAATATAAAATATTTACATATTGATTGGAATAGTAAATTTATGATTAGTAATAATATTCTGTCCAATAGAATAGTATCATCACCTATGAAATTATAAATAAAATTTCGGTATCTTATGAATGGAAGTAAAATATATTTATATCATAGAATAAGTAAGTAAATGTTTTAAAAATAAGAAATTTTGTATTGGTACATTTTATGAAATGTAAATGTTTATTTACACTTTTATAATTAATATATTTATATAAAAAAATTAATCTCATGAATTTTATTGAAAAATTAATATTTTGTTGCCTTATGATTGAAATATTATTTACTAGACCTTGATTCAAAGTGTTATAAAAAAGTTATAATTTTAAAAAAAGATATCTTTTTTATAAATTAAGAATTTAATTAATAATTAAATTTCTCATATATATATATTTTTTCAAAACATGGAGTTCATTTTTTAAAACTACACATTAAAATACAATTTGTGTGATTTTTTCCATCTTTATATTGTTGAGTTTTTGGCGAATAATGAAATATAAAAATTTATGATATTTAACAAATAAAATAATTGTATCATCCTAGATGTTGTATAGATTTGGTAACTACCAATTTATTTGAACTAACATGAACTATTTACTTTATTTGTCGCAAGAATAATCACTACTGATAGTCTTGAGAAAAATATAAAAAATGAATAAAATAACCAAAAAACACCGCTATCATCCACAACCTATACAACCACTCACAAATTATTATCCTAACACATTCTATGCCTGGTACATTGCATATAGTCTTCCAAATTCCCTATATAAACCTCTTACCCATGTTTTTCTCATTATCAACTCAACAAATTTCCAATACCAAGTTCCATAAAGAGGTTCTCAAGGAGAGACTTTATCAGAGGTAAAATCCACTTCCATTTTTTTCATACTCTACTTACCTCCGATATACATGCATCAGGATAAGTATATTATATTGCATATAATATAATTTTATTATTTTAAATTAATATTAATCGTCAAACCCCTTCTCTTATCCATTTTAATCAAAAATTTAAAAATATGTCTACAGTGTGTTGATTTACTACCATCATGGATGATGCATTTTCATTTTCCATTACCACATTCCAGGCTAGTAATAAAACTATTGTTATGGATAAATAATATTTTATTATAAAACTTATAGTTTATATAATTTTATGGAACCGATATATAAACATGATATTAAATAAAATTATATAAGTCTAGGATGGTTGTTAAAACATCCAAAATAAATTAAATTATTTTCATTAATGATTTATCAAATGAATCATTAGTGCACCATTGAAAAAATGATATATAATATTTTTTAAACTATCAAATTCCTATTAATAACATTTAATTATAGTTATTTAGATCTATTTTTATTTTACATGAACTTCCTTAATTGTATTAAAGAGAACTGGTCATAAAAATCAAAGAAGGAAAACACACTTGGAACAAATAAAATTGAACATTATAACCCGTAGAAATGGTTATAAATTAACTTATTAATATTTTAATAAATGAAATCTATGTTTAAGGGGATATTAATTAATCAATTGAAAATATAATTTGATTATATAGGATGTTAATCACAAGTGAAGAATGCTTTTGGACACATGATAAGGTTTTTCTGATATCACTTTTATTTTCAAGGGATATAACTTATTCACAACTCATTCCTTGTGTTTTTCATAGGTATACATCACTTTGATATATAATATCATGAATCCTTTTATCTTCATGGTAATGATTGTTTCATTTTATAATTATTACTTTTACAGGAAATTTAACAGTCACTCATTCTTTTAAAAATACTATTTGAAATGTTTTTAAAACTTATATAGACTAAGAAACTTTTCTTCTTTTAATATGTATTATTTTTTTCATGAATCATTTACAATTTTACATGGTTATTTACAAAGAAAATTATTCCTTTTATTATTTAAATTATTTTAAAATAATTGCTTCCAAATAAAAAAGGGTATTTCGTTAAGGGAAATTTCAATTGTTTTTGCTAGAGTATTTTCATCTATATCAACACCCTCTGTTGAATATTATCTTTAATTGTGTTTGTCTAATATTATACCATTACAATATTTTATTTAATGGGTTATGATCCTTTTGACTAGGGATGTAAAATCTTGAGACCATTCACCATTTTATTCTAGATAGTTTATGGTTATGTTTATTGATTGGGGAAATTATTTACATATTATATTATTATTTCAATTTGAATATATATGATAATTATTCTTCACCCATTTCATATGGGGAATTCATTGGACTTAGTATGTATTGGGTGGGGACCTCTATAGACCCTTGATATATCGGTATGTATTTGGAGAAAATATATATTGGGTTTTGGCCAAGGCCTTACCCATTTATGTGGATTTCTTGGTCATGGAATTTTTGTTATGTTTATGATGTCCCACATTATTCATTATCTCTATATTAGAATAGTTATTGATAATCCATTTGATTATTTGACTAGTAGAATATTCATGGTTAAGTTTCATTATCATGTTATTATTTATATGGAATGATTTTGATAAGATCTTATTATTGTCATATTATGTGTTTTTAGTTAATCACCAAGACTTATTTTTTATGTTTATTTTTTCTAGATTCCGCAACATTCTTACCCTTACAGAGCATCTCATCTCACCCCTTTCTTTTGTTTTACTTGTCCCAGGATGCATAGATTTATACTATGATTTGACATGCACAAATAATCTAGAAAAATATGTATATTTTAAATATATATTCTATATTTTATTTTATTTATAGTTTCAATGAAAAATTTATGTTTTTATGTGGGTTTCTAAAGCTACTAAACTATTTGGTCCCTAGGGATGTGATATATTGTTCATAGAACCAATATAAAAAAAGAAAGGCACTTGATCTAGGATACTGGATTCAAGGTCATTAGAATAAATGAAACTTAAAAATCTCATTATAATAAATAAATTCCTAATATTACATGTCAAAGAGTCTGTATGCACACCATATAAATTAAGATATGTGCAACAAAAAATTATTTCTCAAATAAGGAAAATTAAGACAAAACATCCATACCGATTTAGTATATTTTGAACTATAAACCCCATGAAAGATAGATACTAAAATAGATATGTAAATCCCAATAATTTTCAGGATAATAATCATAAAATACATTCATGGGCGGTACTTACACCACATATACGAATAAAATGGTGATTATTTCATATATCTTTATGATATGAAAGTGAGATAAAAAACCCATTACCGCTTTGTAATATTTTAAATTGTAAACCCCATAGAAGATACTTTCTTAAATGGATATGTAAATCCCCATAATTTTCATGATAAGAAGTTTAAAATACATTCATGGGATTTATATACACTATATATAAGTAACATGTGGTGAATATGGCATGTATCTCACAGAAATAAAAGTGAGACGAAAAACCCATTAACTTAGGTCTCGACTTCATTCGTACACAATAAAAACTATTTTATAATAAATTTATGATTATTATAAATATATTATAGAAACATAATTATATATATAATAACATATATGAAATAATCTTTACCCTTTATTACCCATATATTAATAATTCTGTTTTAAAATAACGAATTAGGTAATAAAATCATTGTTTTTCATATATGTTTAGATTTGGTTTTTTAATCCTATAAAAATTATTATGGTTAAATAAATTCCATAAGTTTAAACATGAAATAGATATAACATATTTTAAATATATATAAATATAAATATATATGTATGTATTTATTTATATAAATCAATAAATTTAGAGATAAAAAATCAAATACACCTTTCAAGGAAATGGTAGACTATACATACACACCAACATTGATTCCATTTTTTAAGGGGTTTGAAGGAGGGGAAAGTGAATAATATTATACATTAAAAAAAAAATTTATATCTTTTGTATCTAATATATTCATTAAATTTACAATAATTACCTTCCATTCAAAGAGATAGTGAAAAACGAATTCCATTGCATTGTGAGACGGTAGTCCTCCATACACACAAATATGGTTATCATTTCCCACACAAAATCAAAAGAAGGAAAGAATTTGTGTTATCATAATTGAAAAATTATAAAGATATCTTAAATATTTTATATATTTTTTAAATACATCATTATATCCAGCTGTGTATGGTAGTAATGGAAAACGAATAACATCAGTCCACAAGACGGTAGTCCACCATACACAGAAATTGTGATTTTGTATCCCCTTTTTTTGAATATGAGGTAGATTTAGATTATTTAATTAAAATAATAACATTTAATTATATGATAGATAATTATTTTTTTATATCATCATAATAGGGTAATATTTCATGCAGGTGGGATAAGATGTAAAATAATGACACTCGGTTAAGCACAGTACCTCTTTTTCAGAAAACCACCTTCCGTAAGCACCACAATGATTCATAGGATGAATTTAAACAAAAAAAGGACTATTTATTATATAGAGGGAATTGAAGAAGATATTTGGGTAGGTATTTTCTTATAAAAATACCTTTAATTATTTGTAGAATAGAGAAGATATGGTGTCCTTTTATAATTGAGTTGAGTGACACAATAATAATTTATTAAAAGAAAAATGTGTAGCACATTTTTATCCTGAAAAATTTATAAAAATAGAAGCATTTTCTTTAATTATATATTTTAAGGCATAAATATATCCATAAAATAGATTTTGATATTTTATTTGATCATTTTAACCCATACCTTTTACCTCAACCCCCATAATTAATTTTTATTACATTAACTATTCATCATGGTAAAAAATTATTTTTAAATTATTAAATAATATAAACTTTTATTTTTCTAAATTTTTGATCCATTTTTTAAAATATAAATAATATATTTAAAAAAAATTAAAATTAAGCCCAGAAATGCGACGTAAAAGTGGGTTTTCATAGAAAATTGATCAAAAGATTAAAATGTTTTTAAATAAAAATTAAGTGAAATAGATTCAAATGACCTTAATTAGATTAATTGACAGATAATTGAACTTCATATTCTTTTAAAACGATTATAAAACAGTTTTTATATTTTTAAAACTCTAAAACAAATTTTAATTCTTTATAAAAAATAGTATTTCCAACTATTTATTAAAATATTAAGATGATAAAAAATTATAAAAATTTCAAAGGAATGTAATTTTTACGTGATGATTTAAAATTAATTTCAATTGTATATTTAATTTTTCTATAATAAAAATAATAATTTTTAAATAAGTGTGGAAAATGTGACAAAACTATTTTTTTGAAATAATACAATTTTAAGAATAAAATTGTATTAATTTTTCTCATGCCTACAAAACACTTAAGATAAATTTTATAAAAATGAATGAATATATAATATATTAATTTAATTAATTTAATTTAAAAATGGATTTATTTAATTTATGGAGATAAAATGTTGTCATGTAAATAAACATAGTTTTTCTAAAAAAGGTTTCCTATATTGTCAATGTTTTTTAATTTATATTCATAAATAATTAGACACCAAATAATTAATTTTATAAACATGTTTAAACCATATATTTTCACAATTTAATTATTCTTATTCATACCTCCATTCAAATGGATAGCTAATAATGATGATATTTATTGAACCCAAGGATTTCATTTTTTGTCAATGATATGTCAATATGTGATTTGTGAGTGGATGGTTGAAGTGATTCTTCTAGGAGTTTCATTACGGGATCAAGAAATAATATTAGATGTCATTCTTGGTCATTCTCCATAATAAAATTTGACAATTGTAGAGCTTGTCCTTAAGTTGAAAAGATAAGTGCCATTGGTTGAATTGGGTTAACCCTATTTTTATAAGAATTACTTGAAGAAGAAATTTAAGATTCCACGAAAAAATGATTTAATTTGTTTGAAGAGATTGGTATATTGGTTTTGAAATTTATTTGAAGTTTACTATATAATTTTTAATTTATTTGTAATTTTTTATTTATTCGTCCTTACAAAATTAAGAAACTATGTGCCCACCAACCAAGTGGAGCATCACATAATAGCATGTGGGTGATTGAGCTCGACACTAGCCATACAACATGTTGGTGTAGCTGAGGTTGTACATAGGGCATGCCTACGTCAAGCAAAGCAGTGGTGGCGCACCACTGTGTGGGATGGCACGATGGTGGAGGTGGGTGCATGAGTGTTCCTGAAGAGAACCAGTACAGGGCGGTACTGGATTAGGGTGAAGTGAGTTATATTTGATGGTTTATGTGTCAAGTATTATAAAGGGGTGGAGAAACATGAGTAGTTTTGATGTAGGATCCTAATCTTAAAAGGTTAATGAATCTACAACTTTGGATCATCTGATTGAAATATCTGATTAGTTGGATCATCTCATCAAGACTTCGGCTGTGTAATCATCTTAATTAGAAATAAGGGTTGACCGATCGTTTAATGTTATTGTTTTCTACCTATGACCACACGAAGTTATCTCAATTAATATTAGTATTCCATCACCACATTCGATCCACCATGATATAATTCCATCCACCAATAAAGGTTTTAACTAATGAATGATGGTCATCGAGATAATATGATACCATGCATTCAATTACATTTTCATGCATGCAACGAAATAAAAAGATTGAACATGTTTGAAGAATACAGAGTTGAATACAATTAAAAAGATCAATCTTGATTAACTGATGATTTATCAGAATGAGATGCATGTGAAAAGGCATGAAAATAAGGATGACACCATAGAGGAGAGTATCAGACTCACAAAATAAAAACTCTATGACATGTTTCATTTATTTGATAGGGTCCAAGATGGCTCGGGTGTTTTATGGTATTACAACGAACAAAATAAATTTTAGGGGTTTAATGAGTCATGAATGAGGGAAAATATGGATTGGAGATGGTGAAAGGCGTTTTGATCCTCACCTATAAATAAATACCCCTCGATTGAGGGTTTACCGCCAATCATAATTTTCATGTGCTCCCATTTATCAAATGAAACAGAGCCACTACAAACTCTATTGGTTTACAAAACACATAGGTTTTTGCAATAAATTATACCTATGTGAATAAGGAATACCCCATGGACATTTGATAAGTGTGAAGTACTCTTAAATGAGTTTTGTGAAGAACTAGTTCCCTGTTGCTTGTACTTGCGTGAAGAACCATTTCTACAAATATTTCACATGTGTGAAGAAAAAACAACCCATTATCATCTAGTGTATGAGGAATTTAGAGTATCCTTGAGATAGTGTACACGTACACTTAAATTTTGAATAATAACCCAGTCATAACATCTACCAATTAGGTTTTTCATTCAAGAGGTGATAGGGAACACACCTGTAGGATCGTCTCTAGGTTTATGTATATGATGTATTGATAAATAGTGGGTGTAAAAGGAAGAAATGTAGTGAATAGTTTTTGTTTCGGTTTTATAAAAGATAGTTTATCATACACGAATTCATGGTTTCCCATGAACATGTAATGAAATAATTGTGTGTGAAACCAGAATTTATAACGAAGAAATAAGTTGGATATATTTTGAAAGAAATTTTTTGAATATACATATTTTGGAAGATGTTATGTGCACCACTTACGCAGATATAAGTGTGGCTTGGATATCAGTCAAAACAAATAATTCTCAGCACATGAATTGTCTCACTAAGGAAAATAATCAATATTAGTGATCATAATTATTGAGAAAGACCAATACATTTTATGAGAGATTGTAAATGTTACTTCAATATATATATGAGAATGTCAGATCCTACATTCTCATGGAGTAATATCATCCGATCATCTAGAAGTGGATTGAGCCATCTAAGGAATGAAGTCAAAGATTGGGTTATAACAAGTTTCTGCAAGAAGAAGGTGTACTTGGGGTTATGTCTAATTGAAAAAGGTTAATTGAAGTTGGGGGGTATATCCAAATTATAATTTTGGAGTTTAAAAAATCACTATTTGTAATAGAGTATTGAATCTTTATTAGGGAGAGTAACAAACATGTTAAGAAGTAGGTGTTTGTACCTGACCTTATAAATCATGGTGTTATGTTTCTCTATTTTATAACAAGATTTTAGTTAAGGATAAGAGATAGATGAAGAGTAGATCAAGGCCTTAACTGGACAAATAGGTTGAATTAATAAATGGGGAATTCAAAAAAAGCAAAAAGTAAGTAAGGGGATAAATATTTCACCCCTCCCTTATCAGAATTCTTACAATGATATAGGTATTTTAATTGATATCATATTCATGTTCCCATTGTAAGAATCTAATACATTTTAAGATGGAAAATCTAAATTATTTCAATAGATGTGGTATTCCTACTTTCAAAGGAAAGAATTATAATAGTTTTAAGAATAGAATATTAACCTATCTTATATCTCTTGGACTTGAAGTTAGAAATATTGCTAATTTTGTATTCCCTCAAATTTCTGATGAAGATGTTATGAATTTCACTAAGAAAAAAATATATAATTCAATGGAAATCTCATAATTCTATCTTGATGTATCTTTTAGAAAAAGTTGACACAAAGGTTATGTGATTCCAAAATGCCAAATAAATTTGGGTAAAATTATAATTATGTTTTGGAGAAAACATAAAATTCAAGGAATCCAAATTTCATATTTGGCATAGAAAATTTATGGATATCAAGATGGGTTAAAAAGAAAAAATTGATGATTATTTCAGAAGTTTCAATAAAATTGTAAATAATATTCGGTGATTTGGGGAAAAGTTGGATTATTCAACTATTTTCAAAAAAAACGATGAGAACCTTTATTAAAATGTTTGATTCAAAATTATTATATTTGGGATATATATATGATCATTCTATTTATGAATTACATAACATTATCATTTCATATGAAATGGGAATGTCACCAGTTTTGATGAATAAGATCAAAGATGAAATGAATTTTGGGGCAATGAGAAAACTAAAAATCAGAGATGATGGCATTTTAAATTGAAGTGAATTTGATGACGAAGATATAGATTAATAATATAATAGAATAATTTCTTCTATATAAAAGAGTTAAAGTGAAAGAAAGTTTAATGGTATAGTATTACTACCATTAATATGTTACAACTATAATGACTTCAGACAATTTACTATAGATTTTCCCAAGAATTGGTTTGCGACAACAGAGATAGATGAAGAAAAACCCCAAAATAATAAAAAGGGTAGAAGCTTAAAATATTCAATAAAATTTGGTGGAATAATGAAAATGTTCTTTCCAAGTCAAATAATAATCAATATTAGAAAAGAAAAAAATATTGACTCTACTTCAAGAATCAAAATATAATATAAAACTAATTTCATGGCTCTTGTAGAAAAAGTATTTGATACCTCAATTAGTGAAGATGATGAAAGTGAAATGAAATATTTAGAACACATGTTGAATAAAGAATTAGAATCTTTTCTGGAGAAAAAAAAGATCAAAAAATATAATATATTGTTCTTGGAAGAAATATAAAAGAGAACTAGGGAAAAGAAAGATTGAAACAATAAAGAAACATTTTATGTTGAATAAATCAAATGACACAAACTGGTGGTAGTTTAAATGGAATAGATGATAAAATACCTTGAGTAAGATCATTACCTCAAGGACAAATAACAATAAATAACTCATTATAAATTACATGAAGCATAGAATATCTTGAAAAATATCATATAAGACATCAACAAGGCCGTTGAAGTTAAGGTTGAATCATTGCAAGATGGTGAAATGATGAGATCAAATAGGATGGTCAATTAAAGATTAATCATATCTTAAAACACATCTATTGTATATTATAATTCATGTCTGAAAATAATTCTAAGATATGTTTGGAGAAAAAGGAAAATGAGAAATCTTATTCTAATATAATGTAAGTGGGAAATTCTCTAAGAAGAGTTTCCCCAAAACTTGAGACAAACTTTGTTTATGGAACGAAGAAAACCACAATCTTCAATATAATGCTTTTATTAGTGGGGAAGATCATGGTTTAAAGGATAAAACTATTATTCTTGAGTGTTTGGGAACAATTTTTTTGTGTGTTGGTATTAAATTTCCTTACTAGAAATGAGGTATGAAGCAAGGGGGATGTATTATAAAAACAGAATATAAATAAAATGTATGAAATTAATATTCCAAAATTATTCTGATTTACTAAATTATAATAAATTTTTCTATTTAGAGGAAGTATATGGAAAATGTTTTCGAAATTCTATAGTACTAAAAAGTGCATTAGTATTCTCCATGAACACACACTCTATGTCATTGATGGAATGAGAGTTCAAAAAATAAATGAAGAAAAATCACATTTTGCTGAATTTGCTTTGAAATCTAATAGTAAAACCATTTCATGGATTCCTGATAGTGAATGTTCATCACAAATTACTAGTGACACAAAATTTAAGAGATTCATAGAAAATCATTAAGGAGGATCCATGATCTTTGGAAATGACTGTTCTTTGAAATTCAATGGAGTTTTAAAGGAAAAGATTGAAGCCAAAAATATGAAGTCCAATGATGCTTCACTTGTGGAAGGGTTAATGAATAATTTTCTTAGTGTGACCCAACATTGTGATGATCGACATGAGGAGTTGTTCAGAAAGGATACATAAATAATAAAGATATCAAAGGATAGAAGAATAATCATTCAAGGAAAAGGGACCACATTAAATCTATTTCAGATTGCTGATTCTATTAATTCCACTTATTTGAGTTTAAAGGATGAAAACCACCTATGGGATAAAATAAATGGTCATCTAGGTCAAATGACTTTTTTTAAAATTCTAAATTATGACATTGTGAGAGATCTTCCCAAGTTTAAAAGATAAAGTAATATTTTTTTAGAAACATATTAGAAAGGAAAATTTAACCAAAGCTTACACAAAGGGGTGGATATCCTTTCTACTATCCCCCTTGAACTCATTCATAGTAGAATATGTAGGCCAATGAGATAAAATTCAAAAAAAGGTGATATATTTTTTATAACATTAATTTATGATTACACTCAAATGACTAATTTTTGGTTTATCAAGCACTATATAGAGGAGAATTAAATGTTTTGAAAATTTAGAAGGCAGTATGAGAAGGAGACGGGTCTCTATTTTATGAAAATGAGATCATATATTGTTATAGAGTGAATTTGTGATTCTTCTAAAAGCCATCTCTGTAATCTTGGTATCAAGAATCAATATAAAACCCCATATACTGTACAAAAAAATGGGGTAGCTAAAATAAAGAATAAAATCACAGTTAAAATAGGTATTTTATGTTAACCAAACACAGCATCTTAATGTTTTTATAAAGATAAGGTGTATGTATTAATAAACATATACATAACAAATGTACACTAAGACTAGAAACACAACTCATATAATATGAAATTTTGTAAAATAGAAAACCCAGTGTTAAATAGTTCAATGTTTTTGGAAGTCTCACGAACATTAATCTTGAGAAATTTATAGAAAATGTAGAGGAAGAAATTTAAAAGGGATTTCTCTCTGATGGAAAAGGCTACAAAAGTTGGAATAAAATGATGAAAAAGCTAGTTTTTTGTAGTGATATGAGAATTATTGAAAAAAATATCAATCCAAATATTACGTATAATAAAGATTAAGAATATATTACTGCAAATGGTATAATAATATAATTGATGAATGACAAGTCAATTGAGACAGAACAAAATAATGTTGATATAAATTTGGAACAAAAAAAATTATGAAGAAGAATATTACGAAAATAAAATAAAATGGTATATGAAATTAATGAAACATGTTGATATATAAAATATCATTGGTAATAAATATTCTCTATTGAAAACATGACGATGAATTAGTATTGAAGATCATTCTACACTTATTTCTCAAGTTGAGCCTCATAAAGTGCTCGAAGTAGTTGATCATGAGAAATGGATCCAATCTATCCAAGAGAAGATCGATTAAATTGAGAATAATTCCTCTTGGGATCTTTTATAAAGAACATAAAATAAAAATGTTATTGGAACAAATTGGGTTCTCAGAAATAAGCTAAATGTGAAAGGATGTGTTTAAAGAAACAAATCTAGGCTAGAATTAAAAGGATATTAAAAAATATAAGTAATTGACTATGATGAAACATTTTCACCGATATCATGATTAGAAACCATTAGAATGTTCATGACTATTAGCACAAAAGAAAGATAAGGTCTATCAAATGAAAGTGAAATCTATATAACTAAATTGAGATTTTGAAGAAGTTGTATATATATAAGAACCATATTATTTTGTTTTATGCAAATATGGAAGCATGGAATGTAGGTTGAGAAAATCAATTCATGGTTTAAAATAGGACCCTATAACCTAGTACTCCAAATTATATTGATATCTAATGGATATAATGTTTTTCAAAGTTAAAGTTGAATGTAACTTTTATGTGAGAGAAATATCCAACAATACTCTCATAGTCATTATATATGTGGATACCATTATATTTTCAAGTGATAACGAAGGTCTATGTGAATAATTTTTTGAGAATATGAAGACAAACATTGAGATGTCCATACTTGGACAGATGACATATTTTTTGGGATTTTAAGTAGAGAAAAAAAAACCAAACTATATATTTTTATCCCAAGAGAATTATGCGAGGTAATTCCTGAAAAAAAATTGGAATGGAAAATAAAAAATTAGTTTCCACACCCCTTTCAGTTGGAACAAAATTATGAAAGGATGAAAATGGAAACAATGTTTATCAGAAATAATTTATACAAATGATTGGAAGCCTACATTATCTCAGTGCATGAACACAAGATATAACATATGAAGTGACTCAATGTGCCAGATTTTAGAATGATATAAAAGAGCCTCAATTATTAGGGGATAAAATAAATTTGATATATATTAAAGGAACTATTAACTATGGGATTTTATACAATCATTGTACAATCATAAATTTTTTGGTTTTTACGAATGATGATTGGTATGGTGACTATATTAACATGTGATCTACATCCGGTGGAATATTTTTTTTGGGAAAAGGATTTTCCAGTTCGTATAGAAATTTGAATAATTCATTAATATTGTAAAAAAATAAGGTATAGTATGTGGAAAATATACATTTATGTACAAAGATGATCTATATGTAAGTGCAACTAGCAGATTTGAAAATTAAATAGAGAAACCACTAAGAATTTTATGACATAATAAATGTGCCATTGGATTTTCTATTATTCTAATACAACATTCAAGATGAAATAATATTGATATAAGATATAATTTTATCAAAGAAAAGGTGGATGGTGGAGATATCAAGATAGATTACATTTCTACTAAATATTAGGTTGCATATATTTTCACCAAAGCAATTCCAACACAAAGGTTTGTTGAGCTAAGGATTAAACTTCATGTTCAACATTCTCATCTAACATGAAGAATAGGAAATGCCCCCTCCTTATTCCCCAACATATACATGATTTTTTACTAATTTTCATGCAATTGAAGGAGATAGATGCATCCCTTAGGGGGAGCACCATTAGTTGAAGTATGTGAAATATTTTTTTTCATTTCATGGGAAAATCTAATAATTTTAAACCCCTTGGATTATAATTGTTATATTATAAGAATTATTTCAGATGAATTATAATTTATAAACGTTATTTATAACATTGGTCATATCTATCTTATTGTCTACAATGGTTTATCCCAAGAAGACTAAGAGTCTTTTAACTAAAGGACCTTTGCTATTTGATCCATGTTATATCATCCCTCTCTCAGAAATATTCATGAAGACAGTTTTTAAAAGAATGAGAATAGGTGTTTTCAAATTCCCACATACCCTGTGCATTTGATTTTCAATAAGATGGAAAAAATGGCACACATATTGACACTTATGATTTGTACTTAAGATATATTGACAAAAAAATACAAAAAAAGAGATTCTTGATCCCAATGATTGTTTTTTTGTCATTTATATTTCAATATGTTCTTTGTGAGTGGATAGTTGAAGTGATGCTACTTGGAATGTCATTATGGGATCATGAAATGGCATTGGATTTCATTCTTGGACATTATCCATAACAAAATGTGACGATTTTATAGTT
Source organism: Viscum album (assembly GCA_963277665.1). Lineage (NCBI taxonomy): Eukaryota > Viridiplantae > Streptophyta > Magnoliopsida > Santalales > Viscaceae > Viscum > Viscum album. Next base: position 774,145,049 of record OY728166.1, on the reverse strand, counting down.
TTTCCTTAAGATTGAAAGACATGTATCTTTGGTTGGATCGGGTTAACAAAATATTTAAATGAATGGATTGAAGAATAAATTGAAGATTTCATGGAAAAAGGATTTAAATTTCATGAAGAGGTGTGGATTGTGGTTTTGGAATTTATTTTTAAGATGAATTTATATTTTTTATTTTATTTGGAATTATTCCTTCTGTTTGTCCTTGAAAAATATACCCACCATGTGCTTTCCAACCAAGGGGAGCATCACGCACCAGTATGTAGGTGGATGAGGTCAACAATAGATAGACATCATATGGGAATAACCAGTAAAGTACATGGGGCATGCATACATATTGCAGAGCAGTGGAGGATCACCACCACGTACGGAGGCACTGTGATGGTGGTGTGTGTAGGAGCGTGCCTGCAGAGCACTAGTAGGAGGTAGTACCGAAAGAGGGGGTACTGAGTTCTTAGTGATGGTTGACGAATCAAGTATTATAAAGGGGTGGAGAAAATGATCCATTTTGATGTGGGATTTTAATTTTTAGAGGTGAGTGAATCTACACTATTGGATCATCCTGTTGAAATATCTATGTTATTTGATAATCTTACCAAGTGTTCAACTATGCAATAAACATAATTAGAATTCTGGGTCATCTGATATTGAAAAATGGTTATATTCTACCTCCGACCACCTGAAGTTCTCCTGATGCATATCAGTAATCTATCACTATAATTGACCACCATGATCGAATTCTGACCATCGTTGATGGTCTCACCTAATGCATGAGGGTTTTTTGGAAATTATGAGATCATGCATGCAATTACATTTTCATTCATGAAATGAAACAAATAAGATTGAATAAGGACAAAAAAATGGTGTTTTAGTGGCTTCCAGGAGTTCAAACTTGATTAACTGAAGCTTTATCAACATGATATGCATCTGACAATGAATGCAGATGAGGATGAAAACATACAGGATAGTCTAAGATGCTCAGAAGAAAAATTCCATTAAATGTGGTGTTTATTTGAAAGGGTTATAAATGGCTATGTAATTTGATGACATTCCATGGAACGCCATATAATTCATAGGATTTAATGAGTCATAGATGTGACAAAAAATGTGGATCAGAGGCAGTTCAATGGGATGTTATCCTCACATGTAAATTAAGAGACCTCGATAGAGGGTTTTTTTCCACATATAATTTTTAATTTCTCCTGTTTCGCTAATGAAATAGTTCAACTATTAATTCATCTAGTTTATGAAAGGGAGAAGATTATGAATTAAATTAAGTGTACACAAATAAGGAACACCCTAAGGCCCTTTGAAAAGTGAAAATAACTCTCAAATGAGCTTTGTGGAGAACTAGTTCCATTTAGTATATACTTGTGTGATGAACTAATTCAGTGCAGATATTACTTGTGCAATGAAACAAAAACCCATGCTCCTCTCGTCTTCATGAATGTTGGACAATCCTTGAGATAGAGTACATGTATACTTCCACTGAGAAGAATAACTCACACTCAACATCTAACCATTCAGTTTTGCATGCAATATGTAGTAAGGCACACACTTATGTGATCATCTCTAAGTTCATTCATAATAAAAATTGATAAACAATGTGTGCAAAAGAAATAAAGGTAGTGAATAGATTGTGTTCAGGTTGTATAAAACATTTCTAAACATACATGAATTTATGCATACCAAAGAAGAAGTGGAGAAATAATTTTGTGTTGAAATTTAATTGGTAAAGATGAAACAAATTGAACTGATTTAGAAAGATCATTCTTGCACATTCATATTCGTGAAGATGTTTTATGCAACACTTTAACACATATAAGTGAGGCCACAAATTCTGTCAAAAAGAAGAATAACTAGTGTGATCAATTGTTTAACTGAGGTAAATGATCTTTAATAGTGATTATAATTATTGGGAAAAACCAACATATTCGATAATAGATTGTTGAATTTACTTGAATAGGTAGAAGATAAAGTCAGATCCAATAAGCCCATTGATAAAGATCATCCGATTATCCTGAACTAAATCAATCCATATAAACAAAAAAGTCAAATATGGGGGTATAAATAGTTTCTATAAAGATAAGGTGCATTTGGGGTTATATCGAATATAAAAATGTTAATTAATGTTGGGGAATAATGATCTTATAATTAGGGAGTTTAAACAATCGCTGTTTGTAATATTCTTCTGATAGAGTAAAGAATCTATGTTTAGTAGAATAACCAACATGGAAAGAAGTATGTATTTCCACCAAAACATGTAATTCCATATTTTATGTGCCATTTTTATAGAATAATTTCATGTTAGGCTAAGAGATACATAAAGAGTGTTTCAAGGGATTATCCATCCACAGAGGTTCAATTAAAAAAGTGTAGGGGAAATTCATAAAAAAATAAAAAATCAACAAGGGGATCACTGATTCACCACCTATCAGTGATCTTACACTGATCTGGGTAATTCAATATTAAATAATAACATTTTAGTATAGTTTTTCATATTTTAGGACTCAATGTTTAGTGTGACACCTACTATCAACAAATTTAAATTTATTAGAAATATATTTTTTCGTAAAATGTTATGGTGTAGCATTATACATCTCTTAAAATTAATTTATCACTCAATATTCTGTCACTTTAACACTAAAAACTGATGATACATTTTCTTCATTATATACCCCGGATTCCATGTAGCTTCCTCAAGATGGTGACTAATTGGAAAAAATTTTACCTAGTAAGTGGCCTTATTTCAATGAAATTTCTCTATATGATCCCAAATATCAGTCAATTGTTCCTCATAAGAAGGGTCTTCCTTTAGTGGTATGACCTCTGAGTTTAGTACAAGTGATGGATTATGTATATACTTCCTCTTGATATATTTATAGAACACTTTGTTGAATTGGGATTTGTTCAATAGAATCATCAAATGATGAGATACCATCCAAATATGCTCAAGAATTTTAAATGGACCAATATACATAGGGATAAATTTTCCCTTATTTCTTCTATAGGTAAATTTATAGAAACATGTTATAAGTAACATCAAATTAAGGATTATGTCATTGATTTTTATCATAAATATTTTTTTTGATATCATGTTATCCTTTTGTGTTTCTTAATGGATCTAATCCTCTCTATCATTTCATCAACCATCACAATTTCTAATTGAATTTTTTCTCCAACTTCAACCAAGTATTTTAGAGTTATATACTTATTCCATAAAGGGATTTATAAAACGACATCTGAATGCTTGAGTGAAACCTATTGTTGTAAGAAATTGAACTAGAGGATGATGTTGATCTCAAAAAACAATTAAATTCATTGAATAAGATCTTCGAATATCCTCTAGGGTTTTAATTAATCTCACTAAATGACTATCATTCTAGTGATGATCTATAGTGTTGAAAGTAAACTATGTATCATGTTCTTCCAGAATAAATCCCCAAAACATTGAGGGAAATATAATATCCTGATCAAATACAATTGAATTAGTCACTCCATGAAACCTTTCCACTTTATAAATGTATTTACTAGAGTAATGATATAGAGAAAATATTATTTAATATTGATTATATGTGCAAACATTATAAGTTAATCAACCAAAACCCATATATCATTATTCCCTCGAGATATTTCGGGGAGACTGATGACAAAATACATGGTTTTGTTTTCCCATTTTCATTCTTGTATGGACAATGGATAGATCATCCCCATAAAAAATTGTCTATTATCCATAACTTACTAACATACCAAAAAAGAGATACAAACTCATAAACATTTTTATTCATTTTTCCCACTTGAAATTCACATTTACATAGGCTAGTGGTAAGGACTATACCCTTATCCCCCTTTGATTGTGGGTTCTATCTCCATGGTTTTTCTAGACTCAAGAGGTTTTCACTCAGTATGAAGATTATGTATTTTTCCCAAACAATATTAATATCATTATAATAATCTTCATAAATTTCAGTATCCCATAATTACCTCAGCATCAAAGATAAGATAAACCATAAAGGATTCCATTACCTTTAATGTTATGTTATGAAAATTTAAAGGGTTTCTTACTAACATAATTTTTTCACTAAAACATATGTAAAGTGTTGTATTTCCATAAATATTTCCTAAAATATCCTTAATATTGAAAAAATTCTTTCACCTAATACCTTAAAGGGAGTATTTGAGACTATAAGCGTATAATGAAACTTAAACTCATAAGTCCATGATTGTATCCACAACACTTATGTTAATATTACATTGAGGCATATACACATACAAAAGATAATTCGCCTAGTATTATTTAAATAAGGTATTATATTAGATAAAAAATTACATTGTAATAATGAGTTCATACATTAATTGATATAATATGAATCATGATTTCATTACTCCATAATCCATGTAGAGGGATACAATCAATGTTTTTAATCACATAAAGTTCTAGTAAAGGTTGAACAATAATATTTTCTTAGGTCTCCATCATATAAAATAAAACATGAAATCCATAACTAATAACTCGAGGATATGTTTTCCCTAATTATCATGATTCACTTCATCCATTTTTATTGGATAATCATTCCCTTTGTCATCCATTTTCTAATGATTTTATGGATTATCATCCTTATTATCCTTTGGATTAGAGAATTGATTCCCATATTTCTCAAAGTCCTTACACACAAAGAAATGAAGTGTGGGTGGTTCATTTGGTGGAGATTTCTCTCTATCTACACAATTAGATAAACTCTTACCATTACTTTTTCATTCATTCATTGGAATGAATTTATTTCTAAACATAAAAAATTTAGCAGAAACCTCAAGATAACTTCTTCTAGGTGACCTCTCACACTTTCAGAATAAAGGAAAGATCATGTTATTTTCTATATGATTTTTATAGTTTCCCTAAAATACCATATTTATTTTCATAAAAAACTTTTGATTGATGTGTCAATCCAATAACAATTTCAACCTTTATATAATAAAGAATTATTTATTCATAGCAATTAAATTTCCTTATAAATAACACCCTTTAAAAAATGGTTTTAAGCCACTGACGAATCGATCAACATTGATTTTAGATTAGATGATAATTGAATAATCATATCTCTCATTTCTTATAAATTTTTCCTCATAGGTAATGATAGATTCATCATACTACTGCTTTAGAACAATAAATCCATCCTCCATTTTGAAATGATGAATACGAGGGTAAGTAATTATTAAAAAATATATTTTCTAAACTCAACTGAGTATATGGATTCAATTTAATATTATTAATTCATTTACTGATAAGATCCAACCAATGACCCCCCTATCCTTACAAAGGATATAAAACCAAAAGGTATTTTTTATGTTACAAACATTATCATATGAAAAAAATATTTTCAATATATTCTTATCTATTTTTCAGAAAATAATGGATTAATAGAATCACTAGAAGAAGGGAACATTTTCCACTAAATGGATAAACATATCATTTTTCCCTCTATTTATAGATTCAATGTTCATAATTATTAAGAGATTTATAATGTTTTATGATAATAGAAATGATATTTTTTATTCTAGCTACCATTAAATTTGGATTCTCAGGATGAAATTCATTAAATTTTCAATTGCATTCAACATTAACAGGGTTCCTTCATGCTCTAACCATTTATTAAAAGTAAATCATATATTTCTAGAAACACTAATCATATTCAGAAATCGCATAATAATAAAAATCAATTATAGGATATATAAATCATAAATATCTGATTTCAATCTATGTAACCATAGGTTTAACCTAGGTCACACATGGTCATTATTAAAATCCATCATAATGGTTCATAAAGAGTGTGTTAATTTACAAAACACATCCCATGGGAGTGTTAAACTAGGTGCATAGTAAGGATTGTTATCATGTTACAAGTAATGCTTGAGTAATTAATGATGTTCCTTATTATTCATTATTACCCATAGATACCTCTATTCTAGATCCACATCCACTTTTAGCATCCTGACAGTGATATAATTCTAGGAAAAAAATGTACAATCTTTCTTAAAAAAGCATTTCTATGTTTTTTATACATATAATTATCCCTAGGGGTTTCTCAAATGTTTTTATAATCTTAATATCTGATGAATGAAAAAAAACCTTTCCTCTGGTGACACCTATAATCACCCATTCCATTCATACATTAAAAAAATATTTTTTTAGAAGAATATTCAATACATTTCACAAGCACATACTGAAGGACTATAATAGTTTATCGTATTTGGTGAATAGAAACAAGATCTTATTATCTCATGAAATATATTCATCATCACACAGAAATGTCTATTCACATTTTACTCCTTGAGGTAATACACTACTAAAAACATTATTCATAACCTAAGGAAGGAAACATAAGAAAGGGTAAACTTAGATTCCTAGTAGGGGTAAAATACAATATATATATATATATGATGATAATGAATAATAAGATAATAATAAGGGTATATGAATATAAAAATAAGTTATGATGTTCATAACCAACCCTTCATAGATCATAAACATTAGTCATGTCCTAAAACATTATAATTTTAGAAAACATGGGATGTAAGAGTCAGAAATCATTATAAATAAATCATGAACCATATGATCATATCATATAAGTCTGGAACCACCATAAATGTAAATAACCATTTTATATTTAAAGGATGATAACTAATACCATAAACATAGTGGATGCAAACCCATCACCCGCTTCCAATTTTAGATCAAGACACATTGGTTTTTCATAGTGGATTAGGACTCACCTATTTCCAATGGTAGATCAAGACATTCAACTATTTTTCTATTTTTATCTAATGATATATAAAGCTTTACCCAAATCATTGGAGGGAGATATAGGCCCCCCTCATCTCAAAATGAAAACAATATTAAGTGTGCCACAATATCATAAAACATTTAACATATCATCACATCCTAAGTCAAATATAGAAAATAGGGTTCCTAAACATTTAATCAATTTACCATTGCATATCCCATGAATAATAAATGGTTTAATAAATATTCCATTAGCATAAAAAACAACCATCCACTTAAATAACAAGGATGGTATCAATTAATATTATCCACAATAAAGCATAAGTGACCTCAAAGGATGGTATATTAGATGAATAATAATTTTGAAAGATCAATAGGAACAATTTTCTGATGAAAATATCCTTTACAATATGGAAAACTCTTTTTAGGTAATTATAAATTTTTAAAATTCTATTTTTTGAAAATATAATTATAAACATATATGGTATTCTTAAAAATTCATTTAATACATTTTTTATTGAATGTATCCTTTCACCCTTGAAAATAAAAAATTCATAAAACATTTTTGAAATTATTTTATTTAAAAATAAAATTTGAAAATTATAAAAGTTGTTTTAAAAAATTTAGTGGTAATAATGATTGGAAATTATTTTCACGTCATACACATTAAAACAAATATGTCTTTCCCAATTTTGGTAAAAACCAATTGTTCCTTATTTTGAAAACAGTGTTAAGATTACTTTTAAACTCTCTCTATAAAACTAAACATGGGTAATAATTTATTTAATAAATACTTCAGATAATGTTAAAACATTTTTTGAAAACATTTTTATGAAACATGTATATGGAATAATAAAAACGGTTTTCGAATAAAAAGAGAAATAAATATAATTTTTCATAAAACATTTTAAAACACTTCAGTACATAAAGAGACAATGATTAATGGAAAATGTATTATAATGACACAAATGGGGTATTGTAAAACCAACAAGTATCTTGAGAGATTTATAATAATATTCCATCATCGGAATCATAAACATAAACAATCTTGTTAAAAAATGAGATTATATAATGAAAGACTTACCTCTTCAGAAAATTTGAATCATAATCCCCATGAAATATTAAAATTCATGGAAACATAAAAATATAATGAGAATGTATAAATTCATAATATGAAATTTAATAAGGGTGTTATATACCCCTCATTAAAAATATATTGCATAAATCTACATATGTCTTAAAGAAAGAACATTTTGGAACAATAACTTTACAATTTGGTATCTTTTGAACCATAAAGCCTATGAAAGAGAGATCCAAAAATGGATATGTAAATAAACATAATTTTAATTATAATAAACATAACATAAATTCATGGTTAGTATATAAACCACATTTAAGAAATAAGTGGTGAATATGGAATGTATCTCATAGATATAAAATTGATATGAAAAATAATTTACCTGTTTGAAAACATTGGAAATATAAAAATTGTTAAAGAGAGATCCTAAAATAGATATTTAAATCCCAATAATTATAATTTTAATAAATATAAAATAAATGGTTTTTATATAAACTAAATATAAGAAATAAGTGGTGAATATGTAATGTATCTCACAGATATAAAAGTGGGATGAAAACACGTTTACCGTAAGTATCTACTTCTTTCAAACAAAATCAAACATACAATATAATAAATATATGTTTTAATAAAAATTATTATAATACAATATTTATATATACTATAACATATATTAATTAATTATTATCCTTTATTTCTTATTTATTAACAATTACATGTTAAAATCATGTTTAGGGCAATACTTGCTTTATTTTTTATGTATGTTTTTATTAGGTATTTTCAATCAAATTAATTTTATTATTGATATATATTATTAAGAATTTTAACCATGATATAAGTATCATATATATTCATTATATATTTATTTATATCAATTCCTATATTTTGAGATAGAAGTTGAAATACACCGTTCATGAAGATTGTTGGTCGTACGTACGCATGGATGTTGTTTCCATTTTCATGATGGATAAAATAAACACAAGTAAATAATATATTAATTTTATATAATCATATTTATTTCATATATATCACATATTTTCATTACATATACACTAATTAACTTCCATAAATATAGTTAGTGAAAAACGCTTCACATCACTTTGCAAGGAGGTAGTCCTCCATGCACACATACAACATTATCGTATCACCCAAATAATATAATAAAATATGGTATATGTGACATAATAATTCTATAAGTATATTAATATCATAACTATAATTTATAAATATTAAATAAAACATTATATATAGTTATATATGTTATTGATGGAAAAATAATAACATCAGTCCATGGGGTGGTAGTCCGTCATACACAAGAATGATGATTTCCTTTCCCATTTGATGGGAGAGGAGACGAATTTAGGTTATTAATCAAAAATAATAACTTATAATTATGTGGTATATATTGTTCTTATTAACATGATAATTTAATAATATTTTATGTCGGTGCAATAATAAATTAAATAAAGACACTCAGTTAAGCATGATACATCTTTTTCAGACAACCTCTTTAGTTAAGCACCAAAAGAATTAATATGATGGATTTTTGAAAAAAATAGATTTAAGGAATTTTTATTTATATAAATAATATAGTTTTTATGGTATTTCATTATTTTTAGGATTTTGAATGTTTTCAAAGGATAAGAGAGGGGCGGCCTTTATAAATGAGGTGAGTGGCACATTTGTAATTCTTTAAAAGAAAAAAGTGTACCCACGTTTTTTTCATGTAAAAGGGATCAAAAAATGGAAAAATTTCAATAATTAGATACTATAATGTCTAAATAAGTATATAAAATAGATTCTATATATATTTTTATATTATTTTAACCCTTATCTTTTTAGTTTTACTCCCATGTAAACACATTTTCTCCTTAACTGCAATAAATAATTTCTTCTCATTTGACTATTAATTATGGTAAAAAATTAATTTAACATTATTAAATTATATAAATTGTTATGATTAAATATATTAAATCCATTTTCCCAAATTCCATTTACCTAATTGGTAAAATTTTATTGAAAATTAAACCTGCAAACACGATGAGAAAGAGATTTTCCAAACATTTAGGATGTTTTTATATCAAAATGATATATGAAATTTATTCCAATGTTCTAAATATGATCAATAGTATATAATTTAATTAATTAAACTTTTAAAACCTTTTATACGATTTTTATGTTTCTTAAATTCTTTAAAAAATGACAGTTCCAAATAAAAAACAATATTTTTACTATTCATTGAAACATTTATCTTCATAGAACATTCTAATCTATTCACCCAAATATAATTTTTACTTGATGATTTAAAAAACGTTTTTCATTTTTAAAAATATAATTTATAAAATCGAAATTAAATATAACAAGTTTTCCAAATATTACAAAACTATTTTTTTTTGAAAAACAAAATTTTTATCAAAAAATTGAATGCATTCATCTATAATGTCTGGAAAATACATAAGATGAATATTAAAATTTTGAATGAATATATAATAGGGATATTTCATTATAATAATTAAAAAATTAATTTATTTAATTTATGAATATAAAATGTTTTTGCATTCATAAGAATAGTTTTTTAGAAAATGATTTACATTTTTTTCAAGTGGTATTTAATTTACATTTAAATATAATTGGTCACCCAAGTTTTAATTTTATAAACATGTGTAAATGATATATTTTTATAATTTAGTTAATCCTTTTCATACCCACTATTCTAATATCTAGGGGATATATGTGATATTAAATAATAATATTTTAGAAATCATTTTTTAAATACTCGGTGCTGTGTATAATGAAATCTATCAAAGAATTCAAATTTACTCAAAAAATATATTTCGTAAAATCAAGGTGTGTTATTGGAATGGTGAAATATGTTTGATATGATTTTTCTTTAGGGATTGGTGTCTTGGGTATATCAAAATAGGAGTATTTCTATATGGTACCCTCTATTTATTTAGAGGTCCAACACATGGAGTGTTTTTATTAGATTTTCTAACAAACTAACATAGAATTTTTTATCATTGGGTAATAAATGATGTGTATTTTCTTATATATGTTCCATAGGAATTCCATGGTCTATTTTAGTTTTATTTCTCGATTTAATGACATGGAAGACCAGTCTGTTAGTTTTCTTGGATTATGTATCATTGAATTAAATTCTAAAACTAGTTATAAATTTTCATAATTAATTTCCTATACCATGTAGTATAATACAATGGACCGATTTCATAAATATGATCAACGTTATCTTGGTTTTTGGTTTTGTAATCATTGATTTGGATGGTAACACCTTTTCTTAATTTGGTGGGTCCCTTAATAATTAACTATATGGGTGTATGTATGTGATTTAATGCATGTTCTTTGGTTATCAATTCAGGACTTTTTAAAGGGGACTGGATGGGTCAAAAATCATAACTGCCATGATTCTAGTATATTAAATAAACACATAATTATAAGAAATATTTTTTAATACAAATTCTAGTATTTCATAATGACAACACAATATAAAATAATAAAATTACAATTATAAAAAATATACAAAACAAGGGATACATAACATATAAAAATATACAGCACCACCACAATCTCCAACTCTAGAAGATCATAAATTAAAATAATTAAAATTATATAAGATACACTTTTATAATGAATAGGATAATAAAAAATTGAACAAACTTTTAAAAAAAATTAAAGAAGGATATGAATGATTTTATATTTTATAATGAAATTTATATATAAGAATTAATCTGACTATTAAAAGGGTAATGTAAATATTAGAATCAAATTTTATGATTCTATCATTTGTAAATCAAATTGTTATAATAGTAATGTAATTTTTATTTATACAAGTTTCCAATAAAAAGAAAAAAATAAATTGATATGTAAATAATAAATATTTATTAAAAATTTATATTAATCAATGAGAAGTAATATAATTACTCACTCATTACCTAATATTTTTCCTTGACTTTTCTAATATAATAACCTATTGGGATAGAAATTTTTTAGATCATATCGAGGATGTCTATCATCATATGTCACTGTTAATGTAGAGGAAAATATTATTTTCGCAGTTATAACATAATGGGAGTGGTGATCTTGGATGTGATGGAATCATTCCTTTTTTGGGTACACTAGTTCATTGTTAGGGAGTGGGTTTCAAGCTCATGTTAGAATAGTGGTTTTCTTGTTGTGGTTTTGGTGACGATGAAGTTGGTAGCATTAAAAATTCTGATTTAATGTGATGATGGAAACCAATGGTTTATAATATTCTATGGTGTGGCATGGTGGTGCAATGGAAACGATATAAATACAAACCATATTATTATTATTAGAGGACAACCATATATTCCACTTGTATATAGGAACTGTTGTGGTGTTTTTTCAAAATTTTATGCCTTTTTTGGATTTCAAACAAGTGGATTCCTTTGAAATAGAAGATTTTCTGTTTTGCAAATGGTTGTTATCTATTTCATCGAGTAATGGTACACACTAATCCCCAAAAGTTGATTTTTCTAAAATAAAATGTGGAATTTTTTGAAAAGTAATACTATAAAACCCATATGTCTTAGAATAAAAACAAGATTTATTAGAAAAAGTGTTTTTAAAAATATGGTACAAAAGTGATGAATTCGAAATAAAATAATAGTTATATTTAATAATAAAATTTATTGCACATATTATAGTGTTTCTATCAAAATAAATTTAAAATTTTCATCAAAATATATAAATTATAAAATCATTATTTTTTCATAATTTTCATAGAGTCAAATTTTTTGGTTCAATAGTAACATTTTGTAAAAATATTTGGTAAGTAATATGATTTCATTATAATGAAAAAAATGATGTAATAATCAGCATATGTGAATACTCAATAAAAATTAAGTTACTTTATTAATATAATAAATTTTAATAAACTAAAATCAATTACCATACCTATAATATACTTTCAAAATTATAAGATTAATGTTATGATTTTTAAAATAATATTTTGTAGTAAAATGGAATTTCCATGGAAAATTTAATATTAAAAATTGGATTTCAGTTCACATATGAATAAAAGAAAAAACCCATTCCCTAAACCTCAAATACCATTGTTTCAAACCATGGGTAAGCCATTTTTTTAATTTAAACTACCAATATTTCAAAGAAATATTTTAATAAATTAACAATTAATTCACCCCCAATTTCTATAAATAACAACACATCCTCTAATCAATCTCTACTAAAAATGTATTGATCATGATTATCCTAAAATTTTCATCCATAAATCACCTATAAAGTTTTTTTAAGGTTCTAATGTGTTCATTATAATGCTTAATAACCAATTCTTCAAGGTACATATTCAAAATATCTTATCTTTTTTTGTGTAATCATTTCCAATTACATTTAATTACAATATGAAATTTTATTATTCTTCATTATTATAAATTCATAATTTTGTTATAAATAATATATCACTATTTTATCTCATTATACTACCTTTATATGCCATTATAATTCTTAAAAATTTCCATGGTCATAAACTCCATTACCAAAATCCCTCTCTATGCTAGGTATTTATTGTATTTTCGATGTATTATTTATAAGAAGTGATATTTTCCTAAAGATTGAAGATGTTGATATTTATAGTGGAGCCTCTGTTGGGTTCTAAGAGAAATAACCACTATTTTCTAATAAGTTTACATATTATATCATTTCCTGCCAACGTAGAGGTATTACCATAAGTGTTTTTTTGTTAGATAATGTATTAAAATTATAAGTAAGACATGATCATAATTTAATAGGGATATTTTAATCAATTATTCAATCTGGTACAATTTTAAAATATTATATTGAATTTCTATTTCCTATTTATATCATTTAACAATGAAATTAACCTACACAATTCTATCATTATCATTCATTTAATATGGTTAATTTTCATTTAATTTTTATTATCATATAGATTATATATTTATTGTTTAGTATTCACCTACATTCCCATATTATTCAATTGAATAGATAAATATTTATAATTTGTACATTAATTAGTTATATATGTTGAAATATAGGTTACTTATCCATTTTTATGTGTGAGTTTCCTTATAGATCATTATTCTATATAATTTTTATCCATTCTTTTCATATAATGGATTTTATTAGGCTTATTATGTGATGAGTGAGATCTGGAAATATATATCCCCTCGAGGTATAAAAAATTCTCTCAAGATGAATTAGTTTTATTTTATAGTATATTCCTTACCTGTTTATGTTTGATGTCTTGGTATAATGGATTGACAATATTTTTATGATATTTGAATTTATGAATTCCATCACTATAAGATTAGTTATTTATATCCTTTTGGTTTATTCATTTATATTTTTATTTTATATAAGGATATATTATTTTCATGTTATCATTTCTTCAGGTCTCATTTGATTATTTACACCTACCATATTATGTATGTCATGTTTATACTATGCTAGGTTCCATTATATTCTACCCCTAACTGAGCTTCTGAGCACACCACTTTACAATTTTCCCAATTCCCTGGGAATCCATGAAGACAATAATGTATGACATTTTGATTTTCAATGATAAATAATAATGTTTCAATGTATTTGGATTATATAAATTGAATTTTCAATAAAATGTAATGTTTATTTTTGTATTTTGATTCCTGATACTACTACACTGTTGAATATCATGTATGTTGATATATGGATTTATACCAATGTAGTAAAATGACCTCTCTCATTAGGTTATTATAGTTAGGATTGGTAATGATTTTATATGTGGATGTTTTTGGAAAAATAATGAAATATATTTAGAAGAACATACATAGAGAATAATACACTTTGAAAAAAACATAAAAAATTATATAAATTCTTATGGAATAAATATATCACACGAATTGAATTTATAATAAATATATAGGGATTATATAAAATGATTAATTATTCATTGTGTTATTCAAGATGTAGTAATGTACGTACATTAACATGGAAATGGAAACAAATTAATTGAATGAAAACTGTGTCAACACCTATAATAAATATAGATATTCACCTCTTGAGTATGTCAATGTAGAGAGTGTTGGCGGTAGGTTCACTATAATTATATTAGTCCTATTAAAACAGGTTATAATGAATAACCATTTCTATATGGAATAAACTACCAACCATAAAAAGCTATAATAAATTGGATTGTTTCATTAGGTTAAAAACTCTATATATTAATAAAATTACTAATCCATTAGTGGTGGAGTACTGGATCCAGACTTTAGATAATAAATTCCTCTATTTGGGATGTGGTGAATGGAATAAGGTTATTTATGAGCCAAAGTATGTATTTTCTTTGTAAATAAGTAATACTATAGTTGTATTAAAAATATCAATACGCATTGATTGATCTTATAAGAAAATATAAAGTTGCTGCCTATGGTAACAAGGCAAAGGAAATTGATATTATTTTTAAGAACATCTAGATTGATAGGTTTTAGGAAGACAAACTTTATATTTGATTATTTTATAGCTAGTATTAATGTTAAATAATGGTGCTGACTATTATGAGAAGTAATATACAAATAACATGAAGAATATTAAGTGTTCTGTAACTATATAATTGGGTGTTTACAAATCCAATACTTAAGATTCAACAAAATATAGTGGATGTAAGATGAATTCCAATAGAAATAAAAGAATAAATTTATTGGGAATAAATAAAGAATCAACTTACTATAAAACATTAAATTATAAGTTGAAATTAGTTTTTTGGATCATGTTGAGATATATTTTGATAACTTAAGTAGTGAAAATGATAAAACAGAAATAGGTTTTCTTGAATACATGTTGTTGAATGAGTTATAATATTTTCATGGGTACAAAACGAAATTAAACGTCAATAGAAGTAACATGATGTCATAAAATTATAATATAGATAAAGGAAAATTGGAGTATTTCAAAAAATAAGTAGTATATTTTGATAATATCATGAATTATAAACAAAAAGTGTCTGAGTAAAAGAAGATGTTTAAATACCACTATGAGAAACTTTCTCAAAGAAATATTGTGATTTCCAAGAAATAATAAATGTTTCTTGATGATCATAATGATTTGATGAATATTAGAGAATATAAAAACATGAATGTTGAGGTCAAAGATAAAATATCCCAATCCCGTGAAAATAATTGTCTAAAGAAGAAGGTTAATTATTCTCCAAATAAATCTCAGAATAAACTCATTACCCTTAAAATTCAAGGCTCTGAAACCAAATATGAACTACTTTATTCCAAGAAGACTAGTTTTTAATATTGTTTTATATCATATAATTAGTGGAATATCTCAATAATACAATTTCTTTTGAGAATAATATTGGTAAAATTTATAATAATAACTTAATAATAATATTTTGAACGGATGTTTCCTTAGTATGAGAGATTTAGGTACAGAAGGTACTGCCACTAAAATAGGATGTTTGTATAAAAATACTACTCATGATGTCTTAATATGTTATTAATAGAGAAGATACATGAATCATGGGGGATCAATTTGCAGAAATGAGTATTTTTTTTAAAGAAACCATACTTTCACCATGAATCCATTCAATATTACCACACAAAACATGTACGAATTCATAGAATAAATTTTTGGTAGATGTTATTTCTATGTTCATATTTTTTATGAATTAAAGATTAAAAATCACAATAAGATTACATAGGGTGTGAATGGGATGTGAATTCATATGGTGAGTTAATTAAGTACATTATTTGTTGAGTTTTCAATGAAATTATTTGAAAAAATAAAAAATATGATTATGGTAAAAATGAATTATTAATTATTTTTCCTGATCAATTTTTAATGGATAGATAAATGGAGATGACACAGTAAAATAGTTGTATTATGGGAAAGATAGTTATTTCACTCTAATAGATCTAATTAAAAGACATGTTTTCTAAAAGTGATGACCCGAGTATCCAATATAACATATGTAAAAATTGAAATTTAGTTGAAACTGGAATGAGGGATTGTATAATCATATTAATAGATTATTAATAATTGATGAAAATGATGGTGTAATAACACAATAATTAATTTTCCCATATGGTTACTTTTAAATTGATAATCCCACACAAGAAATTATTTGGAAGGAAGAAAATGACCATGAAACTTATGAATAATCATAATATAAAGAAATTATAAATAAATCTACCATTTTTGAGATTGAAAACAATGGAGGATCATAGTTTTTTGGAGACTCACATCCATGTGGTTTTAACTAACTATCCATAAGGTTTCTCTTTATTCCTAGGTTTCTTTTATTTACACTTATATATAGGGAAATAAAAGATATGAATTAACATGGGATCTAAATGAGTATTTGAGTAGTTGTACATCATGAAGTGGTGATAATCATGGAATGATACAACTCCAATGATAAATAATGATGTGAATCCCTAGAGGGTAGGATGCTATATGGAAGAATTATTCTGCACAAAATTCATTAATATAAATTTTGAAAGTGGAAAAATAAAAAATGTAAAAGATATAATATATTAATCAAACTTTTATACTCTTATTGTGATTATAATTATAATGTTCATAAAGGGGGAGTTATGGTTTATGGTTATGAAAATAAAAAGGTGGAGATATATATCTTTCACTAAAATATTTATAATATGTTTGGTGAAGATGAATGTCAGTTACACTTTTCAAGAAAATTTTGAGTATAAAACATTGAAAATGTGAAAGTTGATGTGGTATCATGTGTTGAAAAAATAATTTGATAATTTTGAGGTTAGAATTTATTCATTATTTTTTATACACCAGGTCATTCCAATTATACTTTGAGTTGAATCTATTTTCAATTATTTTTATGAAAAAAATTTCATCCTTCTCTAAAATATATATGATTAGGATGTGATTCTGATTGAACATGGGAGAAAACATGGTTTCGAAAAACATTGAAGTTGATAGGTCATTCCATAATATTATTTTTCATTTATTTTCGAGAAGGTTGAGATGAAAAAATAACACATATTTACATATTAATTGGGAGGTATTGTCAACAAACACAATGTGGAGAATGAAGTGTCCGAGAATGGATTATATTCATTATCAATAAGGAATAATACCATTATGATAAAGCTATCAATATATGATTATTGATGTAAGAAGAAAATAAAAAATTACGTTATATGCTATGTAGGAAAAATAAATTGATTTTGTTTCTAATCACATATTTTTAGATTGGTTCTTAAATAAAAACCATTATATCCGGTGATTGTTGAGATGGTATTAATGTTAGATACTTGTGAAGTTGATTATGGGAATAAATCTATCTAAAACATAATAAATTTTATGTGTTCTGTAACTAAAAATAATGGAAACTAAATAGATATTTGTTATAAGAGTATCATCTAATGGAGATAAAAATAAACCATCATTTGGTGATTTAGTATAAATTTCTCTATATTCCATTGTAAACAAAACATGGATGATGTTTAGGGATGTTTAAACAGTGTCATTTAGAGTGTGTAGAGAATTAGTAGAATTTGAATAAGAAATAGAGTTTATGTGCATGTGATTTATTAAGAATAACCATTGATGTGTTTTTTGAAACATCTTTTATTGGATAATGATTAGTGTCACCATAGTTTTTATAATACTATAAAATTATACTAAGAGTATTGAAAAACTATTACCAGCCAAAGTTGGCCACCAGACCAGCCTAGTACCAAGGGTACTTGATGAGATTAAAGGCATCTCCAGCATGGTGGATTATGGAGATGATCTTGGAGGATTAATAGTACCAGTGTTGGTTGGAATTGGAATGAGGATAAGGGGAACCATGGGGTGATTTAGAGTCATAACAACCATGTGGGGTGGCATGATGGAGGGTTAGAGGGTAGTGGCTCCAATAGATTATCACATCAGTAGAAGGAGAGTGATAATTTATTATATATAACACTCAAAAAAATTCCTCTAATGTGGTATTCGATTTTATATTTCCTCTATCGAAACATAAAAACTACATTCTACATTAGTAAAATAATATAATTGTAACCATCTTCACCATGTAGTATATAAGGTATTATCAATAAATGTACTGGATTCATATATCATCTTTCTTGTTCATCCAGAGATGTTCTATTGAATTTAATGTGAACTACCATTGACCCATAAAGATGAACATTGTACTTATTAAATATGTGAAGGATTCGAGATAAATTATTTATGTTATTCAGATGATAAATATGACAATATTTTAATGGATACTTTTAAAATAGTAGTGAACACCCACAATATCTTCATTAAAAATGGGTTCGAGGTTATAAAATCTATTTTTTCATGTAGAGATAATTTGAGTCTAAATCCATTAGAATGAAATCCCAATTTCTTTATAGAATACCATGATTTTTCTGATTGAATGACATCATGAAGATGAGAAGATCAATTGAGGTAGTTTGAGGTAATGAAATTAAGTTAATTGATTTTTCCTATAATTACCAATGGTAACACGATTTACATACAACATGATTGTGAGGAATAATAGAGTGGAGGGAAAAGTTTTAGGAAGAGTGAAATCCATTTATTTATATGGGTATTTCTAAAGAGGTTGTTCTATCAGAACTCATAGAAGAGATATATGGAATCCATGTAGAGTATTTCACTCGAATGATGAAATTATCATTAATTGAGTAACTCTATGTGAAATAAATATATTTTGTGTATTTGAAAGATCCAGAAACTCATAAGTAACACTTAAATGATAATTCCATCAAAGTTATTTTTCATGAATGAATATGAAACTATTACAGGCTTATGGAAATATTATTACATTCACGAAGTAATCATGTGTCTTCACAATGAATACATAGTAAGAATAATTTGTGACAATCTACCTTGAATGATTTAGTTGTGTGATGTAATAAGAAACAAATTGTGATAACCCATGAAAATAGTTAAGTTTTCATGACATTTATTCAATGAATATTAAATTTAGTGAGATTATTTTAAAAAGAATAAATGTTGAGAATCGAAAGAATTAGTGATAAACAAGTAGATACTTATAGGAAGTATTGGTTAAAAATATTTATCTGGAAGAAATTTAATAAGAATTTCCAAAGGAAATAAAGAAAACCTATTCTATAATTCAATAAAAAACTAAATCATTTCGAGAATAGATTACAGTTCATGGTAGTGTGAAGAAATATATTGGAATTATTGAAAATATCAAATCAACCACATTGTTTCAAGGTGGTTACATTCCAAATATTGAATTACTTGATTGAAGTTAAAAAATACATAAAATAGAGGACTGGGTGTTAAAAATAATGGATAAAATTCCTTACATTATATAAGGTTCAAAATATAGGTTTTATGAAGTAAAAAATAATACTATGTTTTTTATTTCTATTATTACAAAAGATCACTTAAAAATATGTAAAGAATATCATGTTAATCATTTTTATTATTCTGAGAGTACAAAAACAACTTTCACGAGGCTAGGGTTTCTTATAAACTTGCATTAAAATAATTGAGTTTGTGATAACACATAGTTATGATGATCTAGAAACCGTATGGAGCAATATATATATATATATATATATCAATATTTTCTAAAGAAACAATGAGAAAATATTACTTATTTTTTTGGTTTAAACATTTTTGTAATAGGCAAAGAGAAGTTGTAGTTTCTAGTTGGAATTTGGAAGGTGCATATTGCAACTCTATGAAAATAGGATCTAGAATGTTATTAGTGTAACCACATCCAATTGTAATAGAGAATATGTGACTGGGAGTTTAACCAACCACAAGAGTAAGAAGTGGAGAAATATAATATAAAGGCAGAAATTGAGAAGATCAAATATAAAAATCCAGATACGTTTGAGAAGTTTGTTTATTACCTGATCAAAGTTGAATAATAAAACTGGTTTATTGATAGTTTAAGAAGGAAAGTGAAATTTCCATTAAAACATATCAAAGATCGATAAGAGGAATTTTTTAGCCTGTGATTAAAAGATAAAGACCAGGACGTTATTTTAACTCCAGGCATGACATCAGGAATGTAGGTCACACATGTGATAAAAAAAGTTAATGTGGAGCGTAATTTTATAAAGAAACTGGAGAAGTATTATTAGTATATGAAAAAATAATATCCAAACAAAAATTCATTTTTGGGGATAGATTGTAAGTAAAATCTAGTGATAGATAATATGATATCATAAGCATCCACTCTATGGTTATTGTTTGATTTGGGAATGAATTGGAATATCCATTAAACACATGTGAAAACCAATGCTATAAATATTACACAAAATAGTGCACTCCTATTGAAGGGACAAAGAAAAATTGAGGTTCCTAAGAAGAGTTTAATGTTCTATGGATGCTTTTCATGGTCACTGTTTCTAGTGTAGAGGTTTTTGATATATGAAGATATATATCCCATAAAAAATTCAATGAAATATTCTAAACCACATAGAACGTGTTCATAAAAAGAAGATAAAGGCATCATCAAGTGGGATGAGGGAAAAAATGTAGCTTTTAATGACGAACATGGTCCATCTTACTCTAAATAATATCAATAATGTTAATCAACACTGAGTGTAAATGAAAATACACAGATTATTAAGGTAATAGATAAGTAGTAAGTGGTTAAAGGTATTTACAAGAAATTAATAAACCATACTAGTTCATGGACCATTGATTGTTGATATATATCCTACACAATCTTGAATAAATATCTTTTCACAATAATGAAGAATGACAATGGAGGTGTCCATAAATAATTTTTTTGATGAACTAAATATAATTGGCTCCTAAAAATTGAAATTTTGCGGAATATATATGATATGAGAAAATTTGTTGTTTTTTAATGGTCTCAGTCAAAAAAATTACTGTCAATCAACTATGTCCCTTTTGGAATATAAAAATATTTACCAATAAGTTGTTTGTATTCAATGGATGAGATAGTGAAATAGGGGTTCAATGAAATAATAGAAAAGTAATTCTCTATATTCTCAGTGAAGAAGAATAAATTAACTTTTTATCTAATGAATAAAAGAATATGTTACATTATAAACATTTTTTTTTTTTGAAACAGATATCATGGGAAGATATGGTGAGATGTGTTTCTGCTCGACATCTCCCTAAGTCATCACATGATTATAAAAACACATTTGATGCTTTTTAATAAGGGGGTATTTCTCTAAATAATTACAAAGAAAAAGAATGAATGTTAAAAATTGTGTTGTAATTGGTTCACATTGATGTTTGAAGACCTATATTAACACGATATGTTGATTCTAAAAGATATTACGTCCTCAACATTGATGATTATAGTGTAAGAGAATGGATATTCATAATTAACAAAAATTATAAGGTATTTAGATTTTGTATGATCCTGATCCTTTTTGAAAATGTATCATCCTCTCCTTTTCGGTAATCATTTTCCTTATTTTGAGTATCTCTTGTTTGGGTTTATCATTGGGATGCTATCAGGTGAAGTTGGAGTTTTTTTGAGGTTTTTTTGGTGGTGCACATTTAGCACATGGTTTTCCCAGACTGTATGCCCTACCCTAGAAAACGTTGAAACCCTAGGAAGAGGGGGTTTCATGGTTAATGTATGTTTTTTCAAACTCTGTGAAATATTATTAGTAACCATGAGACTTCTAATTAGAGGTTCATAGACCGTAACATGTTTAGAGAAAACCAAGCATTCTGTATAGGAAACCATGCACATGGAGAATAAAACCCTAAAAAATATTTATAAAATTCCAGAACCCTAGACTTATATCCATACACACATTGGATTGTACATAACACATTTTCCATCAAATTTTGAGGCATGTCGATAGATTCCATGGGATTTTGATCTTTGTTCTTAGTGAATTGACGATATTAATGATGGATCTGTACCTCTCCTTGTGATAAATATATTCCTATGTTTTTTACTCAATATCTCAACTATATTTCCATAAAAAGTGGATTTTTTTATTTTCTTATAAAAAGGGATTAGATGTTGGTTATGTTATATCTATACTTTTTTTATTGAGGAACTAGGTTTTGATTCTAGATCTCATTTTTATCCTTGTTCTTGATTATTCCACTACAATTTAGAGATTTCTGATTTAGATATTGCTCATCAATGTCTATGAGGTAGGTAGTAAGAATTTAAAATACCATATTCTTGATTATAATTGGGTGTATGGAATTGGGAAATAGAAATTTCCATGTTTGTAAATTAAATCAGGATATGGCTTAATTAATTGGTTAATTACGTAATGGAAATAAGTTATTATGAAATTGGTGTGATTTTGGGAATTTGGAATTTTTCAATTAAATGGGATTGTTTAATTGGTAAATGTTTGATATATGGAATTTATTTATAGTGGGAATTAATGGGTGTTTTTATTTACCTTTAAGGGATAATAGATTATGTGAATAAATATTGATAGAATATTTAATGGTTAATTGTTCATATTATTCCATGTGAGTAATGTAAAGAATTATATTTTTTTGATAAATTGAAATGGTATACCCTGTTTTGATGTGTTTATGAGAGGGTTAATGATTATTAACCTTATTAAACATGATATATGTGATATATATGATTGATTGATAAACGAGGTGTGGGAGACATATTAATTCCCTAAATACCCATGGGCTGTTAGTCTTGATGTTCTTGGCCAAAATTATTCCATTTGAATATTATTGTATGAGACAGGGATGGATGCTCCAAATACCCAAGAGGTGTTGTCTAGCGAATGATTCCCCAAATACAAATGGGTTAATAGACAAGAAATCATACACCCATGAATTTTGAATTGAATAATGTCTCCAAGTGGTTGTTCTATGTAGTTAAATGAAATGGATAATAAAAAACCCTGTTATAATTATTTATATTTACCAATGTGATATGGTTCAGAGTCTAAAATGGTCCATAATAGGTATTTATTGTTCAGGTGTCATCATGAGCTTGGGTGTTTCATATGGTTAATTAAATAATAATAAAATGTAATAATTATTTACTTTATTATACCTTATTCTTTTTAAAACTGTATAAACTGTTATAGAATGGATATTGTTTTAGGCACCATTGGTGGTGTCCAACTAAGTTGTAATCACAACCAACTCAGGCTTCCTAATCGGTACATGAATAATATTCATGTTATCCAGATAGGATAAGGGAAAGTGATCTATGTTTCATGGTTGTGTTAGGATAGGGCATAGATAATGTTACTAGACTTGGTGTATGGACTGACAGGGGACTTCTAGTTTCTTTATATTAATTTTTCATTATACACTTGACACTAATTGTGGAATGACATATATACTATTTAGTTTTGGATATTTTAATCTTGTTTTGGTCATCATGTGACATCGATATTATTCAAGGTATGGTAATTTCCATTTGGTTATTTTTTATTTATTTCTAATGTTGTGATACTTTAATAAAGAGGGTATAGTCTCCCCATGTAATATATTATACCCTCGCCACTAGCTGGAAGACTCTAGAATACAAGGAGGCATGCTTGATAAGATGTAACAGACTAACGTGGGGAATTGATATGTGGCACCATGGTTAGGATGTTAAAATTTTATATCATAGGAAGATTTATTTTATTTTATTTTCCTCACTTTTTGGAAAAGGTACAAAATAGACTAGGAATAGTCAGTTCTTGGTCATGTTCTCGTTCATGTGAGTAGCTAACCACATAAGATGGAAACCAAAATTTTATATGGTTATGATTTTTGTTATTGATTCATATTGTTATAGTTGGATGTTATTTCACAACAATTGATTCACATTTCTATGATGTGATTATTATTTTTTAGATTTTCTAAAAGTTGGATTTTTTTCCTTCACGGAATAAGATTTGAGTATGCCGGAATCGTTCTAGGAACTAAAGAATTATTGTAACCTGCATAATTATTTTAAATTTATGAGAAAATAATTTTCTTGTAAATTTGTTGAAATTGAAATTATTTTCATTTATAGTGTAATTGAACTGAAAGAACATGACTAATATGAAAATGTCAAATTTTAAATGGTTAAAAATGTGGAAAGTTAAAATGGATAAATGGGTATATAATGAGAAAATTAAATTGTGAAAAATATTTGTATGTATTATTAACCATGAAATTGATGTATGATGGTTACAGGTAGTGATAGTGCATTGATTTTAACCATGTGGAATGGTATGGGCGATGACTTGTTGTGGATTTATGTGAATTAATTTAAATGTGATGATAATGTTATGAAATGTGTCCTCAGAAATGTTTTTGGAATTGTATAGATATTAATCCAGAAATAATCATGTTGATAAGAAGGTAAGATTATACAAATGGAAAGAATCATCTAATAGTGGAACCTAAGGCACCAATACTGCCATGTGAGGGAGATAGAGAGAAGATATGCGGGAAATTTTTAGGAATCATATAGTTTATGGAAAGAGACCTAGGATGGGTTATTAAAATTATGTTAGACCTAGCTTATGAGTTCTAGTTATAGAACCCTTTTACCATTAATATAGAGATTAGACTCAAGGATGTTGGATTCTAGATTGATTCTATCATGAAAATAATTGACCACATGGAGACTCCTACTAAGAAGAGAGTCAAATTGGCTTCTTATATGTTATGTGGTTAGGTGAATTGTTGGTGGGACTTCAAGAATCAGGATGGAAAGTTGGGGAATATGACGTGGAAGAAAATTCCTGATATTTTCTTCGAGAACTATTACCTGAGAAGCTCCGGATAGAGAGGGTACTAGAGTTCATGTGGTTGACCTAGGGGAGCATGTCCGTGATGGACAATGCATGACGATTTACATGCTTTGTTATAGTTTTGGTAGGGGATGAGGCTACTGAGGAAAAAAAATTTGGGATGGGATTAAATTTCAAATTATGTCCCAGATCTGCATCTTCAGGATGAAGTTGTTTTCAATGGCAGTAGTTCACGCAATCAAATATTAGGGGAACCTGAAGGAGGCTTCCAGACAGGAAAAATGCAATTTTTTTCTAGATAAATAAAACATATGTATTCCAATATTAAGAAGAAAAACTTTGAGTATTTTAACCTGAGTAGTGGAGGGTAGAGTGGCCATGTGGATGGGTATGTTACATAGATAATGCCTCAAGTAATCTTCCACTAGGGTGGTAGGCCACGTCACTTTCGTAGACATTATCCAAAATCATTAGTAGAATGTAAAGCGTGTGAAATGACAACACATCTATAAAAGTTCTATAGGAACCCCCAACAGATGGGTAGTGATAGAGAATCTATATAGAATCAGTGTATAGGAAGGATATCTTTTACACTATTCCATTCTTTAGTTATAGTTCAACTGGACCTAGAGGATGAGGTAGTGGACATGTTACTTCTTAGTAAGAGAAATCATATTTACAGAGTAGTGTAGCTCAAGGGACATAGACTATATCATAGGGATGAGGGGAAGGAATTTTTCATGTAGTTCAGCCTAAAATTGAGGATAGATAAGCTAGAATATCAAAAGTTATAGGTACTATTATTATTTATCATATTCTTGTTAGTGACTATTTTTTATTGTTGCCTTTCATTCTTTTATATATACATAACTTTTTAATAGTTTGAGACTAGTAGTGGAGTTTTCTAGTGGGTTTATGAATATGCATACCCCTTTGGGAGTTTGTTTGAGATATATATTCTAGATAAAGGGTTGTATCTAGAGGTAGGGGAGTATTGTTATCCTTGGGCTCTATATATACATAACATGTAAGGATTCAACATGATTTTCAGTATGGACTGGTCAATAAAAACTGAACCCACAAAGATTGTACGATCAGATAATGATATTTAAATCTATTAAGGGTAAAAATTATAGGCATAGTGGAGAGTGGGATATATAATTGGACCATATAGGGACAATTCATCAATATCTATTGAAGATTACAGCCCATGTTTTTTGTATTTTGCTGGATTATGGGGATTTTGAAGCAAGTTTCCCGTCCATCCATTGTAGACCACTTCCATGATTTGTTTCTTAATGATTTCTCTAGAAATCCACTTTATATGTATGTGGAGTTTAATATTGATCATAATCTTGGAGATGAGTTTTCTTCCATCACACCTTACGTAATAGAATCAATAGGGCCATAGAAGCATTAGACTCATTTGAAAGAGTTGATGGATAAGAGGGTTTTTCTGTCTGAGTATGTCGCCTCAATGTTGTCCATTTTTTCCTAAGGGGACTAATGGGACTTTGAGAATATGTGTTGATTAACCAAGGTTGAATCATATTACTTTTAGGAATAGATATTCTCCTCCACATATTGTTGAATTATGTGGTAAACTCAGGATTCATTTCCAGTAGTGGACTATGATAGTCATTTCAATGATTTGAGATGCTTCGTTATGATGTTGACTAGAGGTGAAGCATCCATAGAAAAAACTCTTCAATGATGATATGAGACATGATAGAAGGTCCCGGGTGAATTTCATTCGTCTGAAAAGGTTTTTTGATGTGGTGTACCAAGCCCTTATCTCAGTAGGGAAGATGAAGGGAGATTCTGGTAGTGAAATTGTGGTGCTAGCTGTGCTGGTATGTGGTGCGGCCTCCGTTAGTCGGAAGCGCCATTTTTGAAGTATTATATACTATGGAGACACATAGAGTAGTCATAATATGGTTTCATCTTCTCAGGGTGGTGATCATTTATTTTGATATCATTGTGGAAGGATGAGGCACAAGCGTGACATGTGTCTTAGACCACCTATAAGGCCCCAACCTTAAACCTTACTTAATCATGAGTTATTACAAGATTACACATTGAGGATCTTTTCAGGTTTAGAGTTTTAGAGAATTATATCATGAAACTTGCATTACATTCCACATTTAAACAAAGTGGTCACATAAAAGACAATATTAATTCTTCCCATCAACGGAAACATATTTAAAATAAAACACGGATTCCTTCTTGACACATCCTTGACACTGTCATCACATCATGTACCTTTCCCTTGACCTGTGAAAAACATTTCAAAAACTTGGGATGATCATAAAGAGCTCAGTAAGGGTTATAAAAATATGGAAAGGGAACATGAGTTCATATATACATAAGAATGAAATCATACTTTACCCATAAAACATAGGCACTTTAACATACATCATCAAACCATGAATAAATCATAGAAATCATAAGACATAAAGGTAACTTGAGGCATTCATAACATTATTACGTAGGGAGTAACCCTCTTGGTTACGTTTGGAATACCCATCATAATATATTCCCTAAATCTCTTCGGAGAAACCATAACGTTTCACTCCTTCGCGTTACCCAATGCATTGGAGAGCTATATCGGGCTCACCCGCCCTTAGTTTATCACAGAACCACCCGTTTTCATAATAATGCCCAAGAACCATAACATTAATGTATCACATAAAACATGCATAAAGGAAACATAACATTTCCACATTTCAATCACAATATAACATTTTAGTATATTGAAATAATGAATCCATTCAAAAAGAAACAATTTTCAAAACCATTTAAAACATTTAATAAATAGATTTTTGAATCAAAGTGTCCCATACCACCTTGAAGCTTAAAATTTTAAACCATTAATATCCATATAAATAAATCCTTAAAACCATTTTGAAAACATGGATATTAATAATAACAAATAATTAAAACATTTAAAACGATATTTTGGTTAAAGGGGTTTTACCAAAATTAGGGACACTTGAATACAATAATTGAAGAATAACATTTAGTTAGAACTTTATAATATCATGAGAATAAATGGATTCATGATATAATACTCCAAAGGACAGTATATACACCATATAAGAGTGAATTGGTGCATAACAACAATGAACCCTCAATAGAAATGTCAAATGTGATGAAATCCCTTATAAAGAAGGTATCCTTAAATTAAGGACAAATCAATCTCAAAAATATGTGTGAAAAATATAAACACACCCAATATAAGTGGATATTAAGTGTAAAACAATAAAATTTCATTCACACATATTCAATGGATGACATATTCAATGACTACATGTTGAACCCAAAGAAATCGAAATTGGGTTAAAAAGTTCCCTTGACAGCCTAACGGCATCACATCAAAATGAGTTGATGAGAGATGAAAAGTGTATCTCATTACTTGGACATAAAATTTACATCAATAAGGATATATGAGAACATATCCCAACATAAAAATATGTAAATTAAAAGACCCAACAAAATAAGTCTTTTAAAAAAGAGGAGGGTGAAAGGTTCCCTTACCGACTTGGGTATCATTCAAAACATACACCCCATGAAATAAGGACAATAGATCATTGATGTAAATACTCATAAACGAAAGTATATTACACAAAGAGTAGAATAATTGGCAGTACATACACCACTCAATGGAATTTTTGGCAAATGTAGCATAAATCTCACGGGAATAAAAGTGAGATGAAAAATCCCTTATGAAAACTCGGCAACCTAACGGCGCCACATAAAACTTCTGAATATGGATTGATGAGATCAAATAGGGTATCTCATTACATTACAATAAAATGAATAGCAAGATGAATATAAAAGAACATCCCCCAACATTACAAAGTGGAGCTTAAAATAAGTGACATAAAGGAGAGTACTTAAAAAGAAAGAGAGAGGTTAGATCTCTTACGAAAGTTCGGCAGCCTAACGGCGCCACTCAAAACTTCCAAAATGGATTGATGAGAGAGAATAGGGTCTCTCATCACATGAACATAAAAATTACAGTAAGTGTAATATAACAGATCATCCCAATAACAAGAAATATGAGCTTTAAAAGGAATGACATAAAAGTGTGTACTTAAAAAGAAAGAGAGGAGTAGGATCCCTTACCTCGGGTCCGACTTGACTCGATCGTTCTTTAATATCCTGAATAATAAACTTGAGTTAATTTCTACTTCCTTAAGAACCTTTTTCAAGTTCATTATTCCTTTTATATCACTTATTACCATGTCATAAACATTATGTAATCATTTAAGTTAATAATATTTGTTTTGCCGATATTTGGTTCTTAATTCGAAAGTGGACTTCTTACAATTACATGTTGTTCATGTGGCCAAATGTTTATTATATACAGAATTTTATTAATGATGTAGATATCATATATTTCATATATATCCAGTACATTCATGCATTTATAACATTACATAATCATTTAGTGGTAAGAAATGAAATGCACCGTTCATGGAGACGGTAAGCCGTACGTACGCATGAACGCTACTTTCATTTCTATTTTGTATTTTATATAATGGAATAATAATGATATAAAGGTATATTATAATTCCAGTATAATATCATATATAATATCATAGTTCCATCCTTTATACATCCCACATATGGTATATAACGAATCAAATCACTTTGAGGGTGCGGTAGTCCGCACTTCCTTAAATGAAGATATCGCGTTTACCGATAATGGTAACCATAAATGAATGCCCAAAATAAAAAAAACGGAAGCTTAAGGAAAAAATAAACATATCTTATATCATATATAAAAATAGTGACATTATAATGGCCACCTTTGAAGGTGTTAAATGAGTATTGAACAATCATCGTTTCGGGAGGCAGAATTTTTCCATCCACGGAAACCGTATGTTCTTTAACCATTTGATGTAGTTGTGTGAGAGTGTAGCTCGAATAAATCTTATAACAACATCCTAGTATATTGAAGATACTGGTGTTGTTACAAAAGATGTAAATTAAAATAGTTTAGGGGGTTGGAGAAGCAAAATAAAACAAATGAACAAGAGAGAATGAATTACCTTTAAAAGTGTAACTCCTTTCGATATGAGCCTAAAGGCTTCCTTTGAAAGGATTCTGCCCAAAGGGAATTCTATTGGATGCAGAGAGGGCTGTGGAGAGAGTAAATGGGTAGGGGTTGGCCGAGACAATGGCTTTAGGAGTGTGTGAAATGAGGAAGAGGTGGGGGCCTTTTATAAGAGGAGAGGAGGGGCACTTTTGGAAAGTAAGAAATATTACTTTATTTGAAAATGCGTTTCAGTTTTAAAAGGTCCGAAATTGATATAATTCATGGATAAGGTGATGAGGGTTAGAAATCCACCCATCCAATATGTTTTGGAAATGTGTAGGTCGTATATTTTACATTATTTACTCATTTTATTTAAATCGTTAGATAATGATGTCATCGCTACATCATTATGATGTCATAAATAATTTATTTTATTTAATGTCTAAAAATTATAAACAAATTACTATGATGTAGGAAATATTTTTAGCTTTCCAATTACTATTTATAATAAAATATCTGACTTGTATAACCCCACTTAAAAATTGTTTTAGTAAAACATATCATGTATGTGTCATTTTTACTTTTACATTAAATAAAAAGTTATTTATGTCATTTCCCAACCAATGTGTCTCCATGGGGTCCCCATGTTGACCCATGGCTTTTCTTGGTCGGCCATTACACATACAAGGAGGTTATGACATGTGTCAAGTTCATTTCATATTATTAAAACATTATTTTTACCTTAAACTACACTAATTACCTCTAATCGCGATTAAAAAATTAATAAGTTACTATTCACCAAAAAATTATTTTTATCCCGTTGAACCACATTTTACTTATTAATGAAAACCATGTATGTAGGATTTGTGAAATTCAAAACACAAAGATGACAAAATTTCATTTAAACGGAAAAATCAGTTTTTATAAGTACCACTTAGTGGTGTAACTATTCATCAAAAATTGATGTTTTTCAGAAAAATACAAAAAATTAACCCTAAGCTATATTTGATATTCAGAATTCAAAAATGAAGTCTATTTTAAAAAATTCAAAACATATAATTCACATTAATTAAGTTAATAATTAATTCCCGCTGTCAGAGCAAATAGCGTGTTTTTATGAATCAATAAGTATCAAAAGATTGACACTGGTTTAAGTCTGATTTCAATGTGAAATTATTTCCAACGACCACTATTGGATTTAATGGTAAAAATATATTCTAATTTCAATTTAAAACCAATTCAAAAGATAATATAATCATATAAATAAATTATATTAAAAAGAGGTTTTGAATTAAAATACAACATTTTATAGTATTCATTAAAAAATGAACTTTATCGGAAAGATACCAAAAATTTACACAAAGTAAATTTTGATGTCCCGATTCTCAAGAAGAGTTTTATTTGGTCCAATAGAATGTATAAGAGTGAAAAAAACTATATTTAATGACGGTTCACCAACAAAAGGCGATAAGTGAACCTTTAGTGAGAACTGGGGCATATACGCCTTAAATTGAATTCTTTCCGTATTTTAAGCCTCTATCCTTTATTGGATAAATGTAAAAACATTTAAAAACATATATAATCATATTTTAGTTATTTGTATCCATTCCCGCCATTACAACGACTAAATGTTAACTACCATTTAAAATAATATTATTTTATTATTAGAGTGCAACGTAAGATTTCAATGAAACTCTTTGTTGTGTATCAGGTACGCTATCGAACATAGAAACCCTTTAAGGTAATATTAATACTTTATTCAGAAATATGGATAAATATGAAAATATCATATTCTTTATTTACCTGGGTTGTTACATCCTTCCCCCCTTTTGGGAATTGCGTCCTCGCAATTTTAAAATTGGGCTTGGTAAAATCCTTGAAAGTCCCACATCGGAACAAGAGTCGGTAAAACAATCACTTTAAAATAAATGAAGATAAGTACAGAGGTCACCTGAGTTAACCCATACTAGGATTCCATGTAGAAAAACATGGACATGGAAGAAAAATCAAAGGGCCATGTTCTTGAGGGAGAGTGATAGAAAACATGTCTAGGAGAAAGTTAACAATGAGAAAATCACAAACTTGTGATGGGTTATACGGTATTCGATTCCCCAGTAGGAAAAGTTAATAGACAACATTTTTATTTTAAGTTACTTTTTATTGAGGAATTTATTCATAAGGAAACATAATCACTTATCATGTTGACTTTCAACTTTTACTAGATTCCTTAATCAAACTCATATTTTTTCCAAAAGACGAGTATTTAAGGAGACTTGTTCGCATTAAGAGTACTATAATCAACTTCTAGAGAATCACCTAATCCACAAAAGAGAACTATATAAAACCCATTTCTTTAGGCTTTAACCAAAACCAAAACCAAAAAGGTTAGTACAAGGTCAGATAATCTAGAAAAGGATAACCCATTAAAATGAAAATCCATGCTTAATCTCCAAAATTTGTCCAAAAAAACCCAAAGTTCAATGAGGACCATCCGATAAAAAATTTGTCCATAAAATTCTTCAAAGTAAACCAATATAATATTGAAACCCAAATATTTGAAGGATTTAGTCACATAGTCTTCCAAGTTAAATCATAACATTTATCTCCAAACAACATCAGTTGCTCCAAAAGTCTCGTATTGAAAAGTAATTAACCTAATCACATATCCTCCATGATAGGTTAATAATTTTCATAAATAACCCAAAATCAACTTACTCCTAATTCATAAAATCATATAACTAAAAAGAACTAGTCAAACTAACCAGGGACTTCACGTAGTCCAGTGGTAGGCGATAAATACCAGTCGCACTTTGGTTGTGGGTTCGATTCCCGCAGCTTTGTCCGACGCGACGGGTAGTCACACGGTCTGTGTGTTGTCCTTTTTCCAAAACTATATAATTCTTAAATCAATTCCTCAAAAAGGGATAAAATCTTCAAAAATAACCATAACATAATTTAACCTCAATTTTATCTCATGCCTTTCACTTCAATCATAACATATCGTAACCCATAATTACCTCAAAAGTAAGGATCATATAAACCCAAAAGATTCTTTATAACTATGTCCACAAAAGAAAAGATAACTATTACTTGAATAAAATTTTCCTATATTAAACATCAGGGTTACACATAATATAAAAAGTCTTCTAATGTAACCCCATCATCAAAAGAGACTTAATACTCTTAAGAATTTCACCATAAATCTTGAAGCCCTTATATGTTGACATCTTACTCATTCAACATTCTTCATGATCCATTATCCACTCCTTTCCAACTTATTCCGAAATACCTCTTTCCTACAAACAAAATCATGAATCATATCCTAAGATTCCAAAATAGGAAAACAATAGTCATGAAATAGTATATACCTTTGATTGGTCATTGTCAGTTTCTTCATCCTCAATCGGAATGGCATTAGGTATTGGTAAATGAATATTGGTACGCTCTTGGTGACCCCATTCACGAAACTTCTTCATAGGACATGTGTTTGCATAATGACCATGCACACCACATTTAAAACATTCAATTGATCCCTCAGAAAAAAATTCTTTCCCTTTCCTTGAGTCAACTGGATGCTTCCTTTTTCCATGGCAGGTTCATGCTTTATGACCTTCATTTCCACATCTATAGCATATTTCGGTCCCATTGAAACATTTTCCTAGGTGTTTCTTTCCACATCTTTGACACATAGGTTTTTGAACACACTTACCTTTATGATTATTACCTGTACTTCCGTAGGGATTTGTTTCTTGCATATATGATGCCTTAGAGAAATCTCCAAGGTTTAGGTGGTCAATCATGACTCCAGATAGTTGGTTGAGGATAATCACAAGAGTTCTTATTGCAGCTCCCATATCATTCAGTTGCTTGCTCAAAAAACTGTCACAGTTTCCTTCACATCCACTGTTACTTTGGTGCCTGCTAGATCCAGCAATTTACTAAAACCAAAAAGGTCAGTGTGAGTATATCAACAAAACCATCATGTACTAATGAGGAAGATAAACACTAAGATATACTTACTCATTCATTTTATCTAAAACTAGGACTCTTTCTGAAATCCTAACCATTATGGTAATGTCACTTGTGCTTAGAGAATACCCTAACCTCTAAAGTTATCTAAAACGAACTTTGATACCAACTATAAGGCCCCAGCCTTAAACCTTACTTAATCTTGAGTTATTACAAGATTACACATTGAGGATCTTTTCAGGTTTAGAGTTTTAGAGAATTAGATCATGAAACTTGAATTACATTCCACATTTAAACAAAGTGGTCACATAAAAGACAATATTCATTCTTCCCATCAATGGAAACATATTTAAAATAAAACACGGATTCCTTCTTGACACATCCTTGACACTATCATCACACCACGTACCTTTCCCTTGAACTGTGAAAAACATTTCAAAAACTTGGGATGAGCATACAAAGCTCAGTGAGGGTTATAAAAATATGGAAAGGGAACATGATTTCATATATACATAAGAATGAAATCATACTTTACCCATAAAACATAGGCACTTTAACATACATCATCAAACCAAGAGTAGATCATAGAAATCATAAGACATAAAGGTAACTTGAGGCATTCATAACATTCTTACGTAGGGAGTAACCCTCTTGGTTACGTTTGGAATACCCATCACAGTATATTCCCTAAATCTCTTCGGAGAAACCTTAACGTTTCACTCCTTCGCGTTACCCAATGCATTGGAGAGTTATATCAGGCTCACCCGCCCTTAGTTTATCAGGGAACCACCCATTTTCATAATAATGCCCAATAACCATAACATAAATGTATCACATAAAACATGCATAAAGGAAACATAACATTTCCACATTTCAATCACAATATAACATTTTAGTATATTGAAATAATGAATACATTAAAAAAGAAACCATTTCCAAAACCAATTAAAACATTTAACAAATAGATTTTTGAATCAAAGTGTCCCATACCACCTTGAAGCGTAAAATTTCAATCCATTAATATCCATATAAATAAATCCTTGAAACCTTTTTGAAAACATGTATATTAATAAGAACAAATAATTAAAACATTTAAAACGATATTTTGGTTAAAGGGGTTTTACCAAAATTAGAGACACTTGAATACAATAATTGAAGAATAACATTTAGTTAGAACTTTATAATATCATGAGAATAAATGGATTCATGATATAATACTCCAAAGTACAGTATATACACCATATAAGAGTTAATTGGTGCATAACAACAATGAACCCTCAATAGAAATGTCAAATGTGATGAAATCCCTTATAAAGAAGGTATCCTTAAATTAAGGACAAATCAATCTCAAAAATATGAGTGAAAAATATAAATACACACAATATAAGTGGATATTATGTGTAAAAAAATAAAATGTCATTCACACATATTCAATGGATGACATATTCAATGACTACATGTTGAACCCAAAAAAATCGAAATTGGGTTAAAAAGTTCCCTTGACAGCCTAACGACATCACATCAAAATGAGTTGATGAGAGATAAAAAGTGTATCTCATCAGTTGGACATAAAATTTACATCAATAAGGAAATATGAGAATATATCCCAACATAAAAATATGTATATTAAAAGACCCAACAAAAGAAGTCTTTTAAAAAAGAGGAGGGTGAAAGGTTCCCTTACTGACTTAGGTATCTTTCAAAACATACACCCCATGAAAGAAGGACAATAGATCATTGATGTAAATACTCATAAACGAAAGTATATTACACAGAGAGTAGAATAATGGGTAGTACATACACCACTCAATGGAATTTGTGGCAAATGTATCATAAATCTCATGGGAATAAAAGTGAGATGAAAAATCCCTTACGAAAACTCGGCAGCCTAACGACGCCACATAAAACTTCCGAATATGGATTGATGAGATAAAATAGGGTATCTCATCACATTAAAATAAAATTTACAGGAACAGGAATATAAAAGAACATCCCCCAACATTACAAAGAGGAGCTTAAAAGAAGTGACATAAAGGAGAGTACATAAAAAGAAAGAGAGAGGTTAGATCTCTTACGAATGTTCGGCAGCCTAATGACGCCACTCAAAACTTCCAAAATGGATTGATGAGAGAGAATAGGGTCTCTCATCACATGAACATAAAAATTACAGTAATTTTAATATAAAATATCATCCCAATAACAAGAAAGATGAGCTTTAAAAGGAATGACATAAATGTGTGTACTTAAAAAGAAAGAGAGGAGTAAGATCCCTTACCTCGGGTCCGACTTGACTCGATCGTTCTTTAATCTGCTGAATAATAAACTTGAGTTAATTTCTACTTCCTTAAGAACTTTTTTCATGTTCATTATCCCTTTTATATCACTTATTACCATGTCATAAACATTATGTAATCATTTAAATTAATAATATTTGTTTTGCCGATATTTGGTTCTTAAGTCGAAAGTGGACTTCTTACAATTACATGTTGTTCATGTGGCCAAATGTTTATTATATCCAGAATTGTATTCATGATGTAGATATCATATATTTCATATATATCCAGTACATTCATGCATTTATAACATTACATAATCATTTAGAGGTAAGAAATGAAATGCACCGTTCATGGAGAGGGTAAGCCGTACATACGCATGAACGGTACTTTCATTTCTATTTCGTATTTTATAGAATGGAATAATAATGATATAAAGGTATATTATAATTCCAGTATAATATAATATATAATATCATAGTTCCATCTTTTATACGTCCCTCATATGGTATATAACGAATCAAATCACTTTGAGGGGGCGGTAGTCCGCACTTCCCTAAATGAAGATATCGCGTTTACCCATAATGGAAACCATAAAGGTATGCCCAAAATAAAAAAAACAGAAGCTTAAGGAAAAAATTAAAAATATCTTATATCATATATAAAAATAGTGACATCATAATGGCCACCTTTGAAGGTGTTAAATGAGTATTGAACAATCATCGTTTCGGGAGGCAGAATTTTGCCATCCACGGAAACCGTATGTTCTTTAACCATTTGATGTAGTTGTGTGAGAGTGTAGCTCGAATAAATATTATAACAACATCCTAATATATTTAAGATACTGGTTCTGTTACAAAATAAGTAAATAAAAAGAGTTTAGGGGGTTGGAGAAGAAAAATAAAACAAATGATCAAGAGAGAATGAATTACCTTTAAAAGTGTAACTCCTTTTTATTTGAGCCTAAAGGCTTCCTTTGAAAGGATTCTTCCCAAAGGGATTCCTCTAGGATGCAGAGAGGGCTGTGGAGAGAGTAAATGGGCAGGGTTTGTCCGAGACAAAGGCTTGAGGAGTGTGTGAAATGAGGTAGAGGTGGGGGCATTTTATAAGAGGAGAGGAGGGGCACTTTTGGAAAGTAAGATATATTACTTTATTTGAAAATGTGTTTCGGTTTTAAAAGGTCCCACATTGATATAATTCATTTATAAGGTGATACGGGTTCTCAATCCACCCATCCAATAAGTTTTGGACATGTGTAGGTCATAGATTTTACATTATCTTCTCATATTATTTAAATCGTTAGATAATGATGTCATCGCTGCATCATTATGATGTCATAAATAATTTAATTTATTTAATGTCTAGAAATTATAAAAAAAATTACTATGATGTAGGAAATAGTTTTAGCTTTCCAATTACTATTTATAGTAAAATATCTGACTTGTATAGCCCCACATAAAAATTGTTTTAGTAAAACATATCATGTTTGTGTCATTTTTACTTTTACATTAAATAAAAAGTTATTCATGTCATTTCCCAAAAAAAGTGGCTCCATGGGGTCCCCAAGTTGACCCATGGCTTGTCTTAGTCGGCCATTACACATCCAATAAAGTTAGGACATGTTTCAAGTTCATTTCATATTATTAAAACATTATTTTTACCTTAAACTACACTAATTAACTCTAATCGCGATTAAAAACTTAATAAGCTACTATTCACCAAAAAATTATTTTTATCCCATTGAACCACATTTTACTTCTTAATGAAAGCCATGTATGTTGGATTTTTGAAATTCAAAATACAAAGATGACAAAATTTCATTTAAACGGAAAAATCAGTTTTTATAAGTACCACTTAGTGGTGTCACTATTCATCAAAAATTGATGTTTTTCAGAAAAATCCCAAATATTCACCCTAAGCTATATTTGATATTCCGAATTCAAATATGAAGTCTACTTTACAAAATTCAAAACATATAAGTCACATTAATTAATTTAATAATTAATTCCCGCTGTCAGAGCAAATAGCATGTTTTTATGAAACAATAAGTATCAAAATATTGACACTGGTTTAAGTCTGATTTCAAAGTGAAATTAATTCCAATTACCACTATTGGATTTAATGGTAAAAATATATTCTAATTTCAATTTAAAACAAATTAAAAATATAATCCAATCATATAAATAAATTGGATTAAAAAGAGGTTTTGAATTAAAATACAACATTTTACAGTATTCATTAAAAAAATGAACTTTATCGGAAAGATACCAAAAATTTACACAAAGTAAATTTTGATGTCCCAATTCTCAAGAAGAGTTTTATTTGGTCCAATAGAATTTATAAGAGTGAAAAAACTATATTTAATGACGTTTCTCCATCAAAAGGCGATAAGTGAACCTTTAGTGAGAACTAGGGCATATACGCTTTAAATAGAATTCTTTCCGTATTTTAAGCCTCTATCCTTTATTGGATAAATGTAAAAACATTTAAAAACATATATAATCATATTTTAGTTATTTTTATCCATTCCAGCCATTACAATGACTACATGTTAACTACCATTTAAAATAATATTATTTTATTATTAGAGTGCAACGTAAGATTTCAATGAAACTCTTTGTTGTGTATCGGGTACACTATCGAACATAGCAACCCTTTAAAGTAATATTAATACTTTATTCACAAATATGGATAAATATGAAAATGTCATATTCTTTATTTACCTGGGGTGTTACACCACCAGTCGAGTGTAGAGCGTGCGGTGGGTTAGGCCACATGAATAGGTTCTACAAGAACCTGCTATAGTTAGGTAATGATGGAGGTCAGAGGCATGTTCCAAGTGTGGGCATGCGGTTAATTTCCCAATATCAGGAAAAAAGATAGAGCTCCATGGGTCATACTAGTAGAGGTAGTGGATGTGGAACTCCGGTGATGGATTATCCTTGTCAATAGGGAAGTACAGTACATGCTACTAAGGACAAAGACCAAGGTAAAGGGATAAGTCATCTACATGTATTTCAAACTACCCATGGTGGTGGTGAGGTGGGACCATATACTATTTGAGGTATGTTTCTTGTTGCTTCCACACATTCTAATAATTTATTTGATATAGTTTCTACGTATTCATTTATTTTTTCTCACTTCATATTTGTGTTGGGAATACCCATAGAGACTGCATGTGGGAAAATGAAACTTGATACTTCTCTAGGGATAAGACTTGAAGACATCAGGTTGTGTAACGGTTGTGCTCTAGAGGTCGGTGGGTATCATTTTATGTGGAATCTATTTATCTTAGTGATGTTAGGGTTTGACCTAATCTTTTGGATGGATAGTTTGGTGTTATATCAATCCCATATTGACTATTACCGATGTCGGGTAATGTTCACATCTCTCGATGGATGTTCTTATGTCTATTGTGGTGAGTGGGATACTCGAGCAGGTTGTGTAGGGGAGATACACTAGCAGTTGGGAGAACTCACAACCCAAGTAGTATGCCTTATGATGGATATGGGTGAGAAGGAGAGACATGTATTCCCTCCTGTTGTGGACCAGTTTCCTGATGCGTTTCTTGAGAACTTCTCAGGCTTACCAACCAAGAGAGATGTTGAGTTTATGATTGCGTTTTTACTAGGAGAGGAGCCAGTTTCCATTCCACCATATCAAATGGTGATAGAAGAGCTCTAATAACTAATGGGTTAGCTTGAGGAGTTTGATCCTATGGGGTTTGTATATCATAGTAAATCACCCTGGGGATCTCCTATATTGTATTTTAAGAAGGATGATGGATCCTTGAGACTATGTGTTAATTATAGGAAGTTGAACCTTATGATGACTATAAATCAATACACGCTTCCTAGAATCGATTTCATGTTTGACTAGATCAAAGGCACCTCAATGTTTTAAAAGATCGCTTTGATATTGGGATATCATCAGTTAAGGGTGAGACCTTCTGACATACCATGGACAACTTTTCTAAGTAGGTGCGACTTTTATGAATTTTTGGGGATGTCTATTGGTTTGAATAATATACTAACTAAGTTCATGGCCTTAAGGAATTGGATATTTCACCCATATTTTGATCAGTTCATAGTGGTCTCCATTGATGACATATTGGAGTACTCCCGAACTCATGATGATCATGAAAAAAATCTAGAAATCATCTTGAGTGCACTGAGAGATCATAGGATTTACAAGAAGCTACCAAAATGACCATTTTGGTGTGATATGGTGTACTTTCTAGGACACATCATTTCTTGGTTAGGAGAGTCGATGGATCCAGAAAAGGTGTAGGCTGTGTTGTCATTGGAGCTACCCAAAAATGTCTCAAATTTTTGGAGTTTCTTAGGATTGGATAGTTATTACGGAAGGTTTATTATATATTTATATCATTTATAAATGATTATCATAGGCCTAACCAAGAAGGGGATTATGTTTTACTGGTTAGAGCCTTCTAAACATGCTTTTTAGGAGTTAATGAAGTGGTTGACAACCACACCGATTTTGATCGTACCTGAACCAGGTTAGATGTACAACTTGTTCTGAGATGTTTCAGGTGTTGGATGTGGGGAAGTGTTGATTAAGAATGAACGATTTATATTTTATGTGTTGATATAGTTGAGGCCACAAAAAATTTATTATCCTACTCATGACCTAGAGCTAGTTTCTATGGTTCATGTGTTAAATTGATGGAGTCATTACTTGTTTGGAGAGCCTTTAACAGTATTCACCAACCATAAAAGTCCTAGGTACATATCCTCTCCATGGTATTTTAATATTTGATAGCAATGGTGGGTCATTTAGCTACAATATTTTTATTTTGAGTTGGTTTACATAGTAGGGAAATGTAATATTGTTTCTGATGCTCTAAGCTACTAGACTCAGAATCATGTAGTTTAGGAATTCAGTTCCGAGTGGAAGATGATGTACTTGTCTGTTGATATGAATTTGGATGCACATGATAGGCATATATAGATGACCCTTACATATACAACAATCGAATCCTCACTTTTGAGACAAGTTAAAGAGAGTCATTGGGTAGATCTAGAGTATTTGTCTATGAGGGTAAGTCTTAAAGGTGGGGAGTCACCTTATGGTTGGAAATTCAGTGCTGATGGACTTTCTTATGTTCACAGTCATGTTGTGGCACCATTTGATGTACGAGAGGAGTTGATTCCTGAGTTTAACGCATCAAAGTGTGCAATACATCTGGGATTGAATAAGGTGTATTGTTTTCATCGTTGGTAGTTATGGTGGCTCAAAATTATGTAGAGACCTAAAGCTTGACGTACATGGACATTACATTACTTTTGCAGAATACTTAATCTATAACAAAAAAAAACACAAAAGTACCGTAATAGTATAGTGTCTTAGGAGACTTAGAATATAAACTTCTAATCATGTTGAAAGATCTTCAACATCTCCCATAACGATCTTCCCCTTTTTGTTTCCTTACCTAAAACCTTTCTTTTAATCCTGAGGGAAAAGAAAACATAAAAATGGTGAGCTCAAATGCTCAGTAAGGGTATGCATGGAGAAAATAAAACAAACCCTAAACATTTTAACTTAAAAAGATGAACATAATGTTTAAACATCAAAATATTGGGCAATGACATAAAACA
Organism: Viscum album; assembly: GCA_963277665.1. Taxonomy (NCBI): domain Eukaryota; kingdom Viridiplantae; phylum Streptophyta; class Magnoliopsida; order Santalales; family Viscaceae; genus Viscum; species Viscum album. Next base: position 774,102,578 of record OY728166.1, on the reverse strand, counting down.
TGGCAGTGCATAAGGCATAGATCATAAGGAAACATTAATCCAGATAAAATAGCATGGGAATAAAACATGTGATTTTGGAAACCATTAAGCACATGATATTATTTCCACAGTATCCAAAGCATTGTTCCAAGACCATCTTAGTGAACAAAGTCCGTTTCTGAATCGAGATCACTCCTCGTTCCAGTCCTGTATTACTGAACTGGTTTAACTTGTCGTTCCAGCCATGTATATCTAATGGGATATAGATCTTTACCCAATTAATTGGAGGAAGATATAGGTCCCACCCATCTCATAATGAAATCATTCTTTCGTGTGCCACAAAATCATAAATCATACATCATAGCATAACCCATGTATTAGAATGGGATTCTTAAACATCATGCCAACATAAAATAATTCATATAAAAAATTGGATATAATTTCATCATAAAAAAATTGAAACCCTTTAAATCATAGAGTCATTATACTTGAAACATACACATATGAAATAATGTCATCTTAGATGGAAAATGGTTTTGATAAGACAGTTGAAATGAATTCTTCAGGAAAATATCCTTTGTTCTTAAAAATCATTTTATTTTCACAAAATGTCATGAAATTTTAAAGGAAAATGATTTTGATTAAAATAGTCATGAAATATTTTGGAGGAAGCTTCATGAAAATAAAGGTTTCTAAAAGTGTAAAAATCCTTTCATGCTGTATAAGTTAAAAAAACATTCTCATCGTACTTTTTTCGGAAAAGTCAAAAAGTACCTCGTAACGTAAACAAAAAAATGATTCCTTACATACCATGTAGTAAAAGTTAAAATGGGTAAAAAAGACATTAAACATACATAAAAACACTTATAGAAAACATGGACATGTATGAAAACAATAACCCCAGTAAATACTTACGTATAAGCAATCTCAGATAAAAATGAGATTTGAAAAATTATCCCTTACCTTAGGTCCGATATGCTCCGTACGTATTTGGACCTCCAGTATAATGATTTAAATAATTTCATTGACTTATTACAGAATCATATTCATTGTTATGATATCATATATGGTTCACTTATGACTTTATATTACCCGTTCTTTTGTAAATTCCATGTTAAAAAAAACTTTTTGGGTAAAATCGTTTCATTTATCATACGTGTTTCGACTTGTTGTTCTTGATATTATTACTTATATACTGATTTAATTAATTTCAGAATGTAAAACATGATTTATATATAATATATATTCATCATATACATATATACATGATAGATCGATACGTGGAATGAAATACACCGTTCATGGAGACGGTAGGCCGTACTTACGCAAGAACGCTGTTTTCGTTTCCTTATTGAATTGAATGGAATTAAGTAGATGAAATACATATACATATACATAAATACAGTATCATTATTATGTCATATATTTCATTATTATTAATTATATATAATTTATAATAATTCATTAATGGTTAACATGGAGAATGAATCTCATCGCGTCGTTGAGATGGTAGTCCGTACGTACGCACGAGCGATGGTATCATTCCCATGATCATGGAATTGTATTGAAGCATATGTATAATATTTAAGAGTCAATATCAATTTACAATAATCATATATAGTTATTTATTTACACCATTATACCCATCCAAGTAAGGTGGTGGTCAAAAACAGATTACACCACGGCATGGAGACGGTATTCCGTACGTACGCACGCGTGGTGATTTCATTTTCCGTTGGATGGATAGATAGTGAAATAGGGTTGTTTCATACTTATAATAACATATAAGTATATGAGGGATACTGATGTTTTTTACTTCATAATGAAACAACTAAAGAAGAATAAGTAGAAGAATAAATAAAGTTGAAAGAATCATTAAAGGACATTACCTCTTCTTTGAAGCGCCTCTTCTTAACCTCCTCTTAGGGCACTAAAGATCATCTTTGAAGAAGACCATGACCTCTTGGATGTTTCTAGGGAAGTGGAGAAGAGAAATTTGCAGGGGTTTTCTGAGCTTGAAGGCTCAATGTGGTGTGTGGAAGGAAGAGAGGAGGTTCCCTTTTATAAGGGTGGAGAGGGGCACCTTAGAAAAAACATAAAATATTAATTTATTAGAAAGTCATATTCGGTTTTTAAAAGCACAAAATTGATTTATTTTGAAGATAAGGTGGGTATGGGTCTAAATACCCTCATAAATTAGAATTTATACATGTTTAGGTTACTATTTTATCCCTATCATTTAGATTTAACCCTAAGTTAAATAATTTTAATTTTACCGTGTCTTCTTGTTTTCTTACACTATAAGGTTAATAAACATACAATAACAAGATAGAAGAACCCCAAGTTGTTTATTATTAATATATATAACCTTATCTAAGTCTTTTAGCCGATCCTTAGTTTTTTAGGAATAAAATAAAAATTAATAATATAATATTTGTTTTAAAAACTATTTTTTGTCAATTTTGACACTATTTGGTAATTGATTTTTTTTGAAACTCATAACAGAATGATTAGTTCGATAAAAGATAATTATATCAATAATAAAATGTCATATTAACCTATAAAATTATTGTAAATCATAAAAAGTCTCAAATTACACTTATTTGAGTATTTATAACATCAATTATGTCAATATTTTATTAATGAGATAATTACTGCATCATCATTGTGCCATAAATAAATTACATTATTTAATGTCTAAAAATTATAAAAAAATACCATTATGTAGGAAAGATTTTCAGATTTATAATTAATATTTATAGTTGAATTTATCGTTTTTATAACCCTATATTAAAAATGTTTTATTTATTAAACTTTGATTTTAACTATTTTAACTATTCTTTAAATAAAATAATATTAAATGTCCTAATCTAATCCAAGTGGGCCTAAATGGTCTAATTTTATTCCTAAGGATGTTTTTGGTCTAATTAATCTTATCCAATAGAATTATGACATGTGTTGGGGTAATATTAATATAATTTTTACCCTTAATTACCATATTTACTTTTAACCGTGGTAAATAAAAGTAAAAAGTTACTATTCACCACAAATTTTTTTCATCTCATTGAACCAAATTTTAGTCCTTGATATTAATCGTGTCTCTTGGATTTTAGAAATTCAAATCAAAGAAGTGGTAAAATTTCATTTAAATGAAAAAGTCAGTTTTTTAACTACCACCAAGTGGTTTCACTATTCATCAAAAATTGAAGTTTTTTAGAAAAATACCAAAAACTCAACCTAGGAATTATTTGATATTCTGAATTCAAAATTGATTTCTATTTTTCAAAATTCAAAACATAGAAGCGACATTAATTAATTTTAAAATTAATTTCCATTATCAAAACAAATAGCGTGTTTTTAAGAAACAAAAACTATCAAAAGATTGATACTTGTTTATATCCAATTTCAAAGTGAAATTAATTCCAATGAACAAAATTGGATTAAATGGTAAAAATATATTCTAATTACTCTTTAAAACCAATTAAAAATATAATCTATCCACATAAATTATTTCGATGAAAGAAGTTATTTTAAATTAAAAGATAGCGTGTTTTTACTATTCATTATAATATGAAAGTTATCAGGATAATATGAAAATTTTATCCAAAGTAAATTTTTATATCCTGATTCCAAAGAAGAATTTTATTTTGTCAAATTGACCTTATAGAAAAGTCAAAAAAAATATTTAAGGTGGGTGCGCCATCAAAAGGTGGGAAAACAATTTTTTTTGAAAAATACATATTTTACAAGAAAAATTTATTTTGTTCTCATACCATATTCTAGAAAATGTGTAAGATGAATAACAATGTTATAAAATTAAAAAATTAGTTTATAATATTTACAATGGCTAGTCCATAATAATATTATAACAATATATCGTTGTTTAGTGAAACCCGGTATTGCATACAGACACGTTATAGAGGTAGGTCGCGATTGCGTGTAATGCAAGCCAAGAATAAGGTTGCATATACTACAAGCTAATGCGGTGTTGCGTATAGTACATGATATTCTTGGTGTAGTGTATAATTTAAGATCAATGAAATTAAAATTAATATATCTCATAAAATCTCAGGGTGGTACATTCTACCCCCCTTAAAATGAATTTTGTCCTCAAAATTTGTTGGGGGTTATAAATGGTTTACTACTTGAAAGTTTCATTAATAGAAACACACATAGAAAAAAGGAATACCCAAACTTAACTTTAAAAAACTAAATTATGAAACGTAATGGTTACCCAAATTAACTAATCACTGGGTTTCCACATAGGAGAACATAGGTGAAGAATATGGATATGGAAAAGAAATCTAACCATCATGTTCTGATGGATAGTGGTAGAGAACATGGCTATGAAAAATCCAACAATCACAAAGCCATAGATTTGTGATGATATAAGGTACCATCTGATTCATCGTATATAAGGGCACTAGGACAACATTTTTAGTTTTCAAGATAATTTCCCTAATGTTGAAGAAATTGGAATTAGAAGAAATAATTTATGGATTTTGGTACAGTCTCACTGTTGGTAGTTCCTTGGAAAATTTCCTCTTCATCTCATAAAGAAATGAAGTTGAATTAGTCATTCGTGATGTGTTAGTAGATCATGTGATAGAATGATGGGTCATTCCATCGGTCTCAAACAAAAGGATAGAAAAGGTTATCAAAAATACATAAGTCCATCTATAGAGAGATTAATCATATATGGTTCCTAAAATGGACTTATACTTCATATATCATACTACTTAATATAATAAAACTTGTTTCTACTAAATAGGGACTTCATGTAGGGTAGTGGTAGGTGATAAAGGCCTATCACACTTTAGTTGTGGGTTCGATTCCAACAGCCTTGTCTACTGCGACGGGTTGTCGCCCGTCCTGCATGTTCTCATTTTTCTAAAACTATATATTATAACATTCCATAAATAATATCGAAAAAAAATATCTAGCCTTAAACAATTATATCTTATGTCCAACATAATCCATTCCAACCTTTAAGATTATCGAAAATACTTCTGTCCAATCTCATTGTATAAAGAAAATGATTACTTGAGAGGTCACATAACAAGTACGTGAATACCATCATTTATCCCCCATATAAGATATATCTTTTTGGTCACATTACAAACATGTGAATACCTTAATCATGTATTCTCTTGAAAAATGAATACCCATTGAACCTTAGTGAAAACATGAATGCAGTTAAAAGTTAACACTTTCCACATACCAAAATCTCCAAAATTATATATACTCAAACCATGATATGACATAGTTCTTATATCAATCATGAGATCATGAATACTATAAAACATATTATTTTCTCCTTATCCATTCATTATGCACATATCATCTTCTTTCCAAAAATATCTAAATAACCATTCATGGTTACTAGTACCATTCAATATATACTTTCAAATACTTTAAGAAAAACAATAGTGTAACCATCCTTATATGTGTCTTTATTCCATAGTACCATTACCTATAAAACATAACTCTTGATAAACATAAATCGTTCCACTACCTTCTTAAACCATTGACCAAGGTTCAACACTTCTTTCATCTCATATATCATTTCTAGTCTCCTCATCATCATCCACATAAATACTACCCATATGACCATGCTGATTCTCTTCATGAGATTTTCCCTTATGGAATTGGTTTTCATAATGCCCATACATTCCACATTTAAGACATCTAATCATTGTTGATGTTGTAGCAATACCATTATCCTTCTCCTTGGTGTTAACTGAACCTTTTCCTTCACACTTACTGGATTTCTGTCCTTCTTTTATGCACCCAAAGCATCTTCCAGTTCCTTTGAAACATTCTCCCTGATGCCTCTTCCCAAATGATTTACATGAGAGAAATTGGACTTTCTTTCCTCTATGATCATCATGAAACTCCATCTTTCTATTATTAGCTGAGTCAGGAAGCTTACCAAAGTTGAGATTATTGATCATATTATGAGATTGCTGATTAGGCATAATAATGATTTTTGGACTTCCAAATCCCATTTCATTTGGTTGCTCATGAAAAATATCATTCCATTGTCCATCATATCCTCCATTATCATGAATATTCCTGTTTCCAGCCATATTCTAAAACCCAAAAAGAAGAGTATGAGAAGCAAAAATCATGCTTGGGAAAACAACATAATAAAGAGGGAGTATCGTCAATATCTAACATCTTATGTTAAATTCTGAGATCGTTACCATAATTCTAGGACTATAACATATATGTATACTTATCCTTAGGGACAACCCTAGACATACCTTAAATATTTCTAGGGATTTCACTAAAGTTTTTGCATCCTACTTTCCAAAGGTTAACTAAACCTTTCCTCTGATAACAACTATAGAGTCCCAAACCTTGATGTACATGGAAATTACATTACTTTTGCAGAATACTTAATCCATAACAAAAATAGACACACAAGGACCGTAATAGTTTAGTGTCTTTGGAAACTTGGCATATAAACTTCTAATAATGTTGAAAGATCTTCAACATCTCCCATAACGATCTTCCCCTTTTTGTTTCCTTACCTAAAACCTTTCTTTCAATCCTGGGGGAAAAGAAAACATAAAAAGGGTGAGATCAAATGCTCAGTAAGGGTAAGCATAGAGAAAATAAAACAAATCATATACATTTGAACATAAAAACTTGAACATAATGTTTAAACATCAAAATCTTGGGCAATGACATAAAACATGACAGTACATAAGGCATAGATCATAAAGAAACATTAATACTGATAACATAGCATGGGAATAAAACATGTGATTGTCACAACCATTAAGCACATGATATGATTTCCATAGTATCCATGGCATTGCTGCCAAGACCATCTTAGTGGACAAAGTCCCTTTCTGAATCGAGATCACCTCTCGTTCCAATCCTGTATTACTGAACTGGTTTAACTTGCCGTTCCATCCATGACTATCTCTTGAGATATAAATCTTTACCCAATGCATTGGAGGGAGATATAGGTCCCACCCATATCATAATGAAATCATTCTTTTGTGTGCCACAAAATCATAAATCATACATCATAGCATAACTCATGTAATTGAATGGGATTCTTAAACATCATGCCATCATAAAATAATCCATATAAAAAATGGATATCATTTCATCATAAGAAAAGTGAAACCCTATAAATCATATAGGTATTATACTTGAAACAAACACATATAAAATAATGTCATCATAGATGGAAAATGGTTTTGATAAAACACTTGAAATGAATTCTTGAGGAAAATATCCTTTGTTCTTAAAAATCATTTTCTTTTCACAAAATGTCATGAAATTTTAAAGGAAAGGGATTTTGATGAAAATATTCAAGAAATATTTTGGAGGAAGCTTTATGAAAATAAGGCTCTATAAAACCGTAAAAATCCTTTCATGCCGTATAAGTTAAAAAACCATTCTCCTCGTGCCTTTGTCAGATAAGTCAAAAAGTACCTCGTAACATAAAAAAAGATAGATTCCTTACATACCATGTAGTAAAAGTAAAAATGGGTAAAAAGGACATTAAACATACATAAAAACACTTTTAGAAAACATGGACATGTATGATAACAATAACCCCAGTAAATACTTATGTATAAGCAATATCGGATAAAAATTAGATTTGAAAAATTATCCCTTACCTTAGGTCCGATATGCTATGTACATATCTGAACCTCCTGTATAATTATTTAAATAATGTCATTGACTTATTAAAGAATCTTATTCAGTGTTATGATATCATATATGGTTCACTTATGACTTTATATTACCCGTTCTTTTGTAAATTCCATGTTAAAATAGCATTTGGGGTAAAATCGTTTCATTTATCGTACGTGTTTCGACTTGTTGTTCTTGATATTATTACTTATATCCTAATTTATTTAATTCAAGAATGTAAAACATGATTCATATATAATATATATTCATAATATACATATATACATGATATATTGATAAATGGAATGAAATACACCGTTGATGGAGACGGTAGACCATACGTAGGCATGAACGCTGTTTTCGTTTACTTATTGAATTGAATAGAATTAAGTAGATGAAATACATATATATACATAAATGCAGTATAATTATTATGTCATATATTTCATTATTATTCATTATATATAATTTATAATAATTCATTAATGGTTAACATGGAGAATGAATCTCATCGCGTCATGGAGACGGTAGTCCGTATGTACGCACGAGCGATGGTATCATTCCCATGATCATGGAATTGTATTGAAGCGTATGTATAATATTTTAGAATAAATATAACTTTAAAATAATCATATATAGTTATTTATTTACACCATTATACCCATCCAAGTAAGGTGGTGGTCGAAAACAGATTACACCACGGCATGGAGACGATATTCCATACGTACGCCCGTGCGGTGACTTCGTTTTCCATAGGATGGATAGATAGTGAAATAGGGTCGTTTCCTACTTATAATAACATATCATTATATGAGTTATACTGATGTTTTTTACTTCATAATGAAACAACTAAATAAGAAGAAGTAGAAGGAGAAATAAAGATGAAAGAATCTGTAACGGACATTACCTCTTTTTTGAAGCGCCTCTTCTTAACATCCTCTTAGGTCACTAAGGATGGCCTTTGAAGAAGACCAATACAACTAGGATGTTACTAGGGAAGTGGAGAAGAGAAATTGACAGGGGTTTTCTGATAATAAAGGCTCAAACTGGTGTGTCAAAGAAAGGGAGGAGGTGCCCTTTTATAAGGGAGGAGAGGGGCACCTTAGGAAAAACTAAAATTATTCCTTTACTATAAAGTCATATTCGGTTTTTAATAGCACCAAATTGATTTATTTCTATGATAAGGTGGGTATGGGTCGAAATAAACTCCTACAATAGAATTTATACAAGTTTAGGTTACTATTTTATCCTTATCATTTAGATTTAACTCTAAGTTAAATAATTTTACTTTTACCGTGTCTTCTTGTTTTCTTACACTATAAGCTTAATAAACTTACAATAACAAGAAAAACGAACCCCACGTTGTTTATTATTAATATATATAACCTTATCTAAGTCATTTAGCCTATCATTAGTTTTTTAGGAATAAAATAACAATTAATAATATAATATTTGTTTTAAAAACTATTTTATGTCAATTTTGACACTATTTGGTAATTGATTTTTTTGAAAATCATAAAAGAATGATTAGTACGAGAATAGTTACTTAAATCAGTAATAACACGTCATATTAACCTATAAAAGTAGTGTAATTCATAAAAAGTCTCAAATTACATTTATTTGAGTATTTATAACATCAATTATGTCAATATTTCATTAATGAGATAATTGCTACATCATCATTGTGTCATAAATAATTTACATTATTTAATGTCTAAAAATTATAAATAAAATACCATTATGTATTAAGGATTTTCATATTTCTAATGAATATTTATAGTCGAATTTATCTTTTGTATAACCCTATATTAAAAATGTTTTAGTTATTAAACATTGATTTTAACTATTTTAACTATTCTTTAAATAAAATAATATTAAATTACCTAATCTAATCCAAGTGGTCCTAAATGGTCAGATTTTATTCCTAAGGTTGTTTCTGATCAAATTACTCTTATCTAATAGAATTAGGACATGTGTTGGGGTAATACTAATATAAATTTTACCCTTAATTACTCTATTTACTTTTAACCGCGGTAAATAAAAGTAAAAAGTTACTATTCACCAATAATCATTTTCATCTCATTGAACCAAATTTTAGTCCTTGATATTAACAGTGCCTCTCGGATTTTTGAAATTCAATTCACCGAAGTGGTAAAATATCATTTAAATGAAAAAGTCAGTTTTTTTAACTACCACTAAGTGGTTTCACTATTCATCGAAAATTGATGTTTTTCAGAAAAATACCAAAAATTAAGCCTAAGCATTATTTGATATTGCAAATTCAAAATTGTTTTCTATTTTTCCAAATCCAAAACATAGAAGTGGCATTAATTAATTTAAAAATTAATTTCCATTATCAAAACAAATAGCGTGTTTTTAAGAAAGAAAAATTATCAAAAGATTGATACTTTTTTATATCCAATTTCAAAGTGAAAATAATTCCAATGAAAAAAATTGGATTAGATGGTAAAAATATATTCTAATTACACTTTAAAAACAATTAAAAAGATAATCAAACCATCTTAATTATTTCGATGAAAAAAGTTGTTTTTAATTAAAATATAGCGTGTTTTTACTATTCATTAAAATAAAAAAATTATCAGAATAATATGAAAATATCATCCAAATTAATTTTTATATCCTGATTCCAAAGAAGAATTTTATTTTTTCATATTGAACTAATAGACATGTCAAAAACAATATTTAAGGTGGGTGTGCCATCAAAAGGCGGGAAAACTACAATTTTTTAAAAATATATATTTTACACAAAAAATTTATTTTGTTCTCATACCATATTCTAGAAAATGTGTAAGATGAATAATAATGTTATAAAATTAAAAATGTAGTTAATATTATTCATAACAACTAGTTGATAATAATATTATAACAATATATCGTTGTTTTGTGAAACCCGTTATTGCGTACTACAGACGCTATCGAGGTAGGTCGCGATTTCGTGTAATGCAAGACAAGAATAGGGTTGCATATACTGCAATCTAATGCGGTTTTGAGTATAGTACAATATAATCTTGGTGTAGTGTATAATAGAAGATCAACGAAATTAAAAATAATATATCTCATAAAATCTCAGAGTGTTACAAATTAAGAGAGAAGTAGAGAGTTTGATGGTATGATGCCTCACCTTTTAGTAGGTGAAGTCTGAATATTAGCATCTAGGTTGGTTGTAGCAGTCATTAACTATTCCAGAGTGCAAGTGGAAGGACTTCCAGATGGAATTCATAGTGGGTATTCTAAGGATTCCCCAGATGAATGATACAGTTTGGGTGGTGGAATATTGACTAAAAAATGTGTCTCATTTCATACCAATCCAAGAAACCTATACAGTCAACCAATTGGGAAAATGTTATGTTCAAGAAAGAGTATAATTGAATGATGTGTCTAGAAAAATTGTTTGGGATCATGATCCATGTTTCACCTCGCGCTTCAGTAAGGGACTACAGAAGGCACTTGTTACCTAGATGTTCTTGAGTATGGCTTACCACTCATAGACAGAGAGGCTGTTTGAGTATACAATTCAGGAATTAGAAGACATGTTGAGAGCATATGTTTTGGACTTTGGCGTTTTTGTGGGAAATTCACTTGTCACTTATTGATTTTTCTTACAATAAAATTTTTCAGTCTATCATTTAGATTCGACCTTTCAAGGAACACTATATGGGGTCGTATAGATCTCCACTGTGTTAGTTATAGGCTAACGAGTTTCAACTATTTGGACTGAACCTATTGAAATATACATCATAGAAGGATTTATTGATTTAAAAGCGTATGAAAATAGCCCAGTGTTGGAAAAAGTCACATGTTGATTGGTGATGTAGACCTCTTGAGATTATGGTTGGCGATAGTAATTTTCTTCGAATGTCTCTAAGAATGGGTCACCACCGTATCCAAAAATAGGGAAATTTGGTGCCTAGGTATGTGGGTCCATTTTAGATTGTGAAGAGGATCAGACATGTGGTGTATCGATTAACTCTTACACAATGGTATTGTGGTATGCAGGATGTTTTATACGTTTCGAAACTCCAACAGTATCACCAAGATCCATCTCTTGTGATTAACTCTAAGGATGTTGATCTTGGGACTGATTGGTTCTTTGAGGATCATTGGGTTTGAATTGGGGACCACAGTTAGAAGGTCTTTCAAGGGATGGTGGTGCCTTTGGTTCATGTTCTATGGAATAATATAAACGTTCAAGAGGATACATGGGAGTAGGAATCAGATATGTTGGCCTAGTCGATCGATATATTTTTCATGTTAACTCAATGTTTCTCGGATGGAGCGGCTCGATGATGAGTCATCATAAGGTGGAGAGGTTGTAAGACCCAAGATCTCCCTTAATATTTTTTTTCTAACATTCAGTTTATGTTTCTTAATTTTTTTAAATAAGTGTTTTCAAATGTTCATGTGAATACCTGGGGGTGTTCTTGGGGTTCTAGACATGAATGATGATGAAAACGTAGGTCTCTGGGCATGCGGGATTGTATGCAAATGGTTAGTGAAAGCTGTGCAAAAATCCCATGTAATCATGTGAGGGGAGGCTATTTTTGGATAGTAGAATCTACACAGTTTGCGCATGGTTTGGAAAACACTTTAGGTAAACAATGCAGCTGATTATTTTTTAGAAAATAAAAAAAAGTCCACTACTGGATTATTTTTATTACACTGAAGATTTCTCTCCTCCTCCCCTCATACCACCCTAGGAATAAACCAATTCTACCCAGAGAAACCAAGGATGATTCTCCCACCACTATAGTCTATTTAGAGTGATTTTGGTTATGTATTGAGGATCTGGGTTAGTCTAATCTCCTCATAGATTCTGTTTTTAGGTTAGGGATCACACCTTTTCCCCACCTCCTTCTGAATTTCTAAAACCCTTTCCTTCCGTTGAGTTTTAGGTTAAGGCTTCAAATGTGTGTTGAATAAGTATCTATGGACTCAATTAGGATTGTGTTCACCAAGGGATTCAAGATAGGTGGTTTACAAGTTATATTCCTTAGATTATTTTTAGAATTGTCCATGTATGGTTTCATTCTAGTTTCCATTATTGATGTGTTCTTGATACCATTAACAAGATCTGTTGTATTGTGCATCTAAATGATTAATTATTCCTTTCTCGATCCGCATTGGATGCAAGGAGGATGAATTGACCAAATTAGGGCCACCCATGGGGTTTTTCGGCCCTCTAGATTGGGTTAACAACATTCTAAGGTGTAAAATTGACTTATAATAGTATGGAGACTTAGCGAGTAGGCCTATTGGTTTAGGTACTGAGTGATAATGGATGGTGTCTATTTGTGTCTAGTGTGGTTAAAGGATAAGGGATAGTTTGGTTGGTATTTAAATAGGGTAAATGTGATCAATGAGAATATGATAATGAATTTGGTATACACATCAATATGATTAGATATATAGGAATAGAAAATGGGTAATGGGGTAAACCAGTTAAGTGATATAAATGATGAATTTGTTAATAGATTGAGGAATAATGTTAATTTCCTATTTATTGAAATTGTTATGATTTTTCAAATGATATTTTCTATTCTTCTTGTGATTTGGTTAATATTGGTTAATGAAAAATAGGCATGTGCACATGGCTTGGTTGATAGGGGTATAAACATCAGGTTATCTGCCCATAGTTCGAGTTGGACCGAGGTTCTAGCTCCACCCCCAAGTGCACGGGTTAGAGAATGGGGCAATGTTTTATTTCCCCAATTGTTGAATTCCACCCAGACTACAACTTTGAGGTGAGGATTAATGTTTAATATAATGTGATGCTTTTTATTACCATATGCTTGAGAATATTGAACATGCATAATCTATTGAACACATGAAAGAGGTAGATTAAACCATGGTATGCATTTGTAGTGAACCTAGAATAAATGGTAGAATAATTTAAAGGAACATGGTCTAGAATGAACTATCAAACTATTTACCTTTATTTCCCATTATTTATCACTTGTATGCACTATTTACTTTTACTGATATTTTGTAGACACTGTTAGTGGTGGACTACTGAGTTATACTCACACCCTTTACGCATTTCTATTGTTTACCCAAGTAGATTTCATGCATTCAAGTCTCGACAAGGGTAAGCACACTATGCTAGGGAGTGTATTTGTATAAGGGAAATGTATGGGTGAGGTTCTAGAATTGGAGTCTAGACCATTTATTGGATTCTACTAGTTTTCATTCATTTTAGTGTTGGTTAACTTGGCACTATAGCATGAAATTACATATTTACTATTGTAGGTGGTTGTAATCAGTATGGGAGTTTATTATTTATGCATGTTATTAATGGTTTTTTATTGTTTCCACTATTTAAAATGTGTTCTGTTTTGGATTACTTTGGTAATGGGGGTATAGTCTCCCATCTTTTCTTATTAGACCCTCGTTGTTATTCAGAAACCTGTAGTGTACAGGGAGGCACACTTGAGGTCATGTGGCGATCGGGATGGGGGCACCGGTTTAGTGGATTCTATGTTGGGGATGTTGCAAAAGGCTTGTAGAAGGAACTTGATACATAGGTATTTCTAAGTTTGTATTTACACCCACATATAGATGGGTAACAAAACATAATATACTAGATTTGGAGGATATAGCCTGGATATATATTCTTGATGCTGGTGTTTCATGGGAGAATCACCTATAATTTCTCAAGTAATCCAATAAAAATAATGAAACATTTCATATGGAACTATAAGAGGATATTTATAGTAAGACACATAGATCACCTCTAAGTCAGATGGATGCAGTTCAGTTAGAGTTGTTGGTACCATGTCTCCATAAAGAGATAGAAATGTATGTTTAATTAAATCAAAATATTATGGATATGTGTAAGAGTAGATATAAGTAATATATTGATAGAAGTCGATGACTATTTTAGTTTATAGTGGGTGATCATGTGTTCCTTCAGGTGTCGCCGAGATTGGATCACTGTATGATTCAGAGACAAGGCACATTAGCACCCAAGATTGTTGGACTTTTTGAGTTTGTAGAGGGAATTGGGTTGGTCACATACAGATTGGATATTCTAAAAAGTTATAGTGTTCTGAACAATTTTTTCATGTGCCATAGCTTCAGTGGTATCACCCTGACCCTTCTTACGTGAATGATGTTGGTGATATTGAGTTTGAGACTAATGTGTCCTTTGAGGATAATCTGTTACGTGTATTGAGTCTCAATGGGAAATTCATATTGGGAAAGACCATGGTGATAGATCAATTATTGAATAAAATTGGGAGTGTTCATGATGATACATGGTAGAGAGAAGTATATAATTTGGCTAAGTGGCATGAACAAATTTACCTCAAAATCCTAAGATGTTTAGGAGTATAGATCATGGATGAGATTTTATAAGATGGGGAGATTATAAATTGTGAACTTTTTAGGAGATTTATCAAACACCTTATTCAGTAAATATTGTTCATTTTTGAAGTATATATTTCTTGGGTTTTATTTTTTGGATATTTTTGGTGAAATTATGGATTTTTTAGGAGTTTTGGGTAGTGCACAGTTGATGCATGATTTTCCCAAACTGTGCGTCCTTCCCCAGTAAACCTTACATCCTCAAGAAGATGGGGATTATATGATTGGCACATGATTTGACATATAGTAAACCATCTTAGTATTAACCATGTCCCCCTAAGAGAATGATAATTGTTATGTGCAATGTTTGGAAAAATAATATTCCTCATACAATAAATGGTGCACAGAGAAAATTAAACCCATATAAAATTATAAAATAAATTCACAAACCCCTAGATTATATCCATAGACACCCCATCTTGACCTTGAATAATCTTCCATTGAATTTAGAATCTCCTGGTTGGATTGCAGGGGCTTCCATACTCTGTTCATAGAGAATCAAAGATCCAATTGATGGTTCTGAACCTATCCTAGTGAGAAATATCATATTGTTTGGTTTCCTCCCACTCCACTCTATCATTTTAGAAAAAGTGGAATGGTTTATTTTCTATTGGAATGGAATTAGATCTATGTTACGATATATCTTACATTAGTTGATATTGGATCTAGTTTTTATTTTACTATATATTTTTATTCATCATGTTCTTGATCATTCCACTTCAATCTAGGGATTTATAGTTTAGAAAATGCTCCTCAATAACCTTGATGTGGGTTATATAAATTAAAAAATCCCTTATTCTTGATTATAATTATTTTAATTGAATTTTGAAATTGAAAATTCCATATTTTAAAATCGCATCTTGAATTGAATTATTAAATGTTTAAATAATTAATGGAAAGATGTGATTATGAAATTGAAAGGATATTTTGATTGTAGAATTAGTCAATTAAATTGGTTTTTGTAATTGGTTAATTTTTATTGTATGGAAATGATTAATAGTTGTAATAAAGGGATGTTTATATTATCCTTTAAGGGTTAATGGGTTCTGTGAATAAATGGTTATCGATGGTCTAATGGTGAAATTTTCATATTATTCGATGTGATTAAGGTAAAAAAATAAGGTTTTTTTTGTAAATTGAAAGGGTATACCATGATGTGATGTGTTGGTAAGTTGGTTAATGTTGGTCAATCTTGTTAAATTTGATATACGTGATATATGAAATGGATTGATAAATGGGATGTGGAACATAGACCAACTCTCCAATTATCGATAGCGTTCTATCCATGATGTAAATGGAACACATGGTTTCATGTGAATGTTATTGTATAGGTCATGGACTGATTCTATAAATACCCATGAGGCATGGAATAGGGAATGATACGCCAAATACCCACAGGGTTCTATACATCACATTATATTCACTTGAGACTACCATTAGACTATGGATCCAAGTGGGAATGATATCAAGTTAAATGAAATGGATAATGAAATACCATGTTATAATTATTTGTGTTTACCCATGTTTTATGGTTCTGAATCAAGTATGGGATAATGCAGGTAATGATGGTTCAGGTGTCATTGTGAACCCAATTATTTTATCTCGTTATTGAAATAATAATCAAATTTGATAACTATTATTTTATTTTACCTTATTATTTACACAACACAATATGATGTTATAGAGTGGATATTTTTTTAGACACCGTTGATGGTGAAAAAATGAGTTGTACTCGCAACTTACATGGGCTACCAGATTGGTACCTGAATATACATACTGTTTTCCGTACATGATAATGGAAAGAGCACTATGTTAGATTTTTTATTTGGGTTGATTCATGTATTATTGAACCTTACATTGTGTTGTGAACTTATTATGACTTTTAGTTTCCTTATTTTGGTTTTTCATTAGAAATTTACCAATTATTATAGACTAATATTTCTACTATTTAGTTTTGGATATTGTATTCATGTTTTGGCCATCATGTGAAAATGGTATTATTTTATTTTTGGTTATTTTTATTTGGTTATTGTTATTTATTTCTACTATTATGTTTCTTTTATAAAGAGGGTTTCGTCTCCCTGTGTTATATATTAGACTTTGCATTCAATTCATGAGACTCTAGAGTACATGGAGGTGTGTTTGTGGTCATATAACTGATCGACTTGGGTCACTAGTATGTGACACCACGTTTGAGAAGTTACAATTTCATTACTAAATTTCACAGATATACTGAAATGATTATTGGAATAAATATTACAATGTTAAAAACAAAAAATGGTACGGAGTTTATTAACATGTAGGTGGAATACTTTTTCAAGAAAAACGGGATAAAGAACCAAGTCCCCATAGTGATAACTCCTCAATAAAATAGTGTGGTTGAGAAGAGAACCAAGATTATAAACATGATCATAACAATACTTATTAACAAATAACAACTAGAGAAATTTTGGAATTAAGTGGTCTTGAAATCAGGCTAAATTTATAATTGTTTTTTTGTGTTTGAGGGACGATAAGAATCCATGTGAACAATATTATGAAAATAATATTAATTTAAATCAATTAAGAGTTTTTAAGAGTATTATTTATTCTAAATATAGATAAATGTATGAATATTGGATCTATGGGGGATGAAGAGATATTCCATAACTAGTTAGGAACTATAAATGAATTTAAATGTTTTAATATGAATATATGAAAGGATGTGGGTTGAAATGATGATTTGGTGGTTTAAAATGAGATTAATCTTCAAAAAAATATGTAAAAATGTTATGAGTATAATGAAAAATAAGTGAGTATCATAGGGGGTTAAAGATAAAAATTGGATTTAGAAGAAGACAATTATGATGAGAAATATAAAATAATATATATTGTTTTCACAGAACCCAAATAGCAGGGCGGAAATCGATATGAAAATTATCATCAATGGATAGAAAAATTCCAGTGTATATGATGAGAATAAATTCTCTATGAAAAAAAATCATTTCTATCATAAGTAGAGAAAAAACATTTTAAGGAATCTATAATAGATGAGAACATGTTTTAGGTGATGAATATGGATAATAAACAAAAAAAAGATTCAAAAGTGACAGATTGTTTCCAAAATCAAAAACAAGAATGTCATCACAACCAAATGGGTCTTCCATATTACTGTGAATGAATAAAACATGGTGATTTGAAATAAATAACACATGGAGTGAAACGAGTTCTCATAGGTAGAGGTAATTTATGGAGATGAGAAATCATTACTTGTTGCAAGGATATATACAATTTAGATATTCTTAGCAAATGTTGTATAAATACATTTCAGTATTTTTCATAAATATATTAAGTGATCATTTTCTAATGGGGTTATAGAATAATAATTCCACATAAAAACATATGGATTTCTAATTCATGAATATAAAAAAAATTAATTAGTTGAAGAAGACATTATAAATATTGAATCATGCACCATGAGTATGGTATTTAAAAAATCATTGTTAATTGAAGAATCCCATTATCTAGTGTGGTGATGTTAATTAAAATCTCCTAGTCAATAATTAAAGTAATCAAAGGATGATGGTCCTTGTGTTTTTATGACATAATAATTTATGGGTTGAATAAATCATAGTATAAATATTTTTTAAAAATTCATGAAATGTGTCTTTTAAATATCAATGATTGGTGAGATGATGTTTTTATTTGGTTTATTATTGACATAAGAATGTATGGAACATTTACTTCTTAATCCGAATATTCTATAATGGTTTTCAGAAGATATGGAATGGATAATTATATGGATAAGAAAAATCTAGCCGATACCCTAATAAAACTATGGTGGGATAAGGAAATTAATGTAGTCAATGTCATAGAATATTGGTATAACATTGGAAACCTAATATTAATAACAATTAAACCACCCAATATTTCCTTTTCAATATTTATTGTGGCATAATATCAAAGTAAATATATGTAAATCCAAATATGTTTAGTGAAAATGTATATATTTATATTAATGGTATAATAGATTTTAGTGTACTGTACAAAAGAAATCGTAGTTAGAGTTATTGGGTTATACATTTTTAGATTGAGACGATTAGGAGATGATAGAAGGTCATCACTAGTAGGTGCATTATATGTTGGATGAATTTGTGTTTCTATGTTAAATAAGAAATAATATTGAATTGGAATAATCACCACAGAAGCTAAATATATTTCAGACACTCAATCTATGAATATATTACTATAGATGAATACGTATTGTGAAATTAAAGGATTTGTATTGATGTCTCTGAAAGGAATTTCTTTGGTTAATTCAAGTGCTATAAATCATAGAAGAAAATACATATATCACTTAGAGATAAAAAAAATGTTAAATCAAGAATTATTTTATCTAATAAAAACTCAATCATGGGATTGAAAATATTGATTATATACCTCTATAATTATATTTTTTAAAACTTATGATACAGGATTTAGCGAAATAATCATTTTAATGGTATTAGTTGACTCTTGGATTCTAGTTAACTTCAAACACTTGAATAGTGTGGATGCATGACCCACCCCCTCTCTAAGGAATGGTGTGTTATTATATTAATATTAATATTTTCTCTTTAATATATTCCAAATCACAATGTGGTGGCCTTTTTATTATTTGAAAAATAGGTATATGTATTGATTGCAATAGGGGAGAAGCCGATAGGGGGTGCAACAAAACATGGGTTTTTTTGTAAATATGAACATACTGAAGTAGTTCACTTAATTAATAAAAATCACAAAAGGTATCAAAAAATAGTTGTATAGAGATAGGTTAATAAAATGGTATCAAAAATAAATTAGTTAAATAATGAAATATTAATTCTAATCTTTTTAGTTATACCAATTTTGGATCATTCAGGATTATATTACATGTTGATGAAATCTATGATCATTTTATAGTGTCATAAAATTTGACTGGTAGTTGAAACAGATTGTGCCTGTGATTCTATAAAAAACATTTATAAGCAGTTTTGAAGTGTTTTCCACAAACCCAAAGAGAGATACTATTTGGAAAAAATCAATCTTTTTGTTTTTTCATATGATATTGTTAAAAAATACTGTTGAAGTACTTATACTAAATTTTTTTTCAATGTAGGTGTTTTGGATGGGCTGGAATTTACGAGTGTTTTATAAATTTTTGATTGTGAAAATTTAAAAGGTTCTTTTTTTGGAAAATTTGGGATTAACAAATTGAAAATTCTAGGACCACATAAAATTTTTAAGCAACCATATTGTTTGATTTAATTTATTAAAAAACTCCATCACTCATATGTGTTGATCACACATGGAACTCGAAACCAAATGTGATGTTTGCAAGAAATCAATTTTGAAAAATTAATTGAGCTCACATAGAATGATTGTGAACCACGAGAAAATGTATTGGAGGGGAATTATAATTTGATAAAGAAAGAAATTGATGTTTAAGATACTATTATGGCAGATTTTTGTTTGTGAAATATGGTGATTAAATGTTCATCATAAAAAAATATTCGTATATGAGACACATAGTACGAGCAGTACGCGATGGTGCTAGTTTTTTAATGACTTATATGTAATTTTTATTTAGTAAGTTTATAAATTTTCATTGAATATATAATATCTAACTATTCACATCTTTAGTGGGAGTGAAGTTCATTAGAGTGTATTTTCATTGAAAAATTTCTGCAAAGATTGAAAGTGGATAATGAAGAATTGGAGTCCCCAAAATAAGTTGAGTTCCAGGGGCTATGTTAATTTGTGGTGTAGAATATATCACAATGGTGATATTATTTATGATGTATTATCAATAAATTAATAAAAGTATGATTGGAAGTAATTAATTTAATACGGTGCACACGTGTTTTATAATGGGATTGAAGTAGTTAATAATGGAAGAATACTAGTCCATGAATGGGATTTATAAAATTGAATGTTATGGGGTAAAGTGGATTTAATATCTATGGTGAAAAAGGATATTCATGGAATAATCATATTTGCGTAAACCATATCTGATATTTTATATATCATAAAATGAATCTTCTATAGGATCAGTGTGTTCACTTCAGTAGAGAGATAATTGAGCTTTCATAGTGTGAATGTTTGGAAATGATGTGGAAAATGAGTCACATCTATACATTGTAACATTGGTTCCCTATAGTGGATTTTTTACTTTGAAATTTTTTATTTTTATTCTTCTTAGAGTATCCCATTTAAAGATTAACTTTTTCAAATTACTGTTTCTCATGCTTGTTTTCATTTCTTTTTATTCACTTCCATGGTAGAGAGAGAGGATAGTTTTTTAATGGATAAAAAAGTCCCAAAAAGAAGTGTTTTAATCCATTATAATTGGATTCACACTTTCACATAGGATACTGACACTTGTGGTGTAAATAGATCCACTTTTATCTTGAATGATAATAACGGTTCTACAACTGAAGCGGGTATAAATTTTCAAGAGAAATTAGAATTTGGTAAAATATTAGCAATAATTTCTTTACTACCCCTCTTTATTGTCTTTAGGGGTCATGTGGGCACAATATTTTCTATCAGAGCATAAATGTTCCCCATAATTTAGATCTAATTTTTTCATTCACTATTGTGTTTACAGAATATACGAAATGTAAGTCTGAAGAGTTTTTTGAAGAACCTTAAATGAGAATTTCTATTTCTACTCTATTTTCTATAAATAATGATGTCTAATCCAAGAATTTTAAAAATAGGAATAAGATATATGTAATTAATTTGAAAACTATCTTACATTCTAAAGAGTAACAACCAATAGATAAAGTTCGTTAGAGTGGTAAATATACCAATAAATATGTTCAGGATTATTTCAATGATGAATAAATTTTAGATTTATAGAATTAAACGAGTATGTAAAATATAAATAACTAAATAGTTTTTATTATATATAATAAGTCTATCTTGAAATGGTTAGTATTTATGTTATTATATAGATACTTTCACATATTAAGGGACTACATGATAGACAATCCTTTTTGGAATATGAAACTAATTCAATGGAGGATGCAATGGATAAAGAGGTGAGAAGATGAAACTCCCTCACCAACCTATTAGAAGTCAAATAACTATCTATTTTACTTTGTAATTAATTTTTTTCTCTAGTTGAAAAATATTTTTGAAGGTCTATTTTTGATGATGTTATAGGTGAGAATTTTTTTATAGAAGTAATTCATATATTAGAAAAACTACACAATGAACCTATAAATGTCAAGGATACACAACTAGAAGATAAATAAAATAAAATAGAAGAGCTTAAGAACTCTATTCTAGAGTAAAATAAGAAGTATTAAGATCAGTTTGTGAATTTAAAATTAGAGTCCAATGAAAGGGTGAAATCACTTGAAAACCATAATTATATTTTCAACATGAAGTGTCTCAAGTAATATGTGAAGATGAATATTGTAAAAAATGCCAATTATAAATCATCATAATCTGATGAGAAGATATCTTCTTACATAAAAACTTATAAATGGAGTCTAACTTCTAATAATATGTAAATATGTGTTAATGTTGTCTTGATTTCATCTAGAGATCCATCTACTGCATGATCATAGAGGAT
Source organism: Viscum album (assembly GCA_963277665.1). NCBI lineage: Eukaryota > Viridiplantae > Streptophyta > Magnoliopsida > Santalales > Viscaceae > Viscum > Viscum album. Next base: position 774,079,975 of record OY728166.1, on the reverse strand, counting down.
GGTAACCCACTATCATGAAAAATATGGTTGTACTAATGTTGTTTTTATGCAAGTACACACTCTAATAAAAAATATAGATAAATTTGGAAGGTAAAAATGATAACAAAATCCATTAAATCATCAACGGTGGAAGTGAGTATACAAAAGAAGTGGATCTACACAAATAAGTATCAAAATAGATGGGTTTTATCCCAAAAATAGGATGGTTAAAATTCTAGCTAGACCACAAATAAAAGAATAACAAAGAGATTTATTTTATACTATTGCTGTTTTTAGATGTTTAGAAACAAATTTCTTGATTAATATAATAATATGTAAATAAATATAACTTATCAAACGTCAAAATTCAGTGGAGCAGTGTTAATTTAAATATGAATCCTACTAGACTGAAGTATAATTGATAGAAAAATAAAAATCTGGAAACTAAGAACATGTTTGAATCACTTGATATTTTATTTCAGCACTACAATAGAAGTGGTCACTATTAAGAATAATTCTTGAATTTAACATCCTAGGACAACTAAGGTATTGAAATAAAGAGAATACCTAAACTAAATAAGAAGTTTGTGATAATAGAAAACAATACTTCCTTATGGAGGGAACAAAAGTAGATTGTCAAACAAAGTGGACCCAAGAGGAATATTTAGGTAAATTTCAAAACAAGGAAGAAATTATTGTACTATATTAGGAAAGGTCACAGTATAGACCATTAGAAATAGGTCATAAATAATGGAATTTAAATAAGAAATATGAATCTTAATTAACAATCATCTTAAAAGAGGGATTTGAGGATTGGATTTGTTATTAGTATCCCAAAAGAAGATTTGGAGGAGTTTCCCAAAATGGGTAAGATAAGAAATTCATAGAGGCCATATAAAAACACTACTAAAATATAATATATTGAAGATTGATTTATTTTTTTTTCCATCCCAATCATAAATGTCTAGAATGATGTAGAATGAACAATTATGAGAAATTGATAATGTGAAAAAATTTATTTCATAGGAATTATAAATTAAATTTCCTTAGAGGCCATCTAAAATGGATATTTCAATGGTTCATGAAGATCTATATTGATGGTGTTTCAAGATAGTGATAATTTATAAAAATCATATGAAAATTTTACCAACCTAAGAAAAAATTATAAATTAAATAAGTGATAATGTAAAAATTCCATTGGATAAAAATTATTTATTAGAAATAGAAAATAATACTATTACACAAAATAGAAAAGAAAAATACAAGAAGAAACTCACGCTTCCCAAAAAATTTCAGAACAAGAAATTTAAAAGGGGATCTAACATGAACTGCATTCCAAAGGATGTGTTTATAAATAATAGAGGATCTTGTTTGAGAGATATCATCCATCCTTAATTATCTTACTAATGAAACTATAGAGTTCCATGTTATTTCTCAAATATATTTTTTTTTGTGATTATTATTAGTCAACTGAAGGTGTTGATTGAATTGATAGAGATAGATGAATGTTTTAGTCATTGTATAGTAGGAAACATGGATCCATCATTTTGTCCTACTTAATAAATTCAGACATAGTAAATTAATGGATGCATCCCTTGGGGTGGAGCTACTATGGAGAGAAGGATGCCAAAATTATTCTTTCTTCTCGAATTTGGAACCATGATAACACCTTCGAAAAATCAAAAGTGTGGTATTCCGATCACACTCTTTATCCATTCATTATTTATATAAAATCTAAATTTAATGGGGTTTAGTGGATGATGAGAAATATAAAATAAAGTGGGAGAATTATGTTTTCACTTTAATATTTATTATATATTATTTTAATATGAGTTAAGGATTTATATTTATTTATAAATCAATTTTTATAGTCCCTAATGTGAGAACTGTGAAGTTGTATCACAAAATTAATATATTATGGACAAATTTTTAGTATTGGTAATTCATTAAATTTTTCAATACATATTTATCCAACATAGACTTAGATTTAACTAGATAAAGGCTCACTGATAAGAGTTATATAGCGTATATTTCTCTTAAAGTACGAGATTAGGACTTAATCATGAATCAAAGGGGGATAAGAAGTGGTTTCGCAAAACATGGATGAATTGTGAGATATGATTATCTTAACTTACTATAATACATTTCCTTCGCATTTATTTTCAATAAGAGGGGTAAAGGAAAGTGGACATTGATTCATACACATTGACCAAGTAGATTAATGATATTGAAAGAAAATAAAAATGGGGTATTAAAGAGCCCAAGTGAAGATTGTTTTTGTTGTTAGTAAATATGGTCATCATTATAATTTTTTTTTCAATATTTGTTGATAAATTAAAAGAGGATGAGTGAATATACTACCTATGAATGTGTCGGTAAACAATATTGAGGCTAGTAATTAGGGAAATCAAAAGGAAGATTTCGAGAGAAAGACATTAAAATAATGAGATTTTTTTATAATAATATTAAATACTAGTGTTGATTATAAGTATATTCTTTCTATGATAGTGTTATGGGATGATGAAGATGGATTAAATGAGAAATTTAAGAATATTGATTAAGGCAAAATGGAAAGTCATTTGTTTTTTATGAGGATTCAAATGAAGATCATAAAACATGAAGGCTTCGATTTCAATGCATCATAACATTTTGATTAAGGTTTTTAGAAGCTGTGATTAAAGATATAAATATAGATAGAGTGATAATTATTTTGATAATAAAAAATTCATTATTTAATTTCTAAAAGACGTCAATAATTTATTGAGAAAGCTGTAAAAATGATTTCAATATTTTTTAATGTTATTTAAATAGATTAAATATATTTTTATAATTATTTTTGTGGTTATATGTTCATTTCAAGGGATTGTGAATTTACAGGGTTAATTATTTAATTTATGGAGAAAATTTTTCAAAGTCAAATTTCATATATATAATTTTGTTATAATAATTGATGAAAATTCACAAAAAATAGGATTTTCATGATGTTTTGAAAAACCTTAAGAAGTGGATTAGAATTGAAGAAATGAAAAAGAAATTAAATATTTTTTTTATATATGAGATATTTAATATATATGTGTTTAAATATTTTAAATGCATAGAGTATATGTAGGATTCACCTTTGAGATGAAGAAAAATTGGAAAATGAATAGAGGATTTGTAAGATGGAGTTGATAAAAAATGTTCTTTTAGAAAAAGTTTAAAATCCCAAAAGGAAAAAATATTTAAGATACAAAGTTACATACATACGATATCCTTATGATCATAGGGAAAAATGGAAAACACATGAGTGCATTTTCCTATATAAATAAAATGAATTTTTTTAAAATACCAAAGATGGACCTTTGACGTTGAGCTGAAATTTGGAAATGGCAGTGAGAATATATAATTTGTTTAAGGGAATATATGTAAGATGTTTAAGGGATAATACATAATATGTGTGGCCCATATATAAAATTAGTTGTCTATTATCATACATATGAATCATAATATGTTTATAATTTCGCGTATTATGTCTTGATCTGATATTTAGAAGAGTCTTGAGGACTCAAACTATGATATGTAAAATTTTTCACATATTATCCAAGTTTCAACATGTTGTTAAAATGTGAGATTATTGGTGAATGAAAATAATAGTTTCCATAATTGATACTCTAATGGGGAATTTATTTATATATTTATGAAGCTACTCATTCAATTTAAAAAAGTCCTGATTATTTTTTAATAAATAATTTTATTTTTAAATTGGAGGAGATGAAGGATTCATGAATTGATAAATCACTACCACATTAATATATGATTTTAAAATGAGAATATTAGAGAGTCAATACTGGTGGTCAAATAAGAATTAACTCTTGTGATTCTTAGTGAACATATCTTTATAAAACTAAAAAAAATACAATAATAGATCATGATTCGAGCAAGTGTTTGATAATTCCATTTTGCAAAGAGGAGTTCCACACCATGGTGATGTATACTATCACGAAAACATAAATGAAAATAAAAAGGAATTAAATTCAACATTACTTGTGGAGATTTATATACTATTTTATATTTGATATCCATATAAAATATTAGAGGGAATTACAAATTAAATATTTTGTAATCATCATTTTGAGATAGCTCTTGAATATTTCTGGAACAATTAACCTTAGTAATGGATTTGATAAAAAATAACGTAATGTTTCCATATTAAAATTATTGAAACAGAATTAATGAATCATGGATATAAAAAGGTTATAATGTAATAAGGAATAAGGTATCTTAATGAGATTAAGATAAGGGAGAACTATATATTTTTCCTGAAATATAAAATAAAAAGTATCAAATAGAGAAAAATATTTGAGACTAATGCTACCTATGGATCATTATCTTTGTATCAAATAGAAGAAGAATAACCATAAATGATCAATAAGGTATGATTCTATTCTTCTATATTGATTAAACAAAAATAAAAATATCCTATTTCTGAAATCTACTCCTATAACACCCAGTAGTATGGATGTTCCAGAATAAGAACAAAAATAATGATATATAGAAGAAATTGAATTGATTTTGTTGATTAGATCGAGTGGATCAAAGTAAAAATGAATAAGTATAAGAAAAAAAATATTACTGGTTGGTTCTGATGATATCTAGTGTTTTAGAATCCATATTATGAGGATGTATAATAATTCATAATAATACACTTCCTTACTTCTGTGAAAGTGTTATAATAATTTATAAAATATATTTGTATGAGTGTAAGATAAAGAAGAAGAAGTAACATCACTATAAAAGTAAAATAAAATTCTCAACTAGTAAAATGCTATTTTTTTGAAAAAAAATATTTTAATTGTAACAATATTGGGAGAAAATATAATATTTTTGTAGGATAATGTATTTTATCTAGTATAGACATTAACCAAGGATATAATGTGTTCTAACCCTCCCTCTTAAAGTGTAGAGAAGAAAACATTAGGGACCAATGTGATTCCCACCCAAACCACTTGTAATATTGGATATATATTAGTGAACAATACATGTATTATATTATCATAGAAATGGAAATGACATAGTCACCCACATCATGGGAGAGCCGTACAAAAATAACATGTTTAATTACCTATTTATTTCTTCCATTTCATGTTGTATTGGTGTGTTGGGTAAAGAAATAGATCCAATTTAAACAAAACAATAATGTAATTTTAGATACCAAGGGGGGAAAAGAAATAAGATAAATTATAATTTGATAAATGATTAAAAACCCATTATTTACCCTCCTATCAGGTGTATTCATAGATCCTATGGGAACTACATAAGAAACTAATATTCAAACACAATTACAACAATCTATAATTATGGAATATAATCCCTTGTTTTGAGATGATAGACTTCATTACCTGAGTCATGATTGGAACCAATTTGTATGGCTCATCCAAATAAAATTATTATAGAATATGAATTGATGAATGAGAATGTTATCCTTTGAATATAAGATATATCTATTATTAATGATTATAATTATGTATTCACAGAAGAATTTTCTGTATATAAACTTGACCATGAGATGGAATTATATATTTTCTTTATCACTAATAAAAAATTGATACCAAGTCCACTTTAGAGAAAGGAGTTAGTGGAATTGGTGGAATTAAATAAACAACAACATGGGATTTGCGATAAGGGATTAATATTCCTATATGTTTTCCCATGTAAATAACATATCTAATTTTTGAAGAAGAAGGATTGGTATTTGAGGTTATGCATTTCGTATATGGAAATTTGATCCATTTTTATTTTGAACAAGTGTCATTTACTATGTATTGATGATATGTCATGTCAAATTCAAGTGGATCAATTAAACTAAATGATTGATATGTATTATTGTTATCTTCAATTAAAAATCATGAAGGATGATATAAATATATAACTTTTCATTCAAGGTATGGGAATTATTATTTCATAATAATTCCACTTAGGTTAAAAAATGAACCCTCTATGATTATGGATATGATGAATATAGTATTGCAGGATTATCTTGTTAAATTTGTTATGGTATTTGTTGATGATATCATGAAATTATTTCTATTCTATGAAGAGCATGAGTACCATTTATGGATTTTTGTTAGGACTCTAAGGGAAGAAATATATATTCGAAATTAAATAAATATCAATTTTGGATTCATATATTTTTGGTCTATATTTTCCTTAAGATTGAAAAATATCTTCAGACTTAAAATGAAATGTTTATTTGATATTACCCTCCACCAATGAATATAATGAAGATATATTGTCTCTACATATTATAATGATACTATCAACAATTATAGGAAATGTTTTCAAAATTATCAAAAACTTTATCCATGTTAGCACAAAATTTTGGAAACTTAAAATGGTCAATGGAATTTTAATAAATCACTATGGAACTAAACATGAAATTAATTAATGAATCGATACTAACCTTATAATCTGAAAAGGAGGTTATTTTCATATACAGTGATGCGTCATATAAAAGGACTAGATTGTGTACATATGTAAAATGATTGAGTTGTTTCTTATAAATCATGAAAATTTATTTCACTTGAATAAAACTATAAAACTAATGATCTTGAGAGTATAATATTTGTTTTTAAGATATTAATACATAATTTTTATGGTGAAATAATTGAGATATATATAGATCATAAGAGATTTAGGTATATATTCGCTCAAAAAGTGCTCAAAATGAGATAAAGGATATGGATGGAACTATTTGAGGCTTATGATCATGTAATACACAACCACATAGTATTGAAAACAAGGTGTAAGATGTGTTGAGTAGGAAGGATCATGGTTTTATTTCTATGATGAGGAAGAAAAAGGAACCAATGCAAATGGATTTAGTAAATATGGATGTGGAAATTTTTAGTGATGGAGAAACTTAATTATTTTACTACGTATTTTCCCAATAGTGTTTAATAAAGAAGGTAAAGAAGACCTAATAAGATGAAATGGATCTAGAAAATAATATTAAAGCCATGAAATATGAAAATTGAATGGAATCGTATATGAAGTTGGTATATTAATATTTGAAAAGACATTATGTATAAAAGAAGTAACTAAAATGAAAAAATAATATCAAGATAAACCTCGTAGATTAAATATTTCTGTAATCCCTAGTGTCACAGACCCTTATAGAACTAATATGTATAAAATTTTTAGAAACAAATTATGGTGGGAAAATATAAAGTTGTAAATTATAGACTATGTGTCAAAATAAATGTATTACAATAAGTAAAGGATGAGTTAAAACATCCAAAGAGTATTATTACCTATCTCTATTCCAATATTGAAGTTGAACAACAACAGGATGGAATTTGTTATTGGGACGACCAATCTAAGTGGAATGACTGTATATTGGTCATTTTGGATCATCTTACCATGTTAACACATTTCCTTATGATGTGTAGTATCTAAACCTTAACCATCTTGCATGAATCTGTATCGAAGAAGTTGTGATACTTTGTGGTGACCCACTATCATATTTATCAAATCAAAAACCTCTTTCATAAAAATTTATGGGAGTCTTCAAAAGGCATTGAACATATAGATACACATGACCACTACTTATCACATTCATATAGATGGTCTGTTTGAAAGTAATATCAAAACATTAGGGGATATGATGAGGTCATATTTTCTAAATTTTCAAGGAACATGGGACCAACATCTACCCATGGAAGAATCATCATTCAATAAAAAAATTCAACCTAACATATAAATGAAACTAAAAAATGCACTGTATGGTAGAAGATATCATAATTCGACATCCTAGGATGATGTTGGGGAGAGCAGTCTAGTATACCCAAAATCTATTGAGGAGAAAAATAAGAAATCATTATCTATTGATAATCATATCAGAGATGATCAGTGTTGATAGATTTTTTTTGGTCCAAATTGGAATACAGACTTGTAATTTCAAGTAGGGGATCTGTTATGAAGCATCCTAGGAACAACATAAAAAACTGTTATATCATTTTAAATGAATACTCAGTAAATTTTTAAATAATACATGCTTAGGGGCTATAAATTTTAATTTTAATTGGACAATAGATACATAAACATACTGTTTAATTATATTATGTATCATATCAAATATTGTTATTAATATAAGATGAAATTAAAGAATCATCAACCTTAGAACCATCCATCAAAATCGAGGGAAAGAACACGTAAGAATGGATGAACTCAGATGATCAGAAATGGTAACCATAAGAGATATCAATCATTTGAGAATAATATGATCATAAGGGTATAAAAACATATTTAATTGAATGATATCAATTTAAAATACTCATACCCATAAAATAATATATCATAAACAGCAAAACCATTTCATATATAGAATCATTATCAGTAAGGGATTCAAAAAAGTGACCATCATTCAAGAGTTATAACATTGGCATGTTTTATCATAATAATGGGAAATCATAATCATGTGAACATAGATAATAACATATATGTACACTCATTGAAAGTGGGAATAGCTATAATGTGATAATACCCATGAATGAAAATGTGGAGAAAACTATTCACAATATTTCCACACAAATTCCAATGAGCATTTCAAGAATCAATCATACTCAAACATTAACATGTGAGAAAATATATTTGAAAAAATATACGAATTTATTATAATAATCTCAGGAGATATCAATATCACATTACCCAATTAATTGGATAGATAAAAGAGACCCAATTTCTATATAATAATAATACATTCATATGTCTTCCACATGATCAAAAATCATTAATCATATTTTCATAACATAACCCATGGAAAATAAATGGTTTCCATAAACTTCTTAACATTATAATGATAAACAATAAAGATATAGAATAAGGATGATATCAATGAATAATATCCCAGTTAATGTATAGTATAAAACAATATATGTTATCATATATGTAAATTTTATTTAAAATTTCACTTCATTATTCTTTAAGAAAAATTATCTTTCATTTTTAAATAACATATTAAAAATATAAAAATTTATTAATTATTAAAGAAACATATTATTTATGAAGATCCCTAATAATTTATAATTTAATATTCAAATAATTTAGTTGTGCTGATGGTATTAAATTCCATTCATACTGAGTAAGTTATAACACTATTATTGTCAAATTTTGAGTAAAAATTCAGATTTAACTCATTTGAAAAATAAAAAATGATTACTTTGAAAGGTTTTTTAATATAAATTCACACATGGGAAATAATTTCATTTAAACATCAGATGAGAATATTAAAAACATTATTGAGATCATTTTTATGAAAACTGGGATATAAAAGAAAATATTCTCAACTAAATAGGAAATAATATCTTTTTTCCTAAAAATATTTTCCAAATAATTGTAAGTACCAAGGAGAATAAATTGGTACTATTACATGAAAATATAAAAAATAAATAGGGGATAATAAAAATGTAATGTGTTTATCATATAATTATCATTTAATATTTTCAATGGACATTCAATAATAAAAAATCATTATTAAATTGGGATTGAAACAATAACACCGTACCTTAAGTATCATATTTATTCCTATGCATTAAAACCTCATATATGATAAATATTTTTGGATAGACTGGGTAAATAAAGGGGGGGGGGGTGAAATGAGTACCCAATAAAATTTTTATTAAAAAACATAAAAATAAATCCCCCAATTTAATTAAAACACCTAGTTAATAAAACATTAGTTTAATATATGTTTTATATATTAAAATATTTATCAAAACATGATTAAGGGTTAGTTAAATTAATATTTAATATTAATTTAACTTTTGTGATTCATTTAGTCCCTAAAATACTTTATATAAACATATGTTAAGATAAACTATCAATGTAATGGTTTTTTATAGATTAAAAACAAATTCATTTTATGATTTGAATCAATTGAAACAAAATAAAAACAAACAACAGAATAAAAAATGTATTCAGTGTCAAGAAAATAATTAAATGAATTTACTTGTAAATAATCCACTTAAAATAATGTTATTATGATCAATAATATGATCCATAACTGATATTGGATATACAAACTCCAACATAAGATATCCAAGCTAAAATCCACTTCCACGTGTATGCATGGGAAGAAGTACAACATAAACCTTACAGGGACCACTTTCGCAGTTGTTGTGGATATGTAGAAAAAATGGTTGAGATAATATTTTGTTCTATATAGTTGAGTCACTGGAGATATTGTGTGAATATATACAGAATAATGAAACACACTTCTAAAAAGTTTAATAAAAAAAGAGTGACCAAATGTATAAATATAGGGAAATGAAGTGATTCTTGTTCTATAATACGTTAGATGATTAATGGTCTTAAACTTTTACTTGGATAGGAGTTACAAAAAGTAGTCCAAAAGTTACAAGAAAATAGAGTTTCTTTAATTTCTCTTTTCTATATGAATTATCTATGAAAGTCTTATCGGGATTCAGTTAAAAATGGAATGAGATATTTTGTTTGTTACACTCTTTCACAGTCACATGTATTCATCATGTAGGTGCTTTATTTTTGAGAATTAGGAAATCATCATGCATGAGGGATATATTTTGAAATATATAGAACTAAATAATCAAATATACATTAAATAATAATAAGAAATATTTCTCAGATCCATATTCTGAGTAGTGGATCCGGAAACTCTAACATGGACTCTAATGCATACACATAATTGTTTAGGAATAATCATTAAATAAAAACACATGATAATTTCTATATTAACTCCCACAAAATATCCATTTTATGAAATAATATTATAATAAAAGAATTAAAATTGTATCAAGGTTGACAGTATCACTGTCTTGTGATAGAACAACATAGTAGTAGTGCATTCCAATGATACCACATCTTGTAGTAGAAAGGTTCAAGTAGTGGAAATCCTAGAAATAGTAGGAGGACTAATAGTACTGTAAGATAATAGTAGAATATTCCATGTATTATTAGGAATCTAGTACTATCATGAATCAAACTATATATAAATTCCAACACTAGAATAATTTTGAACTAATGATGGCATGAATTTTGAAACATCAAATTTGGCGGTAGTACAATTAAACTAGAAATATAAAATTTATAATAATAGTAATATTTTTTATAATTATCCAGACATATATTGTAAAATTATTTACAATTATAAAACACTAAAATCTTTAGAAACATAATAATCAAGATGTTTGAGAAATAAAATTAGGAGGTTCCACCAATCTTCACCATTTTTATGATAAAACATTCTAGTATCTAAGAAACAATGTCAGAAAATATATAGGAATAAATAGATTAATCCAAATTAATGATATGATTTAAAATTTCAAATGGATAATGTGATTTTTAAAATTATATATGGAAACAAATTTGGTTATAAATATTTAATATCATTACAAAATTAGTCTTTAAATTTGTAAACATTAATTTGTAAAACATAAACTTGAAACTTGAAAGGTAAATTCCATCCAAATAATTTTACCCCATTGGGGATTATCACAATTACAAGACAATGAAAATTAAATAAAAGTGATAAAAAATGATAAAGGCAGAAATAAAATACATAAGTCATATAAATACATCTAAAAAAGGAAAATAAGGGAAAAAATTAATCCCTATCAAATACTGAACCTAATATAAATCTCATTCATCTCAGGAGGTAGAATCAATAGGTCCCTGTAATTTTCTATAAGTAAGAGGAAATGAGGTAGAATATGAGGGGGGTGAAGCCATATATGGTAGCTCTCAGATCAGAACTGTTCTAAGATGTATGAAAACATTAGTTTGAGATATATTGAATGGATGACACTAAGAAAGCATAAGAGTAGAAGAATGTGGAGCTTTGAGAGATCACATAGGAATTTCCTTAGGTACAAGCACTATGGTACCAGATACATACATGAATGGTTTCATTAGGATCAAAAAATCCATGATTAATTTGAAGCATCTCTCAATATCACTGAATAAATTTGTATTCTCTTCTATAGACAACATGAACAATGGGGTCATAACCATGATCTAGTATACCTTTTTCTTTTAAGGCCCTAATAACTAGGGACATTATTTTTTTAGATAAAAACATAAAATCTGAATTCAACTCTTTCTTTGTATATATCCTGGAAAGATAGTATTAGATATCATTGGTGATGGTTTCCCTATCACTTTCTTCTTCATTCAAACACTCGTTAAAATGATTGTATATATTTCTCAAGATGTTACCGAATTTAGTGGATATCCTCCTAATGAGATTGACAGCTATCACCGATAATGGATAGAAATCCCTATATAACTATGTATTATATAATCTCACCATCAAAGGATTCTAAAGGTGGTGGAGTATAAGATGTAAGAGAAATAGCTTCTAATCTCTTCGTCCTCTCCAAAATATCATCTTACCAAGAACCAAAGGATGTCCTAATCTCCTCCACTATAGATCTCAATGTTTATAAAAGAACCAAGCTCTTATTTCCATATATAGATCTTATTTCTTATTGTTCTTGAGAAAATGTGTAGTTTTTGGAAATTTAAGTTGTACACACCTTGTAATTAGGAGTGCATGTCGTGTACTAAGGATTACACACTATGTACTTCAGAGTACACACTGTGTATTCAGATTCCGCAGCTGGTTGTGTATTGGCTATGTAATGTCCAAGAACATGAAAATGTGTGGTGACTTACAGACTGTCTAATGCGAGTCCCGGTAAAGGCTTGTACACGCCATTTATCCTCAGGGAACATGCCGTGTATTTTTATTTTTAATTGATATATCAGACCGGGACCACATCTCATTTAGAGAAAATTATTCTTTTGGCTTCACCTCTTCCGAGAGTGACAAATATCGCCAATTTTTTTCTGAGCCCCTGACCCGCCATCATTGCTCTGAATCAACCAGCATTGATTGTGTTGGATTCTCCATAGTGATTTCTTCCTTCTTATATATCCCCCCTGTTGATTTTTCCTCTTTCTTGAGTTATTCAAGGTTGAACGTTTTGGACATTTTTGTAGATCTATGACATTTTAGGTTGATTAAAAGGGCAAGGTTCAACAATATTGATCTTACAACGTCATGTGAGGTGGTTTTTGCCTTTTGGTATATGTATTTGATTTATATTTGAAAAACGTTCCAAATACCCTAGTTTAGGGTGTTGCGTGGTTTGGTAATTTAACATTGTTAATGCCAGCTATGCCTTGATTTCTTGATTAAGGTTGTTTGATTGTGAATAGGTTTTATTTACCTTATTATGGATGTATTTTCCCATGTTTTCTTGATATTGTCACTTGGGTCTACGACATCATGTTAGGTTGTTATGTTTTCCATGCCTAGTGATGTTAGGATGGAGTTGTTATTATATGGCGTGATTTTGATATAAATGGTAGCTATTTATCCATGTAGTATTTGAGTTTTAATTTGGCTACTGGATATTTTTTGTGAATGATTGAATAACACAAGGCCATGGGAACCTGGTGTAGTTAGACCATAGGGGGAATGAACACCGAGGGATTCCCCAAATTTTCTGTTACTTTTCACATTGCGAGACCATAGGGGGGATGGATGTGAGTTCTTCCTCAGAGTATCTGTAGTTCCACATTGTGATACCATAAGGGTAATTGGATGTTATTTAAGTTCTTCCTCATAGATTCTATTGTTTAACATTACCAGACCACATGAAGAATTGACGGTTACTGCTTCCTCAAAGAGTCTCTATTTATACTGAAGAAGAGGGGTTAGACTGTGAGAACATCCTAGATGGTTTCTTATGATTTTTTGGTTGATTATTTAATAAATTCAAATGAATGTGGTTGAAATAGTAGGATTGTTTACCTTGTGTACTTCCTTGTTTATTACATCACTTTTCATATTTTCCTAATATATATATATATATATATATTCACATACAGTTAGTAACATGTCTTTTGGTGGTTTCCTATTGGGATTTGTCTCACACCTATTTGGTCATGATTTTGGGCCCAAAGCGATTATATTGTTTCATGTATAGATAAGGGAAAACACTCTTCTACATCAGGTTCTTGATTTCTATGGAGGTAGAGGGAAAGGGACCAAGCTGAGGCTTGTGATGTCGCTGGATTTTTTATATGTTTTCATTTGTTCTTTTTTTTAGTAATGTATTCCAACATTGCGACTTGTTTGGATTATTTCCAAGATACATGTGGCATGCATCATTATGTATATATATACTGCAGATGTTTATTTACCTTCAATATTCTTTTGTTTTCTTATTTTATGTTATCACTTCTACTCTTGTTGTATATTATTATTATTCGGTAGTGTTACTCTTCCAATGATTTAATAGTTTCTCCACAATCACACCCAAGGCCCTCGTTGCTAGTCGACAGGCTCTGGCATTCAGAGAAATGTGCTTGAGGCAATGTGACTAACCGGGTACTGGGAACCATTGGTTACCACCCCGAATAGAGACATTAAAAAGTGGTATTAGAGGAGTTATTTTATTTTTGACTTACTATTTAGAGGATAGAGATAGGTATTGGAGGGAATAAGTACTTGTAAATAGGTTGTTCAAGGGAGTAGCTTACCCATGTAAAGGGAAAACCAAATATACCCCGAATATTACAATTTTTTTGGTTTTGCAGTTTTTATAGTTTATTTGATTCCACTGTTGGGTGATTCACATGTATTCTATTGTTATGATTGATATTATTCTGGTCTTATTTCAATGGAAACCCTATGAGATGAGGTTATTCCATCTCATACATCATATTAACACCTGCTAGAGATCAAATGTCATGCATTCTTGTCATGCCATTTAGGATGCATTCATGATGACATGTTGTTGTGATAGATATTCTACTAGATATGAATGTATTTGGGATTGATTCCTTGATATAACACCTGATAATTGTTATGGTATTGATAACTTGTAGAGTTTCCTTCAATGAACACCAAACAATGGTCCCTGAGGTGTTATTGGCCCTCGTGATTCAGAATTTTGTAGATCATGGGATTGAATGCACTATTATACTTTGTGACATACATGAATAAGATGTCAAGATTTGATTTGCGGATAGTATATGCCCCCATAAATCATAATTTTTCATTTTAATACATGTTTTAGGGATTTAGGGTGTTCTGATGTAGTTTCTGAGGCTTACTATCGGGAAAAACCCAAAATACCCAACTTTTAATGATGAATATAAAAAATGTATCATTTTTTTCAGGAAGGAACAGTTTTTTCTTAATTAAACATCATGTACCATATTTACATGTTGTGTAATCCTTAACTGTGTGACTGGATGTGTGGGCAGAGACACGAGGTTGGGTTTTATTTGGTGGAACACATCATATACCGGGAATACAAACCGAGTTATAGGATATTGTACCCACCCATGTGGCTAACAACATAGATGGATGAGTCTCAATTAATACACACTATTTCCATCTTGAACAATCTATTTGGATTAAATAGTGTTATCAGCCATGTGACCAATGAAATAGGTCGGTGAAATCCTTCTAGTACACATCATGTATAGCATAAAAATGTCATGTATGTTTTTTCTTGGATAACTATGTGGCTTAGCCGTGTAGAGGAACTCTGGTCAGAGGAATTTATTCAAATACATGTCATGTCCATGGGAGGAACATGCCATGTGTAGAGGTTTCACACAAATAGTTTTTGCAGAAGTAAACTCCCATGTAGAGGCTTGAGGGAACACACCATGTATGTTTCATACACGCCGTGTGTCCATACTTGGAAAAAATTTACTTTTCCTTTCTCTTGTTCTTTAATTTATATTATAAGTATCAATCACTGATAATATTGAACTAAGGTGTGCGATTGAACTTACAGAGTCATCCCCCCGAGACATCCTCAAGTTGTATGCTAGATACAGGGCAACAATTAGACCCAAGACATGGTAGGCCAGGTACTACTAACAGATCCCCATGTTGTGCCCATATTGGCACCATCATTCATTTCAGACACAGTTGAAGATGCACAGTTCCAAGAAGGCATCATGAAGTTTTTGTAGACCTTTAGGGGAGAACTGCATCCTACCATGTCTATGGAAGAGAAAACACATGTCTTTCAGCTACACCATTCTCACACATTTTAGATGATGGAGGACCTTAGGCTATAGAATCATGGTAGGAAGACATGCTATCAATCATTGAGCATCTAGAGATGCCTCCATAGAAGATGGCGAGACTCACTATGTATATTCTTTTGGAATCTTCCAAGAGATGGTGGGATGTGATTTTACAGGTAGGGTGCCAGTAGGGTATGGCTTAGGATGAGTTCCCACATTCCTTATATGGATACTTCTACCAAGACACATTGAAGGCCAACTTAGTCTAAGAGTTCCTGAGTTTCGAGTAGGTTACTCTCTCAGTCAGGGAGTATTCTTCTTACTTTAAAGAGCTGCAATGCTTCACACACATTCCAGGGGGTGATTAGTTATTCCTGGAGAGGATGTTTGAGAATGGTCTCAAGAATGAAATCCGATCTCAGGTGAAAATATTCAGGATTAATTACATCACATCTATAGTCAACCAGCCATTCATCACAGAGTGCAACCTGAGGGATTCAAGGGCTATCATCCAGGGCAGCTTGTCATCCAATGTTGGTACCACTCTGACTGATACCATGAAGCGTCGTACTGAGTCTACATGGGGAGATCCAAGTAAGATAAATACTTCTTTTTGTGGCTAGGATGTGTGATAAGATTGAGGGAAGATCGGGCATACAAGGCCACATTGTCTGAGAGACCTAGTGGAGTGCAAATATTGTGGAAATATGGGTCATATTCAGTGTTTCTGTCTGCTTTTCTAACCAGCCGCTGGTGACAGGGGTTCTACAATGACTCGACATCCTGGACCAGGACCACCAGTTTCTCATCAGTCAGGGAACTGGAGTTCATCTGACTATTCAAGATGAGGTGGAGGTCATGGCCACAGTAGTCAGACAATGGATTTTTGACACTCGTAGGGTGAATCAGCTTTGGGTGGTCAGGCAGGGTCATAAGGCCATGGTAATGGTCAGGCATTTACAGCGGAGCAGAACAAACATGAGAATATACTTGAACCACTACAGTTAGAGATATGATTCTAGTTTTCTTATTTTTAGCTTCTACACTTTTTGGTACTGGGTCTTCCCATAGTTTCACATCTATTGTATTTTTACATAGCCTTGGGCTTTGTATCATTACTTCAGCTGATTCCTTGATGTTGGAGACACCATTGGGGACTAGAACGACTAGTGTGGGTATGTTTATAGAGTTCCCTCTTGAGGTTGGTGGGTGTCATTTCTCATGGGATCATTAAGTATTAGAGATGATGTGCTATTACATCATTCTTGGAATGGTTTGGTTTGTTCCCTTCTAGGAATTTGTCGATTTCTATCGTCGTAGGGTGAGTTTCATGTCCCCAGAGGGTGGATTGTGTCCAAAAAGGTTGAATCGGATGTCCGGGTAAGCAGAGCGAGACCCGAGCGTCATGGGTTGGGAGAAGTTACATCCCAGATTTCTAGGATATATATGGATGACTATAGGACTTCACAGATGGACTTTCCTCTAGTGGTCGATCGCTTTAGGAATGTCTTTCCAGCTGACTTCTCAGGCTTTCCTCTAGAGTGAGAGGTAGAATTTTCTATTGATATTGTGCCAGGTGCAGCACCAGTTTCCTTTCCTCCTTATACGATGACTACACCAAAGTTACAAGAGATCAAGAAGCAGTTAGAGGAGTTTCAGGCATAGTGTTTCATTCGACCAAATATATCTTTGGGGTTCACCTTTCTTGTTTTCGAAGAAGGTGGATGATTCTCTCAGACAATTTGTGGATTATTGGATGTTTAACCAGTTAATGGTAAAGAACTGATATCCCTTTCTAAGGATTTATTATCTCTTTGATCAGCTTCAAGGATCCTAGGTGTTCTCGAAGAATCACTTGAGATCTGGTTATTATAAGATGCATGTTAGACCATCAGATATACCTCTTATAGCCTTTTGGAGAAGGTACATTATATATATGAGTATGTGGTTTTTCCGTTTGGTCTCATGAACATGCCATCATTTTTTAGGATGCTGATGAACTGAGTGTTCTGTCAACACTTGGATTCTGTCATGGTAGTCTTCGTGGATGATATCTTGGTTTACTATCGAACTCAACACGACTGTGCTACCCAACATGATATCATTTTTGAGTACAATGAGAGAGCATCAGTTATATGTTAATCTATCAAAATGAAACTTTTGGATGGACCAAATTCACTTCTTAAGTCATGTTATCTTTAACACAGGACTATCAGTGGACCCATAGAAAGTGAGAGAAGTAGTTTAATCAGATATGCCAATGAAAAGCTTTGTGGTATATAGATTTCAATGGATAGATGGTTTCTATAGACATTTTATACAGAACATTTCAGGCTTTGTAGTGCCACTGACAGGCCTATCTAATAAGGGAACGATGTGCTCGGGGATAGATTCTGATGATTCATTCTTTCAAGAGTTGAAAGAAAGTTTGAATTCAGCACCACCAATAGTTTTTTTCAGATCTGCGAAAGAGAAATACTATTTATTGTGATGCATCATGTATCGGTCAGAGAGCAGAGCTTATGTTGGGGGGAGGATTCATTTCATATGTGTCTTGACAGTTGAGGCCACATGAGAGGAATTAACTGATTCACAATCTCTATTTGGATGTAGTTGTTCATGCTTTATGATGTTGGAGTCATTATCGGCTGGGGGAGAATTTTTGGGGTTTTCACCAACCACAAAAGTGTCAAGTATATATCTTCAGTCAACATGATCTAAATTTTAGACAGTTAAGTTGGTGGTAGGGCCTTCAATATTTTCAATTTGATCTTGCCTACATGCCCGGGAAGGGAAACAAAGTGGCTGATGCATTGAAATGGAAGACTCAGATACATGTAGCTCTGGGGGATAGCAGTGAGTGGCAGCTTATGGCTCAATTCTCACAGTTGAATTTGGAGTTTCACGATAGACAGAGGCATTCATTTATTTCTTCTGTAGTTGTTACCTCCACTCTTCTTGTTCGAGTGAAAATAATTCATATTTCAGATTTTGAAGGCCAAGTTCTTTGGGATGGTGTGCAAGGAGAGGACTCTATTCTTGGATTGACCATATGCGAGGATGAGATCTTTCATTTTCATGGGAAGGTGTGTGTGTGTGTGTGTCAGCCGACATACATGAGGAGATTTTGCAGGATTTTCATTCCTTACATTGGGTAGTTCATCCTAGAATCACCAAGATATATCGAGATGTACAACGTCAGTATTGGTGGATAGGTTTGAAGAGGGTTGTTGCTGGTTTTTTGATGAGATGTTCCACCTGTCAGCAAGTGAAGGTGGAGCATCAGTGACCAGCATAAATTTTATAGCAATTACCCTTTTCTAAGTGGAAGTGGAAAGATGTTACAATGGATTTTGTGACAGGGTTGCTGAGATTGCCTTAGAAGAATTATGTAGTTTGGGTTTTCATTAACAGACTCACGAAGGTTGTGCAGTTCTTACTGATCATGGATAAATTCAGTATTGATGACCTTGTAAGGTTATACATCTTTGTGATTATATGTCTACATGGGTTCCCGCACTCCATTATTTCAGATAGGGATTCCCGTTTTACTTCCTGTGTTAGGCAGGGACTACATAGGTCTTTGAGTACATAGGTACTTCTGATTAACGATTACTATCCCATAATAGATGGCTAGTCCAAGCATACGATTAAGGTGATGTAAGACATGATTCGAGCATGAGTCAAAGATTTTGTTGGTTCTTGGGAGAAGCATATACCTCAGGTAGAGTTTTCTTTCAATAATAGTTTTAGGCAACTATTCAGATGGTGCCTTATGATGCTTTGTATAGTAAGTCATGTAGATAACCCCTATATTGGCTAGAGGGAGGAGAGGAAGCTATGTTGGGACCTCATTTTTTCCATGAGATGATAGAGCTGGTGGATTTGATTTAGAAGAGGATGGATATTGTACAGTCAAGACATAAGTCTTATGGTGATAGATGGAGACAACATCTAGAGTTCAAGGTTGGGGATTTGGTTTTCTTACATGTCACACCATGGATGGGACACAAGTGTATTAAGAGACCGGGAAGCCATTTAACGAGATACCTCAGGTCATTTGAGGTTTTGGAGAGAGTTGGGCTGGTTGCCTATCATTTGCAGTTACCCCAGAGGTAACAGGCTATGAACGACTTCTTCAACATTTCACATCTCCGACATTACTTCTCAAAAATTTCACATGTTTTTGAACCTAAGGAGGTTGAATTGGAGGTATAAACATCTTTTAAAGACAATCCATTCTAGATTATTGATCGATGTGTGAAGGTTCATCGTGGGAGGTCTATTTCTCTGGTACGGGTGTTGTGGCAGAATATGCGAGTATAGGATGAGACATGCTAGGGGGAAGCTGATGTGTGATCACAGTGGCCAGAGGTGTTCAAGGATACTTATTTTACCCCACCATGTTCCGGATATTCGGGGATAAATTTCATTAAGGGGGGAAGTTTGAAAAAACCTAGATCTTCTTTTCTGGTATAGATCTTATTTCCTGGTGTTCTTGAGAAAATGTGGAGTTTTTGTAAATTTAAGGAATACATTCCGTGAGTATAGGAGTACTGAATGTGTATTTGGTTTCCATGGGTGGTTGGGTACTGGTCGTGTAATGTCGAAGAACATGACTGTGTGTGGTGACCAGGAGACTGCCTAAAGCGGGGCCCAGTAAAGGCCAATAAACAACGTGCATCCTTAGGGAACACCCAATATATTTTTATTTTTAATTGATATATTGGACCAGGACCACATCTCATTTACGAAAACATCTTCTTTTGTCTTCTTCTCGTCAGGGAGTGACAAATATCAGCAATTATTCTCTGAGACCCCGACCCACCATCTTTGCTCTGAATTAACCAACATCTATTGCATTAGAATCACCACCGAGGATTATTCGTTGTTATACTACCCCTATTATCGATTTATCGTATTCCACGAGTTATTAAAGGTTGATCGTTTTGGATATTTTTGTATATCTATGATGTTCTAGGTCGATCTAAAGGATGAGGTTCTACAATATTGATCATACAACATCGATGTAGGTGGTTTGTGCCTTTCTACAGATGTCTTTGATTCATATTTGAAAAAAGTGTAAAATACCCTACTTTTGGGTGTTGTGTGGTTTGGGAAATTAACCTTGCTAATGCATGATATTCTTTTTTTTCTTTAGTTAGGGTGTTTGATTACGAATATGGTTTATTTTCCTTGTTATGGATGTCTTTGACCATGTTTTCGTGATATTGGATGTTGGGTATAGAACTTCCTGTTTTGTTGTTATGTTTTCCATGCCATGTGTTGTTAGGATGAAGTTGTTATTATATGATCTGCTTGTGATATGAAGTTTATCTATATAGAAAATTTGTATTTGAGTTTTACTTTGGCTGATGGATATTGTTTGTGCATGTTTGAATTACACAGGGATGTGGGAACCTGGTGTTGTTAGACCATAGGGGTAATGGATGTTCAGGGCTTTCCTAGAGTGTCTGTTACTTTTCAAATTGTGAGACCATAGGGGGGATGGATGTGAGTGATCCCTCAGAGTGTCTATAGTTCAATGTTGCGAGGTCGTAGGGGGAATTAAATATTGAGTGCTTCCTTTGAGAGTCAGTAGTTTACCATTACAAGACCACAAGAGAAATTGAGGGGGAGTGCTTCCTTAGAGAGTCTATATCTAAGATGAACCATAGATGTTAGACTATGAGAACTTCCCAGAGGGCTTGTGGTGATTTTTTTGTTGATTATTTAATAAATGTAAATGAATGTAGTTAAAATAGAAGGATTGATTACTTTAAGTACATCCTTGTTTATTACTTTATTTTGCATATTTTTCTGCTATATATATTCACTGATAGTTACGAATAGGTCTTTTGGTGGTTGACTATTTGGATTTATCTCACATTTTTTTGGGTCATACTATTGGGACCAAACAGATTATATTGTTGTACGTATAGATAAGGGAAATCACCCTTCTACTTCAGTTACTTGATTGATGTGGAGCTTTGGAGCATGGGGACAAGATGAGGCTTGTGATGCTGCTGGTGTTGTTTAATTGTTTTCCTTTATAGATTGGTTTAACACTATATTTCAGCATTGTGACTTGTTTCTATGATTTCCTAGCTACTGGTGACATGCATCATTATTTATATATATGCTGCAGATGTTTATTTACCATCAGTCTTCCCATGATTTCTTATGGTATGGTATTACTACATCTATAGTTGTATATTATTAATATTTTTCAATGTTACTCTTAAAATAAGGGCATTTTTCCCCACTATGACACCCAAGGCCCTCACTACATGTTGGAAGCCTCTAGAATTCGAGGAATTGTGCTTGAGGCCATGTGACCAACCGGGTACGGGGCTCCTTTGGCTGACACCCGAAACTGGGACGTTACATTTTCTAACTCAGTAGGCATCCTTTTTTTCTCAATTTCAACTTCCTAAAAATTTATAATCATATTTAGATAAATATCGGAAGAAACCAATAGAAAAGGATTATTGACATAATCATCACTAAGCTGAGTGGCTGTAGGTTTTTCAAAATTCAAAATACCACTAAAGTCTGAATTCATCATCTCTATGAATATATCAAAGGGTGCTCTGATCATGAACTCTGAAAGTACATAATCAACAACATGAAAAGTCGAATATGATCTATTATCACTTGGAATAACATCCCCAACATGCTATGATATAGTAGCTGGAACATAAAAAGGAAATCCATGAAGCTCATCAGCATCATCCGTTATCTTATTTGAAGATTCATTATGATCTGATCGAACAACAACCAAGATAGCAGGTCCACCAAGCTCTAAGAGACTACTGTGATTGTAACGAACCAAATTTTTTAGGAAATTCTCTTCCCTATTTTTGGTGGGTTAGTTTATTTTTCAATTAATACAATGGTTATAATTAAAATGGAACTGTTGGGTTTCAATTGTTATATGACGGTTGGTTAATATGACAGTTGTAAACTAAATGTTGCAATTATTTTCTATAAATAAATGTGATCTTGATTAATTAATATAGAAATAATATTAGATGTCCCCATCCAGTAGTCTCGGGCCAATGAATCCCATCTGACAGAACTCAAGAAGAATGTAGCTCCTTTGGCTCTGGTCTAGACCAAACACAAGTCGAACTTCATCGTGTGAAGTAGGAACATAATCTCCATCACGAGAAGTTAAAGCTGATAGAAATCACTACTCAGGCAATGTTGGCCGAGCCGCCCCATGATTTTATCACCATATCACACCTTACTCTTAGTTCCTATGCTGGTGTTATAAGGGGTAGTGTAACGAGACCATAACTACCTTGTGTAATCATTTGTTTTAAATAAAAATTGTGATTTCTTCTTATGGTGAAGTTTTTGAATCTCAAGTGTCCGAATAAATATAGGAAGTATATTATTGATGAATTTTGTAAAAAGGATATTTAAAAATATTTATGCAAACCTTAAATAATTTAAAATGTGTAATGATTTTCAAAATATGGTCTTCCACAGTTTTGTTCATTATGAAATTTAGAGTCTAATAAGATGAACTAAAATATTTATGATTAGTAAATTATGAATAGTGATTTTACACTTAGGAATAGTAATGTGACCAAATGGATTAGTAATCTCACTTAAAGAAAATATTAATATAATTCAGGCAACTTGATTAAGTAATGTGATTCAATAAAATAGGTAAATAACTCTTTCAAAAATTATTAGTCAAATATTAGTTTTTCTTGTGAATAGTGTTTTTTATTTAAAAATTAAATTAAAAATATTTAGAATATTATTTTCATAAAATGGAGTGCATTTTTAAAATTAGAGCATCAATATTTCGTTAAGTTAAATTTTTGGGATTTTTCTGAAACAGTTGAATTTTTAGTGAATAGTGTTTTAATTAAAAATAAAATTAAAAATATTGAGGAAATTATTTTCATAAAATGGATTTCATTTTTGAAATCATAGAATCATTATTTGGTTAAGGTCAATTTTTGGGATTTTTCAGAGAATGTTGAATTTTCGGTGAATAGTGAAAATACAGTTTTTAGTTTCGGGTGTTTAATGAAATCATTAAGGATTTAATAATTATATATCCATTCTGGTAGACTTATTTAAAGTAATATAAGGCATTAGGAGTCCCATGTGACCAATACCATGGGCAAATAGCATGGTCAAGCCCATGGTTTTTCCAATACCACCGATGAGGTGTCCCTTGGCAATTAATGCTTTGTCCCCTCACTTCTCCTATAAATACCAAGACTTCCCCTCATTAATTTCATTTAAAAATCCTTCCCAATGAAATTAGTGTCCCTTTACCTCCCAAGGAGTCCTCCAAAGGTTCCCTCAAGCCCTCAAGGTCATGACCTTCGAGTTTTAGGAGTTGCGTTTTTAGGTAAGGGATCCTACCTCCCTCTTTCTTTTCATGTATTCTCCTTTATGTCAATTTTTAAGCTCCATGTTCTTATGTTGGGGATGTTATTTCATATTCATCCTACTGTACTTTTCATTTTAATATGATGGGAGACACCCACTTGCTCTAATGAATTCATTTTAAAAAAAATTAACTGGCACCGTTAGGATGCCAAATTTTTGTAAGGGATTCCTTCACTCTTCCCATTTTCAAAGTTCTATTTTCATGTCAAGTTTTTCAAGTTCATTTCTCTTATGTTAGAGATATTATCTCTATATCCATCATACATTAATTTTGTGTTAATATTATGAGAGACCCTATTTGATCTTATGAATTCATTTTTTATATGTTTTAAGTGACACCGTTAGGGTGCCGAATTTTTATAAGAGAAATTTTATTTTTTTGTCTTCCTTTCATGATTTTTCATTTCATGTGGTATGTCTTTTATATTTCATCACCATGTTCTTATATCCTTTATATTATGTCCCTATACTATTTTCTGGATCATTTATGAGTGGGTAACCCATGTCCCTTTTCTTTTCAATTTTTTCTAAAACCCTGTTACATAGTCGTTATGTTGTAGACTTTTCATCTCAAAATGACTCTCTCTTTTTCTCAAATTCTTTTATATTATTAAGTGAATACTCAAAGATCATTCTTCTAAATGGGTATTCACATATATATCAAAATTTTCTATTTTAAATCTGGGATTTACATTCATGAAAACCTCTTTCCTTTTTTGTGGGTTTAAAATGACATAAAGATCATGTATTAAAAGATGTTTTTTAAACATTATGTTTATGAAATGAAACCCATTTATTTTATGCTATATGGGTTATTTATGAAATTTTTGATGATGATATATGTGGCTTATAAGGTAAAAAAGAAAAATTAATGGTGCACCTTGATAGCGCTCCAATGCATTGGATAAAGACTTAATCTCAAGAGATGACCATTTTAACGACACCTTGGTGAATAACCGTGGTAAATTTTTTTAATGAAACCTTGTGGATAAACCATGGTGAAACAGAAATGATTGTCTAAGTTTAATGTTGTTTCCAATTCTTCATGTTATAAAACATGTTATTTTTGTTATGATATGCCTCATTATTTCTTTCTCATGCCTTAATGTTCTTTTTCATGACTTTATTGATGTATCTCAAGTTCACATGTAAAATGTTTCCCTTGTTTCCCTTACTGGGCCTTCTGCTCACCCTTTCCTTTAATGTGTGTTCCCAGGTTATGAGATGTAGTAGTCAACTTAGGATGAAAAAATGAAGAATCCTTTCAAGTGTTTAAGAAGAATTTTCTATGTTATCAGGTATTAAGTTCCTGGTTTCCAAGGCACTAAACCTTAATGATCATCAGTTTTGTATAATGTAATGAATGTTTATGTGATAAAAAAGATGGATGCTATAATTGGTATCAAATGATGGTTTAGTTATTTGTGGAAATTAGGATTTAAAACCTTTACAAGGTTTCTTAATGAAAAATTTTAATATTGGAAAACATCCTGGTATTTTGGTGAAGTATTGATTAGGTGGTTTCCAAAAAAATAAATCTCTATCTGGATACGAACAAGTAGAGGTGGATCTTACATAGATGTACATAGGGGTAAAACCCAAAAACACACCTTTGAGCTAGACTCAAATGGGAACTGGTACACAACAATGAGCCTTGCTACACTCTTAGTTATGACACTCTTGGGGGATATGTTTGGTTAATCACAAGCTTTTTAGGAATAATTATGAAGGAATTATAGAAATATGTAATTTTCTAAGCATGAAGTTTTAAGACCTAAAATCCATTTTTGTAAAAAGACGCGTAAATTAAATACGTTTCTCATGAAGGATTTATTCTTTTAGAAAATGTCCCCATCATCTAGGAATACGATGACATATTTCATATGGAGTTACCCGGACCTCCCCCAGAAAGAGAGGTAGAGTTCACCATTGAACTCGTACCTGGATATCATCCGATGTCAAAGACCCCCTATAGGATAGAAAATGTGGAGCTAGAGGAATTAAAGAAACAACTCCAAGACCTTTTGGAGAATGGGTTTATCCGACCAAGTGTTTCTCCTTGGGGAGCACCAGATCTCTTTATAAAGAAGAAGGATGGATCGATGCATCTATGCATAGATTATAGAGAATTGAATGGGATCATAGTGAATAACAAATACTCTCTTCCATGAACTGATGACTTATTTGACCAACTTCATGGGGCTCAATTCTTCTCTAAGATTTATATTCTTTCGGGTTATCATCAATTGGGGGTGATGAATGTTGATATTCCAAAAACTGCCTTCCAATCAAGATTTGGGATTTATGAGTTTGTTATTATGCCCTTCGGACTGACTAATGCACTTGATTTTATATGGATCAAGAATATGATGATTTTTGAAACTCATTTTTATCAAATGGATATCCTTTGTATAGGAAAATAGTTTGGTTATTTAATGATAAAGGTTATTTTGGATGATGTTTTCTTTTTGGAGTACTATATGTCTAAGGGAAATAAAAAACTACATGATTTAAATTGAGGAGGAATGGTTGATTTTTTTTGTATTTATTGTGGAAATATGGTGATTTGGGTTCTTTCTGGGAAATGATGAACCTAGCATGGAGTAGATGTGAATAGGTTAATTACAATTTAGACTGAGACATTAATAGTATACGATGTTATTTAGAGATAAATGTTATGATTTATTGGGGAAGAATATGTGATTAAATCCTTCTATGTTTTGGGTTCCAATCTTAGTTTGGTTTATTCTGAATAATTTTACGGATGATTGTGTATTGAATGGTCTTTCTGGAACTTTGGGTACCTTTTGTTGAATTTTGGAGATTAATTGTTTTTTTATTTTTATAAAGTATTATCCTATTTGGGGATTATATGATCTAATATTAATCATTTTAGTTTTAGTTGATGACTAAAGATAAGGGGAATATACAGTTTTTCTTTTATGGATTATGTGATTCTCTAGAAGATGATTCTTTTGCTTTTGATGAGACCATGTGTTTTTGAATGATCATTGTTTGGAGAAAATATTAGTCTTGGTAGAAACTTATTAAAGGATACAACTAAACTTGATAGTAAGTATATTTCCTAATGTTTTTATTCTATGTAGTAAATCAATTCCTCAAAATTATTAAAAGGAACACAAAACAAAAAAGTTTTGGGTTTACTTTTCCTATTGGGTAATCAAAGAACAATAAACACATCTTATGTTTTTGATCATCTTGTGTTGAATTTTCTCCTAATAATTTTTTCTATCAATCCCCATCAGAACATGAACCTTTGTTTTCCCTTCCATATCCACGTTTTCCTACATGGAATCCTAGTATGGGTTGACATGGGTAACCTTTTTACATCCCTTTCTTTCTTTTAAAGTAATAGTTTTACTTACTCTTTTTCCGATATGGTACTTTCAACGAAATTTTAGAGCCCAATTTTAAAATTGTGAGGATACAATTTCTTAAGGGGGGAGATTTAAACGACCCAAAATTTTTTAGTAAATTTTGTTCCCTATTTTTTGTGGGTTATTGTATTTTTCATTTAATAAATTGAGTATAATTAAAAAGAGATTGTTGGGTTTCAACTGTTATATGACCATTAGTCAATATGAATGTTGGAAACAAGATGTTACAAATTATTTTATATAAATACAAGTGATAATGATTAATTAATATAGAAATAATATTCGACGGCCCCATCCAGTAGTCTCAGGACAATCGAAGCCCATCTGACGGAACTCGGGAAGGAGGTATCACCTTTGGGCTTTACACTAGACCAAACCCAAGATGAACTTCATCGTGTGAAGTTGGAATGAAATTGCCTTCGCAAGAAGTTCAAGTTGATAGAAATCACAACTCGGGCAATGTTGGCCGATCCGCCCAAAGATTCTATCACCCTAGTACACCTTACTCTTAGGTTCTATGCTGGTGTTATAAGGGGCTACGTAACAACACAGTAAATACCTTCTGTAATCCATTGTTTTAAATAAAAATTCTTATTTTTTCCTATGGTAAAGTTTGTGAATATCAAGTGTCTTAATGAATATAGGATGTATATTATTGATGAGTTTTGGAAAAAGGATATTTTAAAAAATTTATCTAAACCTTTAATAATTAAAAATGTTTAATGATTTTCAAAAAATGGTATTCTACAGTTGTGTTCATTATGAAATATAGAGTCCAATAAGATCAACATAATTTTTGATGAATATTAAATTATGAATAGTGATTTTATCCTTATGATTAGTAATGTGGCCAAATGGAATAGTATTCTCAATTAAAGAATTATTAATATAATTTATGCACCTTGATTAAGTAATGTGATTCAACAAAATAGGTAAATAACTGTTTTAGAAATTATTAGTCATGTATTAGTTTTTTCGGGTAAATAGTGTTTTTTATTAAAAAATTAAATTAAAAATATTTAGAAAATTATTTTCATAAAATGGAGTTCATTTTTGAAATTAGTACATCGATATTTGGTAAAGTTAAATTTTTGGGTTTTCTGAAACGATTGATTTTTCAATGAATAGTGTTTTTATTTAAAAATTAAATTAAAAATATTTAGAAAATTATTTTCATAAAATGGAGATCATTTTTAAAATAAGAGCATTGATATTTCGTTAAGGTGAATTTTGGGGATTTTTCTGATAAAAGTTGAATTTCTGGTGAATAGTGAAAATACACTTTTTAGTTTCGGTTGTTTAATGAAATCATTAAGGAAGTAATAATTATGTAACCTTTATGGTAAACTAATGAATAGAAATATACGGTATGAGGTGTCCCATGTGGCCAATACCATGGGAAAGCCCATTGTTTTTCCAATACCACCGATGAGGTATCCCTTGGCAATTAATGCTTTGTCCACTCCCTTATCATATAAATACCAAGATTTCCCTCATTCATTTCATTTCCAAATCCTTCCCAACACATTTCTGGTCTCTTTACCTCCCATTGTTCCCATAATCCCCCAATGTCCCGACCTTCTAGTTTTAGGAGTTGCGTTTTAAGGTAAGGGATCCTACCTCTCTCTTTCTTTTAATGTATTCTCCTTTTTGTCATTTATTTTAAGATCCATGTTCTTATGTTGGGGATGTTATTTTATACTAATCCTACTGTCATTTTCATGTTCATATGATGATATAACCTCTATTTCTCTCATCAATTAATTTTATGAATGTTTAAGTGGCGCCATTAGGCTGCCGAATTTTTTTAAGGGATATTTCACTCTTCCCATTTTCAAAGTTCTATTTCCAAGTCAAGTCTTTCAAGATACTTTTTCTTATGTGGGGGTATGATATCTATATCCATCATAATGTACTTTCATGTTCATATGATGAGATACCATATTTTATCTTAGGAATTCATTTTTTAGATGTTTTAAGCGACGCCGTTAGGCTACCGAATTTTTAAAAGAGAAATCTTATTTTTTTTTCTTCCTTTCAATTTTTTTCATTTCATATGGCATGTCTTTAAAATTTCATTACCATGTTCTTTATATCCTTTATATTATATCCATATACTATTTTTTGGATCTTTTTGGAGTGGGTAACCCATGTCCCCTCTCTTTTCAATGTTTTCTAAAACCCTGTAACATAGCCGTTATGATGCAAAATTTTCGTCATAAAATGTCTCTCTCTTTTTCTCAAATTATTTTATTTTATTAAGAGAATACTCAAATATAATTTTTCTTAAAGGGGTATTCACAGATATATCAAAATTTTCTTTTTTAATTTTGGTATTTACGTACATGAAACCCACTTTGCATTTCCTTGGGTTTAAAATGACATAATGATCATGTCTTAAAAGCGGTTTTTAAAACGTTATGATTATGAAATGAAACCCATTTCTTTTATGCTATATGGGATATTTATGAAATGTTTGATGATGATATATGTGGCTCACATGATAATAAATACAAATTAAGGGTGCTCCCTGATAGCGCTCTAATGCATTGTATAATGACTTAATCTCTAGAGATGACCATTTTAACGATACCTTGGTGAATAACCCTGGTAAATTTTTTAATGACACCTTGGGGATGAAACTTGGTGAAACAGAAATGATTTCCTATGTTAAAGGTTGTATCCAGATATTAAAGTTTTGAAACACGTTATTTTTATTATGAAATGCCTCATGATTTCTTTCTCATGCGTTAATGTTCTTTTTCATGAATTTATTGATATATCTCAAGTTCACATGTAATGTGTTTCCCTTGTTTCCCTTACTGGGCCTTATGCTCACCCTTTCCTTTGAGGTATGTTCCCAGGTTATGAGATTCAGTAATGAACTTAGGATGAACAAATAAAGAAGCCTTTCAAGTGCTTAAGAATATTTTTTTATGTTTTCATTTATTAAGTTCCTAGTTTCCAAGACACTTAACCATAAAAATCCCCAGTTTTGTATAATGTAATGAATGTTTATGTGATAAAAAGGCAGGGTGCTATATTGATCATCATCACAACCACAATATCTATCTTATTCTTTATTGTAAACCCCATGAAATTTAGAACTAGAGGATTACACCCCCTTGGATGATGCCTCATACACAATATAAATAGACAGATAAAATCTCGGAATTGATCTTTGGCATGTAAAACCTAGGGATTCCTCACCCTTAGTAGATTCCCTCATAAGTTCTCTAACAGAGGTAGCATCACCCAATGATTGAACAGAAAAATATCCATCCATACATAAAAATTTATCTAATCCAACATGAGATTGATGATGTGACTGTGTCCTCTCACCATCATCATCATCATCATTATGAGCATGTCCATCAACATTACCATCCTCATCATCCTCATCATCATCACCAATATCTCAATTAACATAGAAATATTAATCTTCAAAAAAAGATTTATATTTCTCTATAGAACACTTAATATGTTATTCTCAAGATAATTCATTGTCTTAATCATCTCTTTTAATCAACAGACTATCTGTGTTAGGGAGAAAAATAAGTGGGCTAGCAGATCCACATGACCTAATTGGGCTATTTGGAAGATCATGATTATTTACATATTCAAAAAAAGTTTCCATTTCATCTTCCAAAATCGATACAATATAAACATATTTTTCTTTATCTAAATAAACTTCAATAATGGCTTTTTCCATGTAAGTATCAACAAGATTCATGGGTCTAGTTAGATGATCCAATGGATTAAAATCCTCATAGAGGTTATCATTATCTTGAAACCACTTCCTCATATAGGAAACCCAATTAAATTTCATCATTTTATATGTATATTTATATAAATAGAAACCACCACACTTTATCTTAGACAATTATTCCTCAGCAACCAGACCCTTGGGCTACAGTAAGGATGTAATAAATTTAAGGTAAATCAATGAGCATGACATAGAATATGACTCAAACTTCTCAATCATGTAAAACATAATAACTTTTGACAATGATTTAATCTATCCCCTACTATCATATGGAATAGAATATAAACATATTTGTACCTCATTTTTCTAAATTCCACTTTCATGGGACACAACATATGATGAATGGACTTAAATAAGAGTCTGTATTTTCCAACTAATAAAATAGTAGTATGATTTATCATACAACCATCTCCATTAAACACAAAAAATGAATTATAAAACACAAAAACTTCACTATCACTTGGTATTGAACCATGATATTCATCATAAACTCCTTGATGAGGTACATTGACAGACTTATCCTATTATCTTTGATGAAAAAACAACCTCTTGTACAAAAATCATTCATTGAATTAAATATTTCTTCTTAGAACAATATACCCCAAGTAATGATAGAACTGACGAACCATCCTAGGATAAAAAGTTCTATCATTTTATGAAAAAATCTATATCCATTAATAATCCTAGATCTCCCTTGACACTAATTAATTTATCTATAAGAACCATTATGCTCTACTTTTTCACCAACAACTGCATTGTTTGCAAGCCATTGGTTTTTCAATTCTACTAAACCACAGCTTCATTCTCCCTTATATTTCCATGCTGGAAACTATCATTCCATTGAAAACACTAAAGGATGTGTAACACTCACTATTGCTGTGAAATTAATGGTGATGTAAAGGTGCGAGAGAGTTAAAGGTTGGTAGATAAAGGGAAGTAGAAATTGTTCGAAGGGTTAGGCACTAGTAACAGAGTGATTCAAATATATATTTATGTCATAATTATTAAGTAGAGATTTCAATTTAAAAAATATAGTTAAATATAAATTACTGAATAAAATGAAATTTGAAGAACAGATAAAATTGGGCTAGTAGAAAATTATAGTTTCAATTGGTAGAAAAATTGAAACAGATATCGGTAGCATCCCAATGGTGTCTCTTTATAATGGTGGACCATCCACATGGTAAATTATCCCAAGGGTGGATCATTCCAATCATGGATCACCAATGTTTAGTCATTCCAAAGGTGTATCACCAATTAAGGATCCCCAATTATGGATCACTAATGGTGGATCACCAATAGGTGATATCCAATAGGGTATCCCAAATAATGGATCGCCAATGGTAGATCTCCAATGCTGGATCACAAACAGTTGATCCTCAATGGTGGATCACCAATATTGGATTTCCAATGGTGGATCAGAAATGGTGGATCAAAAATGGTGGATCATTCCATTGGTGGATCACTTCCATACTGGATCAACAATGGAGGATCACCCAAAGTTTCTTGTCTGACTGTGTCTTATCCAATGTTGGCTTGTTAAAGATTAAAAAATTTTCAAAATTTCTCATTCCAAATTATTTGTTTTGTATTTTAATCTCTTATAATTCAATGTCTTTGTAAAAATATTAATAAAATGATATTTAGTTCCAATGAATTCAAGGGTTATATCACCCTTTTGAAAATGATATCTCGAAACGTGATATCTTTCATCAATAAACTTATTCATAAAAGGAGACGCAAAAAATCGTAGAAATATTTATCCCACATGAGTTTTCATAATTTATAGGGACCTATATGAATTGATATATGTAGTCTTGAAATGTGTATTTCATCCAAAAAATTATGGGACAACAACTTCCACAAGCTATATACTCACCTTCAGCTGTAGGCAGTGTGACATAATATTTCTTCTCAATACTCCAATATACTTGACACTTGATAAAATGATGATATGTTCTAGATATATTTTTTATAACTAACATTAAACCACTAAAATCCACATATAAACAACTCAAAAAGTCAAATTATGGTCCTCTAGTATTGAGCTGTCCAGAATTGGTTCTATATTTGAGGAAATTGAAAATTATTTTAACAACATGTAAATTTGACTATTAAGAGTTTTATTGACAATAATCACTTATACAAACACTAAACATAATGTCTAATTGTGTAGTTGTTATTTATTGAATGCTTCAAATAATTCATCTGTAATTAGTTTGACCCAATGTCTTTCTAGTATCATTAATATCCATCACAAAATTGGTACTCATGGGAGTATAAATAATTCTAGTGTCATACAAGACAAAACATATTAAATGTTATTTAGATTACTTAATTTTATTTAAAATAATTGCATATTTATTTTGAAAAAAAAAGAAAAAAATGAAAGGATTAAATTTTACCCATTTAACTCATTTCAAATTTACTTTGAATTAACTTTGAAAAAGTAGTACACAAATAATTTTTACAATATCTGAAAAAAATATCATCAATATAAATTTTAATTGAAAAAAATCATTTAAAATTGTTTTTATAAAAAATTAGGCTCTTCTATGAATTTTTAAAACTATTAGAAATTAAAACATATTTGAGCCTATTATACAAATCTCTAAGATCCTATTTTAAATGATATAAAAATTTAGTTAATTTAAGAACATTATTTAGAAAATATATATTTTTAGATGTAGGAGGTTCTTCAACAAAAACATCCTCAACTATATAACCATTTAATAATTCACATTTTACATCCATCTTTTATAGTTTGAAATCTAAATGTGATATATAGGAAATAAATATTCAAATGGATTCATAGATGGAAATTAGTGAAAATGTTTCCTCATAGTTAATACCATCTTCCTAACTATATCCTTGTGTGACAAACCTAGAATTAGTTTTGACTATAGTGCCTAACTAATCAACTTTGTTTGTAAACACCCACTCGGTTCCCATAGTCAGTGTTTCCTTAGGACTATCTACTTGTTCCCAAAATTTATTTCACTTAAATTGGTTTTGTTATTCTTCAATTACTATTGCCAAAAATTCCTCATTAATAGCAACATTGATGTTATGTTCATGTTGTGACAAGAATGCTTGATTTTAAACATGATTTTACATGTTAAGATCAAGATTGTTTAACTCGGTCTAGATTTCAATCTATATCATGGGATGTAAAAAAATCATCTATAGGTTCTATATTATGTTGTTCCTTAGAACAATATGATTTTTCTGTTGGATTTATCAAATTTTCAAATGGATTGACCTTGAAATTTAGAATTAACAGTCCATCCTCAAGATTTTATAAAGTGGTAATGTGGATATGTTTAATCAAATATGATATGAAATTATAATTATATTTTCCTGATTAGTTTATTACATACCCTATATTATTTACAAGATATTGAATAAAAAATTTATATTGTTTCATAACTCTTAGAAGAAATTTTTTCAAGATTTCCCTTAATGTTATAAATAAATAATATGAAAACTATAACTCTAAAGAAATTATCCTTTTCATTTCTACCATTTCATAATTCATAAATATTTTACTTAGAGAGAGAGGCATAATTAAATTTATATTTATTATACAATAATCTGTATTCATATCCTCTTACTAAAACTAATCATGTATTTCATTCTCATTCATCATGGTTTGGGAAATTTAATGAAGGGTTTTATTTCATATTTATATAGATGCATTTAACTGTGGGGTCCTAAGAGAAGATTAGTTACGATTATAACAATTTTGAGAGAAATAAGAATCATGTTCTAGATATTCAAACTCATTACCAATATCACTAATTAAGGTATAAATCTTATGGAAAATTATATTTTCTATATATTTGGAACACAATGTAAAAAATGACTATTAAATTTATTAAGCTTGAGAGATTACCCAACTATAGGTAGAAAATTCATATATAAGAACATAAACATAGTTATTCCCATTGAAACTAGAATGTCTAAAATGTATTAACAAATAATTGTAAGTAAACTCTAAATCTTTTCATGTGTAAACTTCATTCATTGATTTGAAATAGAGATTGTGAGGTTTCCCGTTTTGACATAGGTTACAGACTTTCTCATTTGGTAAATATTGTTTAGGTAAATCGTTGAAAAATTATCTCCTATTCAAATTTCTATGAGAATGAATAATTCAGTGGCCTACTATCCCATGGTAAATCAAATATTCTTTGTGAAATTCAGTTATACGTGAAGTATTTAGGGAAAATAGAGAATCTAAATTAACAAGATAAATATTTTCATTTCTTGAAGTAGTAAAAACTAAATTATATTTAGAGTTAAAAAAATTTAGGCATTATTTTAAAACATATCATGAATACAATGATTACATAAATATGATATTATAATCATATTTTACAATAAAATATCTTGAAATAGTAATTTATATATTTAAATAGTATTTAAATTATAGATTTTTCTAAGAAAAAAATTTACCTTTTGGAATTGTCATCAAAAGGGCCATATCCACAATCCAAATTCATCAGATTCTTGAAACATGAATAATCACCATTCATGTGACTATATTATCCACTATCCATGTACTCTAAATTCTTATTGGATATTTTTAATAAAGTTCCCTATAAAAAAAATTTACACAAAACAATATTTAGGATCCCAACTTTTCATGGGTCAAAAAATATTAGTAATCAAAGATTTAGGAACCAATATTTTGTTAGCAAGTATCCTATAGGTAGATTTTAAAAATTTATAAATAAATAAATTATTTTGTCTAGATCAATAAACACTAGTAAACTGTTTTCAAGAACAATAACTCGTAAATAAAGTATTCTTATGAATCATCCCCAAACCAATATGATAACCAATACTGGTAGTGCACTTGGGTGAAGTCTCCTTTCCATGAATTTTCGTAAGTGTATTTATAGCATGAATGAATATTTCCATACCATTATTTACTTTCTCATTAATAAATATTATATATTTATTCTATTTCAATAATTGAGTAGTATTATCTTTCACAATAATAAGTTCAGTTTTAAAACTTTCATTCAATTCATGTTGTTTTGTTAAAATATAATATTTATCTTTAAGATCATTAAATGTTTCTTATACCATGTTACATTATTAAAAAATCCATTAATTATAAAAATTTTAATCATTACTTTCATCTACATAGTGATTATAAATAAGAACATGAGAAGTTGAAAAGACAACAGATACCATAAATATTTTTTTTCATGATACACATGTTAGTTATATCATTCTTATCTTATTTGGTTGACTATGAATCACATGTGGTGTCTTAAATTTCACTCTAGGATGATTTAATGTAATTCTTGTACCTATTATTTTTATTATCACATTTCTTTCTGAATTTCATCTTTGGGGAGTCAACATTGGCATTCCCTTTCCTCTTAAAATCATTAAAAATTATTTCATTTTAAGAATTATTTTTTTATCAATCATTTATCTATTTTCCTATTTACTAATATTTATAGTTATAAATCAGTTTCCGATATAAATTAATTTTCGTGCAAAATATTTTGAATCTTTTGGAAATATGGTACATTTCCTCATTACATTCTGTAGGTTATTCCCCAATACTTGAACTGTATGATTTAATTTTGTCCTTTGTTTTGAAGTAGTCAATTTTTAAAATAAATGTTTTCTTTTTAGTGCATCTTACTCTTCTATATTAACATTGAGTTCTTCCTAAAACATTATAATATTTCCTATAAACTCCTTAATAGGAAATTTTATTACATCATAGGATTCAATTATTGATACTGATCCTCTATCTGGTAGACATATCTACAAGTTCATCACAAGATCCTTATCCGAAATTGGTTTACATAGTTAGTAAAATGGTGTTATGATCTCATTGAACCTAAGATACAAGTAAAAAAATAGTATCATCATGTTTAATTTTGAATGTATCATATTTAATTGAATATGTATTTAAGTGAACTTATTTAACATTAGATGTTCCCTTAATAGAAAGAGCTAAAGTGTCCCAAATTTCAACTCCAATTATAAAAGAATATATTATATTAAATTATTCATCATAGAATGAATAATACAGAGAATTCATAGAGGTTTAATTATTATTATAAGAAGCTTTAGCAGGATCATCTTAATTAGATCTATCAATTTTGGGTATTTCATATTTATCTACAATAGTAATTCATATATCAGAACCCATTCTATCAATTTGAAATTTCATTTCAATTTTACCCTAATAATAATTACTAAAATTATAATTAGAATATCTATTGGTTTAAAAACCCACTTGTCTATTATTCTCCATAAATAACTAAATTTGTAAATTACATAAATTTAATATCTTTGAAGAACAACTAACACATAGATGAAATGATATTTGAAAATCCTTTGATTCCAAATATTTGTCGGAGTGACTCACTCACGAGAGGATGAATTGAGAGCCTAATAAAATTTCTATTAAAAAAAGTTAAAATAAAATCCCAAAATGTAATTAAAAATTAATATTAAATTAAAATAGTAGTTTTATATTAGTTTTATCCTTTAATATATTTATCAAATCATGATTAGGGATCTATTAAAAAATTAGTTCATATTACTTTATCTTTTGATATCAATTTTCTTAATAACATATATTATTTAAAAAATGAGAAGATTAAATATCTATAAGGACTCAACCTTAAACATTAAATAATCTTGAATTAAGTTAATAATTCACATTGAGGATCATTTTTGGTTTGGATTTTTAGACAATTAGTCAATAACTATTACATTACATCTCAAAATGTAAAAATTAGACACTTTTACTCAGTGTCCATTTTTACATAAAATAAACATTCTAAAAAGAAAAAACATAGTTATTTTCATGATATAATTCTCTTGAGTTCTTCCTTTCTCTTACCATGTCTTATACCATGTGAGAAAACATTGCAAAAACTCGGTATGAGCATCAAAATCTCAGTAAGGGATACACAATGAAGGGAAACTCTTAGTTTATCAAAACAACATGTAAACCATGTATACTTTATCATAAGTAATAATTTTCACCTTTATGAAGTAGTAAATACTCTTAACTAAACAAAAGATCATTATTTACCCTTTTGTAACAAAAAATACTTCTATAAATCCCATATAAAGCACCCATAACATATAACGGTAACTTGGTACATTCACATACATAGATGGAATAATGTAACTACCCATCCGGGTTTATCATGGCACCACCAGTAATTTATCTATGTACCATTATAAAATCAAAAAAAATGGAAAATATAAACATTTCATTTTCAATCAAATGAAATCATTTCGAGATATTAAAATAATCAATCCATTTCAAAAACCATTAAGAACATTTAAAAAAGAGATATTTGAATCAAAGTGTTCCACACCAATTCGAATATTTTAAAAAAATTAACATTTTAAAACATTATTGTCCATATAAATAAATCCTTTAACCAATTTTAAATCATGGTCATTATTGGGAAATATTTATAATAATAAATATATAAAACATTTAAAAGAATGTTTAAGTAAAATATTCCCTTACCACTGGAGAAAATTCTTTAATAATTATAGAATAACATTAAAAAATGCTTATAATATCATGATAATAAGGAGATTCCAGATATAATATGTAAAACGGTAGTATATAAACCATATAAAAGTGAATTGGTGTATGATAACAAATAAGTCTCAACGGAATGTGAATTGACAAAAAGTCCCTTACAAAGATCATATCCTTTGATTATGGATAATTCAATGACATTATTATGTGTGAAAAATATGAATACAACCAATATAAGTGGATATTAAGTGTAAAACAATTAGAGTTGATTCACACATATTAATATCACAATATAACTCAGAAGTATAAGTTTAACCCGATGATTGAAAATTGGGTGAAGAAGTTCCCTTATAAAAATGTGACAGCCTAACGACATGGATTTAAAATTCAAAAAATGATTTTATGAGATAGAAAATAATCTATCATCCCATGGAAATAAAATTTACAACAATAAATATAGAAATAATCATATCCTGATATTGGAAAATGTAAATATAAAATACATAACATAAAATAAGTCTTTTATTAGAAGAGGAGAGTGAAAGGTTCCCTTAATGATTTGGTAACTTACAAAACATATACCACATGAAAGACAAATCATACAATGAAAATGTAAATACACATTATTTTTTTTACAAACAATACAATAATGGGAAGTACATACACCACACAGAAGTAAATAATAGAAAATATAGCATGAATCTCACCGAAATAAAAAGAGAGATTAAAATCCCTTATCACATTGTAATCAATCTAGTCGTATGACCAAAAGTTAATAACCACCAAATGAATCACACAATATCATGAATATTAAGATAACACTGATAATATATATCATATGGTATCACACAATACAACATATGCAATAAATAATTGACGAACAATGGAAATCTCATGGAATTAAAGGTGAGATATGAAACCCCTTACCTTATGTCCGACTTGACCCGTTCGTTCATTAATTTACCTAATAATAAATTTATTTTAATTTATCCTTTCTTAAGAACTTTTTTAATGTTTATTATTCTTTTTATATCACTTAATACCTTTCTATTTAAGTTAGATAATTATTTTATTTCATATCAGACATTTTGTCGATGTTCGGAACATGAGTTAAAACTGAACTTGCAATAGTTATAAATTGTCAATGTGGTAAAAAGTACATTATATCTAGAATGATATTCATGATTTAGATATCATGTATTACATATATATAAATCATATATATGTATTTATAACATTACCTAACATTGGGAGATATGAAATGAAATGCACCGTTCATTGAGACAGGAAGTCGTACGTACGTATGAAAACTACTTTCATTTCTATTACGTATTTTAATGGAATAAAAAGTTAATTATAAATAGTTATATTATAATTCCATCACAATATCATATATAATTTTGTTAACTCATCCTTTATACACCCCATGTATGGCATGAACGAGTAATATAACTTTGAGTGGGCGGTAGTCCCCACTTCCTCAAATGAAATTACCACTTTTACCCATTATGGAAACCATAATGGTATGAAATAAATGAAACATAAATAAGTAAAGAGAAAATATAAATATAATATATATCACATATAAATATAGTTCCATCATAATGGCCACCATGAGAGGCGATGAGAGATAATTGAACAATCATCGTTTTGTTAGGTGTTAGTTTTCCGTCCAAAGAAACAAAATGTTCTTTACCAATTAGATAGAGGTGTGTGTAAGATTAGTTCAAATTCTTCTCATAGAAACAACAGAGCATATTTAGTATACTGTGTTTTCTATAAAATAAAGGAATAAAAAGAATTTAGGGGTGTGTAGAAGTAAAATAAAATAAAATAACTTAAGGGAAGATGATATCTTTAAATCTAGAAACATCCTTTGGTTTGAACCAAAATGATTTATTGAAGTGCCTTCTGCCTAAGGTCAGGACTCTAGGTGGAAGACAGGGTCATTGATAGATTATTTGGGGAGGGTTTTGATGAGCCAAGGGGACTTATAAGTGGGATGAATGATTTATAAGTGGTGTCCTTTTATAAGGGTGGAGGGGCTCTTTAGGAATGTTTGAAAATATTATTTTATTATATAATTATTTTCGGTTTATGAGGGTCCAAAACCCATTAAAGTCAAATATAAGAAGACTCATGTTAGAAATAAAATAATCCAATAATAAATTGATAGATTTAGGATATTTTTGTATTTTTTATAACTTTGTTTAATTAAATAATTCATTAATTAGGTAAACACTGCCTCATTTTTGTGTCATAAATAATTTTATTTATATGATGTCTAAAAATTATATAAATGAAAATTCTGTAAGAAATCTGTTTAGATTTCTAATGAATACTTATAGTCAAAGAGATAACTTATATAACCCAATAAAAAAATTTATTTACTAAAAGATATATGATTATGACATTTTTGTCTTTACTTTAAATTAATTAATATAAAGTTTTATTGTCAGGACCCGTCCCTCAGGGCTCGTGCTTTGACTACCCCAAGCCCGCCTTCCATAGGCCAGTCGCTGGAAACTAGCACTGAAGGTGTATTTCCTAAAACTGGGAAGGAATTTTCTTTATAACCTACAAACTCACACAACCCAGCACAAAACAAGATTGGAACACAAGTAAACTGAGTAGTAAAAAGAGTGTGTAAAGCAAGTAAAAGGGTCCAGAATACAAGCCCACTTGGAAAATACAAGTAAACTAGAATGTACAAGTGAAATGGAACAAATATTATGGACACCCGCTAAGGATCCTACCTAAAGGGTTGGTATAGCTCTCGAACGGTCGTCTCTACAGTACGCCTCATCTAGTTCCACCTCCGAGCTACCTCCAGTCCTAGTACCCTCATCCTCAGATAGTGTTGTCCATCATTTGCACAAAAAACAACAAGGTTCAGGCATAACCCGTGCATGGGTGAATATAAAGATACTCAGTAGGGTCCCCGAGACCCTCAAAGTTCTCACAAAATCCACAAAGGATAAACCACAAAGCACGTAATCATCTGGAAACCCTACATAGGTATATGCCCATACATAAACACAAGCAATCAAGTATACTCATCTCATTCAAGAAGAAACACATGGTCCATCTCAAAACCCAAAGCTCAACTATTCCACAAAGGGGGGAATACCAGAAAGGTAACACCACAAAGGTATGTACCAAAAAGGTAACACCACACAGAAGAATACTACAAAGGTATCACCAAGAAGTTAAATACCACACATGTACCCCACAAAGAAGAATACAACAAAGATATCACCAAGAAGGTAAGGACTCACCTCATCCTAGGTATAACTTAAGTACAGAAGTAGAGATGATTAGTTGAAGTCTAGATCATCTTATTCTATTATTTAGTTTTGCATATAACCCACACAGAATTGATAGGTAACTGACCTGCGCTAACCCACACAGGATCTGACCCACACATGATCGATATGCACTGACCCACACATGATTGCTTAGCACATAGCCACACCGGATCTGACCCACACATGATCGTTATGCGCTAACCCACGAAGGATCATTGACTGATGACCCACACAGGATCTGATAGATGTTGACCCACACAGGATCTGATAGATGTTGACCCCCACAGGATCGATGTTCTTTCTTCACGTACAGCCAGCAACAAGGTTCCTGCACTAAGCTTGCTTGATTACGGGAGGGTCCGCTTCTCAAGCCACAGGTAGATACTTCAACTACCATGAAGTCCCACGAAAAAGTATTCCAAAGTTCTGTCATGTCAAAAGGGACCCAATGCGATGGACAATGCATCAATTAGACGCTCAGTCTGTATGTTATTAACATTTCCACTCTGAGGGCCCGGTTGGATTTGCGGTTCGATCCAACCTGAACAAACTCCAAAATTATCAAACTCACTTGGATTATACAAAAAGGACTGTCTCAATCGAAGGTTTTCAGCACCGCAGATGGTTCATCAAACAGAGGCTTGCAGCTCATGATATAACCGAAGGAGCGAAAAACGTCGAAGTGGGTCTGGGGCTAGTCCGACCCGGCCCGACCCGACCGGGGCCGAACCGATCTAGTTCGGTTCGACCCGGCCTGACCTGGGTTCCGGCCCTGGGTCTGGACCTGCGTGTTGGGTCATGCCCGCACCACTGGGCTCAGCCCAGCCACACGGCGCGACCCGGCCCACGATGGCTCGCGGTGCCGTGGCTGGCCGGTCGGCCATCCATCCTCTATGTGGCGTGGTCGTGCACCGCGCCTTCACTTGCGGCATGTAACGAGCCGACCGCCCTTACCTCGCCACTGTGGCATAAGTTTGTGGCCCTTATCCATCGAGCGGAGTAGACGTGCGCCGCCACCCCTTTGTGCGGCCGGCCATCGTCTGCAGCTGAATTTGCTCTGTTGTGGCCGATGGGCCGTGGCCCTTCCACGGTGGCACAGTCAGGCTACCACCATCGTCACGGCCGGCTAGAGTGTGGAACACCATTCCAAATCCCCACCAGTGATGTTTTTCATGTCACTGGGCACACCCCGGTGGCCCGTTCTTCATTTTTAAGATCTCTAAACGTTTCTTGGGTTGTCTCCATCATTTAGAGCCCAACAAAACACACAAAGGTTGCAGAGAGGTCGATCTGTGTTCGTTTGGACCTCTCCCTCTCCGCATTAGAATGGTAGGAAGTGGATTTTTTATTCTTGAATCATGAAGTACGTCAAGAATAGAGTAAGGTGTATACAAATAATAAATACTACCTCATGTTTGTTGGAGAGTGTTCTCATTTTAAAAAGTGTCAACATTCGTCATCCCCACATCAAGCCTCCAACGATACAGATCGATCATTGTTCGTTGATTCGTAGTTCGGGGTCACTCGCCATCGCCTGCTAGAACCAGCTCCGTCCACCAAGTGTTGG
The DNA here is from genome assembly GCA_963277665.1 of Viscum album. Lineage (NCBI taxonomy): Eukaryota > Viridiplantae > Streptophyta > Magnoliopsida > Santalales > Viscaceae > Viscum > Viscum album. Next base: position 774,035,919 of record OY728166.1, on the reverse strand, counting down.
GCATCACAACACATTACCAGAGATTAGTTTCTTGGTGAAGACGTACCAATTCTCCCCCCAAGCTTCATATAAATAGTATATGGGGATGGTATGTAATGATTTTGGAATTTATAAAGATTCATTTAATAGGAACCTTTCAAAATTCCAACGAAACTGCAATTAGCATTTGAAAGCCCATGAAAATTAATTTATGTTGGAACAATTAAATGGCACAATTTAATTGCATTGTATTGGCACAATTTAATTTCTTTGAGTTGGCACAATTTAAATGGGAGGATTCTTAGGGACTTCCCCCACATTAATGAGGAGTTTGGTGGTTCCCACCATTGAATTATAATTGGGAGGATTAATTATTTTTGTGGTCCCAACCTCCATAACCCATGTAGAATGGTTTCAAAAAGAAATTATAAAAGTTGTTTTTCATTTATTTTTTATTTCCACAAAAAACATGAAAACTAACTTTCACCATTGACCAACTGTGGTCGAGGTGAAAGTATCCTTAAGAGAATACGGGCGATGTGTGTTAAATAGTGTGCTCGAATTTCAATTTAGAGCACGAGTTCAAAAGTTACAAAAAACTGCTCGCATGTTTACTGAACGTACCAGAAAAAAAGTTTAGAAATATATTTCCGGCACACTGGGCCTCAGAATCACGCGCCATTAATTTTCATGGACTCTGAAAATTACCAAATATTTTGAAAAATACATTGAAATTTCTGGGTCTTTACATTCTACCCATTTACGTTCTTTGCATCCCCAAAAGCCACATCGCAAAAAAAAAAAGAAAACAAGTGGGGGTACTAAGCACGAATCTGAGCCTCCTGCTCCGATGTGCTCTCCCGGAGGTTCCCGTGCTGCCAATGCACATTCACCTAAGGTATCAACCACCCAAGAAGTAGCCTCTCCTGTCAATCCTCAATATCCATCGAAACCTCCGAAAACGTCACCCCATCATCGATGTCTAGCATGTTTTGGTCTATGACGTGGGATGGGTCATGCGCGTACCTCCTCACCTCATATACGTGGAAAATGCCATGTACCTGGACCAACTAAGGTGGAAGAGCTAAGAGGAAAGCCAACACGCCAACTATGCTAAGGAACTGAAAGGGTCCGATGAACCTCGAAGATAAATTGTCTCGTCGGCCAAATCTCTACAATCCTCAACGAGCTAAGACCCGTAGAAAGTCGTGGTCACCATCCTTGAACTCCTGAGGTCTTTGTCTCCTATCAGCATAAATGTTATGCCTGTTCTGGGTAGTATTTGTCTGCTCATGGATGTTTTGAACCTTCTATGTTCTAGCCTATACCATCTCTGGTCCCATGAGTGTTGACTCCCCTGGGATAGTCCAGCACAAAGGCGATATGCATGGTCGGGTGTAGAGAGCCTCGAAATGTTTCATCCCAAATGTCGAGTGATAGCTGTTATTGTATGAAAACTCAACCAAGGGTGAGTGATCCTCCCATATATGACCGAATTTGGAGACACAAGCACACAACTTGTTTTTAAGGGTCTGTATAGTCCACTCAGTCTGGCCATCGGTTTGAGGATGGAAGGCAGTGCTCAAACAAAGTTTCATCCAGAAAGCCTCCTACAACCCCATCTATATCCAAGAAGTGAAAAGTGTGTCACAATGGGAGACAGTCATTGAGGGAACTCCTTGTAGCCACACAATCTTCGACACATTGATGAGTCCCATGCTATCTATTGAACCCTTCTCTCTGATCTTTAAGAAGTGGCCCGACATGGTGAGTCGGTTGACGATCACCTATATAGAATAATGACCCCTGGATGTACATGGAAGTAATTTCTCAATGTCCATGGATATCACATCCCACTTCCACTTTGGGACCTCCAATGGCTGAACCAATCCTACCAGTACCTAATGTTATGCCTTCACTTGCTGATAAGTGAGGAACCGAGAGACAAACTCTACTACTGCATTATTCATTCCCGGCCACCAGTGCTGTCGTCGGAGGTCTTAGAGATTATTCACCACTCTTGGATGTACCACTAGAGTGGAGGTATGGAACTCCATCAACACTTCCTCTCGAAGTGACAATTGTACCATGGTACGTCAAATGAAGAGTATGACGTGCTCCCCACCTTCTAGGAATCCATCAGGTGCTTGTCCTGTGGATATCTGAGCACGTCATGCCTTGTAGTTAGTGTCCCCACGCTTCATCTCCCTAACTCGCTAAAGAATAGGGGGAGTGACTGTAAGAGACTGAAGATAAGCTACTCCGTCTCGATCCACAATGGATATCTGCAAAGTGGCCAGCTGCTCCGTCACCTCACCTAGAAGCTATATACCAGATCTTCTGCTGAGTGCATCTACTACAACATTCCCCTTCCTAAGAGTATAGACTATCTCGAAGTCATAGTCCTAGAGGAACTCAATCCAACACCATTTTATCAGGTTTATGTCCGTCTCAGAGAAGATATACATTAGACTTTTGTGATCATAATAGACTGTAAAACCTTCACCCATCAATTAATGTCGCCACATCTTCAAGGCCAAGAATGCTACTGCTTATTCCAGGTCATGGGTAGAGGAGTTCTGATCATGCTTCCTCACGTGTCGAGAACCATAAGCGATAACTGCTCACTCTTGCATCAGGACACATCTGAGCCTGGTCCCTGATGCATCAGATTAGACTATATACCCAAATCCCTCCTCTAAAAGCCTCTAGATGGGGGAACTAGTCACCCTCTGCCATATCTCTAGAAAACTCCACTGACATCTCTCCGACCATTCGGATGTGATTACCCTTCTTAATCAACACTGATAAAGGTGGTGCAACTATGGAGAAATATAACACAATCCTCCAGTGGTATCTGGCCAAACCCAAGAAACAACGTACCTCTGTCACACTCTTGGGTGGATCCCAATAAAGATCCACCTTGATCTTCATTGGATCCACTACAACTCCAGCCTTCGAGATGACATGTCCCAGAAAGTGAACCTCTCAGATCAAGAACTAGCACTTTGAGAGCATACCATAATGTTGGTGCTCTCGGAGTGTGTCCAGGACTACATGCAAATGATAGGCATGCTTCTCCTTAGTAGACGAGTAGATCATAATTTTGTCGATGAAGAATACTACAAAGCGATCAAGGTATGGCTGAAATATTCTGTTCATGAGTCCCATGAACATTGTTGAAGAGTTGGTCATGCAGAACGACATGAACGCAAACTCATAATGGTCATAACAACATCTGAAAGATGTCTTCTGCACATCCTCATCTCGTACTCGGAGCTCGTGTTAGCCTGATCTAAGGTATATCTTCGAGAATGATCATTCTCCCATCAGTTGATCAATGAGGACTTCAATCCTTGGGAGTGGGTATTGGTTCATCACGGTCACCTAGTTCAGGCGTCGATAGTCAAAAAAAAGTCTCAAGCTCGCATCCGCCTTCTTGGTGAACCAAATTAGGGCAACCTAAGGGGAAACATTGGGTCGGATGAACCCCTTCCCCTGTAAGTCCTCCATTTGCACTCGGAGCTCCCGAAGCTCAGTAGGATCCATATGATATGATGTTGTAGATATCGGTGACGTCTTAGGATAAAAATCAATGTAAAATTCCACCTCACTGTGAGGGGGTAAACACAAAACATCATCTTGGAAGATATCTGTGTAGTGGTCCACCACAATAAGATAGCTTAGACTCTCTACCTCAACCACTCTGGGGGAAAATCTAGCCAACTGATTAGTGATCGGATGCACCCTCGTTCGGGTAAGTCCATCTTGTGCTGCAAAGGCTCTATTCTCGGTGGTGAAGGAAAAACCAAGTCCCATCCATGCGGACACTCCACACTTTACACCTAATACAGTCAATATGAGAATGGACTGTAGATAACCGGTCCATACCGAAGATGATGTCGTAAATCCTCAACGCTACTACTAGAAGATCCCAGCCGAAGCTCTCACATCCTAGAGTAAGCTCACTCTACCGGCACAAGTGTGTAATCATTGAATCCTCTCCCGTAGGAGTCTCTAGCCATAAGGATCGATCCGACAGCTCCATTGGAATCTTCGAGATTTGAACGAGGGTCGTGGAAATAAATTAATGACGGGAACCTGTGTCTATAAGTACTAAAACTATGTTGGATTAGACACAAATCGTACCTTGTATCATCTCCAGAGCACCGTGATCAAAGATCTCAGCTACCTGGAGCTGAGCTCGCTCATATAGACCTGCTCCATGTGGTCGAGGTGGATCATCTGGTGGTGGTTCCAGTAACATCTCGAATCATCACCCACCGCCAGCTACACGACTAGCTCCTCTACCACGTCCACCTTCTCCCTGCGGACCTCCTCGGTCGAACCTATGTCTATGACTGGGTGGTCATTCGACTGTCTTTTGATACCCCATACAGTGGGTTGGATAGTCATGAGCCATGTGACCCTACTCGCTAGATGTGTAACACTTCCCGCCCCTCGCATGACTGGCTCTGACTCCGACGCCCCACACAAATGACCCTGAATCAAGCGGTCATCCACATGTAGGTCAGGTCCTCTTGGAACTCTATTACATCTGTTTGCTACAAGCTGCAGAAGATTCCACTATGTGACGCCCGGTGGTGGGTCTCGCTACTAGTGACTGCTCAGCAAGAAAACTATCTACTAAGAGGGCTCGCTCTAACACCCCCGCCTGCATCAGGATGCTGAGAGAAATCATCAAATCCCTAATCTCCCACCCGAGTCACTACATGAAGGTCCGGGACCTAAAGAATAGGTCTCGTACTATATCATTTGAGTAGTTTAAGAGTTCAGTGAACCTCGCTGAGTACTAAGCCACAATCATACTGCCCTGCTACAGATGAAAAATCTCTTGTTTGCACACTGCGTGAAGTGTCGCTAGATCATACTCTTCCCAAAACATGTTCTCAATGTTTACCTAGATAAGTATCACCTCGTCGTGAACCTGGAGAATCAAGATCCACCATCTTCCTACTGTTTCCTATTGAATACTGGCGGAAAGGTTCACCATGAGATCAGTTGGTGTCCCTAGAAGACGGAAGACTCTCACCACGACCTCCAGCCAATCCTCAGCCACATGTGGGTCCGTCTCTCCCCTTAACCTAGGTGTCCTATATCACTATAACTCTTGAAATGCGCTTAAGCGGCATGAACCCTCAACTACTATGGTTGGTGGAATTGGTGGACCAACGGGTAATGGTACCGTTGGTGCCTCCGCTGGTGCCTCTACTGAAAGAGATCCCTGCACCAAGGCCTCGTCGCTCGGTGGTCCATCATCACGTGCTACACATGGAACCATAAATGGATATCTTCATGGAGGAATCCTGAAAATAAATAGGTGTGCCACGGTCAATAAGTTATACCTAATGAGCTGACTCAAAGAGTTCATAAAGAAACCTTTCTCAAACACACACAAAATTAGTGTTTTCATGCACTAAGTTATAAATCAAACATCAGGGTCCTAGTGTATGGATACATCGACCGCCGCACCAATACTGTATTCCCTAAACTGATAACCCCACTCACTAAATGTAATATTGTTTCCATTAAAAATATTATAGTCCAATTTCTACTATAGAACCGACTCCTCTGATAGCAATTTGTTATGACCCATCCACTTGGGCCCGTGCCGTGACTACCCTAAGCCCGCCTTCCATAGGCCTGGGGCTAGCGATTAGCACCGAAGGCGTATTCCCTAAAACTGGAAATCCTTTGACCATATAACCTGCAAACTCATGCAACCAAGCACACATCAAGATACAGACAAAAGTAAATTGAATAGTAAGAAGAGTGTGTAAAATAAGTAAAAGGGGCCAGAATACATGCCCAACTAGAAAGTACAAGTAAACTTGAACGTACAAGTAAACTATAATAGCTCCTATCGACACAAGCCAAGGATCCTACCTAAAGGGTAGGTATAGCTGTCGAATGGTCATCTATATGGTACGCCTCTTCTAGGTCCACCTCTAAGATACCTCCAGTCCTGGTACCCTCATCCTCAGTCAGTGTTGTCCGTCATCTGCACCAAACACAACATGGTGTGGGTGTAACCCATACATGGGTGAGTATAATGATACTCCGTAGGGACCCTGAGACCCTCAAAGTTCTCACAAAATCCACAAAGGATAAATCATAAAGCACATAAACATCTGACAACCGTGCATAGGTATATGCCCATACATATACCCAAGTAATCAAGCATACACATCTCATTTAAGAGGAAACCCAAGGTCCAACTCAAAATATCGAAGATCAAATGGTCCATAAAGGATAGAATAACACGAAGGTAACACCACAATGATAATACCACACAGGTAATGCCACATAGAATAATATCACAATGGTATCACCATGAAGGTATGTACCACCCTGGTATGCCACACCGAAGAATACCACCAAGGTATCACCATGAAGGTAAGGGCTCAGCTCAAACTAGGTATAACATAAGTACAGAAGTATATCATATTATTTGAAGGATAGATCATCCTATTTTGGTAAGTATAATTGCTTTTGACCAACAATAGATCGATAGGTAACTAACTCTCACAGACCCACACAGGATCTGACCGACACAGGATCAATATGCACTAACCCACACAGGATCACTGAGTGTTGAGCCACACAAGATCTGACCCACAAATGATGGGTATACGATGACCCACATTGGATCACTGAGCATTTACCCACAAGAGATTAGATAAATGTTGAACCAAACAAGATGGATTTTATTTCTTAACGTCCAGCTAGCCACTGAGTTCCCGCACTAAGATCGCTTGATTCCGAGAGGGTCAGCTCCTAAAGCCACAGGTCGATACTCCAACTACCACAAAGCCCTGTGAAGAAGTATTCCAAAGGTCTTTCACATCATAAGGGAGACACAAAAACTGATGGTGCATCAATCGGACACCCGGTCTATAAGTTATTAGCATTTCCGCTCAGAGGCCCCTGTTGGATTTCGGGTTCAATCCAACAAGGCGGTACACCAACATTATCCAAAACTCAAGTTGATTAAACCAAAAGAAACTCCTCGATCCAAGGTTTCTAGCACCAAATTTGGTTCTTCAAATGGATGCTTGTAGCTCATGATATTTCCGAAGAATGAAAAGGGTCGAAGTTGGTCCAAGTCCGGTTCGACCCGGTCCAATCGACCCTGCCCGACCCGACCTGGGCTAACCAGATCTGGTTTGCGTTTACCCAGCCTGACTCAGGGTATCGCCCTGGGTCCAGCCTTCATGCTAGGTCCGGTCTGGCGTGCTGGGCCCGACCCTTCCAACTGAAGTGACCCAGCCCGCTGGGCGGCCCGCGGTGCGGCGGCACGCGGTGGCTCACGGTGTCCCGCCTGGCAAGTAGGCCAGCCTTTCTCCATGCGGTGCAGTTGTGAACCGTGCCTTCACTGGCGGCCGACAACGAGTTGGCCTCCCTTCCCTCACCGATGTGGCATAGGGCCGCAACCATTCTCTGTCGGGAGGCACGGACGCGTGCTGCCTCCGTCGTAGCAGACGGGTCGCAACCCTTCTCCGGCGGAGCAGTCGCGCTGTCGCCTTCGTCACGGCCAGACGGAGTGTCGACCGCCATTCCCGAGCCCCACCGGTGAAGTTCCTTAGGACACTGGGCACACCCTAGTGTCTTTTTCTTCATTTTTAGGATATCTGCACTTGTCTCAGGTAGTCGCCATCATTTCAAGCCCATCAAAACTCACAAATCCTGCAGAGAGGTCAAGCAGAGTTCTTCTGGCCCTCTCTCTCTCTGCATTAGAACGATATAAAGTGGATTGTTTATTGTTGAATCATGACATACGTCTAGAATGGGTTAAGTGGCATACAAATAACAAACCCTACCTCAAGTTCGTTAGAGAGCGCTTGTATCTGCAGAAGTGTCGGCATTCATCGTCCCCCACAACAAGCCTCCAATGACAAAGCTCGATCATCGTTTTTCGGTTCGTGTTTTGGGGTTGCTCATCCCCATCCACAAGAACCAGCTCCATCCTCCAAGTGTTGGGCGTCACAGCACTTTACCAGAGATTTGTCGCTTGGTGAAGCTGTTCCAATACTCTCCGCCAAAACTCCATATAAATAAGAGAGGGGGAGGGTATGTAACGATCATGGAATTTATGACGGTTCATTTAATATGAACCTTCTTAAATTTCAATGTTGCTGTTACGTAGCATTTGAATGGTCAAGCTAATTAATATACATTGGAACAATTAAAAGGCACTATTTAATTGCATTGTGTTGGGACAATTTAATTGCATTGTGTTGGTACAATTTAAATGGGAGGATTCCAAGGGACGTCCCCCACATTAATGAGGGGTTTGGTGGTTCCCACCATTTAATTCTAATCAGGATGATTAAATAATTATTTGTCCCCACCTCTATAACATATGTAGAGATGATTCAAAAATAAAATAAAAAGTTGTTCTTTATTTTATTATTATTGCCACAAAAAACACGAAATCTAACTTTCACCCTAGACCAACTCCAGTCGAGTTGAATGTATCCTTAAGTGAATACTGGCGCTGTGAGTTCCACAGTGTCCTCGGATATCAATTCCGAGCACCAGTTCAAATTCTAAAAAAACCCTCTTTCACGTTTACTGAACGCACCCGAAAAAAATTCATAAATTCATTCTGGGCACACCGGGACTCGGAATCACGCACCATCAATTTTTGTGGACTCATAAAATTCGGATATATTTAAAATAATTACATGGAATTTTCAGGTCTTTAAAGTCATTATCACTCTTATGTGGCTCCATGGGGTCCCAAAAATGACCCAAGGATGCCCACGGTCAGAGTGGACTCATCCAATAAGATAGGAAAAGTGCTAAGGTATTTTTATATTATTATAATATTCTTTTTACATTGTATTATCCTATTTACCTTTAATGACAGCAAATAGAAGAAAAAATTACTATTCATAAAAAATTGTTTTGATCTTATTGAACCACATTTTACATACTAATAACAATCATGTATATTGGATTTTTGTAATTCAATTCACAGAAGCGGTAATAGTCCATTTAAATGAAAAATTTGGTTTTTTAACTACTACTCAATGTTTTCACTATTCATCAAAAATTGTATGTTTTCAGAAAAATATGAAAAATTCATCCTAAGAAATATTTGATATTTTGAATTAAAAAATGATTTCTATTTTACGAAATTCAAAACATAGATGCTTCATTAATTAATTTAGATTTAACTCTTGTTGTCAAAACAAAAATCATGTTTTTATGGAATAAAAAATATCAAAAGATGGACACTTGTTAATGTCCAATTTCAAAGTAAAATTTTGTACAATAACCAAAATTGGATTAAATGGAAAAAATATAACATATTTGAACTTTAAAACAAATTTAAAAGATAATAAAACCATATAAATAAATAGTATTAGAAGGTAGTTTTGAATTAAAATTTTGTATTTTCACAATTCATTAAAAAATGAATCTTAATTTAAAAATACCAAAAATTTACACAATGTAAATTTTGATGCCTCGATTCTAAAGAAGAATTTTATTTTGTAAAATAGAACATATAAAATTGAACAATGATATATTTAACAATGGATCACTATCAAAAGGCGGTAAATTGTCTTTTTAAGGAATATTAGAATATTTATCCTTAAAATTAGATTCATTCACATTTTAAGCCTCTAACTTTCATTGGATAAAAGCAAAAACATTTAATAAACATGTATAATCACTTTTCAGTTTGTTTTTTTCATTCTTGTAATAAAAACGACTAGGAAATAACTACCATTTAAAATAATATATTATTATTATTTTTCGGTATGACTCAACATTATGTACAACGTATGATTTCAAAGAAACCCATTATTGCGTAGCTGGTACGCTATCAAACATATCATCCCCATTAATGCATAATTAATATTTAATTTCTAAATTTTAATAAATATGAAAATGATATATTATTTATTTACTTGGGATGTTACACTATCAATGTATAATTTTTGTTTATATATTAAAAAAATTACAGTTCAATATTTTAATAAAATGAAATAAAACAAAAACACAAGCTGAAATAAAAAAGGGGTTCTTTATCAAGAGGAGATTTAATACCTTCCACTTAGAAATAAACTACTATGAATAAGATTATTATAGCCAATAATCTATTTCATCAACTGGATCTGGTATAAAAACAACAGAAAAATCTATCCAGGTTTATGTACTATTCCATAGTAACATTTTGGATGAAACACACCACCTTACACAAATGGACCTATTACACATTTGTCGTGGGAATAAAAATAAAAGGTTTTTATGGAATATCATGTATTCTATAATTATTTTGAAAGAGAGAGTGTGTGAATATATAAAGAGCTATATAATAAACTACTCAAAACAAAAACAAAAATAATGAGAAAAAATATGATAATTTAGAGAAATGATGTTCTATATAGTCTGTAATGATCCAAATGACCAAAGGTGCCTAAGATAGAAAAATTTCTATAATAGGATAAGGAAAATAGTGTTTCATGGAGTTATCTTGTCTAAATAAAGATGCTCTAAAAAATTATCTTGATTCAGAGTAATAATGTATTGTGATCACCTATGTATTACAGTCTTTAACAAATGTATGTATTCTCTATATAAGTGGTCACTTTTCCAGCATCCTGAAAATCTTACATATGAGGGATATCATCTGAAATATATATCACTGTAGATTTAAGTATCCTTTGAATAATAATAATGATTCTTTATTATATCCTCATATTATGAATAAAATCAAGATACTATGACTTGGTCTTCAATGAATCCATAAAATGGTTTAGGAATACTAATCAAATAAAACCACATGACGATGGATCTATTAACTCTCATAAGCAATACTTTGTAATGGTAAATTTTAAAATTAAAAAAAATAATGTTATAAAGTATTACATTCGAATAGTCTAACAGTATCATAACTCAATGGTAGAGAAATCCAATGGTATCACAACAGATAGTTCCAAGAGTCTATTGGTTGAATTCCTTGAGGTAGTAAGAGAGGTGGTAGTAACATATTTTTAGAAGTGGCACATTCATGGAAGTGGAATGACTAAAGTGCTATCATGAAATTCAAAGTAGAATAACTATAAAAAAAGAATAATATTTAACTAAAGATGTTATGCTTTTGGTGGTAGAAAATCTAGAGGCAGGGCAATTGAACTAGTGGTAGGAATGTTATTCTAACTGTAGTGATTTTCTATAATTATCCCAATTTACATTATAAATTTATATACCATCATAAAACATCGAAATCATTAGAAACAAAATAATTATGATATGTGAGAATTAAAAAATAATGGGGCCCAAGAATGTATATTATTGTAAATATTATCGTTAAATTTATTAATGCATACATTATTACTTATCATTCCATTATAAATTTTATTTATATATTTTTTTTCAATTTTTAATTAATATGGAAATTTAGGTGAAAACAAGTTTGCTTTTCATTCCTGTTTTTTGTTCTATGGTTTTGATCATTTCACATTGGTCGTTGTTACATCATTTTAAAATTATTAATCATGGAATAAGTTTCAAATTTATTCATAATAAACACTTTTAAAATTAGTTATTTAAAGTGGTGATTAAAAATGAATTACATCACTTTGGGGAGATGATAGTCCATACATACTAACGAGTGATGTTTCCACTTTTTTTATAGATGAAAAAGAAGAATGGAATGCGATAATTAACCAGTAAAAAATAAATATTATTTCATAGATATCATATATATATATATATGAAATATGTACTTATAACTATATGTGTAAATAAATAATGAAAAACTAATCACATAGCTTGGTAGAGGTTGTAGTCTACTCTTCGGCAGAATGATATTAGCATTTTCCAATGGATGGAATGCTAATAAGGTAGATAATATAATTAATTAAAATAATATAAATATTTCATTAATACCAAACATAAAAATGAAATCAATTAGAAAAACATACCATTAATTATGGTGATGGAAAATGAATTATATCGATACGTGGAGGTGGTTGTCCACATATACACATGAGTGATACATTTATTTTCCATTCGTTGAAAAATAGAGTGGATAATGATGGTTACAAAATCATAATAACATTTTAATATATTTATGATACAAAATTTGTAATTTTATGATTATTACCATAGATTTAAAGGAGCTAGAAGAAAAAATAAATTTAATAAAGTTGTTATAGTATTACCTATTCTATAGAAGACCTCGTTTAAATCCCTTCTTATGTACCCTTATAATGGTCTTTTAAGTGGAAAAAATATACATCATAGATGGGTAATTTTTTTATTTTTTTTGGTTTTGGTCAACCAAGGTTGATAAAATTAGTTTCTAGAAGATGGAGAAGGTGTGTCATTTTATAAGGCATGGAGAATACAATCTTATTTTCTTTTAACGAGTAAAATATAATAATTTTATACACAAAGAAAAGGATTCAATATTGGAATATGTTATAATATAGGGTGATATAGAATTGAAATATATGTGTCCAATAGGTTTTTTATATATTTTTAGTTCATTTTAACCCTTATCTATTTATTTTAACCCATGTTAATCTCGTTTAACCTTTACCGTAGTAATGAATTTTTACCTCAGTTAATTTTCATAATGACCAATTTAATATTAACTTATTATATAATATTGATTATGTTGATTCAAATTATAAAATCCATTTTACCAAATTTTTTCTCTATCAGTGAAAGAAAATTCATTATATAAAACCCCCTAAAATAATAATGAAAACACTTTTGTGAATAATGTATTTTTAAGCCTAAATGTATTTTTAGGCCAATATCTAAAATAGTGTTAATCCAAAAGGTATAAATTTTTTTATGTTTTTCCAAAAGAAAATAATGAACTTTTAAAACCAATCATTCTAAAAATTAATATTTTCCAAATAATACAAAATAAAATACATTTTATTTTTGAAATTATTGTTGTAACTATTCATCCACCAATCAATATTTTCAAAAAATTAAAATAAACGGCAAGCTATTTTTAAATAATTATTTAAAAAAATATTAATTTTTTCCAATAAAATTTCTATAAATTGTAGAAATTTATTATAATATCAGTATTTAAAATAATATAAAAATCAATTTTGAATAAAGAATATATTTGAAGAATTACATTTTTTTATGAAAATTAGTTACATATTTTATATGTATTAAAAAAATGCATTTTCATTATATAGAAATTTTATAATTTTTTCAAAATGTGGTTATTCCAATAAATTCTACCAATTTAACAAATATTTTATAATTGTCAACTATTTTAAGATCCATTTAGACTCAAGGATGCATGTATCACAATACACAGATGAAATTAATATTATTTGAATATATGCATATCTTTAAATAGCATGGTGTTTCAATATAAAACCATATCCGAATTTAACTTTCAAAATTTGTTCACTCTGATAAAAATAACTAAGGATACTAATGAATCATCACTTATTCTAATTCCCACATTGGGTCTCTAAATTTATGGTTTCACCACAACATCTTTATTAGGTGATTTTTCTTGTTTCCTAACACTTTTACTACACATTACAAAATCCCTACTGTTTATTTATCCTAATATAGATCATGATCCATTGGAATGACCTTTAAATTCATTACATGTGAAGTATTTGGTATGCACATCTAAGGAGAGATAACTAGAACATATCATGGACTTGATAGAGGATTAGTAGTAGCACTAAATGAAATAGAACCATTCTAATACAACAACAAATTTATAAGGGATATTTATATCATGGTCTCAACTTTAAATTAATTTTGAATATCATAAGCGTTTTTTCAAGGAGATATTCATAATAATACCTTATCACCAAAATCAAACTCTAGATCTCATCAATTATTATCACCATAACTTCTATATCAACTCAAAGATGAACTGATGTGATTCTGAATATCTCTAACCATATCTACCATTTCATTATCTAGATCGGGACTCAATATATTTTGTTCTAGAGCCTCATCCTAACACATTAGAGTTCGGTACATAACACTATAAATGTCTTGAAAATGAATTATATATTTTCTTGGGTGAACCTATTAGTGTAGTTAAATTATTAAAATGGAATGTGTTAATCCAAATCATATTTAAAAACCATTTAGTAAACTCTCCCTAGGACTTATAGAATTTTAATGGTCCTCCCAGATTAACCATATGTTGGAGGATGACATGCTATACAAAAACACAATAATGTATCGAGAACCGGGTGGTGAATTATCCAAAACATAGAGGTAAACCTTAGATCTAGATCTGATATAATATAATGTGGTATTCCATGGGAAATTTCCAAAAATTTAATGTATATCATAGAATGTTAATCTATCAGGACTGCTCATAGTGGGGACATGCCACGCATCCCTAAGCCAACCTCCAGTAGGTCAAGGATGGTGACTAGCACTAAGTTGGCATATCTTTAACATAGGATGCATTTCCTATGTACCTGTACTCATTCACACATCTCCAATCCCACAAATACAGAAATGTAAAGATACAAAAAGAAAAAAATTCATTCATACCACTACCAAAACCAATAGAGTTTGATTGGAAAGTAATGTGGAGAAAAGTAAACTGGGCTACAGTACTTGCCAACCAAAAAGAAGGAGTCTGTAAACTAGATAGTCCATCCTATAGAAAAAACTAAATACTGGATCATTTTCTTAATGACATAAGAAAACAGTAGCTTGCCTGAACACACAATGATCGGTCCAGTCCAGGTTTTCTATATAATCTATCTATAAGTAACTCGTATACACAAGACACGACACTTGTGTGAAATCCCTTACAGGGTTGATCATAACAATAATTAGAAGAACACCTCGAAACCACAATGTAATATAAAAGACAAATATACTACCATATCTACATAGAAAATGTCTACCACATATATATCAAGACTATCTAGATATACTTTTATATATTTATGTAGTCTAGAGGTAAGTCATAGCCACCACATTGCCAAAGTAGGGATTCGGTCCGAAGATTCCATGATCACTCATCTTGGAGAACATACTCCTGAGTCTAATAGCACAGATGATGTCCATCAGAGATGTACTATTCATGAAAACCCGACATGATAGAGATACATTAATAGATATAAAGAGAGATACAATACATAGATGAGGATCACTACTATGGTCATGAGGTGATACAAACTACTCCATCTAGATTTACCATCTACATAGAGGATTGATGACCAATGATGTTTCTCACTTCAATTACAAGGAATCTACCTAGAGAATGAAGAATTAATATAGGATCCTGCTTCAGGCCTCTCGGAGGGGATTCCATCAAATATATCTAGAAATAACTACTGAAGGGATCTTACTCCTATGAGTAGGAAATTATATGTATCAACCTTCAGGGAAATGATGAAGGGAACTAACCCTAAAAAACCTTTTCATGATATGGTGGAAAAGATATTAAAGAAAAGTAGAAAGGGGTATATGGTGTGACGTAGGGTCACACACCATGTCCCTTGACCCTAGGCATTGATCCTATACCATAACTCGTTTTGTTTAGAACATGTCATGAATAAGATGGGTAAATGTTGTATAGAAGGGTCACATGCCATGTCCTTCCATCCGAGGTCCACTTGTGTACTCTGGTCGCATATCAGTATATGGAGCTAACCCATATTCTCCTACCCAAGTTCCAGTATGTGGGATAACCCATGTAAATGGTTTGGGAATGACGTGGGGGGGGGGTACATGGTGTATAGGCAAACAATGTACTCCACCCCATATTCTTGTATCTCCTAAGATACACGTTGAGTCTCCAATAAGGTCCTAAACACTATGTGATAGGTTCCAAGTGTGTGATATGGTCACACACCACGTGGTGTTTAACTATATCCCAATATGCTAGCAGCCACTCAGTGGGGTCCACATGCTCTGTAAACACGGGTTATATGCAGTTTTATTCTCGATTTTCCAGAATCCTCTATTCTCCCTCTTCTTGCCCCAGTTTATGATTTTATCTCAATTTGGTTGTCCTTCACCTCAAAACCGCAAATCTAGGGTCTCCTTATCGTCACAAGAATGAATCAGCATGTTTTGGGCGTTTAATCAGCTCCAAAATCTGATTATGATCACTCATATATAAATTTACCGAATAATGATATCTCCAGAATCAATTTGATTCATTTGTATTTTTCACCGTCACACCTCCTATATGTCATCCCAATGTCAGATCCTCAATTTTGGATCATTGCTTTGTTAAACATAAGAGAACCAATCAATCATTCATAACCCAAAAAAACTGATCAATTCATATAATATCAGAGGATAAAAAGAACAACTAACAACCCAGGGAACAAAACTTTACCATTGTTTGTTCTAGACTCAATCCATTCCCTTATGAATGATCAAGAAATCAAAATCAAATCACTATTAACAAATCCTGATAAAATTCCACAATCAAACCCACACCAAAAAAAATGATCGATCCTTGGATGAACCTATTTGTTCATAGGTCCACGTTCGTCGTTGAATTTAGATTTCAAAAACAATGATTAAAACAACACTCCTAACCTAGGAAATGGATATCCCAATAAAAAATATTTGATTTCACGTCATCTTCATTCATGATATTCATAAATAGCAACATCTATAGATCACTGATCCATGTTCCGTCATTATTTTCAACTGAAGGAATTCTCCAGGTTCTTATCTAGAGCATGCATGGAATTCTAGGGTATTGAGTCTAATCCTAGATCCCTTCCTCCATGTTTATCTTAAATTAAACTGTTGTAGAGACATCAATGTAGATGGAATAAAATAAATTCCCAAATTAATTTCTTCATTCAAATTTCAAAAAACTATTTTTCACATCCAACCCATGGTGGCCAATGTTAGGCCTCGCATATGATAAATCCACTACTCTAAATGCGACAATGCCCTAGAATTTTATATCTGTGCAGCCACTTAGATTTTATAGCACTTTTTCAGGATAACTATGCACATGTTATATTTAATATATTTAATATTTTTCAAGAAATTGTTTCAGGTGCATTGGTCCTTAGAATTGAACAGTGTCTTAGTACCTAGTTTGGAATTAATTCCATATTATATTTAAAAATAATACACAGAAAAATCCTGGACATTATAGTCTCCCCTCCCTTAGGATTTATGTCCCTAAAAGGATAAAAACAAAGGTTATACAAATATATGGGTGTACTATTCCTAAATATGAGCCTCTAGCACCCATGTTCTCAACGTGAGATTATTGTGCTACCACCAGACACACAATAAGGGAATCTCTCATCAACATAGGATACTCTCTTAAAGATCCACGATGTCCACTTGGTAATTATAAAAAATTATCTCCATCATCAATGTCTATCTAACCCCAGTCGATGATGTGTGATGGATCATTCACGTGCCTCCCCAGTTGCAACATGTTGAAGACATCATGTTTTCGGTCCAACTACAAGGGTAGAGCCATGTGTAAGGCCACACCACCAAATCTAAGAAGTATATAAAAAGAGACGATAATCCATTGAGATAACATTCCACCCCAACCTGAACTCCACAATCCCCATTGAGGTGAAACTCAAAGGAACACATGGACTCTTTATTCGAACTCCAAAGGACTCTACCGCCTATTAGAATAAGATATTTAATAGCACTAGGCAGTCTTCATATAGTCCTGGATGATTTTCACATTCTCATTAGTAGCTCACACCACCTCCAGTCCCATGAGTGCTGACTCTTCTAGGTCATTCCAGCAAAGGGGTGACTGGAAGGGTTGCCCATAAAAAGACTCGAATGGCTCCATACCAATAGTGGAATGGTAGTTGTTGTTGTACACAAACTCCATCAAAGGTAGATGATCCTCCCAAAGACAACTCTAGTCTAATATTGAGTCCCTCAATATATCTTCAATGACCTAAATGGTAAAATCCATGTAGCCATCTATCTGGGGGTGAAATTCCATGCTCAAGCATAATTGAGTTCTAAATGCCCCAACAATCTCTTCTAGAATTGAGATGTAAAACGAACATCAGGATTAAAATTATCATCAATGGGACCCCTTGGAGTCGAATTGTCTTCAAAATGTAGAGGCTTCCCAATCTCTCTACTATACACTACTACTGGATAGCTAGGATGTTGTTCGACTAGGTGAGTTGGTCAATGATCACCAAGATGTCATCGTGTACCCTATAAGTACATGTTGAAACCGTCATGATGTCTGTAGATATCATATCCTGCTTCACTTCTAGAACTTCAAGGGGTTGAGCTGAACCCAATGGAACATGTTTGTCATCCTTTACCTACTAGCATGTAAGGCATCGGGAAATGAAATCTTCCATTTCCTTCTACATCCCTATAACAACCTGAGATTTTATAAGATATATTCTTTTTAATCTCTTTCATATCTTCTATTTTACGCAACACCAAGATTATCTTGCACTATACACGACACCGTATTAGCTTGCAGTATATGAAACACTAATCTTGGATCGTGTTACACACAATTTCATGTTTGTTTGATAGTAGTTATTCTACGCAACATTGAGTATATATATATATATATTCAATGTATTAATGAAATATTGTTTGATTTTGTTATACGCAACAACAAAGGAATCGTGCACTAAATGCAACCCTGAATTGGCTTGCATTACACGCAATCACGACCTTCCTCGATAGCGTGTGTTGTACGCAATACCGGGTTTTTCTAAACAATGATATATTATTATAATATTATTATGAACTAGATGTTATAAATAGTGTTAACTATCTTTTGAATTTTATAACATTATTATTCATCTTACAAATTTTCTAGAACATGGTATAATAACAAAATAAAATTTTCGGGAAAATTAAGTATTTTTCAAAAAATGCAGTTTTGCCGCCTTTTGATGGTGCACCCACTTGAAATCTAGTTTTTATATTTCTATAAGTTCAATTTGACAAAATAACATTCCTCATTGGAATAAAGAAATAAAAATTTACTTTGGATAAATTTTTCATATTATTCTGTTAACTTTCATATTTTGATGAATAGTAAAAACACGTTATATTTTAATTAAAAACAACTTTTTTCATCGCAATAATTTATATGGTTAAATTATAATATTGAATGGTTATAAATTATAAATTGAATATATTTTTACCATTTAATATAATTTATTTCATTAGCATTAATTTTACATTGAGTTCATAGGTAAAAATATTTCAATTTATTGCAATGTTATAACTTTTAAAACACGTTATCTTAACCACGGGATTATTTTTAAATTAATTTCTGCAACTTTTGTGTATTGAATTTAGAAAAATGGATTCCATATTTGGAATCAATGGGTCCAAAGTGTGTAAATAAGCTACTTTTTATTTTTAGGTCTTATGAATAGTAACTACGATAAATTTTATTTACCATTGTAAAAGATAAATCGGGTAATTAAGGCTAAATATAATAGTATAAAATTACCCAAACACTTGTCTTAATATAACTGGATGCTTATATTTTCTCCAAAGGAATATTTGGGTCGAAATGGAATCCATTAGAACCCACACGGAGGTGATTAAAGCCTTTAGTTTATTTTATTTAAAGGAAACTGAAATATGTCTCACTCAACTTTAATAATTAAAGTATTTTTAATATAATTTTATACAGAATATAAATTCAGTTATAAATACTCATTTGGAATATAAAATATTTTTCTTTATCATGGTAATTTATCTTTAATATTTAAGATTTATTTAATTACCTTATTATCTTATACATTCAGGATGCAGAAATTATTTATTTAGTGAAAAATAAATAATATAGTTTTTATTGTAATAGTAATACATATCAAAAGGCCCAAAAATCTGCACAAAACTTATTATTAGTGTATATAAAACCCTAATCATCCACTTACCAAATTTTTGTCCATTTGGATCCTTATTAAGGTGACTATGACACTTATAATATTTTATTTTAAATGATTTCAAAGTTGTCACTTTCATAATTTAGTAAAGATAACAATTTACATATTGTTATTTTGAGACGATAAATTCGAGTAAAATAATTATTAGAAAATATTTAATATTTATCTTCATCAAAGGATTTTATTTTTAATTTTTCTGCAACAAATAAGTATATTAAATAATTATACAACAATGTTGTACTACTTATATTATTAAGAGATATACCAAATAAATGGTTTTAAAAATATTAAAATAAATATGATATAAACTGTTTAATGTGATCCACGAATTTTCTAGACAAATTTGACATGTTAGGAATCTATTTAATATTTTATTTCGAATATATCCTCTGTGTAGTTTTTATTTAAATTCAAATAAATGAATAGTGTTAAAATTGACACTATTGTTATTTTATAAAAATAACATATTATTAAATTGTTTAAAAATAACAAAAATATTTAAAAATTATAAATTGAAATTTATATAGTCTAAAATGTCATAAAGAATCCAATTATGGAAAATTAACAACACATAAGTGATTATTTATAACAATTTAAAATTTAGAATTTTATTTCCACAAATAAACATTAATAGATTAAATAAAGATAAATCAAAATGATAAGGTTTGTGATAAGATCAAAACATGTATAAATTTGATTGGATTATGCAATTAAAACCCCATCACATATAATATTCGAATTGAGTCATTTTTGGAGGTTATTATGTGGGGTTTGAATTTATATTAAACTAATATTTTTGAGGATTCCAATGGTGCCCCTCTCCTCCCTTATAAAAGGGCACCTCCTCCCTCCCATCCTTACACCACCTTGAGCCATAAATCTTTGACAGACCCTACCCATTTCACTTCACCACTTCCTTAGAAACCTACTAGAGGTACGGGTCTTCTCAAAAGACCAACTCTAGTGCCCTAAGAGAATGTTTAAAGGGGGCACTTCGAGAAAGATGTAATACATTCTACCATTTTCATTAAGTTCCATTCTTCTTCTACTCCATATTATCTAGTTGTTTCATTATGAATTAATAACATTAGTATCCCTCATATAATGTTATGTTATTATAAATATGAAACAACCCTATTTAACCTTCTATCCACCCTACAGAAAACAAAATCACCGTGCGTGCTTACGTATGGAATACCGTCTCCACGCCGTGGTGTAATATATTTTTCCACCAACAACTTACATGGATGGGTATAATGGTGTAATGAATAACTATATATGGTTATTAGAACATCATAATGATTCTGATATATTATACCATCCACTCCAATTCTATTCAATAATTATTGGAATGATATCATCGCTCCTACGTACGTATGAACTACAGTCTCCACGACGTGATGAGATTCATTCTTCATGTTAACCATACATGAATGATCATAAAGTTTATATAATGAATAATAATGAAATATATGAAATAATAATTCTACTTGATTTATGTATATATATATTTAAGTCATCTATTTAGTTTCATTCAATTCAATAAGGGAACGAAAACAACGTTCATGCGTACCTACGGCCTACCGTCTCCATGAACGGTGTATTTCATTCCTTTTATCGATCTATAATATATATGTATATGATGAATATATATTATATATAAATCATGTTTTACATTTCAGAATAATGTATATCAGGATATAAGTAATAATATCAAGAATGAAAAGTCGAAACACATACGAGAAATGAAATGATTCTACCCAAAACGCTGCTTTAATATGGAATTTACAAAGAACGGGTAATATAAAGTCATAAGTGAAACATATATGATATCATAACAATGAATAAGATTATGTAATAAGTCAATGAGATTATTTAAATCATTATACAGGAGGTTTGGATCCATACGAAGCATATCGGACCTAAGGTAAAGGATAATTATTCCAATCACATTCTTATATGAGATTGTTTACTCGTAAGTATTTACTGGGGGTTATGTTTATTATCCATGTCCATATGTTCTAAAAATGTTTTCATAAAATTTTTACTTTCCTTCCATGTATGTTTAAGAAATTTTTACCCTTTTCTTAATTTTACCACATCGTATGGAAGGAATCTTTCTTTTGTTTACCATACGAGGTACTTTTTGACTTTTCTTACAAAAGTACGAGGAGATTGTTATTTTTAACTTATACGGTGTGAACGGATTTTTACGTTTTTATAATGCCTTATTTTCAGGAATCTTTCTCCAAAATTTTTCATGAATATTTTCAAAAAAATCTCTTTCTTTTAAAATTGAATGACTTTTTGTGAAAAGAAATTTATTTTGAAGAAGAAAGGATATTTTCCTCAAGAATTCATTTCAAGTGTTTTATCAAAACTATTTTTCCATCTAAGATGACATTATTTCATATGTGTATGTTTCAAGTATAATGTCCCTATGATTTACATGGTTTAAATTTTCTTATTATGAAATGATATCCATTTCATTTATATGGATTATGTGATGATGGGATGATGTTTATGAAACCCATTTTATTCGTTGGGTTATGATGAATGTTTTAAGTTTATTTTGTGGCACAAGTAAGAATGATTTCATTATGAGATGGGTGGGACATATATCTCCCTCCAATGCATTGGGTGAAGATTTATATCTCATGAGATAGATGTGTCTGGAATGGTAAGTTAATCTGGTTCAGTAATACAGGACTGGAACGAGGAGTGAACTAGATTCAGAAAGGGACTTTGTCCACTAACATGTTATTGGCAGAAATGCCCTGCTTACTATGGAAAACATGTCATGTGCTTAATGGTTTCCACAATTACATGTTTTATTCACGTTATATTTTATCATGGTTGATGTTCCATTAGGATATATTCCTTACGTACTTCCACGATTTAGGTCTTTGCTCAAGATGTTGATGTTTAAATTTCATGTTCAAGTTTTTGGTTTCAAATGTTTATGGATTATTTGAAGTTCTCTATGTTTTCTCTTACTGAGCATTTGAGCTCACCATTTTTATGTTTTATTTTTCCGAGGAAATAAAGAAAGGTTTTAGGTAAGGAAACAAATATGGGAAGATCATTATGGGAGTTGTTGAAGATATTTCAACATGATTAAAAGTTTGTATTCCATGTTTCCAAAGACACTAAACTATATCAATCCTTGTGTGTCTGTTTTTGTTATGTATTAAGTATTCCACAAAAGTAATGTAATTTCCATGTACGCCAAGTTTTGGGCCTCTATAGTTGGTATCAGAGGAAAGGTTTAGTCATCCTTTGGAAAATAGGATGCGAAAACGTTAGTGAGATCCCTAAAGATATTTTTAAGGTATGTCTAGGGATGTCCCTAAGGATAAGTATACGTATAGGATATAGTCCTAGAACTACGGTAACGATCTTAGAATTTAACATAAGATGTTAGATATTGAGGGTACTCCCCCTTTACTATGTTGTTTTCCCTAGCATGATTTTTGCCTCTCACACTATTCTTTTTGGGTTTTAGAAAATGGATGGAATAGGAAGATTCATGATAATGGGGGATATGACGGACAATGGAATGCTATTCTTCATCAGAAACCAAATGAAATGGGATTTGGAAGTCCAAACATCGTTATTATGCCTAATCAGAAATCTCATAATATGATTAATAATCTCATCTTTGGTAAGTTTCCTGACAAAGATAATAAGAGAAAGATGGAGTTTCATGATGATCATAGAGGAAAGAAGGTTCAATTTTCCTAATGTAAATCATGTGGGGAGAGGCATCGGGGAGATTGTTTCAATGGAACTGGAAGATGCTTTGGGTGTGGAAAAGAAGGACACAAAGCCAGTAAGTGCAAAGGGAAAGGTTCAGTTAACACCATGGACAAGGATAATGGTATTTCTAAGACATCAACAATGATTAGATATTTTAAATGTGGAATGTATGGGCATTATGCAAACCAATTCCCTAAGGGAAAATCTCATGCAGAGAATAAGCATGGTCATATCAGTAGTATTTATGTGGATGATGATGAAGAGACTACAAATGAAATATGAGATGAATGAAATGATGAAGCTCAGTCAGTGGTTTCAGAAGTTAGTGGAATGATTGTATGTTTATAAAGAATAATGTATGGTACTATGGAATAAATAATCATCTAAGGATTGTTACACTATTGTTTTTTCTAAAGTATTTGAAAGTATATGTTGAATGGTACCGGTAACCATGGAAGGTTATTCAGATATTTTTGGAAAGTAGATGTTATGCGCATAATGAAGGGATAATAAGATAATGAGATGTTTGATTGTATTCATGAGCTCATGACTGATATAAGGACTAAGTGATATTATCGTTTGATTATATAGATATTTTGGGATTTTGTTATGTAGAAAGTGTTACCTTTTGACAACATTCATTCTTTCACTAAGGTTTTATGGTAATTAATGTTTCAAGAGAATATATGACTAAGGTATTCATGTGTTTGGAATGCAACCAACAAGATATATCTTATGATATATGTGGGATAAATGCTTGTATTCACATTCTTGGTAGATAACCATTCTAGTAATTGTTTTCCTTATACTATGAGCTTGGACCGAAGTATTTTAGTTAAGCCTAAAGTTTGGAATGTACTATGTTGGTCATAAGTTAGTATTGTTTAAGGGTAGAACTGTTCTCAATATTATTGAGGGAAGTTATAGTAATATAGTTTTAGAAAAAGGACAACCTGGAGGACGGGCGACAACCCATCGTGTCGGACAAGGCTGTGGGAATCAAACCCACAACCAAAGTGCGACTGACCATTATCACCTACCAGTAGCCTACAAGAAGTCCCTGGTTAGTAGAAACTAGTTTTATTTTATTAAGCGGTATGATATATGAAGTATAAGTTCAGTTTTGGAATCATACATGATTTACCTCACTATAGATGGACTTATGTATATTTGATGACTTTTGCTAGCCTTTTGTTTGAAACATATGGAATGACCTATCTTTCTATAACATGATCTGTTAACACTTCATGAATAAAAAATTCACCTCCATTTATTTAAGAGATGAAGTGGAAATTGTCAAAAGCACGAACAACAGTGAGATTTTACCAAAATCAAGTAAGTATTTCTTTTAATTCAAATGTTTCAACTTTATGGAAATGATATTGACAACTAAAAATGTTGTCCTAGTGCTCCTATAACTGATGAATCAGATGATACCTTAGATCATCACAAATTTATGGCTTTGTGATTGATGGCTTTTTCATAGCCATGTTCTCTAGCACTCTCTATCAGAATTTGATGGTTAAATTTTTCATCTATATGCATATTTTAAACTATGTTCTCCTATATAGAAACCCAGTGATGAGATACTTTGGGTAATCGTTACATTTCATACTTTAGTTTTTAAAATTAAGTTTTAGTATTCCTTTTTACGATGTGGGTTTCTATGAATAGTAAACGATTTATAACCCCGACGAATTTCGAGGGAGAAGGGGGTATAATTTAACAACCTAAGATTTTATAAGATATATATTCTTTTTAATCTCTTTCATATCTTCTACTGTACGCTACACCAAGATTATCTTGTGATATACACGGCACCGTATTAGCTTGTAGTATATGCAACACTAATCTTGGATCGTGTTACACATAATTTCAAGTTTGTTTGATAGTAGTTATTCTACGCAACATTGAGTATATATATCTATATATTCTATGTATTAATGAAATATTGTATGATTTTGTTATATGAAACAACAAAAGAGTCGTGCACTAAACGTAACCCTGACTTGGCTTGCATTACACGCAATTGCGACCTTCCTTAATAGCGTGTGTTGTACGCAATACCGGGTTTTACTAAACAATGATATATTGATATAATATTATTATGAACTATCCATTATAAATATTATTAACTATCTTTTTAATTTTATAACATTATTATTCATCTTACACATTTTCTAGAACATGGTATAAGAATAAAATAAATTTTTCGGGTAAAATAAGAAGTTTTCAAAAATGTAGTTTTTCCGCCTTTTGATGGTGCAACCACATTAAATCTAGTTTTTGAAACGTTTATAAGTTCAATTTGACAAAATAGAATTCTTCTTTGGAATAAATAAATAAAAATTTACTTTGGATAAATTTTTCATATTATTCTGGTAACTTTCATAGTTTGACGAATAGTAAAAACACGTTATATTTTAATTAAAAACAACTTTTTTCATCGCAATAATTTATATGGTTGAATTATAATATTTAATGGTTTAAAAGTAAAAATAGAATATATTTTTACCATTTAATATAATATATGTCATTAACATTAATTTTACATTGAATTTATAGGTAAAAACATTTCAATATTTTGTAATGTTATAACTTTTAAAACACGTTTTCTTAACAACGGGATTAATATTAAATTAATTTTTGCAACTTTTTGTATTAAATTTATAAAAATGGATTCCATATTTGGAATCAGTGGGTCCAAATTGTCTTAATAAGCTACTTTTTATTTTTGGGCATTATGAATAGTAATTACGGTAAATTTTATTTACCATAGTAAAAGATAAATCGGGTAATTAAGGGTAAACATAATATTATAAAATTATCCTAACAATTGTATTAATATAATTTGATGCTTATACTTTGTCCTAAGGCATATTTGGGTTGAAATGGAATCCATTAGAACCCACTTGGAGGTGATTAAGAGCTTTAGTTTATTTTATTTAATGGAAAGTGAAATATGTCTCACTCAACTTTAATAATTAAATTATTTTTAATATAAATTTATACAGAATATATATTTGGTTATAAATACTCATTTGGAAGATAAACTATTTTTTTATCATGGTAATTTATTTTTAATTTGTAAGAGTTATTTAATTACCTTATTATCTTATACATTAATGATGCAGAAATTATTTATTTAGTGAAAAATATATAATATAGTTTTTATTGAAATAGTAATACATATCAAAAGGCCCAAAAATCTGAACAAAGCATATTATTAGTGTATATATAAACCCAGATCATCCACTGGCCAAATTTTTGACCATTTTGATCCTTATTAACGCGATTATGACACTTATAATATTTTATTTTAAATGATTGCAAAGTTGTCACTTTTGTAATTTAGTAAAGATAACAATTTATATGTTGTTATTTTAAGATGATAAATTCGATTAAAATTATTAATATAAAATATTTTATATTTTTATTCATCAAAGGATTTTATTTTTAATTTTTATGCAAAAAATAAATATATTAAATAGTTATACAAAAATGTTGTACTAATTATCTTATTAAGAGATATACCAAATAAATGGTTTTAAAAATATTAAAATAAATATTATATGAACTGTTTAATGTGCTACACGAATTTTCTAGACAACTTTGACATTTTTGGAATCTATTTAATATTTTAGTTCGAATATATCCTCTGTGTAGATTTTATTTAAATTCAAATAAATGAATAGAGTCAAAATTGACACTATTGTTATTTTATAAAAATAAAATATTATTAAATTGTTGAAAAATCACAAAAATATTTAAAAATTATAAATTGAAATTTATATAGTCTAAAATGGAATAAAGTATCCAATTATGGAAAATTAACAACACATAAGTTATTATTTATTACCATTTAAAATTTAGAATTTTATTACCACAAATAAACTCAAATAGATTAAATAAGGATAAATAAAAATGATAAGGATTAAGATAAGATCAAAAAGTGTCTAAATTTGATTGGATGATGATATTACAACCCTATCTCATCTAATATTCGAATTGAGTCATTTTTTGAGGTTTTTATGTGGGGTTTGAATTTATATTAAACTAATATTTTTGAGGATTCCAAAGGTGCCCCTCTCCTCCCTTATAAAAGGGCACCTCCTCCCTCTCCTCCTTACACCACATTGAGCCTTCATGCTCAGACAAACCCTGACCATTTCACTTACCCACTTCCTTAGAAACATACTATAGGTACTGGTCTTCTCAAAATACCAACTCTTGTACCCTAAGAGAACGTTTAAAGGAGGCACTTCGAGAAAGAGGTAATACCTTATACCGTTTTCTTCATGTTCCATTCATCTTCTACTCCCTCTTCTTTAGTTGTTTCATTATGAAGTAATAACATTAGTATCCCTTATATACTGATATGTTATTATAAATATGAAACAACCCTATTTCACCTTCTATCCATCCTACGGAAAACAAAATCACCACGCGTGCGTACGTACGGAATACCGTCTCCACGCCGTGGTGTAATCTTTTTTTCCACCAACACCTTACATGGATGGGTATAATGGTGTAAAGAATAACTATATATGGTTATTATAACATCACACTGATGCTGATATATTATACCATCCACTCCAATTCTATTCAATAATTATGGGAACGATATCATCGCTCGTGCGTACATACAGACTACCGTCTCCACGACACGATGAGATTTATTCTCCATGTTAACCATATATGAATGATCATAAAGTTTATATAATGAATAATAATGAAATATTTGAAATAATAATGCTTCTGGATTTATATATATATATATCTAAGACATCTATTTAGTTTCATTCAATTCAACAAGGAAACAAAAACAGCGTTCATGCGTACGTACGGCCTACCGTCTCCATGAACGGTGTATTTCATTCCATTTATCGATCTATAATATATATTTATATGATGAATATATATTATATATAAATCATGTTTTACATTATGTAATTATGTAAATCAGGATATAAGTAATAATATCAAGAACGAGAAGTCGAAACATATACGATAAATGAAATGATTTTACCCAAAACGCTGCTTTAACATGGAATTTACAAAAGAACGGGTAATATAAAGTCATAAGTTAAACATATATGATATCATAACAATAAATATTATTATGTAATATTTCAATGAAAATAATTAAATCATTATACAGGAGGATCAGATCCATACGAATCATATCGGACCTAAAGAAAGGGATAATTATTCCAATCTCATTCTTATCTGAGATTGTTTACTCAAAAGTATTTACTGGGGTTATGTTTATTATCCATGTCCATATGCTCTAAAAATGTTTTCATAAAATATTTACTTTCCTTCCATGTATGTTTAAGACATTTTTACCCTTTTCTTACTTTTACCACATCGTATGGAAGGAATATTTCTTTTGTTTACCATACGAGGTACTTTTTTGACTTTTCTGACAAAAGTATGAGGAGATTGTTATTTTTAACTTATACGGCATGAACAGATTTTTATGGTTTTATAAAGACTTACTTTCATGAATCATCCTCCAAAATATTTCATGACTATTTTCAACATGATCTCTTTCTGTTAAAATTTCATGACGTTTTGTGAAAAGACATTGATTTTGAAGAAGAAAGGATATTTTCCTCACGAATTCATTTCAAGTGTTTTATCAAAACTATTTTTCCATCTATGATGACATTATTTCATATGTTTATGTTTAAAGTATAATGTCCCTATGATTTACATGGTTTCACTTTTCTTATTATGAAATGATATCCATTTCTTTTATATGGATTATGTGATGATGGGATGATGTTTATGAAACCCATTTTATTCTTTGGGTTATGATGAATGTTTTAATTTTATTTTGTGGCACAAGTAAGAATGAGTTCATTATGAGATGGGTGGGACCTATATCTACCTCCAATGCATTGGGTAAAGATTTATATCTCATGAGATAGACATGGCTGGAACGGTAAGTTAATCTGGTTTAGTAATACAGGACTGGAAAAAAGAGTGAACTCGATTCAAAAAGGGACCTTTTCCACTAAGATGGTCTTGGCAGCCATGCCTTGCCTATTATGGAAATAAAATCATGTGCATAATGGTTTCCACAATTACATGTTTTATTCCCATTATATTTTATCCTGTTTGATGTTGCATTATGATATATTCCTTACGTACATGAAACCCACTTTCCATTTCCGTGGGTTTAAAATGACATAATGATCATGTCTTAAAAGCGATTTTTAAAACGTTATGATTATGAAATGAAAACAATTTATTTTATTCTATATGGGTTATTTATGAAATATCTGATGATGATATATGTGGCTCATATGATAATAAAGACAAATTAAGAGTGCTCCCTGATAGAGCTCTAATGCATTGTGTAATGACTTAATCTATAGAGATGACCATTTTAACGATACCTTAGTGAATAACCCTGGTAAATTTTTTAATGACACCTTGGGGATGAAACATGGTGAAACAGAAATGATTGCCTATGTTAAATGTTGTATCCACATATTAAAGTTTCGAAACATGTTATTTTTATTATGAAATGCCTCATGATTTCCTTCTCATGCCTTAATGTTATTTTTCATGACTTTATTGATGTATCTCAAGTTCACATGTAAAATGTTTCCCTTGTTTCCCTTACTGGGACTTCTGCTCACCCTATCCTTTAATGTATGTTCCCAGGTTATGAGATTCAGTAATTAAAGTAGGATGAAAAAATGAAGAAGCCTTTCAAGTTCTTAAGAAAAATTTCTTTATGTTGTCATTTATTAAGTTCCTAGTTTCCAAGACACTAAACCTTAACGATCCTCAGTTTTGTATAATGTAATGACAATTTATGTGATAAAAAGGTAGGATGCTATATTGATCATCCTCACAACCACAATAACTCTTTTATTTTTATTGTAAACCCCATGAAATTTAGAACCAGGGGATTACACCCCCTTGGATGATGCCTCATCCACAATATAAATAGACGGATAAAATCTCGGAATTGATCTATGGCATGTAGAACCTAGGGATTCCTCACCCTTAGAAGATTCCCTCATAAATCCTCTAATATAGGTAGCATAACCCAATGATTTAACATAAAAATATCCATCCATACATTCTAATGTAGCTGATCCAACATGAGATTGATGATGTGACTGAGTCCTCTCACCATCATCATCTTCATGATGAGCATGTCCATCAACATTACCATCCTCATCATCCTACTCATCATCACCATTATCTCAATTATCATAGAAATATTAATCTAAAAATATATTTATATTTCTCTAGAGAACACTTAATTGGTTATTCTCTGGATAATTCAATGTCTTCATCATCTCTTTTAATCAACAGACTATCTCTGGTAGGGAGAAAAATAAGTGGGCTAGCATATCCACATGACATAATTGGGATATTTGGAATATCATGATTATTTACATATTCAAAAAAATTATCCATTTCATATTCCAAAATCAAAACAATATAAACATATTTTTCCCGATCTAAATAAACTACAATCATGGCTTTCTCCATGTCAGGATCAACATGATTCTTGGGTCTAGTTAGATGATCCAATGGATTAAAATACATATAGAGTTTATCATTATCTTGAAACCACTTCCTCGTATAGGAAACCTAATTAAATTTCATCATTTTATATGTATATTTATATAAATAGAAAACACCACACTTTATCTTGGACTATTATTCCTCAACAACTAGACCATTGGGATGCAGTAAGGATGTAATAAAGTTAAGGTAAATCAATGAGCATGACCTAGAAGATGACTCAAACGTCTCCATCATGTAAAACGTAATAACTTTTGAAAATGATTTAATCTATACCCTAATATCATAAGTAATAGAAAATAAACATCTTTGTACCTCATTTTTCTAAATTCCACTTTCATGGGACACAACATATAATGAATGGACTTAAATAAGAATCTGTATTGTCCAACTAATAAAATAGTAGTATGATTTCACATAGAACCATCACCATTAAACAAAAATAATGAATTATCAAACACAAAAACATCACTATCACTTGGTATTGAAACTTTATATTCATCATAATGTCCTTGATGAGGTACATTGACACACTTATCCTATTATTTTTGATGAAAAAATAACCTCTTGTACAACAATCATACATTGAATTATATCTTTCTTCTTAAAACAATATACCCTATGTACTGATAGAACTGATGAACTATCCTAGCATAAAATGTTCTATCATTTTATGAGAAAAAATATATCCATTCATAATCCTATATCTCCCTTGACAGTAATTAATTTATCTATAATAACCATTATGATCTACTTTTTCACCAAAAACTGCATTGTTTGCAAGCCATTGGTTTTTCAATTCTATTGAACCACACCTTCATTCTCTCATATATTTCCATGATGGAAACTATAATTCCATAGAAAAAACTGAAGGATGCATAACCATCACTATTTCTGTGAAATTAAAGGTGTTGTAAAGGTGCGAGAGAGTTAATGGTTGGGAGATAAAGGGAAGTCGAAATTGTTCGAAGGGTTAGGCACTAGTAAGAGAGTGATTCAAATATATATTTATGTCGTATTTATTAAGTAGAGATTTAAAATTAAAAAATATATTTAAATATAAAATACTGAATAAAATGAAATTTCAAGCACAAATAAAATTGGGCTAGTAGAAAATTATAGTTTCAACTGGTAGAAAAATTGAAACAGATATCGGTACCATCCCAATGGTGGATCTTTATAATGGTGGATCATCCAAATGGAAATTATCCCAAGGGGGGATCATTCCAATAATGGATCACCAAAGTGTAATCATTCCAAAGGTGTATCACCAATTATGGATCCCCAATTATGGATCACTAATGGTGTATCACCAATAGGTGATATCCAATAGGGCATCACAAATAATGGATCACCAATGGTAGATCTCCAATACTGGATCACGAACAGTTGATCATCAATGGTGGAACACTAATATTGGATTTCAAATGGTGGATCAAAAATGGTGGATCAAAAATGGTGGATCATTCCATTGGTAGATCACTTCCGTACTGGATCACCAATGGAGGATCACCCAAAGTTGTTTGTCTGACTGTGTCTTATCCAATGTTGGCTTGTTCAAGATTAAAAACTTTTCAAAATTTATCATTCCAAATTCTTTGTTTTGTATTTTAATCTCTTATAATTCAACATCATGGTAAAAATATTAATAAAATGATATTTAGTTCCTATGAATTCAAGGGTTATATCACCCTTTCGAAAATGATATTTAGAAAAGTGATATCTTTCATCAATAAACTTATTCATAAAAGGAGACACAAAAATCATAGAAATAGTTATCCCACATGAGTTTTCATAATTTATAGGGACCTATATGAATTGATATACGTAGTCTTGAAATTTGTATTTCAGCTAAAAAATTAGGGAACAACAACTTCCACAAGCTATATACTCACCTTCAGCTGTAGGCAGTGTGACATAATATTTCTTCTCAATATTTCAAGATACTTGAGACTTAATAAAATGATGATATGTTCAAGATATCTGTTTTATAACTAACTTTAAACCACTAAAATCCACATATAAATAACTCAAAAAGTCAAATTATGGTCCTCTAGTATTGAGTTGTCCTGAATTGGTTCTATATTTGAGGAAATTGAAAATTATTTTAACAACATTCAAATATGACTATTAAGAGTTTTATTGAAAATAAGCACTTATACACACAATAAACATAATGTCTATTTGGGTAGTGGTTATTTATTGAATTCTTCAAATAATTCATCTGTAATTAGTTTGATCCAATGTCCTTCTAGTATCATCAAGATCCAACACAAAATTTATACTCATGGGAGTATAAATTCTTCTTGTGTCAGACAAGACAAAAAATATTAAATGTTATTTAGTGTACTTAATTTTATTTAAAATAATTGCATATTTATTTTGAAAAAAAAAGAAAAACACGAAAGGATTAAATTTTACCCATTTAACTCATTTAAAATTCACTTTGAATTAACTTTCAAAAATTAGTGCACAAATAAGTTTTACAATATCTGAAAAAATATCATCAATATAAATTTTAATTGAAAAAAATCATTTAAAATTGTTTTTATAAAAAATTAGGCTCTTCTATGAATTTTTAAAACTATTAGAAATTAAAAAATATTTGAGCCTATTATACAAATCTCTAAGATGCTATTTTAAATGATATAAAAATTTAGTTAATTTAAGAACATAATTTGGAAAATAAAGATTTTTAAATCTAGGGGGTTCTTCAACAAAAACATCCTCAACTATATAACAATTTAATAATTCACGTTTTACATCCATCTTTTATATTTTGAAATACAAATGTGATATATAGGAAATAAACATTCGAATGGATTCATAGATGGAAATTAGTGAAAATGTTTCCTCATAGTTAATACCATCTTCCTAACTATATCCTTGTGTGACCATCCTAGAATTAGTTATGACTATAGTGCCTAACAAATCAACTTTATTTGCAAACACCCACTTGGTTCCCATAGTCAGTGTTTCCTTAGGACTATCTACTTGTTCCCAAAATTTATTTCATTTAAATTGGTTATGTTATACTTCAATTACTATTGACAAAAATTCCTCCTTAATAGCATGATTGATGTTCTTATGTTCATGTTGTGACAAGAAAGCTTGATTTTAAAAATTATTTCCATGTTAAGATCAAGATTGTTTAACTCTATCTAGATTTCAATCTATATCATGGGATGTAAAAAAAATCATATATAGGTTCTAGATTAGGTTGTTCCTTAGAATAATATTATTTTTTTTGTTGGTTTTATCCAATTTTCAAATGGATTGGCCTTGACATTTAGAATTGACAGTCCATCCTCAAGATTTTCTAAAGGGGTAATGTGGTTTGTTTAATCAAATATGATATGAAATGATAATTATATTTTCTTGATTAGTTTATTAAATAACCTATATGATTTACAAGATATTGAATAAAAAATTTATATTCCTTCACACCTCTTAGAAGAAAATTTTTCAAGATTTACCTTAATCTTATAAATAAATAATATTAAAACTACAACTCTAATGAAATTATCCATTTCATTTCTACCATTTCATAATTCATAAAGATTTTTCTTAGAGAGAGAGTCATAATTAAATTTATATTTATTATACAAGAATCTGTATTCATATCCTCTTACCAAAACTAATCATGTATTTCATACTCATTCATCATGGTATGGGAAATTTAATAAAGGGTTTTATTTCATATTTCTATAGCTACATTTAACTGTGGGGTCCTAAGAGAAGATTAGTTACGATTCTAACTATTTTGAGAGAAATAAGAATCATGTTCTTGATATTCAAACTCATTACCATTATCACTAATTAAGGTATAAATCTTATGGACAATTATATTTTCTATAGATTTCGAACACAATGTAAAAAATGACGGTTAAATTTATTAATCTTGAAAGATTACCCAACTATAGGTAGAAAATTCATATATAAGAACATAAAAATAGTTCTTCCCATTGAAACTAGAAAGTCTAAAGTGTATTAACAAATAATTGTAAATTAACTCTAAATCTTTTCATGTGTAAACTCTATTCGTTGATTTGAAAGAGAGATTGTGATGTTTCCCTTTTTGAAATAGGTTACAAACCTTCTCATTTGGTAAATATTATTCAGGTAAATCATTGAAAAATTATCTCCTTTTAAAATTTCTATTAGAATGAATATTTCAATGGCCTACTATCCCATGGTAAATCCATGATTCTTTTTCAAATTCAGTTAGATGTGAAGTATTTTGGGAAAATAGAGAATCTAAATTAACAGGATTAATATTTTCATTTCTTGATGTAGTAAAAACTAAATTATATTTAGAGTTAAAAAAATTTAGGCATTATTTTAAAACATATCATGAATACAATCATTACATAAATATGTTATTATAATCATATTTTAAAATGAAACATCTTGAAATAGTAATTTATGTATTTAAATAGTATTTAAATTATCGATTTTTCTAAGAAAAACATTTACCTTTTGGAATTGTCATCAAAAGTTCCATATCCACAATCCACATTCATCAGATTCTTGAAACATGAATAATCACCATTCATGTTTCTATAATATCCAATATCCATGTACTATAAATTCTTATTGGATATTTTTAATAATGTTCCCTATAAATAAAATTTTCAAAAAATAGTATTTAGGATCTCAACTATTCATCGGTCAAAAAATATTAGTAATCAATGATATAGGAACCAATATTTTGTTAACAAGTATCCTATAGGTAGATTTTAAAAATTTATAAATAAATAAATTATTATGTCTAGATGAATAAACACTAGTAAATGGTTTTCAAGAACTATAACTAGTAATTAAAGTATTCTTAAGAATCATCCCCTAACCAATATGATAACCAATACTGGTAGTGCACTTGGGTGAAGTCTTCCTTCCAGGAATTTTAGTAAGTGTATTTATACAATCAATGAATATTTCCATACCATTATTTACTTTCTCATTAATAAATATTATATATTTATTCTATTTCAATAATTGAGTAGTATTCTCTTTCACAATAATAAGTTCAGTTTTAAAATTTGCATTCAATGCATATTGTTTTGTTAATATATAATATTTATCCTTAAGATAATTAAATGCTTCTTATACCATGTTTCATTATTAAAAAATCCATTAATTATAAAAATTTTAATCATTACATTCATCTACATAGTGATAATAAATAGGAACATGAGATGTTTGAAAAAAAACAGATATCATAAATATGTTTTTCATGATACACATGTTAGTTAAATCATTATTATATTATTAGGTTGACTATTAATCACTCGAGGTGTCTTAAATATCACTCTAGGATGATTTAATGTAATTGTTGTACCTATTATTTTTATTATCACATTTCTTCTTGAATTTCATCTTTGGGGAGTCAACATTGGCATTCACTTTCCTATTAAAATAATTAAAAATTATTTCATTTTAAGAATTATATTTTTATCAATCAGTTATCTAGTTTCCTCCTTAATAATATTTATAGTTATAAATCAGTTTCTGATATAAATTAATTTTCTTGCAAAATATTTTGAATCTTTTGGAAATATGGTACATTTCCTCATCACATTCCGTAGGTTATTCCCCAACACTTGAACTGTATGATTTAATTTTGTCCTTTGTTTTCAAGTAGTCAATTTTTAGAAGACATGTTTTCTTTTTAGTGCATCTTCCTCTTCTATATTAACATTGAGTTCTTCCTAAAACATTATAATATTTCCGGTAAACTCCATAATAGGAAATTTTATTACATCATAGGATTAAATTATTGATAATGATGTTTGTTCCATTTATCTGTTAGACATCTCGACAAGTTCATCACAAGATATTTATCCCAAATTGAATTACATAGTTAGTAAAATGGTGTTATGATCTCATTGAACCTAAGATACAAGTGTAAAATAGTATCATCATGTTTAATTTTAAAAGTATCATATTTAATTGAATATGTATTTAAGTGAACTTATTTAACATTAGATGTTCCTTTAAGTGAAAGAGCTATAGTGTCCCAAATATCAAATCCAATTATAAAAGAATATATTAAATTAAATTATTCATCATAGAATGAATAATACAGAGAATTATTGGAGTGTTAATTATTGTTATAGTAAGCTTTAGTAAGATCATCCTAAGTAGATCTATCAATTTTGGGTATTTCATATTTATCTACAATAGTAATTCATATATCAAAACCCATGCTATCAATTTGAAATTTCATTTCAATTTTACACTAATAATAATTACTACAATAATAATAAGAATATCTATTGGTATAAAAACCCAATTGTCTATTATTCTCTATAAAGAACTAAATTTATAAATTACATAAATTTATTATCTTTGAATAATAACTAACACATAGATGAAATGATATTTGAACATCCTTTGATTCCAAATATTTGTCGGAGTAACTCACTCAAGAGAGGGTGAATTGAGCACCTAATAAAATTTCTATTAAAAAATTTAGAATAAAATCCCAAAATGTAATTAAAAATGAACAGAAAATTAAAATAGTAGTTTGATATTAGTTTGATCCTTCAATATATTTAACAAATCATGATTAGGGATCTATTAAAAAATTAGTTCATATTAATTTATCTTTTGATATCAATTTACTTAATAACATAATTTTTTTAAAAAATGCAAAGATTATCTATCTATAAGGACCCAACCCTAAACTTTAAATAATATTGAATTAAGTTAATAATTCATATTGAGGATCATTTTAGGTTTAGAGTTTTAGACAATTAGTCTATAACTATTACATTACATCTCAAAAAGTAAAAAGTAGACACTTTTACTCAGTGTCTATTTTTTCATATAATAGACATTATAAAAAGAAAAACCATAATTATTTTCATGATATAATTCTCTTGAGTTCTTCCTTTCTCTTACCATGTCTTATACCATGTGAGAAAACATTGCAAAAA
Source organism: Viscum album (assembly GCA_963277665.1). NCBI lineage: Eukaryota > Viridiplantae > Streptophyta > Magnoliopsida > Santalales > Viscaceae > Viscum > Viscum album. Next base: position 773,997,782 of record OY728166.1, on the reverse strand, counting down.
CTCGGTATGAGCATCAAAAGCTCTGTAAGGGATACACAATGAAGGGAAACTCTTTTTTTTTCAAAATAACATGTAAACCATGTATACTTTATCATAAGTAATAATTTTCACCTTTATGAAGTAGTAAATAATCTTAATTAAATAAAAGATAATTGTTTACCCTTTTATAACAAAAATAGTTCTATAAAACCCATATAAAGCACCCATAACATATCATGGTAACTCGGGACATTCACATACTTAGATGGAATAATGTAACTACCCATTCGGGTTTATCATGACACCAACAGTAATTTATCTATATTCCATTATAAAATCATAAAATATGGAAAATATAGACATTTAATTTTCAATCAAATGAAATCATTTCTAGATATTGAAATAATAAATCCATTTCAAAAACCATTAAGAACATTTAATAATGAGATATTTGAATCAAAGTGTTCCACATCAATTCGAATCTTTTAAAAAAATACCATTTTAAAACATTATTGTCCATATAAATAAATCCTTAAACCAATTTTAATTCATGGTCATTATTGAAAAATATTTATAAGAATAAATATATAAAACATTTAAAACAATGTTTTAGTAAAATATTCCCATACCACTGGAGAAAATGCTTTAACAATTATAGAATAACATTAAAAATGATTATAATATCATGAGAATAAGGAGATTCGAGATATAATATGTAAAAGGGTAGTATATAAACCATATAAAAGCGAATTGGTGTATGATAACAAATAAGTCTCAATAGATTGTGAATTGAGAAAAAGTCCCTTACAAAGATCATATAATTTGATTATGGATAATTCAATGACATTATTATGTGTGAAAAATATGAATACAACGAATATAAGTGGATATTAAGTGTAAACAAATTCGAGTTGATTCACACATATTAATATCACAACATAACTATGAAGTATAAGTTTAACCCGATGAATGAAAATTGGTTGAAGAAGTTCCCTTATAAAAATGTGACAGCCTAACAGCATCACTTTAAAATTAAAAAAATGAGTTGATGAGAGAGAAAATAATCTATCACCCCATGGAAAAAATAATTACTACAATAAAGATAGAAATAAACATATCCTGATATTGGAAAATATAAATATAAAATACATAACTTAAAAGAAGTCTTTTATTAGAAGAGGGGAGTGAAAGGTTCCCTTACCGATTTGGCAACATACAAAACATATACCACATGAATGACAGACCGTACAATGAAAATGTAAATACCCATAAATTAATTTTTTTTAAAAACGAATACAATCATGGGCAGTACATACACCACAAAAATGTAAGTAGTAGCATATATAGCATATATCTCATAGAAATAAAAAGAGAGATTAAAATCCCTTACCACATTGTAATCAATCTAGTCGTATGACCAAAAGTTAATAACCACCAAATGAATCACACAATATCATGAATATTAAGATAACACTGATAATATATATCATATGGTATCACAAAATACAACACATGAAATAAATAAGTGACGAACAATGGAAATCTCATGGAATTAAATGTGAGATAAGAAACCCCTTACCTTGTGTCCGACTTTACCCTTTCGTTCATTAATTTACCTAATAATATACTTAAGTTAATTTATCCTTTATTAAGAACCTTTTTAATGTTTATTATTCTTTTTATATCTCTTAATACCTTTCTATATAAATTAGTTAATTATTTTATTTCATATCAGACATTTTCTCGATGTTCAGAACATGAGTTAAAACTGAACTTCCAATAGTTATAAGTTGTCAATGTGGTAAAAATTACATTATATCCAGAATGATATTAATGATTTAGATATAATGTATTACATATATATAAATAATATATATGTATTTATAACATTAACTAACATTGGGAGATAAGAAATGAAATGCACCGTTCATTGAGATAGTAAGTCGTACGTACGTATGAATACTACTTTCATTTCTATTACGTATTTTAATGGAATGAAAATTTAATTATAAATAGGTATATTATAATTCCATTACAATATCATATATAATTTTGTTAACTCATCCTTTATACACCCCATGTATGGCATGAACGATTCATATAACTTTGAGGGGGCGGTAGTCCCCACTTCCTCAAATGAAATATCCTCTTTTACCCATTATGGAATCCATAATGGTATGAAATAAATGAAACATAAATATGTAAAGAGAAAATATAAATATAATATATATCACATATAAATATAGTTCCATCATAATGGCCACCATGAGAGGCGATGAGAGATAATTTAACAATCATCGTTTTGTTAGGTGTTAGTTTTCCTTCCACAGAAACAGTAAGTTCGTTACCAATTAGATAGAGGTGTGTGTAAGATTAGTTCAAATAATTCTCATAGAAACAAAATAGTATATTTATTATACTGTGTTTTCTCTAAAATAAGTGAATAAAAAGAATTTAGGGGGTTGTATAAGTAAAATAAAAGAAAATAACTTAAGGTAAGATGATATCTTTAAATATGGTAACTCCCTTTGGTTTAAACCAAAATGATTTATTGAAGTGCCTTCTGCCTAAGGACAGGACTCTAGGTGAAAGAGAGGGTCATTGATAGATTATTTGGTGAGGGTTTGTATGATCTAAGGGGCCTTATAAGTGGGAGGAATGGTTTAGAAGTGGTTTCCTTTTATAAGGGTGGAGGGGCTCTTTAGGAATGTTTGAAAATATTATTTTATTATATAATTATTTTCTGTTTTTAAAGGACCAAAACCCATTAAAGTCAAAGATAAGAAGAATATTGTTAGAAATAAAAACATCCAATAATATATTGATAGGTTTGGGATATTTTTGTATTTTTTATAACCTTGTTTAATTAAATCATTCATTAATGAGGTAAACACTGTCTCATTATTGTGTCATAAATAATTTTATTTATATGATGTCTAAAAATTATAAAAAACAAAATTCTATAGGAAATATGTTTATATTTCTAATGAATATTTATAGTCAAAGAGATAACTTATATAACCCAATAAAAAAATTTATTTACTAAAATTTATATTATTATGAAATTTTTTTCTTTACATTAAATTAATTAATATAAAGTGTCATTGTCATGACCCATCCCTCAGGGCCCGTGTCGTGACTACCCCAAGCCCGCCTTCCATAGGCCAGTGGCTGGAGACTAGCACCGAAGGCGTATTCCCTAAAACTGGGAAGGAATTTCCTTTATAACCTACAAACTCACGCAACCCAACACACGACAAGATAGGAACACAAGTAAACTAAGTAGTAAAAAGAGTGTGTAAAGCAAGTAAAAGGGGCCATAATACAAGCCCAATTGGAAAATACAAGTAAACTAGAATGCAAAAGTGAAATGGAACAAATCTTATGGACACCCGCTAAGGATCCTACTTAAAGGGTTGGTACTGCTCTCAAACGGTCGTCTCTGCAGTACGCCTCATATAGTTCCACCTCCGAGCTACCTCCAGTCCCGGTACCCTCTTCCCCAGATAGCATTGTCCATCATTTTCACAAAAAACAACAAGGTTTAGGCATAACCTGTGCATGGGTAAATATAAAGATACTCAATAGGGACCCTGAGATCCTCACTGTTCTCACAAAATCCACAAAGGATAAACCACAAAGCATGTAATCACCTGAAAACCCTACTAAGATATGTACCCATACATATTACCAAGTTATCAAGTATACTCATCTCATTCAAGAAGAAACACAAGGTCCAACTCAAAATCCCAAAGCTCAACTATTCCACAATGTGGGGAATACCATAAAGGTAACACCACAAAGGTATGTACCACAATGGTAACACCACACAGAAGAAAACCACAAAGGTATCACCACAAAGGTAAGTACCACACAGGTACACCACAAAGAAGAATACCACCAAGGTATCACCAAGAAGGTAAGGAATCACCTCATTCTAGGTATAATTTAAGTACAGAAGTAGAGACGATTAGTTGATGTCTAGATCATATTATTCTATTTTGTAGTTTTGCTTTTAACCCACACAGAATCGATAGGTAACTCACCCGCGCTAGCCCATACTAGATCTGACCCACACATGATCGATATGCACTGACCCATACAGGATCACTTAGCACTAAACCACACCGGATCTGACCCACACACGATTTTTATGCACTAAACCACACAGGATCATTGACTGCTGACCCACACAGGATCTGATAGATGTTGACCCACACAGGATCAATGTTTTTTCCTCACGTACAGCCAGCAACAGGGTTCCCACACAAAGATGGCTTGATTATGGGAGGGTCCGCTTCTCAATCCATAGTTCGATACTTCAATAGCCACGAAGTCCCATGAAAAATTATTCCAAATTTCTGTCACATCAAAAGGGACCCAACGCGACAGACGATGCATCAATCAGATGCTCAGTGTGTAAGTTATTAGCATTTCCATTTCGAGGGCCCGGTTTGATTTTCAGTTTGATCCAACCTGGACAAACTCCTAAATTATCAAAAAATCACTTGGATTATACAAAAAGGACTGTCTCAATCGAAGGTTTTCAGCACCACAGATGTTTCGTCAAACAGACACCTGTAGCTCTTGATATAGCCGAAGGAGTGAAAAATGTCGAAGTGGGTCTGGGGCTAGTCCGACCCGGCCCGAACCAACCGCTGCCGAACCGATCTAGTTTGGGTTGACCCGGTTGGACCCATGGTCCAGCCCTAGGTCTAGACCTGTGCGTTGGGTCATGCCCACCCCACTGGACCCAGCCCAGCCACCCGGCGCGACCCGGCCGATGATGGGTCGCGGTGTCGCGGCTGGCCGGTCTGCCATCCATCCTCTATGTGGCGCGGTTGCACGCCACGCCTTCACTTGTGGCCTGTAACGAGCCGACCGCCCTTACCTCGACACCATGGAATAAGGTCGCGACCCTTCTCCATCGGGTGGCACAGACACGCGCTGCCACCCCTTTGTGTGGCTGGCCATTGTCTGCTGCTGAATTTGCTCTGTCGTGGCCGACTGGCCATGGCCCTTCCACGGTGGCACGGTCAGGCCACCACCATCATCGCGGCCAGCTAGTGTGTGGACCACCATTCCCAAGCCCCACCAGTGATGTTCGTCGTGTCACTGGGCGCACCCCAGTGGCCCGTTCTTCATTTTTAAGATCTCCGAACGTTTCTCGGGTTGTCTCCATCATTTCAAGCCCATCAAAAATCACAAAGGTTGCAACGAGGTCGATGTATGTTCGTTTGGACCTCTACCTCTCTGCATTATAATGGTAGGAAGAAGATTTTTTATTCTTGAATCATGAAATAAGTCAAGAATACGGTAAGGGGTATACAAATAATAAATCCAACCTCATGTTTGTTGGAGAGTGTCTGTATTTTAAGAAGTGTCAACATTTGTCGTCACCACATCAAGCCTCTAATGACACAGATCGATCATCGTTCTTTGATTCATGGTTCGGGGTCAGTCGCCACTGCCTACTGGAACTAGCTCCGTCCTCCAAGTGTTGGGCATCATGACACATTACCAGAGCTTCCTTTCTTGGTGATGACGTACCAATTCTCCCCCCCAAGATTCTCATAAATAGTATATGGGGATGGTATGTAATGATTTTGGAATTTATAAAAGTTCATTTAATAGTAACCCTCTTAAATTCCAACGACACTATCAATTAGCATTTTATAGCCCAAGAAAATTAATTTATGTTGGCACAATTAAATGGAACAATTTAATTGAATTGTGTTGGCACAATTTAATTTCTTTGAGTTGGAAAAATTTAAATGAGAGGATTCCTAGGGAATTATCCCACATTAATGAGGAGTTCGGTGGTTCCCAACATTGAATTATAATTCGGAGGATTAATGATTTATTGGTCCCAACCTCTAGAACCCATGTAGAAAGGTTTCAAAAATAAATTAAAAAGTTTTTTTTATTTATTTTTTATTTCCACAAAAAAAAAATGAAAAATAACTTTCACCCTTGACCAACTATGGTCGAGGTGAAAGTATCCTTAAGAGAATATGGGCGATGTGCGTTAAATTGTGTTCTCAGATTTTAATTTAGATCATGAGTTCAAAAGTTAATAAAACCGCTCTCATGTTTACTGAACGTACCAGAAAAAAAGTTCAGAAATATATTTCCGGCACACTGGGCCTCAGAATCATGCACCATCAATTTTCATGGACTCCTAAAATTCCCAGATATTTTGAAAAATACATAGAAATTTCTAGGTCTTTACATTCTCCCCACCCCTGGGCTTTGCGTCCCCAAAAGCCACATCTCAAAAAAAGGAAAACAAGTGGGGGTACTAAGCACGAATCTGTGCCTCCCGCTCCCATGTGCTCTCCCAGAGGTTCCCGTGCTGCCAACGTACACACACCTATGGTATCAACCACCATTGAAGGACCCTCTAGTTTCAATCCTCAATATCCACATAAACCTCCGAAAACGTCAGCCATCGTCGATGTCCAGCTTGCCGTGGTCGTTGACGTGTGATGGGTCATGCACGTATCTCCTCAGCTGGGATACGTGGAAAATGTCATGCACCTGGTGCAACTAAGGTGTAAGAGCTAATAGGTAAGCCAACTTTCCAACTATTCTAAGGATCTGAAAGGATCCGATGAACCTCGAATATAAATTTTCTCCTTGGCCAAATCTCTACAATCCTCAACGAGCTAAGACCCGTAGAAAGTCGTGGTCACCATCCTTGAACTCCTAAGGTCTTTGTCTCCTGTAGGCATAAAACTTTTGCCTGTTCTAGGTAGTATTTATCTACTCAGGGATGGTTTTCACCTTATATGTGGTATCCTATACCATCTCTGGTCCCACGAGTGTTGACTCCCCTGGGATAGTCCAGTACAAAGGCAATATGCAAGGTCGGTTGTAGAGAGCCTCGAAAGGTTCCATCCCAAAGGTGGAGTGATAGTTGTTATTGTATGAAAACTCAACCAAGGGTGAGTCATCCTCCCATCTATGACCAAAATTTGAGGACACAAGCACACAACATGTTTTTAAGGGTCTGAATAGTCCACTCAGCCTGGACATCGATTTGAGGATGGAAGGCAGTGCTCAAATGAAGCTGCATCCGGAAAGCCTCCTACAACCCCATCTATAGCCGAGAAGTGAAAAGTGCATCACGATGGGAGACAGCCATTGAGGGTACTCCTTTTAGCCACCCAATCTTCTACACATTTAGAGTCCCATGCTATCTATTGAAACCTTCTCTCTGATCTGTAGGAAGTGGCCCGACATGGTGAGTCGGTTGACGATCACCTACATTGAATCATGACCCCTGGATGTACATGGACGTACTTTCGCAAAGTCCATGTATATCCCATCCCACCTCCACTTTGGGACCTCCAAAGGCTTAACCAATCCTACCAGTACCTAATGTTATGCCTTCACTTGATGATAAGTGAGGCACCGAGAGACAAAATATACTACTGAATTCTTCATTCCTGGCCACCAGTTCTGTCGTCGGAGGTATTAGAGATTCTTCACCACTCTTCGATGTACCGCTATAGGGGAGGTATGGATCTCCCTCAACACTTCCTCCCGAACTGACAATTGTACCATGGTATGTCAAATGAAGAGTATGACGTGCTCCCTACCTTCTAGGAATCCATCAGGTGCTTGTCCTGTGGATATCTGAGCACGTCGTTCCTCGTAGTTAGTGTCCCCACACTGCACCTCCCTAACTCCCTAAAGAATTGGGGGAGTGACTGTAAGAGGCTGAAGATAAGATACTCCGTCTTGATCCACAACGGATATATGAAAAGAAGCTAGCTACATTGTCACCTCACCTAGTAGTTGTATACCAGATCTTCTACTGAGTGCATCTACTACAACAATCCCCTTCCAAGGAGTGTAGACTATCTCGAATTCATAGTACTGGAGGAACTCAATCCAACACCATTTTCTCAGGTTTATGTCTGTCTCAGATAAGATATACATAAGACTTTTGTGATCATAGTAGACTGTAAAACCTTCACCCATCAATTAATGTCACCACATCTTCAAGGCGAAGAATGCTACTACTTATTCCAGGTCATGGGTAGCGGAGTTCTGCTCATGCTTCCTCAGGTGTCAAGAACCATAAGCGATAACTGCTCATTCTTGCATCAGGACACATCTGAGCCTGGTCCCTAATGCATCACAGTAGACTACATACCCAACTCCCTCCTCTAAAAGCCTCAAGATCGGGGCACTAGTCACCCTCTGCCTTAGCTCTTGAAAACTCCGCTGACATTTCTCCGACCACGCGGAAGGGTTTACCCTTCTTCATCAACATTGATAAAGGTGGTGCAACTATGGAGAAATCTAACACAATCCTCCAGTGGTATCCGGCCAAACCCAAGAAACATCGTACCTCTGTCACATTCTTGGGTGGCTCCCAATCATGAACCGCCTAGATCTTCATTGGATCCACTAAAACTTCAGCTTTCGAGATGACATGTCCCAGAAAGTGAACCTATGAGATCTAGAACTAGAACTTTGAGAGCATTCCATATTTTTGGTGCTCTCGGAGTGTGTCTTGGACTACCTGCAAATGATAGGCATGCTTCTACTCAGTAGCCGAGTAGATCATAATTTTGTCGATGAAGAATACTATAAAGTGATCATGGTATGACTGAAAGATTCTGTTCATGAGTCCCATGAACATTGTTGAAGTGTTGGTCTTGCAGAACGACATGAACACAAACTCATAATGGTCGTACCAACATCTGAAAGATGTCTTCTGCACATCCTCATCTCGTATTCTGAGCTGGTGTTAGCCTGATCTGAGGTCTATCTTCGAGAACGATCGTTCTCCCTTCAATTGATCAAAGAGGTCTTCAATCCTTGGGTGTGGGTATTGGTTCATCACGGTCACCTAGTTCAGGCGCCGATAGTCAACACAAAGTCTCAATCTCACATCCTCCTTCTTGGTGAACCAAATTAGGGCAACCTAAGGGGAAACATTGGGTCTGATGAACCCCTTCCCTTGTAAGTCCTCCATTTGTACTCGTAGCTCCCGAAGCTCAGTAGGATCCATATGATATGATGGTGTAGATATCGTTGCCGTCTCAGGGTAAAAATCATTGTAAAATTCCACCTCACTGCGAGGAGGTAGACACAAAACATCATCTTTGAAGATATCTATGTACTAGTCCACCACAATAGGATAGCTTAGACTATCTACCTCAACCGCTCCGAGGGAAAATCTAGAAAACTGATTAGTGATCAGATGCACCCTCTTCCGGGTAAGTCCATCTTGGGCTGCAAAGGCTCTATTCTCACCGGTGAAGGAAAAACCTAGTCCCATCCATGTGGACACTCCACACTTTACAACTAATACACTCAATCTGAGAACGTACTATAGATAACCGGTCCATACCGAAGATGATGTCGTAAATCCTTGACGCTACTACTAGAAGATCCCAGCCGAAGCTCTCACATCCTAGAGTAATCTCACACTACCAGCACTAGCCTGTAATCATTGAATCCTCTCCCGTAGGAGTCTCTAGACATAAGTATCGATCCAAAAGCTCCATTGGAATCTCCGAGATTTGAACAAGGGTCATGGAAATAAATGAATGACGGGAACCTGTGTCTATAAGTACTAAAACTAAGTGGGAGTAGACACAAATCATACCTTGTATCATCTCCAGAGCACTGTGATCAAAGATCTTAGCTGCCTGGAGCTGATCTCGCTCATGTACACCTGCTCCATGGGGTTAGGGTGGACCATCTGGTGGTGGTGCCAGTAATATCTCGAATCATCACCCACCGCCAGTTACACGGCAAGCTCCTCTACCACGTCCACCTTCTCCCTGTGGACCTCCTTGGTCAAACCTCTGTCTATGACTGGGCGGTCCTTTGACTGTCTTTTGACCCCCCATAGGGTGGGTTGGACAGTCATGAGCCATGTGACCCTACCCTCCAGATGTGTAACTCTTCCTGCCCCTCGCATGACTGGCTCTGACTCCGACGCCCCACACAAATGACCCTGAATCAATCGGTCATCCACATGTAGGTCAGGTCCTCTTGGACCTCTGTTACATCTGTCTACTGCTAGATGAAGAAGATTCCACTACGTGATGCCCGGTGGTGGGTCTCGCTACTAGTGACTGCTCAGTAAGAAAACTATCTACTAATAGGGCTCACTCTAACACCCCAGCCTGCATTAGGATGCTGAGAGAAATCATCAAATCTCTGATCTTCCACCTGAGTCACTACATGAAGGTCCAAGACCTAAAGAACAGGTCTCATACAATATCATTAGAGTAGTGTGAGAGTTCAGTGAACCTCGCTGAGTCCAAAGACACAATCATACTGCCCTGCTACATATGAAGAAGCTCATGTTTGCGCACTGCGTGAAGAGTCACTGGATCAAACTCTGGCCAAAACAGGTTCTCAATGTTTACCGAGAGAAGTGTCACCTCTTCGTGAACATGGAGCATCAAGATCCACCATCTGCCTGCTGCTGGCTATTGAATACTGGCGGAAAGGTTCAACATGAGATCAGTTTCTGTCCCTACAATTTGGAAGACTCTCACCACAACCTCCAGCCAATCCTCAACCACATGTGGGTCAGTCTCTCCCCTTAACCTTGGTGTCCTATAGCACTCTAACTCTTTCAATGCGCTTAAGCGGCATGCACCCTCAACTACTAGGGTTGGTGGCATCAGTGAACCAACGGGTAATGGTACCGTTCGTGCCTCCGCTGGTGCCTCTACTACAAGAGATCCCTGCACCAAGGCCTCATCACTCGGTTGTCCATCATCGCGTACTAAACACGGTACCATAAATGTCTCTCTACATGGAGGAATCCTAAAAATAAAAAGGTGTTCCATGGTCAATAAGTTATACCTAGTTAGTTGACTCAAAGAGTTCATAAAAGAACTTTCTCAAACACACACACAATCAGTGTTTTCATGCACTAAGTTATAAATCAAAAGTCAGGGTCCTAGTGTATGGATAAATCGGCCGCCGCACCAACACTGTATTCCCTAAACTGATAACCACACTCACTACATGTAATATTGTTTCCATTAAAAATATTATAGTACAATTTCTACTGTAGAATCGACTGCTCTGATAGAAAATTTTTATGACCCATCCACTTGGGCCCGTACCGTGACTACCCCAAGCCCACCTTCCATAGGCCTGGGGTTGGCGATTATCACCGAATGCATATTCCCTAAAACTAGAAAGCCTTTGACCTTATAACCTGCAAACTCATACAATCAAGCACACATCAAGATACAAACACAAGTAAACTGAATAGTAAAAAGAGTGTGTACAATAATTAAAAGGGGCCAGAATACATGCCCAACTAGAAAGGACAAGTAAACTTGAAAGTACAAGTAAACTATAATAGCTCCGATGGACACCATCCAAGGATCCTACCTAAAGGGTAGGTAAAGCTCTCGACTGGTCATCTCTATGGTACGCCTCTTCTAGGTCCACCTCTGAGCTACCTCCAGTCCTGGTACCCTCATCCTCAGTTAGCGTTGTCCGTCATCTGCACCAAACACAAAAAGGTGCGGGTGTAACCCATACATGGGTGAGTATAATGATACTCAGTAGGGACCCCGAGACCCTCAATGTTCTCACGAAATCATAAAGTATAAATCATAATGAACATAAACATCTGACAACCCTACATAGGTATATCCCCATACATATACCCAAGTAATCAAGCAAACACATCTCATTCAAGAAAAAACCGAACGTCCAACTCAAAATATCGAAGATCAAATGTTCCATAAAGGAGAGAATACCATGAAGGTAACACCACAAAGATAATACCACACAGGTAATACCACATAAAATAATACCACAATGGTATCACCATGAAGGTAAGTACCACCCTGGTATGCAACACCGAAGAATACCACCAAGGTATCACCATGAAGGTAATGACTCAACTCAAACTAGGTATAACATAAGTACATAAGTACATCATATTATTAGAAGGATAGATAATCCTATTTTGGTAAGTACCCTTGCTTCTGACCAACACAAGATCGATAGGTAACTAACTCTCATAGACCCACACAGGATCTGTCCCACATAGGATCAATATGCACTGACCCACACAGGATCGCTTAGTGTTGAGCCACACAGGATCTGACCCACAAATGATCAGTATACGATGAACCACATTGGATCACTGAGCTCTGACCCCCAGATGTTCAGATAAACGTTGAACCACAAAAGATGTATGTTCTTTCTTAACGTGAAACTAGCCAATGAGTTCCCACACTAAGCTCGATTGATTCGAGGAGGGTCCGCTCCTAAAGCCACAGGTCGATACTCCAAATACAACGAAGCCCCACAAAGAAGTATTCCAGAGGTCTTTCACGTCATAAGGGAGCCAACACAACTGACGGTGGGTCAATCAGACACTCAGTCTATAAGTTATTAGCATTTCTGCTCCGAGGGCCCGGTTGGATTTCAGGTTCAATCCAACAAGGTCATACACCAATATTATCCAAAACTCATGTTGATTAAACCAAAAGGTCCTCCTCGATCCAAGGATTCTAGCGCCACATACGGTTCTTCAAACGGATGCTCGTAGCTCATGATATGGCCGAAGAACGAAAAGGGTCGAAGTTGGTCTGAGTCCGGTTCGACTCGGTCCAATCAACCCTGCCCGACCGGACCTGGGCTAACCAGATCCGGTTTGGGTTTACCCAGACCGACTCAGGGTCCGGCCCTGGGGCCAGCCTTCATGCTAGGTCCGGTCCGACGTGATGGGCCCGACCCTGCCAACTAAAGTGACCCGGCCCGCTGGGCGGCCCGCGGTGCGGCGGCTCGCGGTGGCTCACGGTGTCCCGCCTGGAAAGTAGGCCAACCTTCCTCCATGTGGTGCATTATGAACCAGTCCTTCACCAGCGGCCGACAGCCAGTCGGACGCCCTTCCCTCATCGATGTGGCCCAAGGCCACCACCCTTCTCTGTCGGGCGGCGCATTCGCATGCTGCCACCGCCGTAGCCGATGGGTCACGACCATTCTCCGGTGGCACAGTCGCGCTGTCGCCTTCGTCACAGCCAGACGGAGTTCCGACCGCCATTCCCGAGCCCCACCGGTGAAGTTCCTCTGGACACCGAGCACTCCCTAGTGTCTTGTTCTTCATTTTGATGATATCTGCACTTGTCTCGGGTAGTCTCCATCATTTCAATCCCATCAAAACTCACATAACCATTAGAGAGGTCAAGCAGAGTTCTTCTGGCCCTCTCTCTCTCCTCATTAGAACGATATAAATTGGATTTTTTATTATTTAATCATAACATACATCTAGAATGGGTTAAGGGGTATACAAATAACAATCCCTACCTCAAGTTTTTTAGAGAGTCCCTGCATCTGTGGAAGTTTCGGCATTCATCACCCCCGCAACAAGCCTCCATTGACACTACTCGATCATCGTTTTTCAGTTCGTGGTTTGGGGTTGCTCGTACCCATCCACCGGAACCGGCTCCATCCTCCAAGTGTTGGGCATCAGATCACTTTACCAGAGATTTGTTGCATGGTGAAGCCGTTCCAATACTCCCCCCAAACCTCCATATAAATAAGAGAGGGGGAGGGTAAGTAACGATCATGGAATTTATGATGGTTCATTTAATAAGAACCTTCTTAAATTTTCAACATTGCTGTTTCTTAGCATTTGGAAGGTCAATCTAATTAATATACATTGGCACAATTAAAAGGCACAATTTAATTGCATTGTGGTGGTACAATTTAATTGCATTGTGTTGTTACAATTTAAATGGTAGGATTCCAAGTGACTTCCCCCACATTAATGAGGGGGTTGCTGGTTCCCACCATTGAATTATAATCGGGAGGATTAAAGCATTTTTTGTCCCCACCTCTATAACCTATGTAGAGAGGATTCAAAAATAAAATAAGAAGTTGTTCTTTATTTTACTTTTATTGCCACAAAAATCACGAAAACTAACTTCCACCCTAGACCAACTCCCGTCGAGTTGAATGTATCCTTATGTGAATACTGGCGCACTGAGTTCATCGGTGTCCTCAGATATCAATTCTGAGCACCAGTTCCAATTCTAAAAAACCCCTCTTTCACATTTACTGAACGTACCCAAATTTTTTTTCATAAATTCATTTCGGGCACACCGAGCCTCAGAATCATGGACTGTGAATTTTTGTGGACTCCAAAAATTACCATATATTTAAAATAATTACATGGAATTTTTGGGTCTTTAAAGTCATTATCACTCTTATGTGGCTCCATGGGGTCCCAAAAATGACCCAAGGATGCCAATGGACAGAGTGGTTGATCAAATAATATAGGAAAAGTGTAAATGTAATTTTATATTATTATAATATTCTGTTTACATTGAATTATCCTACTTACCTTTAATAGCGGCAAATAAAAGTAAAAAATTACTATTCATCAAAAATTATTTTCATCTTATTGAACCAAATTATACATAATAATAACAATCATGTATGTTGTATTTTTGTAATTCAATTCAATGAAGTTGTAATATTCCATTTAAATGAAAAATTTGGTTTTTTAACTACTACTCAATGTTTTCACTATTCATCAAAAATAGAAGGTTTTCAGAAAAATATCAAAAATTCATCCTAAGATATATTTGATTTTTTGAATCAAAAAATGATTTCTATTTTACCAAATTCAAAACATAGATGTTTCATTAATTAATTTAGATTTAACTCTCATTGTCAAAACAAAAAGCCTGTTTTTATGAAATAAAAAATATCAAAAGATTGACAGTTGTTAATGTCCAATTTCAAAGTGAAATTATGTACAATGAAAAAAATTGGATTAAATGGAAAAAATATAATATATTTGCACTTTAAAACAAATTTAAATGATAATAAAACCATATAAATAAATAATATTAGAAGGAAGTTTTGAATTAAAATTTTCTATTTTCACAATTCATTAAAAAATGAATCTTAATTGAAAATTACCAAAAATTTACACAATGTAAATTTCGATGCCTCGATTCTAAAGAGGAATTATATTTTGTAAAATAGAACATATAAAAGTGACCAAAGATATATTTAACAATGTTTCACTATCAAAAGGCTGTAAATCATCTTTTTAAGGAATATTAGAGTATTTATCCTTAAAATTAGATTCATTCACATTTTAAGCCTCTAACTTTTATTGGATAAAAGTAAAAACATTTAACAAACATGTATAATCATTTTTCAGTTAGTTTTGTTCATTCTTGTAATAAAATCGACTAGGAAATATCTTCCATTTAAAATAATATATTATTATTATTTTTCGGTATGACTCAACATTATGTACAATGTAAGATTTCAAAGAAACTCATTATTGCGTATCTGGTACGCTATCAATCATATCATCCCCATTAATGTATAATTAATATTTAATTTCCAAATGTTATTAAATATGAAAATTCTATATTCTTTATTTACCTGGGATGTTACACTATCAATGTATAAATATTAAAAAAATTACAGTTCAATATTTTAAAAAAATGAAATAAAACAAAAACACAAGCTTAAATAAAAAAGGGGTTCTTTATCAAGATAAGATTTAATACCTTCAACTTATAAATCAACTACTATTAATAATATTGTTATAGAAAATAATCTATTTCATCTACTGGATCTGGTATAAAAACAATAGAACAAGCTATCCAGTTTTACGTACTATTCTATAGTAACATGTTGGAAGAAACAAACCACCTGACACAAATGGACCTCTTCCACATTTGGAATGGGTATACAAATAAAAGGTTTTTGTGGAATATCATGTATTCTATAATTAATGGGAAAGAGAGAGTGTGTGAATATATAAAGAGATATAAAACACACTACTCAAAAGAAAAACAAAAAAAAAATTAGACAGAATATGTTAATTTAGAGAAATGATGTTCTATATAGTCTGTAATGATCCAAATGACCAAAGGTGCCGAAGATAGAAAAATTTCAATAATATGATAAGGAAAATAGTGTGTCATGGAGTTATCTTGTATAAATAAATATGCTCTAAAAAAAATTATCTTGATTCAGAGTAATAATGTATTATGATCACCTATGCATTACAGTATTTAACAAATGTATGTATTCTCAATATATGTTGTCACTTTTCCAGCATCCTGAAAATCTTGCATATGAGGGATATCATCTGAAATATATATCACTGTAGCTTTAAGTATCCTTTGAATAATCATAATGATTCTTTATTTTATCCTCATATTATGAATAAAATCAAGAAACTATGACTTGGTCTTCAATGAATCCATAAAATGGTTTAGGAATACTCATCAAATAAAACCACATGAGGCTGGCTTCATTAACACTCATAAACAAGACTTTGTAATGGTTAATTTTAAAAGTACAAAAAAAACAATGTTAGAAAGTATTATAGTTGAACAGTCCAACAGTATCATAACTCAATGGTAGAGAAATCCAATGGTAGCACAACAGATTGTTCCAAGAGTATATTGATTGAATTCCTTGAGGTAGTAGGAGAGGTGGTAGTAAAATATTTTGAGAAGTGGCACATTCTTGGAAGTGGAATGACGAAAGAGCTATAATGAAATTAAAAGTAGAATATCTATAAAAAAAGAATAATATTTAACTAAAGATGTTATGTTTTTGGTGGTAGAAAATCTGGAGGCGGGGAAATTGAACTAGTGGTAGTAATGTTATTCTAACTGTAGTGATTTTCTATACTTAGCCCAATTTACATTATAAATTTCTATACCATCATAAAACATCTAAATCATTAGAAAAAAATTAATTATGATTTGTGAGAATTCAAAGATAATGGGGCCCAAGAATGTATATTTATTATAAATATTATCATGCAATTTATTAAAACATAAATTATTACATATCCTTCCATTATAAATTTTATTTATATTTTTTTTCAATTTTTAATTAATATGGACATATAGGTGAAAACAAATTTTCTTCTCATTCCTGTTTCTGTTCTATGGTTTTGGTCATTTCACGTTGGTCATTGTTGGGTCATTTTAAAATTATTAATCATGGAATAAGTTTCAAATTTATTCATAACACACAATTTCAAAATTATTTATTTAATGTGGTGATTAAAAATGAATTACATCACTTCGTGGAGATGATAGTCCATACATACTGACGAGTGATGTTTCCACTTTTTTCATAGATGAAAAAGAAGAAAGGAATCCAATAATTAAGAAGTAAAAAATAAATATTATTTCATAGATATCATATATATATATATATAATATGTACTTATTACTATAAGTGTAAATAGATAATGAAAAACTAATCACATATCTTGGTAGAGGTTGTAGTCTACAGTTCGGCAGAATGATATTAGAATTTTCCAATGGATGGAATGCTAATAAGGTAGATAATATATTTAATTAAAATAATATAATTATATCATTAATACCAAACATAAAAATGAAATCCATTAGAAAAACATACCATTAATTATGGTGATGGAAAATGAATTATATCAATACGTGGAGGTGGTTGTCCACATATACACATGAGTGTTACATTCATTTTCCATTCTTTGAAAAATAGGGTGGATAATGATGGTTACAAAATCATAATAACATTTTAATATATTTATGATACAAAATTTGTAATTTTATGATTACTACCATAGATTTAAAGGATATAGAAGAAAAAATAAATTTAATGAATTTGGTATAGTATTACCTATTCTATAGAAGACCTCATTTAAATCCCTTATTAAGTACCCTTATAATGGTCTTTTAAGTGGAAAAAATATACATCATAGATAGGTAATTTTTTTTATTTTTTTAGGTTTTGGTCAACCGAGGTTGATAAAATTAGTTTCTAGAAGAGGGAAAAGGTGTGTCCTTTTATATGGTATGGAGAATACAATGTTAATATTTTATAAAGAGTAAAATATAATAATTTTATACAGAAGAAAAATTAATCCATATTGGAATATGTTATAATATAGGGTGAGATAGAACTGAAATATATGTGTACAATAGGATTTTTATATGTTTTTAGTTCATTTTAACCCTTATCTATTTATTTTAACCCATGTTAATCTCGTTTAACCTTTACCGTAGTAATGAATTTTTACCTCAGTTAATTTTATTAATGACCAATTTAATATGAACTTATTATATAATATTGATTATGTTGATTCAAACTATAAAATCCTTTTTAACAAATTTTTTCTCTATCAGTGAAAGACAATTCATTATATAAACCCCCCTAAAATAATAATGAAAACACTTTTGTGAAAAAATTAATTTTAAGTCTAAATGTAATTTTAGGCCAATATCAAGAATAGTGTTAATCCAAAAGGTATAAATTTTATTATATTTTTCCGAAAGAAAATAATGAACTTTTAAAACCAATAAATCTAAAAATTAATATTTGAAAAATAATATAAAATAAAATACATTTACTTTTGGAAATCATTATTGAAACTATTCATCCACTAATCAATATTCTCAAAAAATTAAAATAAACACTAAGATAGTTTTATATAATTATTTAAAAGAGATATTAATTTTTTTCTATAAAATTTCTATAAATTGTAGAAATTGATTATAATGTTAGTATTTATAATCAAATAAAAATAAATTTTGAATAAGGAATATATTTGAAGAATTAAATTATTTTTATGAAAATTAGTTACTTATTTGTTATGTATTAAAAAATTCATTTTCATTATATAGAAATTTTATAATTTTTTCAAGATTTGGTTATTCCTATAAATTCTACAAATTAAAAAAATATTTTATAATTGTTAACTATATTACGGTCCATTTAGACTCATGCTTTCATGTATCCCAATACACAGATGAAATTAATATTATTTGAATATATGCATATCTTTAAATACCATGGTGTTTTAATATAAAACCATATCAGAATTTAACTTTCCAAATTTGTTCACTCTGATAAAAATAACTAAGGATACTTATAACTCATCACTTATTCTAATTCCCACATTGGGTGTCTAAATTAATCGTTTCACCACAACATCTTTATTAGGTGATTCTTCTTGTTTCATAACACTTTTACTACATATTACAAAATCCATACTGTTTATTTATCCTAAGATTGATCATGATCCATTGGTATGACCTTTGAATTCATTCCATGTGAAGTATTTGGTATGTACATTCTAAGGAGATATTACTAGAACATATCATGGACTTGATAGAGGATTAGTAGTAGCACTAAATGAAATAGAACCATCCTAATACAACAACAAATTTTTAAGGGATATTTATATCTTGGTCTCAACTTGAAATTCATTTTGAATACCAAAAGCCTTTTTCAAAGAGATATTCATATTAATACCTTATCACCAAAATCAAACTCTAGATCTCATTAATGATTATCACAATAACTTCTATATCAACTCAAAGATGAACTGATGTGATTCTGAATATCTCTAACCATATATAGCATTTCTTTATCTAGATCGGGTCTCAATATATTTTGTTCTAGAGCCTCATCCTAACACTTTAGAGTGCTGTACATAACACTATAAAGGTCTTGAGAAGGATTTATATATTTTCTTAGGTGTACCTATTAGTGTAGTTAAATTATTAAAATGGAATGTGTTAATCCAAATCAAATTTTAAATCGATTTAGTAAACTCTAAATAGGACTTATAGAATTTGAATGGTCCTCCCAGATTAACCATATGTTGGAGGATGACATGCTATAAAAAAACACAATAATGAATCGAGAACCGGGTGGTGAATTATCCAAAACATAAGGGTAAACCATAGATCTAGATGTGATATAATATAATGTGGTATTCCATGGAAAATTTCTACAAATTTAATGTATATCATAGAATGTTAATCTGTCAGGACACCTCATAGTGGGGACATGCCACACATCCCTAAGCCAACCTCCAATAGTTAGGGGATGGTGACTAGCACTAAGTTGGCATATCATTAACATAGGATGCATTTCATATATACCTGTATGCATTCAAACATCTCCAATACCACAAATACAGAAATGTAAAGATACAAAAAGAAAAAAATTTCATTTATACCATTACCAAAACCAATAGAGTTTGATTGGAATGTAATGTGGAGAAAAGTAAACTGGGCTAGAGTACATGCCAACCAAAAAGAAGGAGTCTGTAAACTAAATAGTCCATCCTATAGAAAAACATAAATACTGGATCATTTTCTCAAATACATAGGAAAACTTCAGCTTGCCTGAACTCACAATGATCAGTCCGGTCCAGGTTTTATATATAATCTTTCTATAAGTAACTCGTATACACAAGACACGACACTTGTGTGAAATCCCTTATAGGGTTGATCATAACAATAATTAGAAGAACACCTGAAAACCACAAAGTAATATAAAAGAGAAATATACTATCATATCTACATAGAATATGTCTACCATACATATAACAAGACTATCTTGATATACTCGCATAAATTCATGTAGTCTAGAGGTACGTCATAGACACCACATTTCCGAAGTAGGGATTCAGTCCAAAGATTCCATGATCACTCATCTTGGAGAACATACTCTTGAGTCTAATAGCACAGATGATGTCCATCAGAGATGCACTATTCATGAAAACCCGACATGATAGAGACACATTGATAGATATGAAGATAGATAGAATACATAAATGAGGATCACTACCATGGTCATGGGGTGATACAAACTACTCCATCTAGATTTACCCTCTACGTAGAGGATTGATGACCAATGAAGTTTGTCACTTCAATTCCAAGGAATCTACCTAGAGAATGAAGAATTAATAGAGGATCCTGCTTGGGGCCTCTCTGAGGGGATTCCATCAAATCTATCCAGAAATTTCTACTAAGGGGATCTTACTCCTATGACTAGGAAATTATATGCATCAACCTTCAGGGAAATGATCAAGGGAACTAACCCTAAAAAACATTTCCATGATATAGTGGAAAAGAGATTAAAGAAAAGTAGAAAGGGTTACATGGAGTGACGTAGGTTCACACACCATGTCCCTTGACCCTAGGCATTACTCCTATACAGTAAATCGTTTTGTTTAGAACATGTCATGAATAAGATGGGTACATGTTGAATAGAAGGGTCACATGCCATGTCCTTCCATCCGAGGTCCACTTGTGTACTCTGGTCGCATATCAGTATATGGAGCTAACCCATATTCTCCTACCCATGTTCCAGTACGTGGGATAACCCATGTAAATGGTTTGGGAAATCTAGGGGGTACATGGTGTATAGGCAAACAATGTACTCCACCCCATATTCTTGTATCTCCTAAGATACACGCTGAGTCTCCAAGAAGGGCCTAAACACTATGTGAAAGGTTCAAAGTGTGTGATAGGGTCACACACCACTTGGCATTTAAATATATACCAAAATGCTAGCCGCCACTAAGTGTGGTCCACATGCTATGTAACCACGGGTTATACGCCGTTTTAATCTCGATTTTCTAGAATCCTCTATTCTCCCTCTTCGTGCCCCAGTTTATGATTTTATCTCAATTTGGTTTTCCTTCACCTCAAAACTACAAATCTAGGGTCTCCTTATCATCACAAGAATGAATCAGCATGTTTTGGGCTTTTAATCAGCTCCAAAATCTGATTCTGATCACTCATAAAAAAATTTACCAAATAATGATATCTCCATAATCAATTTGATTAATTTTTATTTTTCACCGTCACACCTCCTATATGTCATCCCAATGTCCAATCCTCAATTTCGGATCATTGCTTTGTTAAACAGAAGAGAACCAATCAATCATTCATGACCCCAAAATACTGATGAATGCATATAATATTGGAGGATAAAAATAAAAACTAACAACCCAGGGAATGAAACTTTACCATTGTTTTTTCTGGACTCAATCCATTCCCTTATGAATGATCTGGAAATCAAAATCAAATCAAAATAAATAAATCCCGATAAAATTCCACAATCAAACCCACACTACAAGAATGTTCGATCCTCGGATGAACCTGTTTGTTCATAGGTCCACGTTCGTTTTTGAATTTAGATTTCAAAAACAATGATTAAAACAACACTCCTAACCTAGGATATGGATATCTAAATAAATAATATTTGTTTTCAAGTCATCTTCATTCATGATATTCATAAATAACAACATCTATAGATCACTGATCCATGTTCCGTCATTATTTTCAACCGAAGGAATTCTCCAGGTTCTTATCTAGAGCATGCATGGAATTCTAGGGTAATGAGACTAACCCTAGATCCCTTCCCCCATGTTTATCTTAAATTAAACCATTGTAGAGACATCAATGTAGATAGAATAAAATAAATTCCCAAATTATTTTCTTCATTGAAATTTCAAAAAACTAGTTTTCACAGCCAACCCACGGTGGCCAATGTTAGGCCTCGCATATGATAAATACAATAATCTAAATGCGATAGTGCCCTAGAATTTTAGATCTGGGAAGCCACATAGATTTTATAGCACTTTTTCGGAAAACAATGCACATGTTATATTTAATATATTTAATATTTTTCAAGAAATTGTTTCGGGTACATTGGTCCTTAGAATTGCACAGTGTCTTAGCACCTAGTTTGGAATTAATTCCATATTATATTTAAAAATAATACACAGAAAAATCCTGGACATTATAGTATCCCCTCCCTTAGGATTTATGTCCCTAAAAGGATAGAAACAGTGGTTATACAAATATATGGGTGTATTATTCCTGAATATGAGCCTCCAGCACCCGTGTTCTCAATTTGATATTATCGTGATACCACCAGACACACAATAAGGGATTCTCTCATTAACATAGGATACTCTCTTAAATATCCAAGATGTCCACTTGGTAATTATAAAAAACTATCTCCATCATCAATGTCTATCTCACCCCAGTCGATGATGTGTGATGGATCATTCACGTGCCTCCCCAGTTGCGACATGTTGAAGACATCATGTTTTCGGTCCAACTACAAGGGTAGAGCCATGTGTAAGGCCACATAACCAAATCTAAGAAGTATATAAAAATAGATGATAAACCATGGAGATAACATTCCACCCCAGCCTGAACTCTACAATCCCCATCGAGGTGAAACTCAAAAGAACACATGGACTCTTTATTCGAACTCCAAAAGAACTCTACCGCCTATTAGAATAAGATATTTGGTATCACTAGCCAGTTTTCATACACTCCTGGATGATTTTAACATTCTCATTAGTAGCTCACTCCACCTCCAGTCCCATGAGTGCTGACTCCTCTAGGTCATTCCAGCAAAGGGGTGACAGGATGGGTTGCCCATAAAAAGACTCGAATGGTTCCATACCAATAGTGGAATGGTAGTTATTGTTGCACGCAAACTCCATCAATGGTAGATGATCCTCCCAAATACAACTCTAGTCTAATATAGAGTCCCTCAATATATCCTCGATGACCTAAATGGTCAAATCCATGTAGCCATCAATCTGGGGGTGAAATTCCATGCTCAAGCATAATTTAGTCCTAAATGCCCCAACAATCCCCTTTAGAATTGCGATGTAAAACGGACATCAAGATGAAAAATTATCGTCGATGGGACTCCATGGAGTAGAATTGTCTTTAAAATGTAGAGGCTTCCCAAGCTCTCTACTATACACTACTACTGGATAGCTAGTATGTTTTTCGACTAGGTGAGTTGGTCAATGATCACCAAGATGTCATCGTGTACCCTATAAGTACATGTTGAAACCATCATGATTTCCGTAGATATCCTCTCCCGCTTCACTTTGGGAACTTCAAGTGGTTGAGCTGAACCCAATGGAACATGTTGCTCATCCTTTACCAACTAGCATGTATGGCATTGAGAAATGAAATCTTCCATTGCCTTCTACATCCCTGTAACAACCCGAGATTTTATAAGATATATTCTTTTTAATCTCTTTCATATCTTCTACTGTACGCTAAACCAAGATTATCATGCACTATACATGACACCGTATTAGCTTGCAGTATATGCAACACTAATCTTGGATTGTGTTACACACAATTACATGTTTGTTTGAAAGTAGTTATTCTACGCAACATTGAGTCTATATAAATATTCAATGTATTAATGAAATATTGTTTGATTTTGTTATATGCAACAACAAAGGAGGATTTCACTAAATGCAACCCTGACTTGGCTTGCATTACACACAATCACGACCTTCCTCGATAGCGTGTGTTGTACGGAATTCTGGGAATTACTAAACAATGATATATTGTTATAATATTATTATGAACTAGCCGTTATAAATATTATTAACTATCTTCTGAATTTTATAACATTACTATTCATCTTAAAAATTTTCTAGAACACGGTATAATAACAAAATAAATATTTCGGGTAAAATAAGTATTTTTCAAAAAATGTAATTTTGCCGCATTTTGATGGTGCACCCACATGAAATCTAGTTTTTGAAATGTCTATAAGTTCAATTTGAAAAAATAAAATTCTTCTTTGGAATTATGACATAAAAATTTTCTTTGGATAAAATTTTCATCTTATTCTGGTAAATTTCATATTTTGATGAATAGTAAAAACACGTTTTATTTTAATTAAAAACAACTTTTTTCATCGCAATAATTTATATGGTTAAATTATAATATTGAATGGTTATAAAGTATAAATAGAATATTTTATTACCATTTAATATAATGTATGTCATTAACATTAATTTTAAATTGAATTCATAGGTAAAAACATTTCAAATTTTATAACTTTTAAAACACGTTTTCTTAACAACAGGATTTATTTTAAATTAATTTCTGTGACTTTTGTGTATTGAATTTTGAAAAATGGATTCCATATGTGGAATCAGTGGGTCCAAATTGTGTTAATAAGCTAATTTTTATTTTTGGATATTATGAATGGTAACTATGGAAAATTTTATTTACCATAGTAAAAGATAAATCCGGTAATTAAGGGTAAATATAATAGTATAAAATTACCCTAACACTTGTATTAATATAATTGGATGCTTATATTTTTTCCTAAGACTTATTTAGGTCTAAATGGAATCCATTGGAACCCACTTAGAGGTGATTAATACCTTTAGTTTATTTTATTTAAAGGAAAGTGAAATATGTCTCACTCAACTTTAATAATTAATGTATTTTTAATATAAATTTATACAGAATATAAATTCGGTTATAAATACTCATTTGGAAGATACAATATTTTTCTTTATCATGGTAATTTATTTGTAATTTTTAAGAGTTATTTAATTACCTTATTATCTTATACATTAATGATGCAGAAATTATTTATTTAGTGAAAAATCAATAATATAGTTTTTATTGAAATAGTAATACATATCAAAAGGACAAAAATCTGAAAAAAACTTAATATTAGTTTATATATAAACCCTAAGCATCCACATGATAAGTTTTTGTCCATTTGGATCCTTATTAATGGGACTATAGCAATTATAATATTTTATTTTAAATGATTCCAAAGTTGTCACTTTCAAAATTTAGTAAAGATAACAATTTACATGTTGTTATTTTAAGAAGATAAATTCATGTAAAATGATTATTATATAATATTTGATATTTATCTTCATCATAGGATTTTATTTTTAATTTTTATGCAAAAAAAAGTATATTAAATAATTATACAAAAATGTTGTACTAATTATCTTATTAAGAGATATACCAAATAAATTGTTTTAAAAATATTAAAATAAATATTATATGAACTGTTTAATGTTCTCCACAAATTTTCAAGATAAATTTGACATGTTAAGAATCTATTTAATATTTTATTTCTAATATATCCTCTGTGTAGATTTTATGTAAATTCCAATAAATGAATAGTGTAAAAATTGACACTATTGTTATTTTATAAAAATAACATATTATTAAATTGTTTAAAAATCACAAAAATATTTAAAAATTATAAATTGAAATTTATATAGTCTACAATGGCATAAAGTTTCCAATTATGGAAAATTAACAACACATATGTGATCATTTATAACCATTTAAAATTTAGAATTTTATTTCCACAAATAAACTTAAATAGATTAAATAAGGATAAATAAAAATGATAAGGATTAAGATAAGATCAAAACATCTATAAATTTGATTGGTTGATTAAATTACAACCCTGTCAAATCTAATCTTCGAATTGAGTCATTTTTGGAGGTTTTTATGTGGGGTTTGAATTTATATTAAACTAATATTTTTGAGGATTCCAAAGGTGCCCTTCTCATCCCTTATAAAAGGGCACCTCCTCCCTCCCCTCCATACACCACATTGAGCTTTCAAGCTCAGACAAACCCTGCCCATTTCACTTACCCAATTACATAGAAACCTACTTGAGGTACTAGTCTTCTCAAAATACCAACTCTAGTGCCCTAAGAGAATGTTTAAAGGAGCCACTTCCAGAAAGAGGTAATACATTCTACCGTTTTCTTCAAGTTCCATTCTTCTTCAACTCTATATTCTTTAGTTGTTTAATTATGAAGTAATAACATCAGTATCCCTCATATACGGATATGTTATTATAAATATTAAACAACCCTATTTCACATTCTATCTATCTTGCGGAAAACAAAATCACCACGCGTGCGTATGTACGGAATACCGTCTCCACGCCGTGGTGTAATCTGTTTTTTCACCAATACCTTACATGGATGGGTATAATGGTGTAAAGAATAACTATATATGGTTATTATAAACACATACTGGTTCTGATATATTATACCATCCACTTAAATTCTATTCAATAATTATGGGAACGATATCATCGCTCGTGCGTACGTACAGACGATGTCTAGAAAAGTGGATTGCCTAAATACTTAACTAGATCTTTGATACTTTGCAATAAATATTATCCTATTGCATTACATTGAGAACCACTCTTTGGTGTCTCACATGATCGCCCTTAGTCACCGAGAACACAATGATGTCGTCGATGATGACTAACATGAACCAGACTAAGTAAGGCTGAATGATCTTATTCATCAGCCCCATGAACACTACTAGGGTGTTCTTCATGCCAATTTGAATCACCTGGTACTCATAGTGACTGCATCGGTATCAGGAATATGTATTGAGTATATATTTGATATGTAATTTAATTTATTTAGTTTTAATTTTTTATTGTTCAATATTGTTTATAATTTTACCCATATTCTAATAATTATTAATACATGTTTGTTCATTAATATTTAATGTTTTTAATATGGTTGTAATTTATATTTTTTATTTTTATTCATTTCCAATTTAGCATATATATGTATTTACTTTTAATATTTCAAAATTTTCTCTATAATCAATAAAAGTTATTCATTTATAAATTTATTCATTCATATTATTATTTATTTCTTTAATGGATGCTACATATGATATAATTTCATAGTTCAATTAAACATATATCAAAGTTATATATATATATATAGACACAGATTAATTTCTCCCACATAAATATCTACTAAATTAATGTAATCTTATACAGAAAGGAATACACATATTATTTATGTAATTTATGAATATTTATTATTCATTTTAGAATTTCTTTTAACAAGATAATATTATTAATATTACTTGTTTTTAATCAGAAAATGTTAGTTACTTATTTTTAACATTTTTTCTGTTCGTATTATTTATTTATTTATAATATTTTTCATAATTTATTTTTCTTTGTAATTTAATCTTTTTTACATTTATTTATACATATTTATTTACAATTATTTTATTATCTTCAATGTGTTTTCATCTTTATTTGAATATATATCCAATTTTTTAAATAATTTGAATTATTACCAAAACATATCTACTTTGTCAATATTTATAAAGGTTACTCATTGGTAATTATTCAATTTTACTTATTTTTTAAATTCCTGCATTTAAGATATTATAATAATTGAAAATATTAAAAATATATTTGAAAATAAATATTTATAAATAAATATTTAAATATAAATTTTTTATAAATGTATATTTACTATTTTCTAAAAAATCAATATTTATAATTATAAAAAAAATAAAAATAAAAATGAAAATATAATTTATTTAATTATCAAAAAATAATTTTATTTTTAAATAATTATAAAATTATAATAAATACATTTAAATAATGAATAAATTTACTATATTTATATTTATATTTTTATATATAGTTAATATATATATAGGTACATAATTAAATAAAAATAATTATTGATACAAATATATTTATAATTATATAAAAAATTCTATAAATTTATTTAAAATACATTTATCTATAATTATTATTATAAATACTTACCTATAATTTTATTTATAAATATATATTTATAATTATTTTAAAATATTTATAATTATAATCATTTATATTTGTTTATTTATTTATTATTACATACAGTTAAATATTTTATATATATTAAATATATTATTAAAATTAATTCTATAGGTCTTTATCAGTGTTTTTTTGAAAGAACTAATAAAACCCTCTTTGATCTTCTAGGAAGAACCCTAATCGAATGAATTTTTGTCACACCATTGAAGTTCTCACATATGTTCATCTCTGTCATTTCTCCCCATCGATCTTCTCTCAAAAAAATATACTCTGAAATCTAAGGTATGTTATTCTTTCTCTTATTCTCTTATTTGTTAGTTTCATCGATCATCTCAATTCATACATAAAACTCAATTGTGGTGTGAACCAAACTCAGTGAGTATCAAGGATCTCTCCTAATCTCTCAATTGCTCCATCTCTTGGGTGATTCCACCACTTAATATTATTTGAGTGAAAAAACAAGTGTCACATTCAGAGGTCACTGATTCACCTTATGTGGAAATTTTTTAATCCACATTCTTCTTATTGAGTGTTTGTGGTTATAAGCATTGTCTAGTATGAGTGGGTCATGTTAACCATGTCGAGTGAGGTACACTGATAGGACTGAGCATGGTGACTAGAAAATAAATATGGATGTTTTCCCTATCACTGGAAATTGGGCAATCCATATTTTAGTATCTTGATCTTTTTTGAGGGGTTATTCCTTGTTTGGTTTTTTTCTATTTTCAAAACATTGTTTTTTCTAAGGTTTTTGGTTTATATCTTTCTTTTGTTGAGTTGATATTGTTTTTTTATTTGTACTCATAAAATTAAAAGGGGTTTAATGATGATTTCATATAATTTTAATGTTTTTTATTTTATTATTGAGTTCCATTTTGTTTTTGTTTGGATTTATAGTTGGGATGTGATTTGATCGAGTAAAATAATGTGATATTTATTATTTTTAAATTTTTATAATATTATTGACTATTTTATATTATGATATGGTTCATATAGATTTTCAATGTTATTTAAAGGCATGGACTATATGTAATATGAATAAATAAGATTATTGTGCGCCGTTTTGATTAATTTTTAATGGAATTTGTCAAAATTCCATATTGAGTTTTTGAAAAGTAATGAAATTTATAAATTGTTTTACATAAATGAATGATGAAATTAGAAAAACTCATTAAAAATAATTTTGGAAAGACAGAACCCACTTATAAAAGGTATGTTTTAGTGTATACAATTTTGCAAGAGAGTCTAATGTTAGAATTATTCAAAATGGGCACCAACTAGGCATTTAAAACTGAAGTTGCTGTGAGTTTTCCTTAGTTAATATATATTTTTATAAAATGATATTTCAAATTAATATCCTTATCAAGTTACCTTAAAAATGAGGGGTAGATAAGGAAAAATATAGTCTTGGGTTGAGGCGTGTGGGTTTCTATAAGTTTAATCTTCTTATTTATATCATTATTTATTTTGATTAATCCACGAAAAAAATATTATTATTATTTTAATATATTGTGTATCATTTTGAATGGTTTGAGTGACAACCAAAAACTTTTTTAATTGAAAACATATTTATCTCAAAAACATAGAACATTATAGTATAGTGGATCAATTTTATAAATATTATTATAATATTCTTTAACCATATATGTTATATGTACTTTATTAATAATGAGAATATTATTTTAGATATATCTATGATTGTTATGACTACTAGATGTGGAAGATAACTTATAGTTTTTTTTTCATTTTTAGAGATGGAATCCGAATATTTTTTATCTTAATGATGTGAAATCCATGCTAATTGATTTTTTTGTAACGTTTATTGATAGAAAGAATTTGTTTTGTTATAAATGAAATTTAATATAGTTTTTTGGATATTATAGTATATGTGAAATATACCTAATATTGATAACTATACTACATTTGAAATAGGGATTCGTTAGTGGGTTATATTACAATGATACTTATAAGTATTCCTCTAATACATGGTATGGAATTATCAAATTGAGTAACCAGTAATGCAACTTCACTTCGTCCATTAATAGAATTTTCAACCATTGGTTTCATGAATATCGAAGCTCATTGATACTATGTCAAAATTCAGGTATTAGATGACCTTATATGTTCCATGGAAATGTATTTTTACACAAAATTTGAAATCTAGGTCATAATTAAATGGTAATAAATCACAAGAATTTCCAAGGTAATTCTGCTATCAAATAATAAATAAATTATTTTTATCCCCATATTTATTACTAACTTTTTATCCCGCACAACATCAAATCAATAACCTGAAAAAAAATATTTACCCAAGGTTATTTATTTTCATGCCACCCTTCAGAAAAAGAAAAAATTAGGATTTATAACTGATGAGATTAAAAAGTTGGGTTCCACTTATTAGAATTTTTGGTAAATTTCTCCATTTAATTAAAATATATTTTCTATATTTTTTAGAAAATGAATATTTTATAAACCAAATATGATTAATATTAATCCAAATTGGTTTCATGTTAATCGTGTGACAAAACAGTATGACGATATAGTGAAATATCTCATCAAGTCTATATTAGAGCATGAATACGACCCTACAAAAATCATTTTTTTGTAAACATTGGTTTTATTCAAGAATAATTAGTATATAAGAGTTGGAAGAACAATTCATTTGTCACAGAATAGATTAAAAGTATAATTTTTTGTCTAAACTTGGGAAAAACTGAACATTCACACTAATTGGGATGGAACTATGGTTTTTAGCTCATTCGATGTGAATACTAGTATAATCGATGACTGAGATTGTATGGAAGAAATGATAATGGAAATTGAATTTGACCTTTGTGATTGTCCAATGTTGATTGAGAAGTTAAATAGTAATTCATAGAGAAGTTTGTATAATCGGTGTAATAAATACACAAAATATTCTACTTTATTAATGATATATATTTATAAATATGAGAGTGGATGGAGAAACTGTACATTTTTAGAACTTCTTGGTCTCATGAATGATATTCTACCTGAAGAAAATGAATGTCCATGTCGAACATATGATACTAAATGAATTCTACATTCAATGGGCATGTCCACTAAAAATCATGCTTATCCAAATGACTACATATTGTTTTTCAATGAACATTAATCAAACATAAAATTCCCCAATTATGGTGATAATCGAAAGAATAAATTTGAATCATGCACATCAAAATATGTATGGTATTGTCCTATTATACCATGGTTTAGAAGACAATATTGATATCAAGAAAACATAAGATAATTTACGTGGAATTCATATGCAATAATCAATGATAGGAAACTAAATTATCCTGTAGACTCTCCTTATTAGATGAAAATAGATTATGAGTATCCTAATCAGGGATATATTCTAGGAAAATGTAATCTTATGTTTTCTATGAATTGAAAAAAATTAATTTTCTGTATATATTGGTCCTCACCGTACACAACCATTTATTTTGGTAAATTAGATCTTTTTTCCATTTTTATGAATGTAGTTGAAAACCATTATAATGTCTCCCATTATATTTAATCTAGAAAACCCTGATAATGATATTGATGTTTATTTGTATCCCCTAATCAATGATCTAAAATTGATGTTGAATATGGGTGTTATAATGTACGATGAAATGAGATGTAAATAATTTACTTTTAGGGCCATGATCTATAAGATGATAAATGAATTTTCATCTTATGTAATTTTTTTAGGAAGTATAGTATAAGAATGTTGGGGTGTCCCATTTGTGAAGAATGCACACACTCATCTTAGTTGAAAGAGTCCAGGATGAGAGTGTTTTTAGGAAATCATAAATTTTTACCTCAAAAACATTAATACCAATCATGGATGACAAAATTTGATGGGAATTCCAAAAAATGCACAAAAAGTCTCCAAAAATGGGTCATCAACTGTTCGATGAAGATAAATAAATTGAATTTTTTAGTATATATTTTTCAAAAGAACATACTAAATCTAGTTGGAAAAGGTGATCAATGATTGTTGAATTAATGTACTAGAATTTTTTTATTTAAATTTTTTTCTAGATGTCATTCATGTAGAAAAACATTTATTTGATAGTGTTATAGGTATGTTTCAAAATTTTATGAAAAAAATGTGGATGAATGGATAATATGACATGATTTACATGGGGATAAGGGAAGAGTTGGCACCGATGAAGGGTAGAAGGCAGACTTTTCTTCCTACAACAAATTAAAATCTATCCTGAAAATAAATATATTAATTTTTTCCCTTAATGGTTTGAATGTTTCCAAGGGGTTATTCATAAATTATCAAGAATGTCATGTAAATGACTAAATTGTTGTTATAGAGATAAAAATAAGATGATCTCCATGTTTTAATGTACGATTTGATGCTCGCTGCTTTACATTTTTTCTACATAAAAATTATTGAAAAAATAGACACAGTTTTCCAATTTTTCAAAAACATATATAGTAATATTATAGAGCCAATGGTGTTCCAATAACAAATAAGGAGGTTTCAATCTTATTATATAAATTTGATATTTTATTCCCACTATAGTTCTATAATATAATGATCCACATCGCGGTTCACTTGGTTAGAAACGTCCAACTATGTGGTCTTTCCCTTTATTGATTGTCAGAATCATCTTGTTTTAATTCTCAACGATCATGAAAATCACGTAAATCATATAAATCCCAAATCATATAAGTCATGGGAATCATGTTTAAATCTTATAAAACAAGATTACACTTTTTCTAAAATGTTTTACTATGATTATGATTAACCTTATTCAATTTTGTGAGTATTAATTTTTTAAGATAGATGGAGGATATTGGACTAAGTATGAGACATTGTTTCTATGATCAAAGTATCTCACCATTTAGTCTGGAAATTGACGAAGTCTGTGAAATTTTTTTCGAAACACTATTACCTTAATATTGGTACAAGATTTTTTGAATGACCTATCACTGTTTCCATGCTACTATTTTCAACGCATTGTAACAATACCCCGTTTATATTTTTGAGAATGTACAAAACACCGTGATATAAGACATTGTTTCTCTGAAACCATAACCTTGCTACCAGTTCCCAAAATTGCAAAGGGCAAATCACCGTAATTGTGCTACTGATTCTCGAACTTGCAAAGGTAGTCGCTAATGATAGTGTCACCACATCAAACTCACCATGTATATGGCATCACATATGTCTCACCATCTATAGTGACACCATTCCTTACCAATTTTTTTATATTCTTCAATTAAATTTAAAAGTTGGTTTTAACCATCATATTTGTGTCATTTCATGACACTGGCATAATTAATGATATTTTTTAGACATGAAACCTAAAATTATGAGGTACAAGGTGAAGTGATTGCTCTTCATATCAACCATAACAATAACAATAAAAGATTAAATTTAATGTAACACTGAAGTTGAAAATTCTACTTGAAGTGAATTGTGGTGACTGAAAAGAAACCTCAGTTAACAAATATACAAGAACACATAGAAGAACTCACAAAGAACACTCATTTTAACCAGGAGATATATTATAGTAGATCAAAGCTTCATAGATTATTCTAGCAATAACAAATAGAATAGTGGATGAGAATCAAGTTGAATTAAAAATAAAACACTGAAAACACGATACTCTGTTTCTGAGTCTTCTTTTAGAAGAGCACCCGGACATCATATCTTCTACATCGTATAAGTCCAGAGATGCATAGAATGACACTCAAAGCATTTATAATCCCTTATTATTACATTATGTTATGTTTTACACTATTTTATTAAATGTTCGAGCAGTGTGTGTGTCTAAACTAAAAGCACAAAATGTCTCCTACACTAAGCTGGAGGATAGAAGATATCCTCACACAGAAATTTTTTTACTCCTTGTCTCTCCCATGTATAACTATAGATGTAGTCTTGTGTGACCTGGTAGTTATATTTCCGAAATATAACTGTGGTAGAGGACAAGTGTCCTGGACATTCTTATGTACTATTGTGTAAAACCTGATCTAGACTGAGGATGAAAGCATTATATATATATATATATATATTTCCTTGTGATATTTTATCACTATGTGGAGTGGATTAGGTCTTGTCTTGATATTGAACCACTTTGTTTAATACTATATGTTTTAAAATTTAGTTTTACTATTTTTCACAATGATAGTTAGTATTGGATATTATTAATAACTATTTTTCATTGGTAGACTGGATTCAAAAGTTATACAAATATTTCATATTTTTATAATTGAAAATTAATTAATATTCTAAAAAACTATTTGAATTTTCAAACTAATATAAATTCACTTTATTGATTAACTTGCATATTTTTTCAATTTGTGGGTCCTTTAAATAAACATTTAAAAAAAATTTAATAGGAACTCAATTCACCCCCCCCCCCCTCTTGAGAGTCCTACTCTGACCAACATTTGGAATCAAAGGCTGTTATTAAAATTCAATTTTCAAAATTTTCAAATATTTTCGACTGTTAAATAGTTCTGTTTTAAAGATCCCTAAATTTCTATTAGTTCCAAATTTATAGCTATTTGAAACCAACACTTTATTTCATTTTTATGGATAATAGATAAGAAGGAGTTTCTACCAACATACCTCTTTACATTAATGGTACAAATTATGATTAGTGGAAAATTAAATGAAAATTCACTTAGAAAGAATGAGGTTTTATATCTAGATACTAATAAAATATAAATATGAAATAACAAAAAATCTAAGAATAGCATGGAGTAAAGCTATAAAAGACTCTTATAAAAATAATATCAAATCAATGAATACCATATTATATGCCTTAGGGGAGGAAGAATTTAATATAATATCATTTTGAAAACCTACTTATAAAATTTGGGATACCTCATCCATCTCACATGAAGGGAAAACTAATGTCAAATAAATGATACTTAATAGATATACTATTATTTATGATAACTTTAAGATGAATAATAATGAACCCATTTATGATATGTATCATATGTGTATTGAAATATTCAATACAATGATCTATCTTGAAAAGCCTATTGGTTCCAATGATGAAAATCAAGCAACTACTCAGATGTCCACCTGAATGATGGAGTGGAACCATAGTATCAATTATAGAATCCTATGATATATATAAGTTTTTAGTAAAAGAGGTGATTGGTAAATTGATGATGTAATAGGAAGAAATAAATGTAAAAAAGAGGAAGAGAATGAACAAAAGATAAATTTAGTGTCTTTTAAACCAGTAATTCCAAAAAATAATGCAAAGTAGAGGATACAGACTCATTATAACAATACATGTAATGATGATTCACTATTGAATAGTGATGAGGAAATGACTCAATTACCCAGAAGGTTGAATAATTTTTATAAGAGGAAGAAATTATTCAGAAAGCCAAGCAAAAAAGTAAATTATGATCGGAAGGGAAACATGAAGAATGTCTAGAAAAGGAATGAGAACTCCTATGAAATAATTTGTCATGAATGTAAGAGAAAGGGACATGTAAAGGATTATTTTCCCAAGCTATAGTATAAAAATAATTACAAGGACAAATATAGAATGTATAAAAAAGAAATAAATGCAACATGGAGTGCTTATGAGAATAGTTAAAGTGACTCTAAATCTTCACATAATGAAAAGTCTGATAATTCCAATATGTGTTTCATGGAAAACACATCAGAGGTAAACTCTGAGTTTCTTGTATAGAATTCAAAATATTCAAGAGAATAAAGTGATTGTGAATATATGAATAATGAAGAAATGTCTCAATACTACGAAATTCATGAAGATACATGCAACGAGATAAAATATAAATATATATATTTAAAGAAACAACATCCACTCACTTCTACTGTTAAATATGATATTACTATAGAAAAGGAAAAGAATGCTCAATTACAAAATGAGAATAATGAACAAAAAATTTCTAATGAGAAATTAAAAAAAGGCTTAGAAATTTTTCCAATGTCATGAATACTCTAACAAAAATTATTGGTAAAAAAGTAGCTCCAATGTATACTACTAGTATATGAGACCATCCTCGATAGTGGAACATAACAGAATATAATTTTATAAAAAAATTTGGAATATCAGTTTTCATTCCTAAAACTGAAAATTGTTCTTGTTCTAACTCTAGGAAGACATTCGCTACTTTTAATTTTCTAGGACCAAACATTGTTTACTTTTACAATAATTTACAAACTATGTACACGAATCCCAAGAAGTAATTATGGGTTCTCAAAGCTCTTATTACTAATGTTACTGGATACAAACAAATCTAGGTACCAAAACCATCTTTTTCTTAATTATTTTTTAGGAAATATATTTGACGAGCTCCTATAGAATTATATGGTACTTGGATTCTTTATTTTCAAGAAACATGATATGAGATTACTATTGCTTATTGAATCTGATAAATATTAATGGTGGACATGTCACCTTTGGTGACAATTCAAAAGGAAAAATAATTAGCCTTGGCCAGATTTTTAACTCTAGATCAGTTTTAATTTCTAAAGTAATTTTTTTAATAGATTAAAATACAATATTTTTAGTAATGCACAACTTTTTTATGATTGTCTTCATGTTAAATTTTAAAATGATTAATGTAATGTCTTTAATTCTAAAAATGAATTAGAATTTTCTTTATTTATAAATTAAAATTTTAATGTTGTAAACATAGATTCTTTAGTTTCTCAAAATGTTCCATGCTTAAGTGTATTTCACAAAGAGTCTTGGATTTTTCAAAGAAGTCCAGGACACAAAAATATTCACTCTCTTAGAAAGAATACTAGAAATGTATTAGTTGAGTATCTACTTGAACATGGTTTTCCAAATGAAAATGTCTGTAATCCGTGTCAAAAGTGTAAATAACACAATTTATCTTCCAAAACAATGAAAGACATTTCAACTTCTCCACCTCTCGATTTGGTTCACATGGACTTTTTTAGACCATCAAACGTTTCAAGACTTAATGGGAATAACTAGGTATATATTACAGTATATGTCTATTCTAGATATACTTGGACCTTTTTCATAGATTACAAAAGTGAATATTGTACACATTTTACCATGTATGCTAGAGTAGCAGAAAACTATATTGGTCTTAGAATTAAATCCTTAAGAAGTGACCATGGTCGTGAGTTTGAAAACCAATAATATGAATATTTCTTCTCCCAAAATGTCTATAGTCATAACTTCTCTTCCCTTAGGATACCTCAACAAAATGGTGTTGTAGAAAGAATAAGTAAAACCTTAATAGAAATAGCAAGAACTGAGATTTATGAATATGACCAACCTATCTAATTATGGCCTAATGCTATGAATTTTGATTTTTAAATTATTTATAGATTCATAATCATAACAATTCTTAATAAAATTACCTATGAGTTGTGGAATAATTGAACACCCAATGTAAATTTCTTCAATGTTTTTGGTTGCAATGTTATAGTCTCATTACTATGGATAATATTGAAAAAATTTCATCCAAAAGGGATGAATGATTTTTTCTAGGTTATTAAATCATAGTAAAGCCTATAGAGTCTTTAAAAAAATAACCAAGTGCATATAAGAATCTATACATGTGATATTTGACGAAATAGATCCACATGAACCGATGAACTCCCTAGAAAACCATGAGGTTGATATGTCAAATATAGAAATGAATCTGAAATATTTTCACCCTAATGTCAAGGAATATGAAAAATATTCCCATTCTAGAAATTATATAGAATCCGTCCATAATGAACCTAAACTGGTTGATGAAGCGGGAATCTCTAGCCCTTCTGTTTATAGATCTATTGAAACCCTTATCAACCATCCTTTAGAAGATATAATTGTAGATTTAGATAATGTAAATCAAACTACATTTTCTATAATAAATCAGGTTGAACATCAAGCTTTATCGTCACTAATTGAGCCTAAGAATATCAATGAGGCAATAAATGATAAATTTTTGGTGACGTCATTGCAAGAATAACTAAATCAATTTGAAAGAAATAAATCCAGAAAAATTGTGGATGGACCTAAAGAAACTATGACCAATGGAACTAATTAGGTGTTTAAGAATATAGTTGATGAAGATGGTAATATCGTAATTTACAATGCTATATTATTTTCTCAAAGTTATTGTTAAGAAGAAGGTATTGACAACGATGTAAATTTTTTACACGTTCCTAGACTAGAATCCATTAGAATTTCTCTTGCATATTCAGCACATCTAAATTTCAAACTCTATCAAATCGAAGTTAAGAGTGCAAATGCACATGGCTATATTGGTGAGGATGTTTTTGTTGAAAAACCCCTGGTTTTACAAAACCTCAATTTCAAAATAATGTTTTAAGTTAAAAAAAATATTTATATGGTTTAATGTTTGCTCTATTTTCTTGGTATGATAGAATAAGTTGTTTTCTTATTTTCAAAGGATTTAAAAATCATTAGAGGATCCAAATGTCTATATATAAAAAATTTCTCAAGATTTATTAGTTGTTCCAATCCTTGTTGATTATATTATTGTTGAATATTCAAAAATTTCTTTACGTGTTGATTTTTTTTAAGATGATTCAAAATGAATTTGATATGAGTTTGATGGGTGAACTAAAATTCTTTCTTGGATTTAAAATCTTTCAAAATAAGGGAGGTATTATTTTAAATCAATATAAATATACTAAATATATTCTAAAATGATTTGGTATTGATAATACTAAAAGTAGTGATGCTCCAATGAGTACCACCTGCATGTTGGATCTTGATGAGAATGGTAAATCTTTTGATCAAACCACTTATAGTGGAATTATTAAGTGTTTACTATATATAATTTCTAGTAGTACTGATATTATGTTTAGTGTGTGTATGTGTGCTCATTTTGAATAAAATCATAAAACATTCAAATCTTCAGGCATTTAAAAGGATTCTCAAATAACTCAAACATACTACCAACATAGGACTATTCAATCATAGAGGATAATAATTTGACATAGTTATATATTCAGATGTTGATTTGGGTTTTTGTAAGTTAGATAAAAAAGGACCTCTAGAACATGCCACTTAATGGGAAAGTCACTAGTACAATGGTGTAGTTAAATGAATTTTTTATTGAATTTTCTATGACCGAAGCTGAATACCTCACTGATAGAATTTTTTGTGATTAGATTTTGGGGATGAATCACACTTTAATAGATTATGGATATAAATTTAGACATGTCCCTATAAAATTTGATAACACATGTGCTATTTACATCTCTAACAATCCTATTTCTCTTTATAGAGAAAACATATTGATGTAATACCTAAATTTTTGAGAGATCATTATCAAAAAGGTGATATTACTTCGGAATTCATTAGCATTGAACATCAGATTGATAACAACATCACTAAGCCATTAAATTATGAAAGGATGAGTTACATCATACATGAATTAGAAATGATCATCCTTGAGTGACTGGTCTACTGTCTAAATTTTTTTGTCTCATGGTTACTATCGTATGTTTTATGTGTCACAATTACTATACCTAAGTTATTGTCTTTCAGTAACTGTCTCTCAGCTTAATATATCTTGTTAGTGTCTCATTAATTATAGTCACTCCATTTATATCCACACCAATTTGTTGTTACCATGATAGAATGTTAAGATCTCACTGTTATGACTCTTTATTTTTTAAATACTTTTCCCATATTACTGTATTTATTATTTTATTTCCTATATACCATGCTTTTGTTTTGTGATTTTTGAACTCCCTAAAAGAAAAAAACTTGCCTTTTTTACTTCTCTCATTACTCATACTCTATACTCCAAAATCCAATCTCTTTTCTTCTGAACTCATCATCTTCCTTGATCCCATGTTGAATACCTAGGATGAAGCATACATCTTTATACTATACTAGTAAACACTTATCTTCAAAGAAATAGAGAAATACCGAGATTACTATGCCTGAGAAACTGCTAAACCCATGTATTGAGTATCACAAAGTTGTGCCAAAAAGATAAATTTCTATGAAGTGTATTTTGGTAAATAAGTCTCTTGTTATAAAAGTTATAGAAGTATAGGGGTTGCTCAAGTGGTTTATAAAATAGAATAAACCTATTTATCTGATGCTTTTTTTTTAATTTTATCAGTATGTTCAGTTATCTTTCAACTTTGAGGATGATTTTCTATTTAGAAGTTGGGGAATGAACAATGATGTAAATTTTCATTGTGGTTGTGGGATATCTGCTTAATAATACCACATGATTCAATTATTGAGGACTATCAAAGAGGTTCTTCTCCTCCAAGTGACATATTTATCTTAAAAGAAGCCCTGGGTGAGTTGACTGGAAACAAAAAGAAAATAAAGACTATTGATGATGAATTGAATTTAGAGAGTAGGTTTTCATTTAAGTTTACTCAACAACTAATTTTTCTAGGGAATGGAGGATTTTATACTCTTATGTATCAAGCTATGTTTTTTATACATCTTCTGAAAAATGGTCACAAGGTTAATTTGTGAAAGTATATTATTGTTTTCATCTGTGACATGATCAAGACAACCTCAAAGTCAACTTCTCTATTTTATTTATGGTTGATTTCTACTATACTACTAGAAAAAAGGTCTGGTTGGTAAGAATGAACAAGTGGTTGAGGATTATGAGTTTTTATTTCTTTGTATACATGTAGAAAAATAATGATCAGTAGGAATCCATGGAAGAAGACATGGGTTGATGCTAATAACAGATTATATGAGGATTATAATCCTGTTGAGTACACTTCTAGATCTAATAATTTCACTAAACATATTTTAGAGTTAGATGAGCTGGTGTAATACTCAGATGAAGGAATATAAGTTTATCAAACAGATGGAGAAAAGGTGTTGATGAAGGTGAAAAAATTATTGAAGAATATCATGAACCTCAGGATGTTACCTATAGATAATCTCCTCTCTCTAAAGGTGAAGAAGACATTAGAAATGGAGAAAAAACATGAGGTAAAAGAAAATTTGTTTTCGAAGAATGAAATGAATTTGTGGAAACTCATGCTACTACTGATGAATAGATTGATAAAGAAAATGAAGAAATAGTAGTGATTTTATTTGGAGAATAAATAATGGAGCAATAAATTCAATTAGAAAGAGGTATGGAAGAATATGATAGATGATAGGATATAGAATCCGGTCAGGATATTGATTCTCATATTCCTCAACGTGATGCATCTATTTATGGGGATAAAAACCCTATCATGGAAAATATTGAAGTGAAAAATCATATTGAATCATATTTTATAGATACATGGTATAAGTTTCCAAGGTGTTTTGATGTTTATGAGTATTAAGGAATCTCAGTCTAGGGATTAGATCTTTCAACTCTGTTTCTGCTAAAACTGATATATGATGTTTTTTCTGCTAAGGAACCAAAACTTGTTTTAGTTCCTTCTCTTGAACCTGATCAATAAACTCCATGTTATGTAGGTCAAGATGACTTGAAATAGTTTTGAGACACTTTTCTGTTTTGTTTGAGAATCCTATGAAGTCATAGCCTACACCTATGACCAATATTACAGAAATAAATGATTATTTTCTTTTGGATAAAATCATATGGATGATCTAACCAAATATGCTTCTTGAAATTTAGGATGTCTCGATTGAGAACAAGTAGTTGAGTGAAGTTGTTAATTCCCTAAAATATGTGGTTAAGGAAATAATGAAAGACTTTCAAGTTGTTCAAGCTCATGTTTCTCATCTGAGTAAGGATGATTCTGATAAGATTCCAATGAAAGTAGTATCTCTGATTCAACCAAAAGTGTTTACATTTTATGAAATGGTTGTTGGTAACAACGCCAAAAGAGAAAATGAGATGTGTGGGATTATGTCTAGAATCAATACTCTAGCCGATGAATATATGGGATTTTGAGAAACTATTCTAAATCAGCTTAAAACTCTCACATTAGTTGTATCTCCTCCTTTTACTTCTGCTCGTCCCTCACAACCCTTAGATAGTGACATGGTTAGATATATAATTAAGGAATTGTATTAGTCATTGGTTGAATGTTTTAATAACGAATGTCTGGATAAAGTTTTCAAGAATAGTGAACATGTGCTTGGATTTATAAGAGTTAAATCCCAACCTTCCACTAATTCTCAAGAACTAAAATCTATAAAAGTGGATAAATACATCAAGAGAATCTATTCGAAGCATGTGTTGGACAATATTTTCAAGTATCATTTGGAGAATATAAAGATGAATTTTGTGACTCAAGATTTCCAGGATCATGTTTACAAGTTAAATGACTTCACACCTACTCCAGAGAAATTCATCGAAAATAGAGATGGTTATGAAAAATCATGGAAGTATGCTGGTGAAGTCATCACATACATTCTTAATCTTTTAAAGCCTTATCTACATGTTCTGAGCACAACCATCTTGGCTCCGGTAGAAACTCCTTAGTGACCTATCTTGAATCCTTATACTAATCCTTCTTCTGCTAGTTATTTTTCACATTTAACCATGATGGGATCTTAGGCTCTGAGCTAGATGTGACCTGTTATTATTATGAAACCATTACCTCGGTCTTCCCACATACCAATTATTTATCATTACATAATTTAAGGAGTTCCATTTCCTTTCCTTTCTATGGCTTCTACAACACCCATGTCTAAACCTCTTGATTCTACTCATATTTTCTCTCACCTGGATGAAGATAAGGATATCAAATATGATGAGGCATGTATATTATTTTGATAGGGATTTGATGTATTTTCTTCTTGTGATTGTAACTATACACTTTCAATTTATTCAATGAAAAGTTTTATCTCTCATTTATTTCCTTGTTATTTTCTTATACTGTTTGATTTTACTTTCACTTATTCTCTTTTTGACAATCCAAAAGTAGGAGACGATGTGGCATTCATGTTAAAAATGGAAAAAAAAATTTCAGGCATTTATCTTTATTTATACATATTTTCTATAGTACTTTGTTAACAAGAAAATGTATGGCTTATAAATTCCATGTTCTTTTATCATCAAGAAGGAGGAGATTGTTGGACTCCTCTTGCTTTAATGCTTAATAATCATGAAAATATGGTAAATCATTTAATTCCCAAAACATTTAATTCATGTGAATCATGTCATGGTCTTATAAATCATGAATACTCTTATTCTAGTATGTGTTATTATGATTATGATTTACATTAATATATTTGGTGTGTATTAATTCTTCATACAGATAAAAGATATTTTACTAAGAATGAGACATTGTTTCTGTGATCAAATTGTCTCATGGTTTAGTCTCAAAATAAAAAAAGTCCATGAAACTATTTCCCGGACACCATATCATTACTACGGGTTCAAGATTTTGAAAATGATCTGACAAAATTTCCATGCTACCAGTTCCAAGACACTGGACAAAGTTTTCACCTGGTGATAAACACCGTTACCTGAGACACCATTTCCCTAACATCACAAACATGCTACCGGTTCTAAAAATTTCTAAGGGACAAAAAACTGTAACAATGCAACCAGTTCTCGAACTATCAAAGGGTTTGAATGCTAGCAGTGGCCCCAATTTAGACTCACGATGACCATGGAACTGCTTATGACTCACTATTAATTATGACACCATTCCTTACATAAAATAATTTTCAGTATTTTTCAATTTAATTTAAATGTTGAATGTAATGGACATATTTGAGTCATTTAATGTCACTAACATAACTAATGATATTTCATAGACATGAAACATGATTGTACAAGTTATTATGTGAAGAGATGATGCTTAATGCTGGCCACAACATAAACACTAGAAGATTGAATAAAAATAAGCACTCACGCAAAAAAAGTGACAAAGAGTTAGGTGTGCCGACTAAAAAACATTAGAGAAAAAAATATTCATGAAAACATAGGATAACACCCAAAAAAAACTCTAATATTATTTGCTAGTTTTATTGATATAGTTCAAAGCTTAAACTTCATTGTAGCAATAATGAACTGAAGAAATGAAGTTCATCTCACTGAATTGAAATCATAACACTGAACACACGATACTCTATTTCTATGTCTTCTTTCAAAAGGGACACGAACATCAATTCTCTCACATCTTAGAAGTCCAAATCTACATTGAACAACACTCACAACATTTATAATCCCTTATTTTTATATTCTACTCTATCGTGTATAGTTTTAATAATCATTACAGAATTGTGTGTGTGTGTATATACATAAAACACACACTTTCTCCTGCAAAAAACTTGGGGATACAAGATATAAAATGAAAATCCAATTATAATGGAATTACAAGTTGTACAACAATTTATATCTCATATACAACAAACAATTATTGTTAATTTTTCTTGCTAGTGACTAAAACCATTGTAGTTTTAGATGAAAATTAAATGAATGATGAACCTTTAATTGCGAGATAACAATCATTTCATTGTAGTCCTAGTGTTGTCAATGTCTTCTATGTTAGAGTGTACCACAAATAGGGGATTTGGATTCTCGATAGAAGATCCAAATCCATTCAAAATTTAAAGAAAATAAATAGAGTTCAATGAACATGTTAATGTTTCATTTAATATACTATGTTTTTATTCATAATATTTTGTGTTCTCTATAGTATTAACAAAATATAAATTAAATTATATATAACTCGTGTAGATAATGATTTTTTCACATGATGATGTTAGCAATATTGGGGAATAATAAATAGTTTATAATAATACCAAAAAAGAATTAGGGTATCAAATACACATTGATGAAAAATAAAAGAAATGTGTAGCATCAAACTGTTGACTA
This sequence comes from Viscum album, assembly GCA_963277665.1. Taxonomy (NCBI): domain Eukaryota; kingdom Viridiplantae; phylum Streptophyta; class Magnoliopsida; order Santalales; family Viscaceae; genus Viscum; species Viscum album. Next base: position 773,952,815 of record OY728166.1, on the reverse strand, counting down.
AAATTATCATGGAAAAAAGGAATCGGTATAACATTTGAGGTTGGATAGAATCATTGAAACAATCCTATTGAACTCAGCAAGTTAATATTAATTTGTTATTTTTGATCCCAAATGAGAATTAATTTTCCTATTGAAATATATTCCTGGAACGATGTCCAGCCTATAATTATGGAAATCCTTTTTGATGATATCGAGGTAATGTTATAATGTACTTTCTCTATGTCATCAAAACATTATATAATTAAACATAGATTTAATTTTCATTATCCCATGATGATTTCAATTATTTTAGATGTTCACATTTATGAAAATGTTTTAATGTCCATTGTAATATAAAATAGTGAAATTCAGACACTTCTTATGTTGTTTCATCTTAAGGATGTCTAGGGGAATGTAAATCCCTACCCACCAGTAAATTATGAAAACATTTTCATGTAGGAATAATGTAATACTTTCGTCATTTATCATGATGATAAATATTTTTAGGTGAATTATAGTTGATAATAAGTTATTTTAAATTGTTTATTTACTCAAACTAGATTCATAATTATAAATTTATGAAACAATAAATGATTTCTGAAGATAAAATAAGTGCATAAAAATTAATTTACCCCTATCCCAATGAAAGGATGGGGTATGCTCCCATAGAGAGAAAAAGGTATGTATTTCAAATGTAAAATAAAATTTTTATATGATATGGAATAAAATATATTCCTTTAATTATATGCATATTTTGTAATAAATTTGCAAAGCCAATTCCATCTCATATCATGTCCTATAGAATAAATCCCGCGTAACTAAAGAGGGTAAACTAGTTGATGAAAATACAAAATTAGTCTGAAAAAATGTCTAAGTATGAAATAATATTATTTCATTAGGATTTATAAAAATATTAAATAAATATATATATACATGATCATATGATTTATATATTATTTAGACACATGAATAAGTAGAATCCTTACCTATGAAAACTGTTAGTTGTATCTTTGAAGCAGTTGGAACAATATTGTGGTGTTGGAGGTTAAGGTTTTAAAGTTCCACGTCAAACATATTCTATGAATAAAATACTGCTAGATGAAACCCATTAGATTATGAAATTATTACAGGAAATAATATATACTATGTATGATATTTTTCTCCAGTCTAGTTTGGAACTCCAATATATGAAAAAAAGATCAATGAGAACTCATAAAAGAAGAAAGATCAACACATGAAGAAAAAAATAACCCAGCTATATTTGAGGATAGTTATTCCCCTAAACCACATAACTTACCATTGGTAATGATTTTTTTCATTACTATTTCTCTTAATTGTGTATCCAACAAATTATGATAACATTATAATAAAAATATTATATAATGTAATGGATTATGTTATTTCTATATATCAAAACCCACTCACTTTAATATTGCGAGGCATATGGTTTATAACATTCGAAGAAAAATTATACATAGAAAAGAATTCCAAAAATATCACCTGAGAGTGGGGATTTATGTAGCTCAATAGTTGATTGTTTATCTGGCTATTCCAGTTGATGATCTGGATTTTACTAATGTAAATTATTCTATTTGAAATTTAATATCATGGTCATCAATATTATAATGACACATGAGGTATATCATTTTTTTCAAATAATAAACCAGTAACACCTGATGAAAAAAATGTATGAAGTGATATATGGTATTACAGATGGATAAAATGATGGGGAAATAAGAGGACAGATCTAGAAAATCTAGTGAATCGATCATGGAAACAAAATGACATACAAGGAGTGCCTTCTCCCTACCATTTCTGCTACAACATATATTAACATTATAACTTCATTAATAAACTACATTTAAATATGGAGATGTTTCCTATATTCAATATGAAGAATAAATATTTGGAATAATCCTTAGAGACACAATTGGTCTTGAGGGTATAAATAAAATTTTCAAGTTTGAGTGGATGAGAGTCTTACAAGTTATTTCAAACATATGGTACATTTTTTCAATTCTTCTATAAAAAATGATTTACAATGGTCATTAATATTAATAAGTATTCATATTTTATACTTGTATTTATATTATTACTATTTAATGGAAAAATTTTATGAAACACAATTTGGGTTCATTATTCATGTATCATTTCTACTAATGAATCTTATTTGGAAGATAAATAAATGTATAAGATAAGGGATAAAATATCCTAGGAATTTCAGAAAAAAATAACAGATGACATACTATTTTTGATGCCTATATTGTAGTTGAAAAACATGGAATTCTAATCATATAAAATATTTTTCCATTTTTTTATTACATATTATTTTTTATTTTTTAGGAAGCACTTGATGATGATCAAAATCTATTTGGATACCCCAAATGTTATTTTGGATCTAGTGCATGTATTTCAATCCAACCGACCACAAATGATGTGTATTTTGAATTTTTAATGCACTGTAATAAACATTATATATACAAAAATTTGAATTATATATTTCCATTTGTGTCTCAACAAGAATTTTTTTACAATAGTGAGATCTATGAATATATTCTAAAACCTTGTATTATTTTGGTATCTAAACATAATAAGCCTATATATTTCATAAAATGGAAACATATTATGATATATATAAAAATATTTAAATATCCAATGATATTTCAAAACAATTTTTCTATATTGGTCACTATTTCTATTGTGTTTGATGAAATTTAAAAACAATGATTATGGATATTATGATTGTAATGTTAAGAATGATATCTTATACAATCAATATACTAGAATTCCCCAACAGGTAATTTTAGAAGGTAATTAAAAATACATTAAAAATGTTTATTAATATTTTTTTATATATATTTTCTCAGTACAACCAATATTTCCCAAAATCTATAAACTCAAATGAAGAAGTAAATTTTTTATAGATCAGTGGGAAGGGTAGATGGTGTCATAATGTTTTATAACATCTATTTTAGGTGATTACATATTATTTTTGTGATCTATTATGGGATATTACCTTAGAAATATATTTGGGCTGTGAAGAATTAGTATCAAAATGCTTATATATTATTTTATAATATTTTTCTCATGGAAAAGTATAATGGAGGAAATAATTTTGTTAATAATTGAATGGAAAGAATACATGGTGTCATCATTTATATAGAAATCATAAAGAGGTGAATTCTTACTATATATTTAATTACATTTATCATAATTTTATCTAACTTTTAAATTAACTTCATTATATTTATTATTTAATACTTATGTTGTTGAATTTACGTATTATTTTAAAAAACATTTCATATTCACAAAACTAAGAAACAAAATAAGATTGATTTAATAATTATAGAAAATGATCTAAAAGAAATTTTAGATGTATAGGAATTGAACACACATAGATCTAAGAAATGATGGGAATGGTATGAATCAATGTCTGTGTTTTCAATAAAAAGCGTTACTTTAGTATGAAACACTTTCTACAAAACCAAACCAAAGAAAACGAGCTCATAATTCTTCCAAATTCTGGTAACACAATCTATACTTCATTTTTTAGGTATAAGAATTTATTTCACTCCAAAATGACACACAATGTGGTCTATATGATTCAGAGGAACTATTTTCAACATAAAAGCATTGTTTTAGTTTAAAACACATGTCATATAGCCAAAACTGAGAAAATGATCGTCAATTATCATCAAAACATAGGATAAAAATCGATAATTAATTTTTCATGTACATGAATATTTTGGACATAAATCCAACACCCTATATGGTTGGTATGACTCAAAGTACATTTTTTCAATACAAAAGTGTCATTTTAGTTTAAAACACTCGTCAAATAGAAAAAAACTAATAAAATGATGGTAGTTTAATTTTAAACATTATGAAAATTGTCCATATATAATTTAGGACATGTAAAAACTGACGATAAATCAATCTAAGACATGATATGATCAATACGACTCAAAGTGCAAGTTTTTAATAGAAATATTCCATTTATATTTAAAACATGTGTCACATCACCAAAACTATGAAAATGAGATCGAATTATTATTAAAATTGGGTAAAATGATCGATTATTCTTTTTTTGGTGTAATAATTTACTACACACTAATAACCCACATTATATGGTCGATATGATTCAGTATGCGTGATTTCAATATAAATTTTTTTTAGTAAAAAACCCATCACATGCCAAAATTGGGAAAATGAGCTTAGATCTCATTGAAAAATTAATAAAATGATTTATAATTTATTTTTGGATAGGTAGGAATTGACCAAATGTAAATTTGACACCCAATATGACTGGTATGACTTAATGTTTGTGTTTCAAATAAAAAAGTGTCATTTTAGATTAAAACATGCATCAAAAAGACAAAACTAAGAAAATTAGCACAAATTGATTTAAAAAATTAGTAAAAACGTATATAGCTTATTTGTGATGTGTAAGAATCAACCACATATCCATCCGACACATCATATGACTGATATGACTTATTTTACATTTTTTCAATATAAATTCGTGATTTTAGTTTAAAACAGTAGATAGATCACCAAAACCAAGAAAATGTGCTTATTTTGTTTAAAAAAAATAGGAAAATGATCCATAATTCATTATTCACATTTATTAATCGACCTAAATCCAATCCAACACATGATGTGGTTGATATTACTTGAAGTACAGGTTTTCAATATAAATGTATCATTTTTTATTAAAACACATCACCTATGAAAACCCTTAAGATGAGATCAAATTGTTATAAAAAATTATTAAAATGGACCATAATTCATGTGGGACCGGAAGGAATTGACCCGAAATCATTCTGATAGCCGATGTGGTCAGTTTGACTCGTTGTGCATGTTTTTAATGCAAAGGTTTAATTTTAGTTAAAAACATGCATCAAATATCTAAAATAATGAAAGTAAGTTCATGTTGTCTCCAAACATTAATAAAATGGTCCATAATTAATTTTTTATGTAGAAAAATAAAATTCAGATTAATATGACACATTATGTGATAAATATGTATTAAATTGAATGTTTCCAATAGAAATGTGGAATTTCAGTTTAATATGATTGTCGCCTCATAAAACTGAGAAAATGGCATCAGATGGGTTTCAATCATTAGGAAAATTACCAAAAATTTATTTTCAATGTTTATTATTTGGATCCATATTAATTTTTCTAAGGGGTTTGGTGATATGACTCTAGGTTCATGCTCTTAATAAAAAATTTCAATTTTAATTTAACACACACATAAAATAGGAAAAACCAGGAAATCGAGATCAAATTGTTTTCAAAATTCAAATAATGATCCATAATTTATTTTTGATGTGTAATAATCATATGAACATCAATCTAACACATAATATAATATATGTGACTCAAAAGTGTGTGTTTTTAATATAAAGGTGTAGTTTTAGTTTAAAACACACATTAATATAAAAAAATAGAGAATTGAATATGCATTATTTTTAAACTTCAGTAACACTATCCATAATTCACTTGGTAAATATAGAAATTAAATTCATCTCAATCCTACAAATGATGTGGAAGGTATGAATAAATGTGCATGATTTCAATATATAATTTCTTTTTTTGTCTAGAAGGTGCATTACATCGCCGAAATTAAAAAACATTCTCATATTGTTTTCTCTTGATTTTATCTTCTATTAATTAATTAATATCATTTTCATTTATATCTTGTACATATTTAGATAATTTTCAACTATTTAATTAATGAATATGTACAAGAAATAGTGAAATAGTTAAAGGTTGGTTCTATAAAATCCTGTCCTCTAGAATTTTCTCCCATCTTTAGTGAGTTTCTATCACCATAGTTGAGACCCAATTCTAGAGAAACTTATTTTGTGAAAAAAATAAATTTTTTTAATGTGTTATAATCAACCACAAATCAATCTGGTATATGGAGTGCCTGGTATGACTCAAATTATATGATTTTATTTCAAAATTGTCACATTGTGTTTAATTTATTTCTTTATGGTATTACTAACATATGAATTTTTTCTTATATAGGTAAATTATTTTTCTTGAGATGTGTAGTTTTTTAGAAACTAATAGAATGACTGAGGGTTATAGGACAATGAAAAATAATCATTTATGTTTCTGAATGTCTGTGATAAGTTGTACATACTCATGTAACTATAAAAACCCATGTTTGAAATGTAAAAAATATAGTGTTTTCTTGATTTTTTTCTATAAATATTATTTAAATATTTGTTTTTATTTTATCCTATATTTTCTCCCTTATTTACCACTACATTTTCGAGTTGTTTTATTATAGTGTGAGGTAATTTTAATAGTACACTACCTCAATATGTTTCTTTATCAATTCTAAAATATAATCGATAATTGACAACCTTTATCAGCACCATTTTTTAGCACTAATAAAGGGACACTTTAAATAGGATATATAAAAAACTGATAAATGGGTCCTTTAATGGCACATAAATAAGCGCTGATATATATTTCTTTTTCTACTCTTTTTTTAAGTGCCGATAAAATTTTCCATTATAGTTGATTTTATAACACTGATAATGGACTAGAGATTTTAATCACACTTTGATTTTTAGTTCTTATATTCTGCGTCAAAATTCTATCTTAACACTGTTAAAGTCCTTATGAGAACTAGTGTCATCCTCACAATGATAGAAAATCATTTGATGATTTTGAATATCAATAATGATTTACCTTCATAGGAAATTGACACTGGATCTATACAGTGAGAGAAAATCCAATCCCAAATCACATAAAATCCAACTATAGATAGAATCACAAGATATATTGGATTAACATTCCCAAAAAAATCTATTGTAGAGGATATATAGGCTTGATATGTGATTATTGTGCCTCTAGGGGTTTTTTAATTCTAAGTCAACTTATAATCCATGAGGAATTAACAAATAACCATTAGAAAATTCATTATTTATAAAACAATGAGTAGATACTGAATCAAATAAAATATTTCCAGTTCTAGAGTGGATAATAAGTGTACCATTCACCATTTTGTTCTCCCAAAACACTTCTGTTATGATAGAATGGCCTTTCTATTATCCTTTTTATTAGGGATTTTTGAGGCCCTCTATCCTCATTAGCTCTTCAAATAGAGCACTGATTCACATAATTAACAATATATCTACATCTAAATAATATAACACTATTTGTTCAATCCATCTTATAAATTTCTAGATTTACTACTCTTTTCACCCCCCATCAATAATCACTAGAATTATGGTCATCATTTCAACAATTGGAACATTTCCCAATTCCATCCAGAAATTTTCCTGAGTTTTTTCTACACATTTTTAGTAACTATGTGGTTGTAATTTCAATAATCCATTTGGTTTACTGTTAGAATTTCCATAAAGATAAATTTTTAACATATTGTCACTAAATCCAAACAAATTATTAGAGTTTAAAATCTCAATTTCTACCTTTAGATCACATTGAATGATTTATTTACTATTTCCAAAGTTTCTTATAACTAAAACCTTTTTGAATACTTGGTTTTGATTCTGTAAAGAATTTACCAATTATTCTCATAGTGTCGATTATAAAGCTATAATAATTCCTTGAATGTCTTTCTTAAAATTCTATCCATAGGTACTAATGAATTTATTGTCCTTCAATTTTTGATGTATAAAGTCCCTTTCTATCTTTGTATGAGTAGTATAATGAATATATTTATTGATAAATACCCAAATAAAATATTCCAATCTCATAGAGTTTATTTCTTCCCCATGCCTCATGTTGTGGATAATTTTACACCATTGTTGAGATTCAACTTTCATAGGATAGGCTACTATGAAAACATTATCATAGTGTGAGAACTACTGAAACAAATATCTTTTCCATCACATTAGTCCATTTGGTGGAAACTAGTAGATCTAAATACCCATAGATAGATGTTGGAAATTTTTACATAAAATGATTCATGAAATATTTCCCGCACCTTGAGGTATTTGGAATCTCAACATGATTTTCATTACAATTCATAGTATGAGAGAGTTTTGTGAGTATAGTCAAAATATATTAGATCCTAGATCGCAAGATATTTGGTTTCTACTAAGTATGGTCATTGCATTGGCCGCAAAATTTAGGGTTCACATGATTCCTCCTTGTTCAAAAAGTTTACTTACACTGGAAAAATAATGTAATAATGAAATAAAAAATAATCATAGTGAACAATCTAGAAAATAAACTCTTAAGCTGTCCAGTATTAAGTTAAAATCCTATTAATCTATGTCACCATAGTTTAAGCCTATGTTGTCCATGGTTAGAATATATTAAAATACATTTTAATAGTTTATAAATAGAAAATGAACTATACTTTTAATATAATTTTTGAGTTTTAATAAAGGTTTAATGTCTTAGGCCCACTTTAATAACATTATTTTTATAATACCCTATTTGTTTTTATTCCAATGCTTTTTTTAAAAACTTTAAAAAAAAGTAACTTTATACACTTACATAAAAAATAATGACTAATTAATGGTAGGATAGGTTTTCATACATTACATAAGGGTATAAAGGAGTTTTCCATGGTTACAAAAAGAAAACACCTATTTTTCAAGGGTTATTTAAGGGTAAAAACAGATGCATAGAGGTAGGGTGTTTCTTCCAGCCACTGTGTAAAGTTAAATTTTAATTTTTAACGGTTATATAAGTGTAATATTGACTTTATTGATGGTAATAAAGAGTTCTTATAAACATTATAAGGGTATATCTCTAGTTTCAAGGGAAACATATGGGTATATTTGATCTTCATAAGGGTGAGAAGGTTTCTCCATGCACTGTATATGGGTAAGAGACCTATAAAAGGATAAAAATATTTAACCTTACACGATAGGTATATGATGCATATGGGTAAACCATGTTACCCTTACATGAAAATCTTTTTAAGAAATATATATTTTAAACATTTTTCTTGCTTTATTTTACTAGAATGATACTCTAACACATTTTTGACAATTTTAATATCATAAAATAATGAATATATATTTTCTTGATTCATTTAAATTTAATGAATCATAAAATGGAAGAATTTAAACACACCATAATTAATACATGCATAAGGGACAAATTTTTGATTAAATTTATGGGTCTTACTGTGGTAAATGTTTTCATGGATTACATTGTTAAAAATATTCTAAACGTTCCAAATTTTCTTTTGTTTATTTTCTTGTATTTGGGATGTCTAGGGATTCCATTTTTTATGATTGGTGAAGCTTTATTTGATCAATATGAGTTCATATTTTGAGTTCTAGAAATATAAGAACCCTCACCTGGTAACCTTTATTCTTGTATGTAGCATTTTAAAAGGAAAATTCCTAGAAGGATTATGTATTTCTCTTCTCTTTTAACATGAGAGATTTTTGATGTTAAACTCTATAAAACCTTCTGAAAAATGGTAATGAATTATAAAATTATTATAAAAAAATTTCATAGAAAGATAAAGAATAATTATCAGTATTATCTAATATTATTCTAGTTAGATAGAATAATATCGCTTGTAAAATAATTATTATTATTTATGAAAGGAACATTTTTTATCTTATTATGTCTTAAATCAATAATTATGAAATTATCTAGAAGTGGAAAATTTTCTTTTATTTCATGGGGTGATTTTATTTATTTTAGAAATTAAATATATTGAATCGGTTTTAGGAATCCCTAGTGAACGGTTTGAAGAGAAAACACATGAACCTGATTTAAGAGATGTTTCAATGATGAAAAATGGATTTCATGATAAATAAGACTGTGTTATGAGTATTTTTTCATTATAAATGTTTTATATTAGTTTTTGAATGATTTTATAACATAAATGTGTAGCTTGTGGACCACTGATTGATGATTGATCACATGAGGTGGGCATGTGTATCCTTGACCTGTGTTTGTGTTGTATTTATATGGATTATTCTATTGACGACACATCTTTACTTTATGTGATGTTTAATATTTCAATTTCATCTTGTATAATTTGTTTTGTGACTATGTTATGTAGATGAGCATGTTGTGGGGCCTATAGGTCCATTACTTAAGAGGGATTTGTTTGGTGTAATTCCAATAAACATTAATATGTTCTTATAGTGGGATGTTTTATCCCTGTTTTAACTATCCTGAATTTGTAATTTTCAGGCATGCAATCAAGGTTTTTTCAAGAATGGAACCAAAGTAGGTAGATATGGTCTTCATGGAAAAGGAATATTTATTTACATGTTGGAAATATTTTTTGTGATAAATTTAGCTTTGTTTAATCCCTATTTTGAGCTTTTATATCTTATGCACTGATGTTAATGGCTATTACTAGGGTCCAAATAAGTATTTTACTCCTACCATAATCGATAATTTCTATGGAATTTCAAATTTCATGACTAGGAATATAGTGAAGGGAAATGGTCTAGGGGTGGACAGTTAAGCAGGTGGAGAAGGATGATACATATGTTGCTAGATAGAGTTCAAGAGGTACCTATACTACTACATTTATTTAATGGCCTTACCCGAAACCTTGGATACATCTTTTAATTTTTTTTATATCTTACATTCTATATTATTATTAAATGGGTTGGTAATATTATTAATTTTTCTCCTCTTAGAGTTAGTTGTTTATTAATTTCACGTTGGTTTAATTATTATTAATTCCTTTAGAACACACTGACAATTACCTATTAGAGAGGAAATAATCTCGCAACAGATAAATGTGAACTAACACTACTTGTCACAACCCATCCTCGAGGCCCATGCCATGACTACCCTAAGCCTGCCTTTCATAGGCCAGGGGCTGGCGACTAGCACCAAAGGCATAATTCCCTATAATTCGGAAGGCATTTCCTTTATAAAAGTAAACAAAACACCACAGAGTACAAGAGGAAGTAATAAACTAAATATAAAAGGAAGTTATGAAAAGTAAATGGGCCAGAATACAAACCAAATCGAAAGTACAACTACAAATGAACAAAAGTAAAAGAGAAAAAGACAAACAGCTGGAATAATGGAAACAACTCTTGGGTCGTCCTCCTCAGATCCTACCTGATGTGTAGGTACAGATAGCGCAGCTCCTGGATTGTCCACCACGGATCCTACCGGAAGGGTAGGTATAGATAGCCTCCACAATGATATCACCTCCTCCATGTTTCGTCTCATCATGAAGTCCACCTTCAGATACTGACTCGTCGTGAGGTCCACCTCCGGGTACCGTCCAGTCCTCGAACACTTGGCCTCTGCCAGAGCTGCCCGACGTCTGCAACCAACACAATGAAGTGCGGACATAGCCAGGGGAGGGGTGAGTATATGATACTTAGTAGGGACCCCGAGACCCTCATGTTATCACTAAATCCAACAATGATAACCACAAAAAAGGATCTCAACAGATAACCCATACTTAGGTATAAGCTCATACTTACAACCAAGTTATCAATTAACCCATCTCAACCTTGAGGAAACACAAAGGTTATGAAATCAACGGATAACCACTACCTATGTATATGCCCATACATATACCTAAGTGATCAAGTGACCCATCTCAATCATGAAGAAAACACAAAGGTCATTGACTCAGCTCAAACCAGGATTTTCATTATCGAAACTGTAACTGCTGATGAAACCGTCTCTGGAGTGTACAGTGATCCTGTCACAACTCCGAGGTACTGCTTACTAACCTAAGACTACTGTGGTACTCCTCTTGTCGAGTACCACGGGTCTACCACCTCACACAGTAGTTCTCCCCCTCATAGCCTACAGAGGTACTGATCCTACCGAGTACCGTGGGTCTGCCACCTCACACAGTAGTGCTCCTTCGCCATGGGACAACCACCTTAGAAAGTAGTGCTCCCCACTGGGCTATGCTAATCACTCCGAATCGAATCGGGCAAGCAGTAATGAGGTCTCTGCCAGCTACATGGTCTTCGTACTCCATACACTCGTCTCCGAGAGGGTCCTCTCCACGAGCTTTAGGTCGATACTCCATGTATCACAAAGTCCCACGAAGAAGTATCTCAGAGTACCGCCCCATTATAGGAGTCTCAACGCAACAGATGGTGCATCAATCGGACGCCCGGTCTGTGAGTTATTAGCCTTTTCATCCCAGGGGCCAGGTTGGTTTTATGAGTGAACCAACCCAGCCATATCTCAACTGTACCTCGAAATATCCTTGGGTATACTCATAGGGACCGTTTCTCAACGTGATCTCTAACGCCACTAACGGTTCGTCAAAAGGATGTCTGGTCTGAAAGATACAAGCTTTTCCGTTCCAGGGGCCCGATTGGATTTCAGGTACAATCCAACCCGTCCATACTACAAATGTGTCCAAAACTCGGTAAAAGTATGTCAAAAGTTCCATCTCCTCAAAATAAATCTAACAAAGTCGATGACACGTCAATCGGACGTCCAGAGCTCAAGATATAAGCGTTTCCGCTCTGAGGGCCAGGTTGGTTTCGTGTACAAACCAACCCGGCCGAACCCAAAGTACTCTGAAACCTTGAGTGTAATATACCGAAACAACCGTCTCGATACAAAGATCGCATTGCAGTTTATGGTCTGCCGATCGGAGGTCCTCAGCCCATGTTATGGGCAAAAGACTGTGAAAGGCCCGAAAGTGGGGGTTTCGTGCTCGGACCGACCCGGCCCGAGACCCCCTGGGTTAGCCCGAACCGGGTCAACCTGACCAGGTTCCGGGTCGGCCCTCTTGGGCATGGCTCGGACCTGTAGGGCGCGGACTAGATGCGGCCTAGCTCTGCGGCCCGATGCGCTGGCGGTCCGGCGCGCTGGCCAGGCGGCTCGGCCGTTCGGCCGAGCCGTTCGGGAGTGCGGGGGGTGCACTGCCCCCCACCGTTTGTAACCCCCCCTTCCATAATGGGGAAATTCTTTGCTGGCCAGCTGGGGGTCGAAACCCCCAGCTCTCCCCCTGACAGGTCGACCCACTTCGGCCAGCCGGCTTCTGCCGCCACAGGACAGGCGAGGGCCGGTCCACCTGCTCCAACGCCGGTGGCCCGGAACCGGCCGTCGGTCCCCCTACTTCATCGTGGCCTAAGCTGTGGCTTATTCTGTCCGGTGCGGCGCGACGGCGCCGTGCCCCTCTGCTGCGGCCCCGCTCTGGCCGCGGTGTCTTCGGGGTTTTCTTCCGGCGTGACGGCATCGCACATCCTTGCCTCTCATTCCCACGCAAAGCGACGACACCACGTCTCTATCCTTTGAACCGCAACAACACAAAAAAATAATAAGGGAGGAGGGTCAGCCATGTTTTTGTGGTCCGGCACCCTCCCGTTAAACGATAACATGTGGTCCAATTGAACATGGATAGATGACGGAAGTAATTCATGAAAAAAAAACGCATAAAACCCCTAACTTGACAAATGTTCTCAAATGATGGTGTCGCAGAAAATGGCATCGCAGGGTGAGGTTTCGTATATGCGACAGAGAACATCTGAGGAGGAAGCAGGGCCTCCCTTCCTTTCACGCGGATAGAAAAAATTGAAAGGTGGAATTTTTTTGGCGAGTTCCCACGTCGGTGCCTCCTCCTTTGTCGAGAAAGAAGAAGACGGAAGAATCAGGGTCGCCGAATCGACGTTCCTTGATGAAGAAGAAGAATAAGAATAAGAAGAAGTTCTTTAAAAACTCCCAATATCTCTTCCCTTACCCTCAACACCACAAATTCCAACCCTTCACAAAAAAATGGTTCCACATTATTTAATCAACCCAAGACAAGATTTTCCAAAATAAATTCAAAAGATGAATTCACATAATTTAATGTGTGTGTTGGCGAGTGTTAATGAGGGAGAGAGTGAGGAAATGGAAGGTTACTCATTAAAGATAAGTTTACAAAAAATTAAAGCGGGAGTTACGGAGTTTAAGAGGAATGTGAAGGGGTGGGGTTCGTGTGGGCCCCACCTCACCATTAATCCTCTCATGGGTGGTTAAATTCACGTGGGTACCACCACAAACTACCTTACTTAGGTTATAACCACTTAAGATAGGTTCAAAGTGTGGTAACACAACACTTAATCCACTTAACAAGAAATGAAAATCTAATTGTAACAATTATATTTTATCCCTCACATTTTTTTTAAATAACTCCTCCTGAGAAAACGCAACTCCAGTGAGGGTCTTCTTAAGCAATTACCGGTGTTATGGTTCCATCAGTGCCCTCAGATTTCGATTCCGTGCACTGGCTCAAAAGATAGAAAAACCCACTCGTTCGTTCATTGAACGTACCCGAGCTAAATGTCCGAAATTGATTCCGGGCACACCGGGCCTCAGAATCAGGCGCCGTCAGAAACTGGGTTCTGGTAAATCTCAAAGAAAATTTATAAAAAATTTACCTTGAATTTTATGGGTCATTACACTACTAGTTGACATGCTATTATATATGAGGAGGTGTGTATGAGGCCATATGAAACTCTAGTCATAATACGAAGCTTTTGGTTGGGGTTTTCAAAATTGGTATCCGAACAAGTTTAATAACTGTTTTATTTTATTTTCCTTAGGTAAAAAAATTGTAAATATGAGTTATGATGGTTTAGAATTCAGAAGAGGAACTATTTTAGTTTTTTCCAGCACTATATATTAGACATCTGAGTTTCCATAAAGTCAAGAATTTATAATATTCATATTTGATGTCAAAATTGATAGAATTCGCTTTTGGTGATGCACATGATGCTTATATAATGAATTATTATATTTGGTTTTTTCTCATGTATCATGTTAGGCATCAATGTTCAATCCAAGATGAATGGACCAAAGGACTTAGGTTTTTATTTTATTTCTGGACAATCCCCACTTTTACTATGTTGATAGGGAACCTTTTCAAGACATGTATGACCGATAATAGATTACTTAATACATGAATAAAAGTCCCAATGACCCATACATACTAGAACTACCTCTCCCAATTATCTTCCTCATTTAAGGTTATTATCTCCCCACCTCACATGAATAGTCATATAGAATTTCACCCATGCAAAGATGCATGATGTCTTGTAGCTAAGTAAATTGTTACATCCTCTTGTCCTTCTGAATTGGTTGTCTCTAATTTTATGATTATTACATTATTTGAATCACATTCTAGGTTATAGTGGTACTATGTTTTCCTAGACTAATTCATGGTTATTTGGACCAATATCCAAATCCCCAGAGGCATAAGGTGTATAAGAGACCTGAGGTAGCATGTAGGACCTTTGACCCAAATGTTAATGGCAGCTCGAAGGCCCTATGGCATGCAAGCCCTAACAGATAACCTGAAGGACCAAATCAAATGAACTGTTCTAGCTTCTAAAAAACCACTAAAGTAACTTCTATTGTTCATATACTTATCCATGATTTTAATGCATATATATTACATGATTTAAATGATTTATCATTACCTTACATAAAATCAAGCCTCGGGACTATAATAATTAAACTCCGCTGGAAGCATAGAAACATAAACATTGGTCTATAAGTTATCTACATAATATCCCACAATGTTCTTCACAACTACCAGCCTTCTTATAAATATCATATATAATAAATTTCTTCAAATCAATGGGAAAGGAAACTTAATAAATAGGGAGATCGTATGCTAAATTATGGTAAAAAGGGAGACATGTAAGAATAAAATGATGATACGAGTATGTGAATATGAGTGAAAACATTTTTAAAGAATGACCTGGATATCAAATATCATATTCTTGAGTCATGGAATAATTATTGAATGTTCTTAAGACAAGAATCACAAGGGAATCATATAACATGAGCCAATAGAGTGTAACACAGGCAAAATACATTGAAATTTTTTCAAACATATAAGAATTGAAAATTGTTTTTATATTATCAAAGGCTCGTTACAAAGTCAAGTATAGAAGAAAATACATTTACTAAATTAGGCTCCCTCTCCATTCCATACATTTATTATAGAACTAGGTTCTCTTCGCATTCCAATGTTGTCTTATTAAATTACGTTAAGTTCATATTCTATCCATGCCTTATTGAACTGAGTTCACTTCCCACTCTAGATCTATCTATCTCATTAGATATAAATCATTATCCAATTCATTGGAGAGGGAAATAGTTCCCTCCTATCACATAGTGAAATCATACATATTTGTGCAATAATATCATAAACATTCATCATATCATAACTCATGGAATGTTGTTGGTATCATAAACATTTCATCATATAATAATATTTGGAAAATATATAATATTCATAAAAATTTCATCATAGGATGACCTATTAAAGGAAGTAGGTTTCATAATAATTTCCTCACAGTGTAACCTATAGAAGAGAATTGGGTTTCATAAACCACTTTACAACATAAACATAAACCATTTTGAGAAATAATAAGAACGATATCCTTTGATAATATCCCTAATAAGGCAAATGTAACTTCCATGGTTGAATTCATATATGAAAAAATTATTTTTATTGATCATTTAAAAAATTTATGGGGGAAAACATCCTTTCCACTTCTAAAAACATTTTTGAAATTTTAAACAATTTTAAAATCATTTCCATTTTAAATGATTAATTTAAACTCTAAATAATTTCAGAAATATTAAAGAAAACATTTTATTTTAATAAAAATTTGAAACTTCTTATTGGAATCATGAAATCTTTGAGAGTTAATGATAGTGGGAAATAATGTGCATGTCATTAATGTTAAAAGAAAATATTCTTTTAACATATTTAGTAAAATTATAAAGTGGTATTGTTTGAAAAATAAAATGAATATTACTTACAATTTTCTACATAAATATTCAGGGATGGTTAAAAAAATTTATTAAAAAACATAAGATAATAATAGTAAAAACAAGAAAACATTTCTAGGTAAATTTTCATTGGAAGAAAATATATTTCTGACTGAAGAAAGATATAATGGGTGATTTTATTAAAACAATTTTTAAATTTTAAATAACCAAAGAGTGGAAAATGGTACCATTACTGGAATATTTATTGAATAAATAGAGGGGAAAAAATTAAAGATAATTTATAAGTGTTAAGAAATGAGGTTCCATTATTGGAGACATAATTATAAATAATCTTGATAAATGATTTGACTGTAACATAAAATCATTCCCACTAATTAACATTGAATAATAATCCCTTGAATGGGTAAAATAAAATTAAATTTAGAAAATAATTAGGATGAATAAACTCATGATTTTACATCTCAAAAGGAATTTTTATACACCATGTGAATGAATATAGGTTCATAATGTAACGTATGTCCCAAAGAAGGGAACTGGGGAAAAAAATCCATTTCCATAAATCATTAGCTTTGTGTTACTAATTCAAAACTAAATTATATTAAATATAATTTTATGATAAATATATTAAATAAAAATATTCACATATATATATATCATACTATATATATTTTATTATAACATTTTATTACCTGTTTATTAACAATTTAATGTCGAAGATACATTTTGGGAAATAAGAGATTTGTTTTTCGTTTACATCTCAAATTTTTATTTTAGGTCCCATTACTTAGATAATAATTTAATAATCTCTATAATTTATTGAATTATATAAATATTCATAATATATTTATTTATAGTGTTCCATAAAATTTACTTATAGAAAATGATATGTACAGTTCATGGAGATTGTAGAACGTATGTGTGCATGGACGCTATTTACATTTCTTTTTGGATTTAACAAAAGAAATTAAAGGAAGTATTATATTTATAGATTCATTTTATTTCTCAAATATAACACTGAGTATAATTAAATATATTCTTAATATATTCCATGTAATACGTAGATGAATCACATCACTTTGTGAGGCGGTAGCCTACCATACACACGAATGATGTTATTGTATTCTCCAAAAATAGAGAGTATGAAGTTATGTGTGATATAATAATTCCATAATCATTATAAAATTATAAATATGTTAAATATCATAGATAGAATATAAATCAATCTTGGTGGATATCCTTGAGATGTATTAAAGTGAAAAAACGACATCGGTTCGCAAGGCGGTAGTCCTCCGTACACATAAACAACGATTTCATATCCCATTTTATGGAAGCAAAGATGGGTTTAAATAAATAAATTTACATAAACACCTACTTTTAAATTATATATTGTGTATATTATTATATAATTACATAATAATAATTTAAATGTGTAAAGGAAGAATTAAAACAAAGACGATCGTTAATGAACCTATCTTATTCTTTAGGTATCTTCCTTATGATTCAACTTAACACCTTCATAAGATGAATTTAGGCAAAAAATAACTATTATAGGATGTGATGAGGGAAATTGGGAAGTGATTTGAGATGTTTTTGGGTGAAACAAAGTTGTTTGAAGCTGTAAAGAATATGGGATAGTGGTGACCTTTTATATATGGGAGAGAGGATTACAATGACATTATCAGAAGTAATTAAGTGTCCCCTTGTTTTCCACATGGAAAAGTGTAAAAAATGGATTAAATTTAAAATCAATACATTATATGGTCGAAATATTTATAGAAAATATTTTTTAGAACAGTGTATACCTATATTTGGCCCTTATTGATTTAGTTTGACCTGTAGTAAACCCTTTTTTATCTTAATTGTGGTAATTAATTTTTAACGCATTCAATATTATTTTTGGAATAAAATTACTTTGAAAATATTAGAAATTATAAATTATTATCATTCCAAATAAATATTCTATTTTTATGAATTTATTTCACAAATTTGGAAATTATTAATTTAAATGTAATCCTACAGATGTATCTGCAAAGAGAGTTTTTAAAGCGAAAATGATCTATTGTTTTCAATGTTTTATATCATATTTTAATATGAAATTATATAAAGTGACATTAATTGGATAAATAGAAATATAATTGAACTAATTATACTTTAATACTAGTTTAAAATAAAATTATTCTTTTTAAATATATTACATGAAAATGGAAGGTTTCAATTAAATTTCGGTATTTTTCACTATTCATAAAAAATTTAAATTTTCAAAAACAACCAGAAATTAACCCTAAGATAATTTTGATAGTATAAATTAAAAAAAATTATTTTATCAAATTAATTTTTTAAATTAGTTTCCAAATATAATTTCATTCTTATTAAAAAAATGTATAAAAACATTTTTTGAGAAATCGTATTATTGAAACTTATAATGTCTTTAACAAAAATTATGTATTTTTATTATCAATATTTCTTATTTATATAAAATAATTAAAAATAATATTTTAATAATATTTATTATTATTCATATAGCTATGATTAGTGTAGAGTTTTAACAATCATGTTTAAATAACTATATTAATAATATATCATGGATTTGTTAAAACTACGTGTTGTGTGAAATATAAGCTAAGAAAGTGTTGCCTTTAGAATAATATTAACATGATTTTTCAAATAATATAATCGTAACATGGTGTTGATTCTAATGCATGCCATAAAATAAATTTAATTTATTCAAAAAAATAACAATTCATTAAAAACTGGTCGGTTACATTCTACCTCCATTGAAATGAATTTATCCCAAAAAATTAACCATTATAATATAAAAATTATTTAGGATAATTAAACATAAATATATCCTCATGTTCCCATGTATCTTCATCACACTTATGGTTTCACTTCAAACTTTTACTAGGTTAACAATATTGTTTTGTAGAACTCTTTATATACAATCCAACATCTACAACATTTGTTGATCAAAAAAAGACCATTCTTCAATGGTATAACCTATGAGTTTAGTAAATATGAAGGTTCAAGTACGTAATTACTTGTGAGGGGAACATGGAACACATAACAGACTAGATATTGGTTCGGTGGATGCTCCATGCAATAGGCTACCATCCCGATATTCTAAATAATTTCATTGGCACATATATACCTAGGTCCTAATTTCCTTTTATTCATTAATATTATAACATTATTCCATAATGATTTTTTTTGAAACCCCTTATCACCAAATTCTTTTTCTAGATCACGCTCTTGATTATCAACAAAACATTTTTTCCCACTTTGAGCTGCATTGATGTGCAGTTGAACGACTCTAGCATTATCTTTCATTTCATCAACTATCTCTAGTCCTAAAAAAATTAATTATACTAATTCAGTATAAAATGTTAGAGATCTATATTTATTTATTTTTAGGGTTTCATTATAATTCATATGAATGCAATAGTGGAAGCTATCATTGAAATCAAACACAACTAGTGGAAGGTGTTGATCCCAAACACCTTTGAATTCCAAATGATAAGTTCTCAACATTTCCATTAATTTTTTAATTGTTATTTTAGAATGACAATAGATTAGAGGATAATACATAGGGATGAAACACATTTTTGTACCAAGATATAGAAGAATATTTCACCCTAATTTTGATGTAAACCAACGATCCCAATTAGACATAATGGAATTTGGTACTCCATGAAAAAATACCACTTTAGTAATGTATATCATTGAATTTTGATCCAAATACAAGTATTTTTCAATGGCGATGAAGTGTGCTAACATAGTAAGGTGATCAAGTAGCACCCATATATAATTATTTACTTCATAAATTTTGGGAAGTCCAATGATAGAATTCATGGTGATTTTCTCCCATTTCCATTATGGTATGGGTAATGGATGAAATATCCCATTATACTTCTATATTTCAATATTAGCTTGCTAACATTCCCTGAAATGAGATACAAACTTCACGATATATATCTTCATGCCATTCGACCAAAATTATTAATTTAAATCGCTATATATCTTCATACTTATAAGATTAATAGATAATTAATAACAATTATCTACCTCTAACAACTCCTTAAAATCTGTTACGGATAGAACCCATACATGTTCCCTAAACCTTATCATTCTATCATGATCAATTTTAATCTCAACATCAATTATAACATTTTCTTGAAGATCTAAATCTTCATTTTGCTCATCCTTAATCATCACATGAATTGATGGTTGATCATTCAATTGATCAAGATTATATTCTACCCTTCCTTCAATATTTCTAGATCCATCCTTTGAAAATAATTAAATATTATATCTATTGTAATCCTAATCATGGATAATGAAACATGACACTTCAGAATCCAATAATTGAACCCATTTTTCATATTCCTAGCGTGGAAATGTATTGGTCAGTCATTATCATTAATAAACTCTGACCATATAATTTATAACATATTAAACTTATTTTATATGAATATATACATTAAACATTTTTTATCAATATATATATAACATTTTTCTCTAAAAAGGTAATGTCTCAATATAGTTAATGAAAATTATCATTGCTAACTCAAAAGCATGATTTGAGTAAATTTTATTATAAAAGATCAATCTTTGTTAGAAATAATTTATAAACAAGTAACTTTTCATAATAACACAGTGCAATGCATTCATTGATATGTCACTTTAAAAATCCTTCTCCACTATATGGTAAAATAAGAATAGGAACACTGAATAATCATCTCTTCAGTTCTATGAAATATTCCTCAAATTCATCTATCAAAAAGAACATGGATTTTATCCAATTTAAAATTTTTAGAGGATTAGATACTCATGATAAATTCTAAAAAATACTATAATAATATCTATAAAGCCCAAGATCAATTCTAATCGTAGTCACCATGGTTGGTCTAGGACAATATTCAATAGCCTATGTATTTAATGGATTTATTGATAAAAACTATCGTGAGATTATGCGACCCAAAAAAAATTAAGGATTTTTCATAAAGAATTCACACATTATAAATTTTTCATATGTATTTTCCATCCTTAGGGTATTTATTGTAATTTTCAAGTGTTCTTCATGGTCTTCCTTTATCATTGAGTATATATGAATATTGTCATTACTCACTATCACAGACTGGTCAATGTAATAGTTAGACTCTATTCCTTAAAGCCATGATTTTTTTAAAGGAAATTGTAAGATATGTTGTAATTAATATATATTTATAGTGTGTATACCATTTATGGAATGTATAATTATGTATGTCCCCCTTATTGACCCTTAATTGAGGACATAAGATGAATGTTCAACCTTGGAAATGTATTGATCACCGTATAGTTTATCACAAAATTCATCAATACGAGGAAGGGGATACCTGCTTTTAAATGTGATCATGTTCATCTCTTGAAAATCATTGTAGAGTTGCATAAAATAATCTTTATTATTAACAAAAATAATAGGTGAACCTCATGGAGACACCCATGGATGAATGAATATCTTAACAAGTTTTTTCTGGAGTTGCTTCTTCAATTACTACAACTCAATCGGGGCCATTATATACGGAGCCTTAGAAATAACTGCAGCACTATGTATGAGTATTTTTGAACTCAAATTAATTGTTTTGGATTTATTGGAATCTATTCAAGAAAGAAATCATCAAATTCATGCACAATTGTCATATCATCGTTGTCATGTTTCTCCATATCCATTTGAGAAAAACACCACCTATTAATGGGAATTAAGACATATAAAATGGATGTGTTATCCATCGGAATTTTCTTCTTATCATTACATTGATACAAATTTGTAGGTTGGTTTTTAGTATCAAACATGATTTACCTTCCTTGAATATTTATGTTGTCTTTAATTATAGAAAAAAATATTTTCCCAAGAGAACATCAAATTCAACTGGAAGAAGAATAAAATGATTTATAGGAAGCACATTCCACAAATGTCAACTAGGAAGGAATAATATATATTAGATTTGATCATTATACCATTATGAGTTTTCACAACAAATTATATATCTAATTATTTTGGTGGCATCCTGATACCCTTTAAAAATTCTTCAAATATAAATGAATTGGATGATCTAGAGTCAAATATGATATTAATAGTTCAAGAGTGGATGGTAAATATAAATTCAACACATAGTTATTAAAACCATCGCAAAAAATAACGATCACATGAGATTTATGATTTCCCCTCATCTTATGAGATTGCTGACATCGATCATCATCATTATAGCTTGGATTTGGGAACTCGTTAGATTAATTCCAATTTTTCTTACACATTATGAACTGAATTGTCGGAGGTACATTCTATGAATATTTCTCCCTATTTACATCATTATATGTATTCTTCCCATAACATTGGAAATAAATTTACCGATTACCATTCCATTTAAACATTAAATATTTATTAGTCTCCCTAATAAAATTTCCTCCATGATTTTCCCCATACGTGGAGAATAAAGGAAAACATGTCTTCCTCCCTCTATAATTTTTTGGATTTTATTTTGAACTATATATTAATTTTCATATCAAAACAATGAGATTAGTACAAAACTCAAACCCCCATTACCACCTTGATAACACATAGAAAAATCTATTTATTACTACTGAATTCTCTTACAGCTAAATTCTATAAATGAATCTGTTGTAAGATAGTGAAACATTGATCCACCTGAAATTTAGGTTGAATGAAAATTCATGAAGTGTACCTCACAAGTCTGCTAAAAATTGCCTTATAGGTACCAATAGATTCATAAAACTTTTAAATTAACTCAATTAACTCCTTATACATATTCATATGTGTAATAAAAGGTATATAATTGTTGAAAAATATGTTCTTGAACGTGTCCCAATACTTAGAGTTAGTTTTATCAGGTTTCCTCATTTTTTTATAAGATTCCACCATTGATTGTCTTCATCTTCAAAAATATAGAAAACCAAAATGAATAATTTATATTCTA
The DNA here is from genome assembly GCA_963277665.1 of Viscum album. Lineage (NCBI taxonomy): Eukaryota > Viridiplantae > Streptophyta > Magnoliopsida > Santalales > Viscaceae > Viscum > Viscum album. The sequence continues at coordinate 773,929,161 of OY728166.1, read as the reverse complement.
AACAATGTAAAATTGAAAACAAATTTCCATTGGTAATGATAAACTATATAGAAACCACTGATCAGAAGAACCACTAAAATACAATGAACATTTTCTCATGAAGGACTCAACATAAATTTGTTCCCACCTTTGTTCATTTTGATGTCCAACATGATTCCTAGGTTGGGAATGTTAAGTGAGCATATAAATTATATTTTTCATTCCATATCCCATACAATTAGGATTCTTATGATTATAATCATTAATTTTCCATCACACTCAACAATAATGAAATTTATTTGAGTTCCAACCATTGAAAAAAAACAAGAATCATATTATATGAAACATTAATTGTAGTGCGAAACCACATTATCTATAAAACAACTTATAACATGTTTAAATAATTACATATTATATAATAGATTACAAATCATATTTATCTGAGGTTATTCAAAGTCATTTTCTATTTAAATACTCTATATTGGTTCATAAAGAGATTGTGAATTTCCAAAGAATATATCCCAGGATTGTCAAATTGTGTGTATAGTAAAGCCCATTATCATGAAGTAGTTCCTAATAAAGTCTATCTAAATATTGTTTTTTAGGTGGTTACCCCTTTTTATATCCATTTCAGATCCATATCTAGTTGTAGAATCTAGGCAGGGATGTATTTCTATTAAAACACTCACTCTATCTTTTACCAAAATTCCATGACATATTCTTATACATTGACTCATCCTTATACTTATACTTAGATATGTACATTTTAATATCACTAAGGTTTTATCAAAATATTCTCCAAATGTTAACTAAATCATTTATTTAAAACAATCTATAGAGATCTAGGATTTTCAGACATTGATATTACATCATTTTTTATTATTATTCATTACATTATATAAATAGATTCCCGAGGGATGTAATAGTTTACTGCTATTGGAAACTTGTAAACATAAACACTCGTCTATATGTGAGATACTTCATATCACACTATGATCTCCACAACTTGAACCGTTCTTATAATTATCATCTACAATATATTACTTCATAACCTTGGTAAAAGAAATATAAGAAAGAGTGATCTCATATTCTTAGTAATGGTAAATAGGGGAGACACATAAACATAACATGATAACTAGGGTATGATAAATAGATAATAAAAATTTAAAACAATTCCCTACATATCAAATAGAATAATCGTGAGTCATGGAATTAATATTTCTATTTAATAAAACATGAATTGTAAGGGGAACAATGAACATGATCCTTGAGAACATAACATTGGAATAAGATAATGAATTTGTTTCTTATACATAAGCATTGAAAATAATTTCCAAATTAGTCTAGGATCATTACAATGGGTACCAAAGAAGAAAAATCCCATTAATAAACTATGTATACTCCATCTTGGAGCCCTAATATACTGAATCTAGTTCACTCTCTATTCAAACCCTGTGTTACTGAATCAGGCTCACTTCGAGTTCCCGCTCTATCTTACTGAACCAAGTTCACTACCCATTCTAACCGTATATATCAAATGAGATATGAAAATTTACCCAACACATTTGAGAAAGGCATGGATCCGACCCATTACAAAATTAATTCATATATATGTGTGCCACAAGATCATAAACATTTAACATATCATAACCACTGAAATGAAATGGGTATCATAAACATGTCATCATATCATAAAATATCAAAAAAAGAGTGGTTTCATAATAAATTCATGATATATTATTCAACAAAAGAAACCAGGTTCATAATTATTCCTCATTGTATAACCCATGGATAAGAAACACATTATATTAACTTTTCATCATCAACATAAACCATTTATAGAAATAATAAGATTGATATATTTTTATCTTATCCTTGATAAGGCATAGGTAACATCAATAGATGAAACCATAGATGGAGATTCATTTTTATTTAACATTTAAAATATTTTTTGAATAAAATATCCTTAACAGATTGGAAAACATTTATGAAAACATATTGTTTCCAAAATCATTTTTCTTTTGAAATCATTTTTTAAAAAAAAATTCTCAAATATTAATGAAAAAATTTTCGTTTAAAAGAACTATGAAACAATTTAAGGGAATATTGAAATAGTTGTGTGGTCATGACAGGAGGAAATATTGGGCATGTCATTCATGTTAAAAGAAAAGATTCATTTAACATTTTCTGTAAAAGCCAATGATTAATTTTTTAGAATGTGATATGATGGATCCTTTAAAAAATTTTAAAAATTAAAATATTTGAAAACATGTATATTAAAAATAATATGATAATAATAATAATAAGAAAAATAATTTTTTTTGGAAAAATGGTTTTGGATGAATATAGAGATCCCACCAAAGGGAGAAACAAATTAATATTTTCTTAAAAACAATTCATTATATTTAAAGTACCATAGAGTGAAACAAAATGGTACCATTACATGAATATATAAATAATAAATAGAGGAGAATAAAATTAATGATAATTATTTAGAGGCCATTCATGATAATTTAGGTGCATAATATACCATACGTCTCGATGAAAGAAAATTGAGGGAAAACTCCATTACCTTGTGTCTTGAATCTCATCATACCCATTAAAAACTCTCATCTAATAAATATAAGTTTATTATGAATATATTAATTAACAATATTAATTTTTATCATACCATATATTATTTTATTATTTTTTTACAATTTATTAACTATTTCGTGTTAAAGTCTCGTTTCAGTAAATAACTTCTTTGTTTTTCGTATTTTACATGACATATTATTTTTTATCCTCTTAATTTTTCGTGAAATAACGATATTAGTAAATTAAAAAATGATATAAATATCATGTACTATCAATTTATATATATTTTATATTAATCCAGTAAATTAAGTGACATGAAATAAAATACACCATTAATGGAGATACTAGGTCATACGTATGCATTAACGCTATTTAAATTTTATTGTTGCCTTGAATGAAATAAAATTAAAGGATATATTTTCATTATAGAATCTTATTTATCTAAACTATATCTCATATATTTATTATATAATTACATAATACATTCTATTTGAAGAGTTAATGAATAACATCACTTTGCGAGGTGGTGGTTCACTGTACACTTGAAGGTTGTTATGGCATTCTAAAAAAACAGAGGGTATGAAGATATTTTAAATATAATAGTTGAATAATAATAATAATATCAAAAATAAGATAAATATATAATATAAACTATAAATCCATCATTGGGAAAAAATTTCAGGGGTGGTAATTGAAAAATAGATGACATCGGTATGCGAGGCGTAGTCCACCGTACACACAAATAATGATTTTGTAATCGAATATATGTAGGTGGATATTGTTGTAGGTAGTGATGTTTACATTAAAAATATAATTATATATAATATATTATTTTTCAAATATAATCATTATATAATAATAATTTAAGGATGTGGATGAATAATAATACAAAGATACTCATTGAGGAACATTACCTCTTCTTTGGGTATCTTCCTTAGGTTGGGACTAAAATACTTATTGGATGAATGTATTCACAAAATAAAGATTATTGGATGAGGGTAGGGATGTTTGGAAGTGAAATTGTCAAGTATTTGATTATCCATAGAGGTTTAATGGTTGGAATAAGAGAGGATGGAGGGATCCCATTTATAAGTGAGGGAAAGACACACATGTAATTATAAAAAATAATTGAGTACTCTCATATTTTAATAAATGTAAAAAGGATTATAAATTAATCAAATTAAAACCATATAAATTATAATTTCTTAATATGAACATAAAATATTTTTTAAATAAGGGTATAGACAAATTTGACTTTTACCCTTTTTGATTAACCATAGAAAACCCATTTTTATCTCAATCACAATAATAAATTTTTAAAACATTCACTATTTATATTGGTATAAAATTAAGGGAAATTATTATAGATTATAAATAAAAGTTATAAATAATATGGAATCAGTATTTCCAAATTAAATTCACAATTTATAAAAAATTAATATACAATTACTTACACATACATGACAAGAAATAGAGTTTTAAAGAAAAAATGATAAGATGTGTCCAAGGTATTTTAAAGAAATTTTAAAAGGATATTGATTAAAATGACCTAAATTGGATTAATAGATGTATATTTGATCTAATTATCTATTTATAAAATTATAAAATATGATTTATATTTATAAATAAATTAGACAAGGCAGATTTCAGATAAAAGTTAGTATTTTCCATTATTCATCAAAAAATCAAAACACTTCAGAAAAATAACAAGAAGTCACGGTAAGATAATTTAGACTGTATGATTTAAAAAATAATTTTATTTTGTCAAATTAATTTTCTAAAAGTATAAAAAATTAAATTCATTATTTTTCAAAAAATGACTTAAAAAACGTTTTTGAGAAAATATTATTTTTGAAACATATAAATTCATTACAAAAACTTTTATATTTTATTATCCATATTTTTTTATGCAACCACTATACAAAATGATTGAAAAATATTTATAACTATTCATGTCACTATGTTTAACAACAAGTTTGAAATGATCACATATAAATATATATATAAATAATATATCATTGTTTTGTTAAAACAAATTGTTGTATGAAACACTAGCTAAGCATGTGTTATGTGTAATGAAAACCTAACTTGGTGTGGTGTATAAAAAAGTATTAACATGATTTTTCGTGTAATAAATTATATTAAAAAATTTATTTATATTTATATAATATTCAAAAAAAATTCTTGGTGTTACAGCACTGCTGCTGAACCCAAAAACCACCCTCCATATATAAATGTTTATTGCATTACATAGAGGAATACTAATTTTTTTTATGTTGAAATTTTTATGTGAAATGTTTTATATTATTTCTTAATTTTTTTATGTAACATTGTTTTACTCTATTATTGGGTATATAAATGTTGTTGAGACTTAACATTATGGAATTTGATGGGTGCCTTGGGTTATTAGTAGTTTTTAATGGGTTATGCATTATTCATTTGGGTAGCCTCATATGTTGAAACTTATTGTGAGCCAATGAGTTTTTCAAATTTTTTTCCAATTTACTTGTTTATGATATCGACATTCTTTATGATTTTTAGAGAATTAACACAAGTAAAACTTCTCAAGGTTGAGATGCTGTTATATGTGGAAATTTTGACATCCTCGATTTTATAAACATGTTTAGGTTATAATTATTGTGTATTTTAATAGAAAATATTCAAAATTTTGAATCCAATTTAACCCATTAAATATTATATAGGTTCTATGCAAGGGTAATATGATTTTTATGACTTTATTAAGGGTAGATATAATATTCACATCGATATGTAATGGTAGTCCATAATTTTCACGAGGTATATAAGGGTAAACTAGCACTGCAAATTGATAGGGTGTTTCTTTGAGACATTGCATAAAGGTAAATTTTAATTTTGTTATGTAAGGGTAAGAAATAATTATTTAAATGTATTTTGGAGTTCATATATATTTATTATGGTTACCTCCCTAGTTTCAAGAGAATTTTTCGGGTATTTTTGATTTGCATAAGGGAATGGGAGGATTTTCATAAGCTGTGTAGGGGTTGGAAACTTGTGTCATGGAAAACATTATTACCCTTATACATTAACTATGTGATTAATAAGGGTAAACCTTGTTAACCATATGAAGTAATTATTTTTTTAAAAAATATTTTTAAACCTTGATTCATGTTCTTTTCCCCAAGAATGATCTTGTAATATCTCTTTAATTATTTTAAAATAATAAATTTATGAAAATATATTATTTTACTAATTTAAATATTGTGAATCCTAATATGTATAAATATAAGAATAAAAAAATTCTAAATCAATACAATTAAAAATTAAATTATGAATTTAATTTGTGGTTTTCAATGTTGTTAATATATATGTGAGTGGATTTCATAAAAATAACCAAAACTTTATGCCTTCAATTTTAGTTTTTATATTGAGTCCCCACAGTACAGTAATTCGCTTGATATAATTAGTGAAGCATTCTTTGATCAATTCAAGTAATTATTATAAGTTTGTGTTGTGGTGACACCCTTAAACAATCTCTTATATTCCAGGGTGTAATTTTTAAAAAAGATAATTCAATATAGGAATATATATTCTTCTTCTTGTTTTTCATTAGTTATTTTTGATGTTTTACTTATTCAAAACTTATAGAAAAGTACGAAAAATAATTATAAAATGACAATAACCCAAAATTATCATATAATGATTAACAATAATTATTATGCTACTTTTAGATTAATATAGAGAGAAACTGTATTATCTCATGGGAAATAATAAATTCTCTTTATGAAATAAATTGTTTAGATAATATTATAGATTAATTCAACAATTTAGAAATTATCTAGGATAGAAAAAATATATTTATCTCATGGGTTACTTTTATTTCATTAAAAAATAAAATATTTTGAATCATTTCTTTGAATTCTTGATGAGTAGTTTGAGCTGAAGAACATGTGGACATGATTAAGGTGACATTTCCTTGAAAGAAATCTGAGTTATTATTCAATAACCATGAGGTTTGAAGATCTTTAATATAATATATAATTTATATGGTTTTAGGGAATTATTTTTTTTGTACATTTGTAGATCATGGGATATATGTCTAATTGTTGACCACATGTGGTGTGTGTGTATTTCCATGACTCATGCATGTCTTAATTCCATATGGATTGTTTTTATGATGATATTTATTTGATAGGAATGATGTTTTATCTACAAATTTAATCCTATATAAAATTTATTTATCCCATTTTCCAAAAATGAACATGTTATGGGATGTATAGGGACATTCGAGGAGAATGATGTGTTATATGTAAGGTGGATATGGATTATACTATCCCAGATATGGGATTTGGAATCCTTGTTTTGTTCTGTCTTGTGGGAGGAAGGTTCCAGGATAGCCATTGAAGCTTCTTTTGGCATGGTTCCCAATTAGTTATATTTGATCTATAATGACCCAACACATGTTTTTTTTACTTTTGTGAAATACATTTTTCATAATTGTAACATGTTAACATTTAGGGCATGCACTTTTACATATTATGCACTAATTTTAAGTGTTTTTGGTGGGTTCCTTCTTTGTATTGTACTGTCACCAAACCTAGGCATCTCAGAATGCTAGTAGATTTCATGATTAGGGATCATATGATAGGAAATGTCCTTATGATGGATAGTTGAGCAAGTGGGGAAATCCAGAAATAGATGGATGTTTTTCGAGTTGGTCTTATACTACTACATTTATTTATTTGATTTACCCCATAACGTGGATTATTGTTTAGTTTTTGTTTATATATACATTGAGCTATCTATTGTTACATAATTGGTTAATTTTTTTATCTTTGTTGTAATGTGATGGTTAATTATTAATTTAATTTTTATTTCTTCCTATATTATACTCTGATGATAACCTAATTCCAAGGATACGGTCTCACCACCGATATATGTATACATTCACTACTAAAGGGTATCCTATTTCATCTTGGACATTAGGAATGAGGTCTAGTGGGAATTCAGTTGAATTTGGTATTTTGGGTAGGGGTCATACACCAACTCATTGTTCACTTGTGATGATCAAGTTATTACCCAATCCTCCACATTATCAATTTTTACACATAATTTCATATATAACACAACCACATTTACATTCTAGAATCTAGAGTGGGATATATTTTCCTGAAAAACCAAAATATCTCAACTTTAGGAAATCATCATGATGGTATCCTATACATAGATTTGTGCAGAGGGTTTTCACTAGGTTTTTTATACACTTATGTAAAAATATTAACTAAATCCTATTATGATACAAGCAAAAGTAACCCAAAATAACATAAAAAATAAATCATTTTAGATAAATATTAAATACATTTAAAAATAAAACATACCCATGGATTGTAAAATTTTAGTGTCATTAGAGACTAGATATATGAAAATATTTGTTGAGTAAGATCTTTATTATCTATAAAATCATTATGTATGTAAGGTTCCCTTCTCGACTAATGATACATATAACTATCCATCAAAACATGGGGAATGAAACCATGATAAAGGGTAATATCATATTCTTAGAAAGGGTAATCATGAGATATATGAATCACAGGAGAATAATAAATTATTAATGGTATGATAACAGATTAAGTGCATGTTCTCAATATAAAGTATTTATACATAGAAAATATTATATCATAAAATTTAAAAATCCATTAATATATAGCTGCGTGATTAATTGGGATTAAAATCCTTAATCATTATTCAAGAGTCATAATAGAGACATGTGTGATCATAATCATATGAAATCATAGTCTCATGAACATAACTAATAACAATCATGCCCACAGATAATCCTATGAAAATAAATAGAAAAATACCACACTCACATAAAAAATGTGAAAAAATCTACTCACAATAATGTTTATGAATATTCCTATGAGAATATCTAGAATAAATCATAATCGCACATCAACATGTGAACAATCCTATATCAACTGAGATTCAATTATAGGTATAATTTATTTAAAATAATGAAAAACAAAATAAACATAATTTTGTTCAAGAATTACATTAAAACCTAAATTAAAAATTTTATGTATTGAATTTTATTAAATTAATTTTATCTTTTAAAAAATATAGTAAATAAATAACTTAGTTTGAAATGTTTTTGATTTTTTCTGTTATGATAGATTCTTTAGTGAGTATTTCAAAATACCACCTTTTTTAATACATTCATTTTATTAATTAAATCATGTAATTTTAACGAACCATTATATTTTGGATGTTATCTTAAAGTAACATATTATCCATTTTAGTTAGAATTATCAGATTTTAATAAAAAATAAACATGTTTATTTATAGATGTTATTTTTTCTTAAAAAACATATTTCATAAAAATATTTTTTCATAATATTTTAAACATTAATTTTGAAATTAATTTCTTCCACTTCAATAAAATGAATCTTGAAAAATGAATTTCAATTTTTTTATCAAGAGGTTAATATTTTGCAAATAGTTGCCTTTTACTCTTAAGAATTATAAATTCTAACTATGGAATAATTTATCACATTATAAACTAGTATATCTGATAATTAAGGATAAGAATAATGCGATATGGTATTTAAAAAAACTCAAGACATTCTATTATTTCATTGGTTGGGATTAATTCATCCATATCTATTCCAAAATTGAATATATGGAATTTTAGTTCCATTCGACTCTGTTAATTACATTTATATTTTTTTAAGTAAATAAAATTCTAAATTGTGCCTCTCAAGATTTTAATTTATTTTATATGTTCATATATTAACATGTATATTTTACGGATGAATACAAAAGATTATTTTTAAAATAATAAATATAATTTTATGATGATAGTTTATTTTTAATCTTTAGTGACAGAATAGTTAGGTAAATTTCATATGATATAATGACAGAATATCTACTTTATTAATAGAAAAATAAAAAAATGATTTTTAAAATATTAAAAGTAAATAAATTTGTATGAATTAACATGTACCACTATTTTTTTAAATAAATAAAAAAATTTAGTGTATTTTTAAAGGTTTATTTTCAAATTCATTTTACGTCATGTTATTTTCAATGTCAAATTAACTGAATATTCAAGAAAAATGGCATTAATCATATTACATAATAAATAACATTTTATTACAAATTTTAAAATTTATAAAAATCTAGTACTCAAAAATTGAAATAAGATATCGATGAAAATATCAACCATGGACCATTTAGGAGTTTATTTTTCTTTTATGGAAATATTATTGAACCATGAATGGTAGAAAAAAATTATATTATGATATATGTCAAAAGGTTTAACAAGGGTTTTAAACTAAGTTGTACGTTTGACAACATAACCAAAACATGTATATATTTTATTGTATGAGAAGATTTAGATTCATCCTTAAGTAATATTTTAATCATATCATTTTTTATCCTTTTTTTGGAAAATGAATTTATATTAATTCAATAGTTTAAGGAATTCCAAAAGTTCGCCTCCCCTCACTAATAAAAGGACACATTTTCTCTCCATTATTTATGTGACATTCAGAGACCTATATTGACAAAAAAATACACCATTTATATAATTAATAACCTTATACAAGTTATAATAATTCTTGTATTTCCAAAATAAAAACCCTAGCTTTTTCTATAGGAGAAATAAAGGAATTTTCCCGAATAAGAGTTGATTGTCTTTACAGACCCTTTCAAATTTTATTCTTCTTATAATTCCTCCATTTGTGGTAAAAATACATCAAGGTAAAATTGCAGAATATTTGGGTGGATTGTGTTTTTTAACAAAGTAGGTTTCCATGGAGAAATGTCGAGTACCATAGAATTATTTGAAAATCTATATTGACAATGAACTATGAAAAAAGAACGAACTATCTGGAGGCGGTACAAAAGAGAAGTACAAGGTGGCGTCATTTTCCAGTGTTTTCCAAATTTTTGGGGTCCAAAATTTGGAGTTTGGTGAGCATTGAGAAAATAGGATATCCTTGAAGATATTATTTTAAAATGTAAAAGGCATGAATTTTGAGAAGATAGGCATCATTTTTGGAATTCGCGAATACCAGAAGAATGTTGACAGTGATACTTCGTGATTACGTCAAGTTTCACGAATGGTAGAGGTTTAAGCGCATCAAAGTGGTGAAGGAATTTGTGAGGGAGATTCATGGAAAAGGCATTAAGGGATTTATGGTGATGCTTTGTGATTACGTCAAGCTCCGTGATAGAAAAATTGCCGTGGTGCTTCACGATTTTGAGAGAATTTTGTCGGGAATGTCAGATCTTCGTGATTAAAGATGACATGGCGTTGAATTCACGTGGAAAGTTTGAGGGTTGTGGGAATCGCCTATAAATCGGCCTGGACTTCTTAAATAGAAGTAGAAGAGAATGGAGAGCTTTCAAGGAAAATCATTTTCTCTTGTTTCTTGAAGTTCATTCGTGAAGGGAGTGTGCTTCGCAAAAGAAGAGATTCACGGCGGTTAATCTAGCTCTGCGAAAGTTGCGAGCTCTGCGTTGGCTCAGTGAGCTTCGTGAGGGAAGTCACTCTGTGATGACTAGAGCTTCGTGAGAGTGCTTCGCGATAAGGTAGGAGCTTCGTAGAGGCTTGTTTCAGCTTTGTGAAATTGGGAGCCTCACAAAGTAGGGTGTTTTGCGAAGGTGTTTCCAAAGGTAGTTTCTTAGTGTTCAGAGGCAAAGGGGTATTCATCAGTGGTTGAAATTTGGACATCAATAGAGCTTCTACATACAGTGGGGGATGCATTCATTATTGAAAATGAAGAGACCAACTGGTCTATAAACTGTGAGTAGATCTTCTAAATAAGTAGTGAGCTCACTTAAGTTGATAGAGTAGTGAGTTATCAAATTGCGAGTGGTTCTAAAACAGGAGGTACAATGAGTCTGCTTCGAAATTATATACAGCAGTTCACTTATAGTGTAATTGGTACAATGGCGCACTGCCATTGTATGCTCCATGGATGTAGCCCAGTGAGGGTAAACCATGTAAAAATTGATGTGTCATGTTCATGCTTTAAAGTTTTTTCATACTCTGTATCGGGAAGGAGAGAGAAGAGGGTTTTGTCTAAATGCAAAACAAGATCAAAAGTGGTAGTTTTTTTAATCTATCATACCCTGATTCAAATCCCCTATTAGGGTATCTATCCTAGTGTACCTAACACTCCAAATATATTATATCCATTAGAAAATAAATAATAATATATTATAAATATAATAATATGTTATTAATATTACATGACATCTATTTTACACCTATTTTCCCTTATACAGAAAGTAAAAAACATCACTCGTGTGTACGTATGGCTTATCATCTCCATGTAGCCGTATAATTCATTTTTCACCAACATTTTACATGGATAGTCATAATTATAGGAATACTTTATATATGTTATATTTTTGGAATAATTATTATTCTATAATTATAATATCATATCTACCGTCTTAACGTCTCATTAGTTAAAAAAAATTATAACATTGCTCATGCATTTGTGTGGACTACAACCTTAACAACGCAATGTTATCCATTTTTAATTTACATTTTACATGGATGGTAACAATGAAAAGGTTAATGAATTTATATTAAAAATAAATCATTATTAAAAGTATATATATTATGGTATCACAATTTGTTTACAAATACTAGAACTTCCACAATAAAACATGTATGTGAAAATAAAGATGTTACACCTGAAACAATAGTAATAATGAAAGATTGTTAATGAACAAGTTATAAGATGTTATAAAAGAATCATATATGTTATTATAAATATGAATATAATTCTAGTATAACTTAATAACATGTTTTAAAACATTATACTATATTTTAAAGCACATTCAAAAAAGGGGAAACACGCCGGAAGGGACTTCATGTCAATTTCTAGTCCATCGAGACTTATTTGGTATTGTGCTAATATTTATTCTTATATAGTATATATACTACCACATTTATGTTTTTATAATGAATATTTATTTATCTATAATGATTAATGTTTCAATTCATGTTTATTCTCTCAAAGATCTATAATATGAATGTTTCTAGGGATTTATGAATTTATCTCATTTATTTGGGATTCCTTTTATCTTTATTGAATGAATCTTGTAATCTATCATTCCTAAAATTCATATATTTTCTTATGATCTAATTATTTATGGATTTTATTTGTTTTATTCCAAAATTTACTATCATTGGAACTTAAATTAATTAAAAATATGTTCAATTAAAAGATGTTTTTATTTCTTTTTGCTCATGTATATTTTTCACCGACATCCATATTTTTTATAATGGGATTAGAAATGTCCTTTTTATTTAATGAAAATAATTTATTAGTTATAAATGAATTTTAAAAGGATTTAGCTGAATATTATAAAATTTTTAGGAATGTTGTTTTTCAAGTTTCATTATAATAACTCAAAAGTAATGTTTTTAATGTATAAGACATTAATGAACTTTCAAACCACCATAAATATTTTATTCTATTTTCATTTTATATTGGTTTTCAGTGGTTTTAAAATAAAAAAACATTCTTGAAAAAATTATTTTAATAATTCAATTAAATTTAATTTCTATCTCCAAATTAATTTTTTTTACTACAAAAACTATATTTCTGATGAATTGATGGTTATATTTTATCTCTTATTATTTTTTTGGTTATTAAATTTGTCTTCAAACAATTACTTACGTGTGATAAATTGACATTAAATATATATTATATATTCATATTACTTTAATCAGGGATATGATTATTTCATAAACTATATATCATTTCTACATATTGTTATTTACTTTGAATATTATTTTATTGAGTAGGGATATACTAATATTCTATATTCTATACACAATAATTTTTTTTGATATGGTATATTATTCATCAATAAAATTGATCATTCAATATTTGTGTAATGAATTAGACATAAAGTAATAAGTGGGGTATTAAAATATATACCCCACCTATGAATTTATATTTAACAAGATAAAACTAGTTGAATAGCTTTATTAAATGGGTTTTTGGTGTATTATTACCTATATTTTAACCGGTCTTGGTGTAAGGCCATGGCAGTAAGGATACCATGATATCTGAGATCATCATGTCAAAAATTATTCATTCCATTCAATAATAATATAGTTATTATTATCCATTAAATTATTTAATTGTGTATCATCAATTGATTAATTTCATTCTTATGTGAGTGAATAAAGTGAATGTGGTTTCTGTTAATTACCTTTTTGTATTGACCATGCCCTAATTAATCAACATAGCTTCAGCTGTACGTATCCCAAATAGGTCATTTGAGATCACCCTTTTTTTTCATTTCTCTAGGATATGAAGAAGAAATATTTTAATGAGTTTCAAGGATTCCTAATATTTTCAATTTTTATGTTTTATATTTTATTTCCAATGTAAAATGAGAATCATGATTATCTTTTGTTGTTCAATAAAACATAATTGGTCGTTTTGAGGGATTAGGTCTACTAGATCTTATGAAAATTTTATAAAGTGGACACAAGTTATAGGTAACTGGAGTTGGGTTTTCAATAGTTTTTATAGAGTAAGTTTATTTGAAACTTGCGATCTTTATTTTAATTGAATGATACTAACATCGAAATTATGATAATCCATTTAGTATTTGAGAAATTTAACTATTAGAGTGTCTTTTATTTTGCGTCTTTGTATTCATGATTATTAATATATAATCACTGTCTTATATTATTTAGGGATTCTAGATAATATATGAAATGAAATCAACAATTTTGGTTAATGTAGTGATTTACTTGGTAATGAATCTGATGGAATTGGTGTTTGAGTCAAGTAGATCTGGGCCATATTTTGGAATCTGACATAGGTTATGTCTAGAAAAAATAATCATATTGTTGTGGAGTATGATGATACCATTAAAATACTATCTAGATATAATACAGATTACATAAAAAATTTAATGATCAAGACTAATCATTTGTTTGATGTCTTTGAGGAAAACCTCTGAAGGGCTTTGTTTTTTTAATGTTTTTCATCGTATGAAGAAATAATATAATGTTCCGTAAAAATAGATTAAGAATTTTATAGATCCTAAATATTCAAGGAAAACTAATAGAATAATTGGCTAGGTGATCACCAACAAAATTTTAAAGGGTCAATGAAGAAGAATACCACAAAGCAATTTCCATCATGTGAATACTTTAGAATGAAAAATATTGAAAAATGTTTTTAGGATATTGCAGTTTTTCACTTATTTGGAGATAATGGTTGTATGGATATTTAATGTAAGGTTAATAAAGAAACCAATGTTTTTTATTTATTCAAATATAGATAAATGGTTCATTATTCTCACTAATGTCTGATGCATCAAGGGAACCTACTGAAGTAGAGTCTGATGGGAGATGACTAGGCTTATGCAATCATTACAGATGAGGTTGAAGTCTCTAAAGATATAGTAGAAGGTGAATTAATCATTTATTTAAATTTAACTAATTCATTATTCATTTTAAGGTATATAAACTCTTCTATATCTTCTATACTTTCTAATAAAAATATATATTTCCATATTATCATAATAATGAATTTGTTTGTGAAAACTAACAGTAGAATTCTTACCACAATAAGGATGTGTCAGTTAGTTACCATTATGACCCATAGACAAGCACTATTTATAAACCTTATTATTATACTTATGACTCATTTTTATATAACCCTTGGAATTTATTGGATTTCAAAATATATTAAAAAAATTATTTTGAAGAGAAGGAAATTATGATTCATGATGAAGATGTAGATTTCCATATCTTTAGGGGAGATACTTCATCATTTGAGTCATGTATAGTTCCATGCCCATTAGCTCTTTTGAATGAGATTCTTAGGGATGGTGGTTGGACATGTTCTATGAATGTTAAAAAGTAATATTCAAATCAGTGATGCACCTATTAAACAATAGTACATTGATGTTTTCCATAAAGAATTTCCTGGACATCATGAAGAATAAGAAGATGAGTTTTCCATTGATTTTGTCACGAACCTAGATGGGTTGTCATCCAAATCGACTCCCGACCCAGTCCATGGATAGGCACATAGGGCATTCCCGATCCCCATGGGAAGGCAAAAGTTCCTAGGTATCAACAAAATTAAGTTGTATTTTATTACCGAAATATGAAAATAGAAAATAATCGGCAATATAAAATAATCCAAATCAAGAAAACAAAACCAAACAATCCATTACAAGGATTAAAAATTTAGTCAAAAGGCTTTTACAAACCCCCAAAACTATCACAAATTAATGTGACAAAAAATTAGCTCAAAAACCACTGCATGGCAAGAGGGAACCACCCTAAAATTTAAAGGAGTGTAACTTTTAAATAAAAACATTGTACCATTTATAGTAACCCAAGTTCCACACCATATGTCGATGGTGAGTGCATGTAGTCAAAGCACACCAAATATGGGAGATGCCCAATGGGGAAAATCTATTAATGGGACCTTATAACCCTGCATCTCGGTGAAACTTAGTATAGAAACCACAACCATCTATGTTCCCAATCATGATACATTAGAGAGGAGACACATCCAATATTCTAGTAATCCTTAATCATCAGCTATATTTAGTGAGTGTTGTCATTGTCAATACTGCTAAGTGAAACTAGGCCAAAGCCACATTTTTATAACTATAACTCTAGTCCTATTCCTCCCTCCTAGCTTCTCATTTTTTACTTTGTGCTCAAATAATATTTTGGTTCAAATTGTATGCCACAATCACACAAGTGATCCAAAAAAACCACACACATTCTAAATTAACCATTTAAAAATCATACTTACACCAAAAAAGTTTGAAAACATGTTTCTCCCCTTCCGTATAATTTAATAAACAATTATGAAATTTTTTTAAAACAAATAAAGAAGTTTCACATGGTTTTACACACAAAACCCACTCAAAATCCCATTTTAAAATTTACTACACACAAACACCATACCAAAACTTGATAAACATATCTTATAAAACTTAATAAACCAATTTCGGAATGTATAAAACAATATCAAGGGAAATAAAAACGGTTTACTCTAAAAAAATACACCATTTCATATTAACATGTCACTTTAAAATCATAGGCTTATTAAATCATACAAAAAATCACTTCTGCACCACATGAAATATACAAGGAACTTGATAAAATAATCATACAAACAAATTAAATTCAACACAGAATATTTATATATGGAACCACCTACATTTGGTATCAAAATCTACAAAAATTGATGCAATAATTTGTAGGGTCCTGAAATATTCACAAAGGGATGAAAATACTACTATAAACACTTTGTAGAAGAAAGTAAGAATTCTGTCAAGTCTAACAAAGTGAATGAAATAAAATTGAGTTTCAAAAATAAAATGAAACTAGAAGGAATTAAATTTCTCAAGGTGGTTTTTATTGAATCACAAACCATCACCGAGAAGAGTTTGTGGGCCATGTTAACCACGAACCATCAGTATGTAGAACGACCCGTAAGGCTCAAGCTGGCGAAGTGAGGGCCAGCAATCCCAGGTGACCACGAACTATGTCACTGAGGGAATCAACCACGTGAAGGATGTCTGCATATCGTCTCGTGAATTTAGTAGTTCAAAGATAATGAAAATTGGTAGGTTTTTGCAAACCATCACTCAAAAACCATATTCTTTGAAAACCCTGGTATATAGAGTCTTCTATGGGTCAAGATATCTCCTCATGTGCATACAAAATTGGTTCCACATGCTCATAGATACAATTTCTCCAATGCTCTATAAATGGAGAATATAAGTAATTGAGAGGGGACATATAAAGAAAGAACCAAGGGGAACCTAGAGGCTGGAAGAAATAATTTTGAGAGGATTTCAGCTTCAGTCTTGAATCCTTAGAAGAACCCGAATTGAAAACCACATTTTTCATTGGTAAAACCAGCCACAAAGCATAAAAAAGGAAATTAATAATAATGGGATTACCGCGAACACAATTGGTGAAAACACAAACCACATATTCCTTGTAGATGAATTTCCCATCAAAAAATAATCCCCAATACCCTCCTTTGATATGGTTCACTTCACAGTGTATTTGTATGTGAATTTAACCTTGTGCCACGTACTGCATCAGTACATAGATAGACCCCAAAGCGGCATGATAGACTACATTTTGGACCACGTAAAATTGTGGTGCGCTGTGATCCATACCAAATCCCATGTATGGCTCGGGTACACGGACAACCCCTCTTCCCGCATACCACTAGGGTATGTAGAGATCCCCTAATCCCACATAAGAAAATAGTATGCGGAATGGGTTGTTTTGAATTATTCTTCCCTCCGGTTCAAATAATGCACCTTCGTTACCATCCATTCCTCCATAACCCGTGCACAAACTAGTCCCCCCCAACATTAAGACATAGCCTCCTCCAAAGACACCAGACTCGTATGGCCAGATCATTTGGCACATCAGCATGCCCCTTTGAGTCTACATACCCATGGTAAGAGGAGTCATGAAGTCCCCCCAACATTTCTCACCCTAGGGATGTCTGTAAGTCTAAATTCCCATGGAAACTCAGAGTCCAACCTTGGGATTCTAATGTAAACCTTCCTGTTCTAGGGATTATGGGTGATCACATTCTTGAGCATTCAATGAGGAATGATGATCAGTTGAAAGGGTTATGTTTTCACTCCATTTGATAATAGTCGACACTGCTCCCCTTTACCATAATGCATTCTGGGGAACTCCTAGTGAGGTAATCCCCTAATCATCCAAGGGCCTAGTTGTGTGACCGCTAATGTCATCCCACGTTAATAGTTTCATCGCTCTGCACCCTCTCCCACCATCCCCTAATCCACATCCGCCATAGGCTCTCCCTATCCCATCAGTAGTGGAGGAAGTTTGTGGTTAGTTGGATCTCTGAAATCATCTTTTAAATTTCATAGAACATTACTCATGTAAGCTTTGAGTTTTGTGAAAATTTCAACATCCACACAATTCTGACTTATGAGAACTCTGATTCCTAATCAAACCAGGTTATGTAGGATGCCTTCTCGAAGTAACGAGATAACAAAAGGGTTCCCATCCTAGAGGGTCGATCAAATAATGTCCTATCAAATGAGAAGATTCTATGTAGAAGCCGTAACAAATATGAGCAATGATAACTCTGCATCCTAGTCAAACCGTGATATGGAGGACACCTGCATGAAGGCCTGAGCTCAAAAATGGCACCCTTCCAAAAGGGTGCACTCAACCATGTCCCCTCAAATGGGTAACACCCATGTGTAATCTCTAATCTTACCAAACTACATGTTCTAGGATTCCTATCTGTAGGATATGTAGTAAATCCCTCTTATGGGTCTAATCCCAACATCATGTCACCTTCTTTCCTCCCTGTATGATGATAAAATTCAGAGAGACTTATGATAAGGATGACGTTATCATTACCTCTGTAGCATCAAATCCATGTATGCCTATGATAATCCTATGAAAAAAAGGTATCCCATGGAAAAACTCTTTGTGAATTAATGAAGGATTCACATACACATGAACATGACTTAAATATATAAGAGAGTCATAGAATATGTAATCCCCCCTAAAAGTGTTTCAGTGAGCCTAAATTCCCATCCCCTCTACAAATGGATTCATTAAGTTTCATTAGACAAATAATCATCCTAAAGGCACCTTCCATTTGGAAATAAGGTCCATGAATCTGAGATAGCAGGCCCATTGGGTGTTTCTAGTTCCATGGATAATCCCATTGGAGACCATCAGATGATGTGGTATCCTGAGAGGACGAATTTCATAAGTACGTGACAAAATAAAATCGCTCACAGGGGCCATTTGACTGTGGATCCTTCTTCAAAATACTAAAGAGGTAACTACCCATTACCTGATGGGATTAATCAAAAACTTCCTTAAAGTATAATGATGAAGAATGGGCTGAATCAAAAGAAATGGTGAATTTGATGTGAGAGTTCCTCTCCAAAAAAAGATGGGTGATGATTCTCGAAAGATCATTTCATCATCACCCCAAGCGCGACTCCTCGGGTCAAAAAAAGGAGACCCCAATGTGAATCCTTAACTAAGGTGGTAGTCTTACCCCACAAAATCCCCTTCACTTCACAACAAGAAGAAATGGGAATGAGGCCAAGCTAAATAATCAAATATGAATATGTTATAATGTATTATACTTTGATAAGGTTTTTTGGTATGTATATGTCATATATAATTAGTGAAGGTTCCCCCCAGAGAAACCTTCAATCCAAATGACATCCCAATGACCAATTATGACATTCTCCTCAAAAATCCCACATGCGGTTGGGCCCCCCTCAAAGTGAAAGACCCCCTTGAATACCCAGCATCTTCAATGTTGGGTATCCAACACATTGATCACAGAGTACCATGGAAATGGTACACTCCCCAAGGTGGAGGTCGGGATACAAGACCTCCAGATTTGAAGTCCCTCTAGTGTCCTCCATAGTCACGTCTACTGCCACAGCACAAGGCATCCCTCGTGATCATCACAAACTATTTTGGGATAATGTCCTTGGAACAAAACAAATAGTACATTCATTATCTCGGTGTGGAAGATAAATAAAATACTGATGAATTCATCTCAACTACACAAGATTCCTACTCATGGGAACCTTCAAGAGAGCACCGCCGCTGACATCGGGTGACCAGGTCTCCTCATGCTGAAGAGGACATTATCTCGAGGGAACATGGAAAATTCTAAAAGGCCTGGGGCCCTCAGGATACTTTCCATGGGAGGAAAATATCTAACCAAGGACAAGTTATCACCCTGGTTCCTAGAGAGAAACTATGGCATACCAACGCAGAGGCACTCAATGGGTAGATATGAAACTCTACCCCCTCCACTCAAACCCACCACAAAAATATGGTGGCATAATATGGGAACATGTATGTTCTAACAAGTGCTCGTTGTTCCCTCCATGTAGATAAAGGGAAAAAATACAGGAAGATGCAGATATCTGCCATCACACAAGAATTCTGTCATCCAAATAAGATGGAAACTAGCTCCATGCTAGCATAAATACATATTGATGCGTATTAATCCCATCATCCAAATAGGATGACAACCATCTACACACAGGCACAGATACCTGGTGTTTCATATCAAGCCTTTCATCCTAATAGGATGGAAATAAGATACACATAGGCACAAATTCCTACTAATTCATATCAAGACTGTCATCCAAGTAGGATGAAAACTCGCTACACACATGAAAAAATATCTATTGATGCATATCAAGCTTGCCATCAAAATAGGGAGACAAGAAAATATGAGCAGAGTCCAATTCCAGCAGATGCATAAAAATATCGTGTGTCAAATAAAAAAAATGCGTAGATAAAGATCCCAACTCATGAATATGAATCCCTCCAGTCAAATACGCTGACAACTGAAGAAGGAAACCGGTAGGAGACTCATTCCTCTATCATGGCACATCAGAACTTCTAATATCCACAAGAAACTCATGGAGGATAGGTGCATGCACAAACTTCTGATCTAACACTTTAATGGGCTTTTATACCCATTCCAACCAAAGATATATCTCAAAACATCCTCGTAATGATGGAATATCAAACATGGATTCCAGACCATATCCTCCTAACATGCCAAGATAACTTTGTATTGACGAAAAAGGAGAGAAACTTGTTCCACAACCCGATTTCCTTGAAAGAAATAACTTACTCACAAAATAGTCTAGTCACTCTAGAGTAGTTATACATTCCGACTCTTGTCTAGGAGGGTCGATGACAATATCCCGTGATACATAGACAACCAGATCGAGAAAAAATACTTGATCCAACTTGGGTATGTCGGTCCAACGTGGTGGACATTTCAGGGCCATCATATATTCTTCCCCAAACTCAAGATTCCTTTCCACATATCCAGGCTGCATCATGGGACCCAACAAGATAGGGTCCCATATATGAAGGTCTTTACCAATATTAGGTGGCCATTTTTACCTGCAAGAGAGTGCTCAAAAGTGAAATGCACCAAGTCAACTAGAAAATGAAGATCACAAATATGATCTTGCTCAGCAGGAAGATGGGGCTCTTGATTCCCTCAGACAAATATCAAAAATGAATCAAGACCCTTTAGTCTGTTACCAAATTATGGAAGTGGATGTAGTTGTTATGAAGGCCCTCCCTACAAGATCTATACCAATAGCTCAGAAGGTAATCCCTAGAGAACCCATGGTGGATTACTCTGTGGGACGAAAATGATCGATCATGAGAGTATATATCTTGATGTGCATCAGTGTAGCCCTCCCCTTGACCTAATTATCATACTGATAGAAGGTCCTCCCCTTGTTACCAATCACCCTGATGGTCCTCTCTAGGGTATACTCTACAGATATACTTCTCCCTATATTCGGATATCGAGTCATGATGGTATTCCTAAATATGATTACAGTTATTATGAAGGTCCTCCCCAAAATATTGAGTGTTGTGAAGGCCCTCCTTAGAGTAACATCAAGTTATGAGAAGGTCCTCCCCACATTTTAGAACATCCTGAAGGCCCTCTCTATGATTTATATTACATAAATTTCCCCAGCATCTAGGTATCAATCTGTGATAATAGTCCTCTCCATCATAGCAGTCATTGAGAAGGTTCTCCCCATAGTGACATCATGAATAAAGAAGGTTTTTACCTCATTGTATCCTACCCTGAAGTTCCTCCCCATTGTATACATCATAAAGATATTTCCCATGGAAAGACATCAAGTTTCAATGGTAGTACTCTCCATTACGGAACCAATTGCGAAGTTCCACCCCAAAATAAAAATTCATTCTGGAAAGAAGGACATCCCCTTGAAAAACAAATATGGAAAATCTCTCTTATGTTGATGCACTAGGAAAAATGGATTCATACATTTTAGGAACTCTGTATATGATGAGTGATATCCTTTCTCAACCAGAGGATGTTTTAGGGTGACACTTATCTTCTGATCCACCCTCACACCATTCTGATATCAATGAGGCTACCACCAGCCTGGATGATTGGAATGAAATTATTTAGAATAATTCGAGTGGAGGTATATCGTGTAGAGGATCCCTCATAAGAAAAAAAATGATATGTTGCTCATGATAAGAAAACTATCTATGTATAATATACCAGTGATTAATTGGCCTATGACCACTTCTCACTTCAGCACACTAGAGGAGTTGTTTAGGGAATGTATGCATGACATTCACCACAATATGTGGAAAAATATTTTCGAGATAAAAGAAAACTTTCTTCCATAAAAATGGTATGTGGTACATGTCAACATATTTGGGGAGATTCTCCATCTAATTGACCTCAAATCCCTCATGTCTTCACGGCAGCAACCATTAGAAAGGCTAAAGAAAAACCAAGAACATGATTTCCTCTATGAACTACACAAGTTGTGTCATCTAATTGGCAACACCCTGAATAGAGTTCATATTCTGGGATGGGGAGAACATGGAGATCACACTTCAACCCACATCCAATCTAGCAAACCCCATTGGAAATAAAATGTTGTGACATCATTACCCAAAGGCAGAAATCCAATGAAATCCCTTCCCAGGAAAGATGGAATAATCAACAGATGTCATCCAGAGTAAGTCTCAAAAGCCTCAAGACTGAAGAGATAAAACAATCTAAAGGCCTATAAGACAAGAAAATGAGATTTTCCAGTAGGATTGCTGCCTTAGTGAATCCAAATATCAAGTAGTTCTCATGAGTTAAAAAACTCATAGACCCCATATAGGTCTGATTACATTCCCGGTTCACACCTTCACGTGAGTGTGTGAAGTCCAAAAAGGGGGAAATAGTAATGTATACCACCACAGTGTGGGAAAAACATCATCTTATAGGGTTGGGGGAAATTATAATTCCAAATTATCCAGTTACACCAATCAATCTAGGAAAAATCATATCAACGGAAGAACTAGATCTACCCCATCCAGTGGGGCTGGGGGCATTTTTACCCCATGTTCCGGAACAACGGACATTTGTCTTCTCCTGTCTAGGAAGAACGACGAGGAAAGAAGTCACATGTTCAACCTTATCTCATTGTTCACACCCTTAGAGAAAAACACGCATTACGAGGTCATATTAGGGCTCCCTTTGGGTCAATATTCTCCAATAAACCCAAATAATACTATTGAATGGAAGGAGAAAATCCAAAAAAGGATGTGGAAAGCCTTCCTACTATGCTACAATGGGTAAACCTCCCCAATGCTGTATGCATCATCGAATATGGGAAACATAAAACCTATGGATCTCACAGGAAATGACATTGAGGGATAAGATACAATGGAAGATGGTTCTCTCTTAGAGGCATCCCACACTAAGCCTAATAGTGTTCATACAAGAAACTAGGGAGTGATCCTAAATTTTGGTTCCCCGTAATTAATCTATCATTACATCCTATGCAAAACCCAAACAAGGAGAATAATAAATCAATGGTTGTCTATGAACCACCTCCCCTTATCCTTGAAAATGTATCCCCACTCTAGAAGAAAGATTCACCAATCAGTATGAGTAAATAAAAGAGCTCAGCTGAATTAATGTCGAGTTGTGTCAATGGAGCTATCTTGCCGGATATATTCCCCCTGCAGAAGGCCAGAAGATATTCCCCTAAGAGGTTCCATTACCATAGGCACTAATCTCGGTAAATGAAGTCAATCTCAATGTCCCACCCAACCCATCACTAGGATGATCCACATACATAAACCGGGCCCCAGAATAACATCAAAACTTCCTTGCACTAGGAAGGCGGAAAGACTATATTTAGGTAACCCACAAAGGGTACACATGGATGGGTACCCACCCTAAATTCCAAAAGAATTGGTACACCCAACTTTTTCCACTACCGCCCCATCCCAAGATCGTGCCTGATAGGATATGGATCATGGGATCATGAATACCGTCAAACAATTAACAGCTCAACTAGAATCCATGAAAGTGTGGAGTTCTCTAATAAGACTGGAGCACAAATCCTACCCTAAGTGGGTGAGAAATGTTTCACCACCACCCAACATTGAAAACCCCATATTCCTAGTATTAAAATTCATGGGAAACCCACAACGATATTTAATGCAGTATGCCTCTTTCTGTGACCCCATGATGGGCACTCAGGAGTAGCAACAAGCAATAAAACTCAAATTATTCATGTGAACCCTATAGTGATCAACCTTTCTATGGTATACTTTCTTGGAAGATAACTCAATCACAGGCTGGGAGGACCTGCAAAAATAGTTTATCTTCTAGTTTATTTCAATGTTTCCTAAGACAACAGTCAGTGATCTCATGAATTGCAAGAAGTGAGAGAATGAAAGAGTCCCAGACATCCTTGCTAGAAGGAAAGGCATGTATTATTCCCTAAATTGGCCACTCCCCCATGATGAAATGATCTCTATGTGCATAGATAATCATCATGATTAATTAAGAACACCACTCATCCTGGTGAAGAACACAAGTGGGTTATGATATTTTTCTACAATTGGACAAATGATAAAAGATTCTTTGTAGCAGAACAAACTAAAGTCCCGAGTGACCCATCAAACCTTGGAAAAAGAGTTGGAAAAGATAAAATTAATTCTGTCATTCTTAAGACACCCCCGACAGTAGCTCTATTTGTGAGGCCTCCACCAAACCATGTGGGAACCTCTGGATTCCAAAACCCTCCCCATCCTCAGCCAGATGAGAAAAGGGGTGCGAAATGAAATCAATTTGTGGAGAAATAAATAATGTTGACTCGTTCCGAGATGACTAGGTATGTCCCTATTTCATAGCCACAATGAACTTCAACTTGCTTATTCTACCAGATCCACAGTGAGCTGATTACGTGTGTCTCGACAACCATACAGATTATATTCCCTATCACTGGATGCTAGGACACACCATCAATGAATGTTTCTTCATCATGGATATCCTGCAAAAGATTTTGGATTCCTGGAAACTCATGTTGGGTCCACCACCAGAACAAGTGGTTTATGTTTCCACCTCAAGATCAATAGAGGAAGAGGAATGGAAAATAGTCTCTAGTAATAAGGAGAAAAACTTTGACAATTGGATGACCCAAAAAATTGTTAACCGAGTTCATAACATCCTCTGGGAACAGTTGAAACAACCACTAGTTCCCCCAAAAGGTCATGATGCAAATTAGCCATCATCCTCATCCCCACAGTCTTCTAAGGGATAGAAGGGAATAAAGAAAGAGAAATATGACACACTACCACCCATGCTGAAGATAGTCCTCACACATTCATACATCAAGTCAATAGGCTTGGTACAACGAGAGGCTCCCCACCAAATAGTACAACAAGAACCACCCTTCCAAACGACACCATCATAAAGAGGTAGTCAGACACCAACATTTTTAGTTCAAGAACTGATATTCGGCTCCATTAATGTAATTCACTTGATGGACCCCTTATCTAAGGGAGACCATATACATGAACCCTAATTCCCCAAGACTAAACGGAGAGCTGGAGGAAGAGGTCGTAGAGGATGAGGGTATACTGGAAGGCATGATCTTGGAAGGAGTCAAGTTCTAGGCCACAATTTAACACAAACCATTAACATCACGAAAACTCATGGAATGACCCTATAATAGACACAACGAGAACCAAAATGTTCCTCCTACCCTTTCATATGAAATATGAGCCTATGTGTCATAGAGTATCCACTGAAAAAATAAAAAATGTCAAATCTCCCAAGTCATATGGTCAAACCAGTTCGGCCCAAATCTGAAAGGACCACAACGTCACTAGCTCTTATCACAGAGGCCAGACCATCTATGTATAATGTTAAAACCCCAAACGTTTCTATGAAAGTACATCCCTGAGCTGCAATGTGTCTACCTTTTGAGTAGAAATATGATATTATAACGAATCTAGACACAATACCATAAAAGATCCCAATCCTGGATTATTTCAGTCTATCTGAAGACCTTAGGGAGGAACTCATCAAAACCATACTAAGTCACCAGGAATTAGAGACCAAAGAAGTTGTGGCCTATGTCAATCAGATGGAGAATAATCTTGAATAATGTCACATTGTCATCTTCTTTATGGATAGGGATGAAGATACCATCATGCATGGGGACATCAAACCCTTATATGTGTCCGGTGAGATACATTGAATTGATTTCTGGAGGATTTTTGTTGAGAACCTCCTCCCACTCAAAACCCACTGTCTTCTAGGCTATGATGAAGACAGTTTGGAATCCTTCGCCACAACTCTATTGTGATATGAAAAAAGTGAGCAAAATCCATTTAGGTGAATCAATCATAAAAAATGGCTTGGAGACCTAAGGTCTGATTCTGATTTCCTAGTATTTCAGAATAGTAAGACCTCAAATTTATTGTTAGGGAGGTCCTGGATACATCAGCATGCCACAATTCTATCATCATGCCATCAGTGCATCAAATAGTGTGATAATGAAAAAAATGGGACATTTCAAGATGAAAAATACCTATTTGAGTCCTATGAGTTTCATTACATTGATGTTGAGTTCAATTAACTAGAGTAGAATAATTCTTTGGCTGACAGCATTGATTGGATCACTACATCGAATGGATTGGAAATTGTTCCAACTGTCCCCCTCACACAGCTTGGGGGAAGAGTATATATTACCCGTCAACCAATTGAATGTATATGTACATGTTCAGATATATATTCAATTTACTTCATGATTTCTATTACAACCACCAATTCCAAAGACATGAAAGAATTAGATGAATCATATAATGTCAGGAAAATCCCTAACAATGATGCTACTAGACCATCCTCAGGACCCAAAACCATTCCCGACTTACTCACTAAGTAAAAAATGAAGATTTAACCCCCAACATTAGAGAGTTCCTCTTGATAGTCCTCTCTCTATCAAAAGAGTAATAAGATGAAGAATAGGATGATAAAGAAGAATATGATGAAGAAGAAGACCTCAAAGATGACCCTCCAACATTTGAAAAGGTGTCTCCACCACAATCGATGAACTTAGGGAGCTAAACCGTGGCACTAAAGATGACATGTGGCCTACTCTGACTAGTGTGCTTATTCCTGTCTAGGAGAATGATACATATACCTCCTTCGCAAAGAATAATCAATATGTGTTTTCCCAAAACTACAAAGTGATTTGATTACTCAATATTGAGGTTGCTACTCACATCTCTGTTTTCCAGAAGATCGCCAAGGATATATACAGGCATCCAGAAGGACCCACCCGACGCATGCAATAAAAATAGAAGCTGAATTTGACAATATAATCAAATCCAAATTCATATGATAAGTCCAATATCTGATTTGGATGTAAAACAAGGTCCCTGTCAAAAAGAAGAACAAATATATTATAATTTTCATCGACTTTATAGACATTAATCGGCACTACCCAAAAAATAATTTCCGGGTCTCGATAACAGAATAGTTGATCAATGCAACAACCCAATATGAGGTCCTCTAATTCATGGATTTTGATTATGAATACAACCATATCTAAATGGCTGGAGGAGATGAAGAAGCTACTACTTTTAGGGACCCTTTGGGAGTGTTCTAATATATGGTGTTTCTGTTTGGATAAAAAAATGATGGCGCCACATATTAGCATTCTTTGCATCATATTTTCAAACCCTTCCTGGGAAAATTCATCCAGTTCTATGTCAATGATATGGTGGTTAAATCATTATATCTCTCAAACCACATACCCTATCATGAAATTTACTTAAAAAAAATATGATAACATAGTTTAAAGATGAATCCCCAAAAGTGTTCCTTTGGCATTACCTGGGGGAAATTCCCCAACTTCTTTGTATGACATCACAACATCGAAGTTTGCCCTAAGTAGATAAAATAAATCCTTGGAATGTATGCACCTCACATCATCACCAATTTGAGAGGACTCCAGGAGATCCTATAAAATATATGGTTCTTTATAGACAACTATACGAGTAATTGTTTGTGTTTAATAAGGTTAATGAATAAATTGGTTACGTATGAGTGGGATAATGATTTTTAGGAAGCGTTCGACAATATAAAAAGATATATTCTCACCTAATAGTGTCAATACAACCATTTGATTGGATACCACTCATTTTGTACATAACCAACTTGGAATAGTCATTCGGTGCCTTCCTCACATAGAAAAATGATACCGATAGTGACAACAACTTCTATTTCCCCATCTGAACAATTATTCAATCTGAAAATTGATATTAAAGAATTAAAAATAATTTACAAGCCCTTATTTTCATCATTCAAAAAGATGGGAATTTCCTATAGCACCATGTGGTCCACCAGGTCTCCCACTGCAACCCGGTCAATTATATCCTCAGTTGTACCATTCTTACTGGGTGCCTATCCCAATGGCCAGTCATCCTACAATAGTTTGGAATACAATACTTACCCCAGAAGTCCATCAAAGTCTATGCGTTAGAAGTCTTCATAGAAGAGAATCCCTAGAAATATACAACACAGTTGGATGCTAAAATTCCAGATGAAGAAGTGTTCTATATCCAAAAGGACCCATAGACATAGAAAATGTACTTCGATTGTGCTTCTAGAAGCCCGACATTCAAAAGGGTGTAGGATCCCAAGCACAATAAATTTGGGATGGGATTTATAATTGCATCCCCTAAAAAGGCCATCATTCCCTACTCTTTACTACATTTAGAAGGATGTGCAAACAATGAAGAAAAATACCAGACTCTCATTACAGGCCATGAGATAGCACTCCATGAACAAGTTAAACACCTAATGATAAAACGTGATTTAGATCTAGTAATCAAGCAGTTAAATGGTAACTATGCCCTTATGAAAGATGTATTGGACCCCTTTGATGAACCATGTTCGAGAACTAATGGTATAATTCCCATAAAAACCAACGCTGAACAATGTCCCCCAGACAAAAAATGCTTAAGTCGCTGCTTTAGAAAATGCAGTCAGAACCCTGAATGATCCAGACTGGGATGAATCATCTATTAGCTTTTCCCAATGCTAGATGGTCATGAATTTTTTTCAAAACAATATGCAGGAAATCGATGAAATTACCCATGTTTCTGAGCCTTATGGTCACACCACCTACTGGTTGACTCGCATTTCAAGTTACCATTAGAAAGTGGAACTCCCACTAGATAGGTCTGTAAGGGAACATGTATGAAGACATATAATCATCTTTGTGTTGTAAAATGCGATAAATGATGAAAAGGATCTCTAAAAACGAGGCCTTGATAGATTTATTCTTAGGTGAATTGATGGAGAAGGGATTACTACCATCATGAAATAAGTGAAGGTCGGGGATTGTGGAGTGCACCCATTAGTGACCAAGCTCTCTCAACAAATCTGAAGGCTTGATACTATTTCCATTGTATGATATAGGATTGTGCCATCTTCACCACGAACATCCACTCTAATGATGTTCATGCAAATTTTATTCACTGATCCCTAGAGTTACATCATAGAGCTAATTACTCCAAGCAAGAATGGCCCAAAGGTCTTCTTTTTTATTTTATTATGGATAATCCCCCTTTTAAGGTATGATGGGGAACCCGTACATGACCCGTAGGCCCAATGCGCAATGCCCGACATGACCTTCAATACATGACCTGAATGCCCAAAGGAATATATGCCCATTACATGACCCATAGGCCCAACCCACTAGAACTGCCCCTCCCTGGCTTCTTCATCATTGATCACCTAGCTCCCCACCTTGCATTTCTGATCCACTAGCTTTGCGCCGTACAAAGCTACATGGTTCCTGGTCCCAATGGCGGTGGACATTCCTTCTCATTCTTCCAATCCAGTCACCTTTTCTTCTGGTTAGTTCTTCTCTTGTTTCTCTGATCTTCTTTTGTGGCCTACTCTCTGTGAACTAGGACACTCTATGGTCTCTATGGCCCAAAGTCACTATGTCCTGAAGGACATGATGACTTGAAGGCCCTTGAGACAGGTAGGCCCAAACTGGTCACTCGAAAGCCCAAATTGTGTGAATAGTTATGGATGCTACAGTACTGAATAATGTCTATTACAGTAACTACTACAGTACTACTACAGTAATTCTATAGTATCTTAAAAATTTGCCTTCACCAGGTTTTGAATCTGGGTCTCTCGGATTCCAAGTAGTAGCCCTTGCCACTTGGGTACGGGCTCATTGGAAGCTAATTACTCCAAGCCATTTTGCACTATGGGATGGATGTAGTGGGACTTTCCCCCCGCTACAGCTAGTCAATTAATGTTCATACTCACAACAACCAACTTATATCCATGTGGGAGAAATCCATACCCCTTTATTCAGTTGGGGAAAAAATCATCATTAGTTTTGTGATTACCAACATCATTACCTGATTTAGTGACCCTCATACAATATTCGCAGACAAAAACACAAACCTATTCTCTTTTGAGTTTGATATGTCATACTAGGATTAGGGAATCCAAGCCAACCATTCATCTGAAAATCCCTGTGGTGGAAAATGGGAAGATAGAGGATTTCCACAAGACTATGCCCAAAATAATCAATAATATAGTAGATAAGGGTACGAAATCTTGTCCAGAAAATCTTTTTCATGCTTTATGGGCTTATTAGACCCTGACCCACACAACCACCCAGGAAACCCCATATTCACTTCTATACAGGGTGGAGGTAGTTTTTCCAATCAAAATTTAAGTATCATCACTTCGTGTGGCCATTTGAGATCAACTATCCATGGAAGATCAATCCTAGAGATGGTTTGATGAGTTGGAGTTGCATGATGAGAAAATTCTGCACACTTTGCACCATTTGGATGTCTACCAAAATCGTATCACATGAGCCTTCAACAAAAAGGTTCGCCTTCAATCTTTCCAGGAAAGAGAAATGATGTTAGTCCTCAAAACCCCGATGATACTTTGGAAGATTCTCCCATATAGTTAACCAAAGTTTGAAGGACCATACGTTATACATAGGGTATATTACTATAGAGCATACACCTTGATATTAATAGACGCACATCTCATCACAGATCTCACAAATGCAATGTTTCTGAAGAAGTACTTTGTGTTACAGTAATGCCTAGTCATGGTCAAAACTCTATGACACTAAACTATGAGGTATCTTCCTGAACAATTGACGTTAAACACAATGGTATAAGTCCATGAAACATGAAATTAAACTGTGGTGATTGCATCCATACTACAAGATGATAAACTACATTACATAAGTCATTTTAATCACATGATGATAAAAAGTATGATCCCTTAGATAACAACATACATCTTAATTCTCATTCATTAGTGGAATATGTAGTGATGCATCGATCTTTGATCTTGGATTATACCCCACCAACCCAAAAATTTTCTTTATCATGTCCCCTATCTCCCCATATTTACAAGGGACACCCTTGTCCCTCCTTGTTTCACACATCGAGGGTAACTCACATGAGCTTAGGATTAGTGGTGAGGATTCCCTTATGTAAACAAACTATAGAGAAATATCATTGACCTAACATATATAAATGATGAAACCAAAATTACCATACCCCTGTGTCCAAGCCAGATCGATACTGGGAACAAGTTGAACTATGTGGGTCTTGGTTCATGCCCTTATAGGATACATAATGACACCTGGATCTGGTATCCTAGCCCAAACACCATTTTAAAAAAGGGCACATTCCTCTGTTCATAGGTCAAACACATAAGGGGAGTCCATGAAAGGTCCTAATCACATGACAATAATCTAGGTGATTCTTCAAGAGCCATGTGCTTCCCAATTCTCAATGTTACAAGATCCCTCGCACTAATAAGTCATAAGATCATGATAACCCCTATAAATATTAGTTAGATATATGTGGAATCCCTAGTAGTTCCCAACTAATCATGGTTTGGGTATTTTATACATACCTAGAAACATCATTTCCATTTATCAAACTCCATACACATGGAAATTATGGGTCCCCATAAACATTCAAGGCCACCCGAGATGAAAGTCCAGTGTCCCATGGACACATTTTTTTGAATATTCACATCAAAACCCAATTGATTTGAATATTATTCCAACAAAATGAATGTGAATCAAAGGAAAATTCATCCTCAAGAGATTCCTCTCATTCTGCGGTACGCCCAATGGCTTTCAATCCCCATGTCATTCTTCCATCTCCATGTTTCATCTGGGGACTATGGTTTACACCTTATTTCATCACTCATATCAAAATAATGCAAGAATATCGAGATCACGATTAACTCAATGATATTAATGATCTTTGTGATAGGAAAACATTCTCACTACATGACTCTAAACTGCACATCATGATGTCCTCACCGCATGACGTTACACTGTTGGGTTAGAATAATCCTTGATGTATGACGTTAAACTACATCGGATTGGTTTAAGCCTAATGTTCTCCCAATTGTTGATTTGTATGCTCTTTTGTGGTGATTTTGAATCCTTATAATCATTTTTTCTCAAACCATGCATGGATCACTTGAGATTAGGTGTTTCAATGAGATATCCACAATGACATCATGGAACGTCTGTCCATGAATTTGATCCATGTTGCATGAATCTAAACAGAATGTCACAATTCCCTTGCCCACAAGGAACCTCAGGTCTTGCTCATACGACATTAAAATACAGGGTACCCCAAAGATGGGACGAATGCCTCACCTTGAATATGAGTCAGATCTACTTAAGGGATACATATTTCTATGAGTGAATCACATCCCAAATGTATCTAATGTATCTATATACACTCCTTCCATACCTCAAACTTCGTTCTCTAAGAAATCATGAATCCCCAAAATATTCCATGGCCATCAGAGATGGAAGGCCAATGTCTTGAAGACACCTTTATTTGACTATGCAAATCATGCCCATGTGGCTCTGCATATGAATTCTACAAAATGGCCATAAATCAATTTGAAATTATTCTTTATGAGAGTCTTATCCTATCTCAATACACCAAATGGGTTCCTAGACTTGTGACATCCATCATTATTGAAGGGCCCTCAAAGTCATTTATTACATTCTCCATCCTACCCAGGTCTTGGATTTATCAAAAAATGATGGCTTGATTCATCTCGGGTCTCTATTGAGGCTTTTGTAAAATACAGATACCCCATCCATATTTGTGAAATTGATCCCCATATAAGATGAAAAAATTGCCTCACTTATTTTAGTGTTTCCTGGAGAAGTTCTGCTAAATGAAACATCTCTTTTCATGAGCAGGTGCACCCATTATCAAAGATCATATACCATGTTTAGAAAGGTCCCATTCTCCATAACCATCATTTCCATTGGAGATGGAAGGCCAGTGTTTTGTTAACACCTTGGTTTGACAATTCACATCCGGCCTTAGTGGCTCTGCATATGATGCCTACAAGATGATCTACAATCGAAGGGAATTTTTTCCTCTAGAGAGTCCATTTCAATTTCTATATGATCAGATGATATTAATGACCCATATTACTCCCCAAGATTTGGGAAATACCTGGATAAAGTGTTACATATCTTCCACTTTTGAAATTACCTAACATGAAAAAAAGATTCCAATTAAACCGACCATTCACCATCTCTCCCTTATGCAAGTAAGAATCGCGCATGACCAGTTTCCCACTTAAATCCAATATGAATGTCCCTAATACTTTCATACATCATCACATAGATAACCCACCAACTGTGGCTCCCAACATCAAAATAAATTCAAAGTGTTGAAAATCCTCCTAGGCCATCGGAGATGGAAGGCCAGTGTCCTTAGAACACCCTTTTTTGAATATGAACATTATGCCCTGGTTTCTTTTCATATGTCACCTAAAAAATGAAAATCATTCAAGGTCAAATTCATCCTCAGGAGATTCCCCTCCTACCACTGTATGCATAAAATAGATCTTGGACATCATTCATGTCCAAAACTCCAAAATTTTGGGTCAAGATAAATCAATAATCCATGTCAAAAAGATATTATAACATTCCTAGCTGATGAATCTCAAATTGGGGACTTACTTCATCTAGTTTGGTCAAATGTATTCAATGTAAAACATCAATAATAGTTTTGGTTAGCAGGATTGTGAACTACGAGTAAAAAAGATACTATACTCACCAAATTAAGAACCTGAGATGGCTACATCTAGATATATGTTGGGTATCAACTCGTAAAACCTATATTTTATATGGTTTAGAAAAAAATTGTGTCAAGATATCAAAAGATACATAAATCATTTTAGTTTGGAAACCCACAAAGGGTGGCGTAGGAAAAAGTCATGTTATACCCAAAAATCCCATGTCAAGCAGGCTTATGAAAAGTTTTGGGTAACAAAAAATGACACAAAAGTTCATGGGGAGTTACATAAAACCACATAAATAGTCAAAATATGCTCGCTGATGACCAAAACTCAAGAAATAATTAGAGCCCAATTCAATTATTATAATTTACTAGTTTTAAATAATGGTTTAAAATTAATACCTAATCAGAATGATGTTTATATAATTGATTGTGATCAGTTAACATGATAGGAAAAGGAAAATAGGAAGTATTTCAAGTTAAATTGGTTCCATCATATTTAATAAAAAAATACGGTGGGCATCCAGAGACTGGAGCCTCTCCTCATAAGAGAGAAATGATCATGTGAAGATATGTTTGATATAGTAGCAATGTGGTATCAATGGTTGATGTGACTCCTCAATATCTTGGAGAAGCTTTAATAAATTTGTAGTCTCAGCCTCTTTGCTTGCTCGTAGTTCCTCTATGTGACTCATAGATATGAGGATTTTCCTCTCTCTGTCTTTTACTTCCCATTGCCCCTCCTCAACAGCGATCACAGCCCGGGCCCACTCCTTTCTAAGCAACTCTAGTTTAGGAATCTATTTCTCCACTTATTGGTTGAGTTTTTATATCAAGGAATATTTCTTCATGTGTTTGTTTTTGTAGCCTTGCAACTGATCCAACATGATTGTTAGCTTTGTCAACGAGGATTTTCTGCACAGCTACAAGATGAGATGTTGACTCTACCACAGATAGTTGAGACTCCATCAAACCAGTTGCTTCCCGATAAGTTACCACCTTCTTCACTATATGATGAATACCATGATACTCAAATCCACCAAAACCTAGGACCAATAACTTGTGATTCCATTTTGGAAACATTGCTGGCATCCCAACCAATGGGGTCTGAGAAATTAATCTTCAAATGTTCTTAAATTTTCCTTCATAGATGGGAGAAAGATTGACTAGGACATCTTGATTAGTCTCGGAGTCACTCCCTGATGATGAAATATAGCTATGAGTGAATCTCATAAAATAGGGACTTGATTCAGTGACTACAGTATGGCTCGACCCTACAATGGACTCATCCCTAGTAGTTGCAATGGAGGATTGAATGAGGGAATCCTATGCTATTTCTATTTCTTGTGGTTACGATTTTGAGAATAATGAAGAGATGACTTCAGTACCTCCCACATTAAATGTAATAATGCTACCTAGAATAGGTGACGCCTTATCCTCAATCATCTATTGTTCCCTGCAACCAATCAGGAATACTGAAGACCCATGGTTGTACTCATCCAAAACAAAACTACTCGAGATATCCCTCAGAGGTCACTTATTGATATAAGGCATGTAGGGATAGCTAGACTAGATAAGGGTACTAGTCTTGATATCCTATGCGCATAAAATGAAATTTCTATGAGAATTAGAAAAAAAAGGTATAATGTCCCGCTAATATGTTTCAAGGGCTGGAACATCAACGTCCCTGGTGATTGTGACTTCTAGAGAGAAAGCATGAGTTGGAGGAATATCAATCTCTGAAGTGACTCCATCTATAAAGGACGATTCCATCTAATCAGGATTGATTAGTTCCTCAAAAATTAAGGCCCCATCAAAATCTGGTGGGGCTTGGGGCTAGTCACTCGATTCAACCCCTACCATAAAGATCACATTGTACCTCTCTATGAGAGCCGACTCAAAACAGTCAAGTGAGACCTCAACTTCTAGATTTTCTTCGTAAGATAGATATCATTTGAGTGGAATCAAGAACACATGAAAGGTTGGTAGTACCCCAATCTGTTTGGCTGGCCCTGTTTCCTAGCTTCGGTCAGCCACAAAGGAGGTTGAACCTTAATCTACCATAAAGGGGATAGTTGTCGTAGATGCTTGAGCAGCTGTAATATGATTTTTGATGGGACTTATCTCACAATACATACATTCACTAGTTAGTTGATAATATAAGGGTACTCAGTTCAACTACTAGATGAACAAACCCATTCATTTGATTCCTCTTTTAATGGGATTTGACAACTAGGAGGCATGCTTTCATTTTATTGATTATCTTGGAGATGGATCCTAAATAAGAGAAACAAGAGAATATGGAGGGGGAAATATCCTAGAAGGGTCTTCAATGACCACTTCCATGTGTTCTAGGGCTCCATGGGATATTTTTTCAGTGATTTTTACCATCGGTAGGGCGCACTCCCCAATTGCAGTTCCTCCTGGAGAATTAATCATGGAAAGATCCATTTCCCGAGACCCTTTAGGCCCCTAAAAAATAAAAAGGTGAGGGGGAAACTTCAGAATCATTACAAAAAAATAATTTAAGGCCAGAGGTTGTATTTAATATAACATATCCCATCATGCATGGGAGTACATCCATCAATGTCATGCGGTCTGACCAGTAATGCCTATCTGCAGGGGTATGGAGACACATGCCCATTTCATTCATGTAGGCATCCATTGCATCAGGTTCTTCATTAGCCAAAATATTGGTAGGATAAATGGATCCCCCAAAACACAGAAGGTCTAAAAATTATCTTTAAAGTAGCCTCAATATATCTTCATTTTAATCATTCACCCTCAGTTCACTCCAAACTCTCCAAGAATCCATAATCGTAGCTATGACTGGGATGGCCATCATTGGAATATTGGTATATAGGAGTAGAGTAGGTTTCGATAGCCAAAAATGTTTCCTGGGAGTTACTAAAAACACAATATCTCAAGAATTTGATCTCTTACAAGACATTGGGAGAAAGTAAGAAGTTGTTTCAATGGAAGCCATAATTGGTTATCCAACGACGTTATCATCCTCATCATTAGTTTCTGGTCTTAGGATGGAAAAAACATGGTGTGAGTATTTTCATAGACCTCATTAGGAATGGAAGAGGGTCTCAAGGTCTCTATGTTAACGACCCACCTTCTCGTTATCCTCTTAAAAAATGTCAACGGGTGCTGAAACATAACCAATGGTGATAAGAGAAACATCCCTAGTTTGGAGGAGCTACCACAGATCACAAGAGGACTGATCTATAAGAGATGGATGGCCTTAAAAAAACTCCCATTGTCTTTTGGAAATAGGGAAATAAGCCTCGGGAGGGGGTGGATGGTGGAATCATGGTAATAGCTTTAATAGCTCGTTTGGCTGCCCATGAGGTCACAAAACCATCTTTCACAATTTTCCTCAAGGGGGATCCTAAAGTCATTTAGAGTAATTTTCCTGGTCAATAGTGTTCAATATCTCCATTTTTCTTCTCCTTACCCTTCACCCCAAATACATTGGATGTTATCATGGTAGTAACCATTTCATCTAACTAGCCATCATTGTATGATTTAACCCATGTTGTAGCATAATTTTTGGTTAGGAAAGGTACAGAATACCTAAAATCTGGAAGTCTATCCTGGCACTGGGTGTCCTCTAGGTGAACATCATCCATAGTTTATAGGCATTCATCACATGATTCTCTTGGTAGGCACTACTATGAGTAGGATGGTACAAATTCTGGACAAAGTTAAATTGATGACTAAATCTGCAGGGTGCATATCCCTCAAAAATATGGTCCCCCATATACGGGCAACTAGGACTCCTTCCATCAAAGAGAAGAAACAACCTTGATTGATATGATCTTCAGATGCATTATTATTAATTGTACCAATAGGGTAATGATATGGATGATAAGAGATACATTCATAAACTTTGAGATAGGCTATTAAGTCTTGCTCGTTTTATTTGGTTTTCTCATCTCGCTTATCATGTGAATGCTAAGCCACCGGCATGACCCCACTAATAATCTGAAGATATGGTCAGAAATTAGAATAAGGAATTGGTATTGAATTGATGATTGTATAACCTCCTATACAGGCCCCCATCTAGCCTTAAATAATTTGGAAGGGCCCAATAATACGTTAAGGTGGTCCCCCCTCCCTGATTCAGCTCAGTAGGCAAAAAATCTTGGCCTATACTCAGATAGCTAAATCGATGCATATTATAGTGGTTATCTGAGCATTCATGATAAATGTTGAGGCTCTCACACCACTAGATTCTCATACTAGAAAGATCCACATACTCATAATCCTGGAAAAGAATACCACTAGTCAAAAAAATCAATCGACGTTATGGATGAGCCTACTTCCCCACTCATGATCCCTCCCCTCTTCCAGAGTGGGGAAATATGTACCTTCTATCCTTCGAGTTGTTTTGGTAGGACAAGCACTGGGTCTCCGCTGATCAGGATCGAGACTAGTATGATTAAAAAAGAACCAAACGACTCATTAAAAGGAATGTCCTACTTCCGAAAAGGATCGATTTAATTTAATAGTTCCTTTTCCAAAACGATACATTTCTTGGATAAAAGTGGGTGTTTTTCCTTGTCATGTGAAATAGAGGTGGGATGTAGGAATTCATCATTCATATCCCCAATAATAGGGACTCCCAAGATTAGACGAATTTCCATAATACTGATTTTGAACTCCCCTTGGATTAATTGGAAGGTATTGGTGTTAAGGATCTACTTACTCAGGAGCTATGAAATATGGGCAGTGGGATGGTGAGTGTATGTTTGAGATACCCAAGTGGCCTCATATAGTCCCGTGGTCTGCCGCTCACTTCAAAATAATTCACAACTCTGGTGAACAAAAAAATGCCACCCCGTCTATTCCAAACGATGCTCCAGAGCGAATATCACACCTGGATGACCAGCTTTGTTGCTCGTTTAGCATTCTGTGAAATGATCTGGTAGAAGTTAACCATCTTGTTTGGATTCTACTATACCTCCTCTAATGTCCGATGTGCATAGATCAGCAAGGACCCATATGAAATATCTCTCTGAAGGTACCACCCTTTGGAATAAATCAAGGCCTTTAGGATAAAGGTGTTAATTATCCAAGAATCAAGCCGATTAGTCAGATATGGCACTAGGATTGTTGTATCAGACAATTGACCAAACCCATAAGATGTAAGCCTTTCTGAAGTCAGGTATTCTGTTTGACTTGTTGTAAAAAGATTCTTCGGAGATTGGTGTATTGGAATGACATAGATTTTTTCCTTGAAGAAAGCCACCAGGTTCATTGAAATTTCATCAATATTAGAAAGAGGGGATGTTGCAGTAGCTTTAGAAGGAGTAGTGATGTCAGTGGCATCCTTTGAAAGATTCATTGTCACATACACGAGAGAATTCGAATACCTGTAAAATGTTAGCCCAATTTTTTTATTGATAAAGACCACAAAAAATGGGCAAAAGAAAATAAAAATATGTCTATTTGGGGCTCCACATACTATTTTTGGAAACTGTACATGGTAGACATATCCCGTGTGCTGCATGATATGTGGAATAAATCCTAGTATACTGCTACAGTACGCAAAAGCATTAAACAACGCATAATGATGATATGTGAAACAACAGTGAGGCGCTGACCCACGAAGCATTGGACAATGAAAGTAAGGGTTAGTATAAAGTGGGTATTGTGAACCATGGCCTCACCAGGTTCACAATAAATGTTTTTGCTTAAAATTTTATGATCGTATTATTAATGCTTAAAGAACAGCTCGCCGGTTCAGGCTCATTGTGCAGACACACAAGCAGCATAGCGTTCAACTATGTGGAAATTCGTATTATGGTTTTGAATTTCACAATTCCATTTGCGAAACCCAAAATTCGGTTCATGGGCAGAGAAATGGTGAAAATATTAGTTTTTTCCACGTACAAAGTGGTCCATGAGCCCAGTTTTCAAAAAAGATACATTACATTATATCACCCAAGGATTTTATGGGACAAATTGTTTTTATTTTCTTTAGTGTTTTGTGTTGTACACTACACCAATATTAGCTTTCACTATATTTAAAACCACATTATCCTTCAGTATATGTAGCACTATTCTTGTCTTGCGTTACATGCGGAAGCGACCTTCCTCGATAGGTTGCGTTGTGCGCGATATTGAGTTTCACTAAATAATGATATATTTTTAAAATATTATTATTTAATGGGATATAAACTAGCTTTTATGGATATTAATAACCAAATTCAGAATTTTATATAATATAAGCATTCATTATAAACATTTTCTAGAACATGATATGAGAACAAAAACAATTTTCCAGATAAATTAAGTATTTTAAAAAAGAATGTAGTTTTACCACCTTTTAACAAAAAACCCTTTTTAAATCTAGTTTCTAACAACATTATATATTCTATTTGAAAAAATAAAAATATTAATTAGAATTTAGATATCAAAATTTTTTAGTTGAAATTTCAATATTTTTCTGATGAAAATCATATTTTGTTGAATAGTGAAAAAATACTGCATTTTCATTCCACACTGCCTTTTTGTATAATTTATTTACATAGATAGATTATGTTTTTAATTGGATTTAATGTGTATGTGGATTACATATGTCACAGCCCGCCTTCACCAAAAGGAGGGAATGGTCAACAGATTTCCAGGCCCTTCCTTCTTTAAGTTGAAGGAGAGATAATGACCCCCAAAACCCAATCTCAATAGGTCCCGGAGTGGCAACTAGCACCAAGGGTATAGAATCACACACTAAATGGAAGGCATTACCCTCTTTCATTTAATAGTATCGGGAGATAAGATGGTAAATCCCAACAACTCCAAATGAGGAAAGTAAATGTAAAGCCAAGAACCATTCCCAATGCATGTTACAAAAGTAAAAACCACAAAGTACAAAGTGACTACAAGGGTAAAGTACCGAAGAAAGAAAAATAGCAACTGCAACTACGCCAATGGTCCAAGCTAGTATGGTCCCGCGTGATCCCCGAAGTCCTCCTGGAAACCTGAAAGCAGTTTTATATACTTAGGGTGAGCATACAAGTATACTCAGTAGGGAAAACCAAAGACTCTCGTGCACAAGTGGGGGAATGTACTAAAGTCCAGTGAGAAAAAGAGTAAACCAAACACATAACAAGGTAAACTATCCACCCAACCCTCACCATGGAACACTCCCCAAATAACTCAAGTCAAGTAATATATATAATAAGAGAACATTGATGTGTGGGTACCCCACGTCACTTTCCCACTGTTTATTGAAGACATCCTACGCATCGAACCAATCTCGCCATTCTCACTGCAGTCCCACAGCCACACCATACCCGCACACACCTCGGCCACAACCTCACGCAGTCCCACTTCTAAACCCCACACACACACACCTGGACCACAACTGTCACACATAACCATGCCTACAAATATCTAGGCCAGAACTACCCCCGCCATGCCCGAAGACACATGGGCTAGAAGATCCACTGCCATGCCCAAAGACACCTGGGCCTCATCCCGAAGATACTTTGGAAACTACCTGCCCGAACACACCTGGCCCATAACCACCACACTAGTCTTCCCGAAGGTTCTTGGGCTAGCAATGATCCTCAGGCCATCACAGCCTGCCTAAAGATACTTGGGTTATCCAGGAAAGGGAGCAGAAGATGAGCTAATAACCATCCACTAATAACAGTGTTGGGAAAAACACCCTCCTCCTTGAAATGGGGGTGTTCGGCACTAAGTGTTCAACTTGGGTGGGGTGTGAATAAGAAACACAAAAAGACAAGTATATATATATATATATAGGTAACAAGCACTCTCCCAAGTTTAAGTTTTTCAGCCAGCCTAAGGAACACAAAAATCACTCAAGTCCGAGTCACGACTCTCACCAACAAAACCCATTTGTCCCTTTCATTTTCATGTTTAGTAGTGATGTATAATAAAGTTTTGCACCTACTTGGGCAACTAGTAAGCATAGTCACAAGTCCAAGAAAGAAAACATTCAAGCATTAAATACAACATCCACACCCAATTCTCTCGTAAATCCCCAAAAACCAAAGAAAACCCCAAGATAGAGCCCCATGTCCAATATCC
The DNA here is from genome assembly GCA_963277665.1 of Viscum album. Taxonomy (NCBI): domain Eukaryota; kingdom Viridiplantae; phylum Streptophyta; class Magnoliopsida; order Santalales; family Viscaceae; genus Viscum; species Viscum album. The sequence goes on along the minus strand of OY728166.1, from coordinate 773,886,530 downwards.
TGGAGAAAAAAGTTTTCTCAACAACAGAGGATTCCACCCCAATTCGTGACATAAGAAAGGTAACCATATGTTCTTAAAATTCACAAACACTGAATTTATAACAACAGGGGATCCCATCCCCACCCAAATAACCCAACAAATGTCCAATGAAGTAAAAACAACCAAACCACCACCACTAAGCAGGCCCATGCCAGTATTTCCAGAATTATAAGATTTAAGACACTCCATGATTTAACACACTCCATTATTCAGCCGGATATACATGATTAACAAATTTCCTTTCCACAGAACGAGTTCACAACTACAAAACACGCCATTTAAAACATCACCGTGGGTTGATTATTGCACAGAGAAAGACCACCGATAGCCACGATTTTCAGTAGCTATAAGCCCGCACAATTCAGAAAAGAATATCATAAAACAGAGTAGCATCATCAATCACATCCCCCCTTATTCATTATAGAATCCATTCATTATCTCTATTTAGGTTTTGTTCATCCAATTCTATAGAATAAAAAGCATGACCACCCCGCATGATACACAAAATAGAGAGAAAAAAAGAGAAATTCCCTACTTGTAGATCAACGATCGACGCTGAGCCTGAGCGCGGAACTATACGGATAGCGATGCGGCTCGCCTGAACGAAATGATGTTCGTCTGAATGAAGGGTACTACTAGAACATGGTGATCGAGAAAAGAAGAAACCCATGGCGAACCCTTTAGTTTAAAAGGGTCCGGGATGGTTGAGATAACAATGTGGAACCACGTAAGGAGCGTGGGTCGTGGGTTGACCACGTCTCCCCACACGTTATTAAAGGTTTGGGTGGTTTAAACCGACGAACACACCCAGTTAATTCATTAAATATTTAATTAAAATATTTATGGGTGTTTCCGGGCATTAAAACACATTTAAAGGGGTCAAAATAGGTTTTAAAACCCAATTTACGCAAAAAGGAGTGCTACTGGAAAAAAACCCTATGGGGGTAGGTAAAAGCCACCGGTAGGTGAGAGATACCGGTAGTCTGCAGCCAACGGTAGACCGAGCAACCGGTAATATTCAGCCACCAGTAGACCGAGCTACCGGTAGACAGAGCTACCTGAAGTTGAAGCTACAGGTAGACCGAGATACCGGTAGACAGAGCTACCTGTATGCTATGGGTACCGGTAGACCGAACTACCGGTAGGCCTGTTATTGGTAGGCTAAGGCTACCGGTAGGATTACCATTAGGCCAAACTTCACTGAGACTCCCAAACCAGAAAACCCAACTTGAGAATTTCACAAAGTAATGGACCCCAAAAACACGGTCCATTACATCAGATACCTCTTAAATGATTCTCATCCTTGAGAATCAAAACATACCATAAGTAAAGAGAGATTCCGAAAAACCACCTATAAAGATACCTCTCAGGATTGGACCTCATTGTTAACTAAGAACGCCTTTCTGTCAAGAACCATGTAACATACCATGTCAAACTGCCCAGCCATGTGGGTTAGGTAGTCTCCTTCCCCATGTTAATATAGTATCCGCTTTGGGCAGCACTGACTCGCCCGCACGGTTTTAATTGCTTCCTCCTTAATGTGTCTTGATTAGGAGTCGGGTCCTCCCCTCCCCATATCCAGGACATTTCACACACACTCAGAGGAAAGAAAACCAATATTTCATAGCCAACAAGGTAAAACGTTCTACCACAACATTTATAAACCAAACAGTACAAAACTCAAAACAACACTGGGTACTGGGAACCCATCTGTGCTTCCCTCTCCCACATACTCTCCTCAAGCCCACCATGTCTCCATAACACACAAACCAAGGGGATGGTTCACCCATGACACACCTTCTCTTCACGATCCTCAACCATCACTGGTCTCTCCACAAAAGTCACGTCATCCTCGATGTCTAGATCTCCCCAATCATGGACGTGTGAATGGTCATGTAGGTAACGACAAAGCTGGGACACATGGAATACATCATGTATCCTCAGTAGCGGCGGTGATAGCACTAGATGATAAGCCTCTTCACCGACCCGCCGCAACACTTCGAAGGGGCTGATGAACCTCGGAAAAAGCTTACTCCTTTTGTCGAACCTGTGTTGTCCATGTTGAGGGGAGACCTTCAAGAACACATGGTCTCCAACCTCAAACTCCAAGGGCCTCCTCCTAGTATCAGCATACAACTTCTGTCAGTCTTGGTCTACCTTTATCCTTTCTCGTATGAGCAAAACCTTCTCTGTCATGCTCTTCACCACCTTCGGGCCAAGGATGCCTGCCTCTCCTACTTCAGTCCAACACACAGGTGAATGGAATGGCCTCCCGTACAAGGCTTTAAACAATTTCATACCAATGGTAGAGTGATATCTATTATTGTAGGAAAACTCTACCTGAGGCAAGTATCACACCCACGATCCTCCTGAGTCCAGAACACATGCCCGCAACATATCCTCCAAGGTTTGGATGGTGTTCTCTGTCTGTCCATCTGTCTGGGGATGGAAAGAAGTGATAAGGTGCAGTTTGGTGCCAAAATCATGTTGCAATACTCTCTAGACTCGTGAGGTAAACTTTGCATCCCTATCCAAGACTATAGACCTCGGAACTCCAAGCAATCGCACCACCTCATCCACGTACTTTCGTGCTAAAGCATCCACTGCACTCAAATCCTTGATCACCAGAATGTGAGCTGATTTCGTCAACCAGTCCACTACCACCCAGATGATGTCATATCCCCCTTGGACCATGGGTAGTCCCACGATGAAATCCATCAAGATGTCGTCCCACTTCCATTTGGGGACATCTGGAGACTGCAGTAGGCTTCCTGGAACTCGGTGTTCAGCCTTCCCTTACTAACACACTAAGCACTTGGCCACAAACTCTGCCACTACTCGCTTCACTTCGGACCACCAAAACTGTCTCTTCAGTCCCTTGAACATCTTGGAAATTCTAGGGTATACTGCTAGGGGTGAGTTGTGGAACTCACTGAGAACCTTGCCGCGCATCGCCTCTGGAAAAAACAGCTTTCCCTGTAAAATAACCGGTTTTGGCCATCCTCCATCGATCCTTCCGGAGCATTTCCCTAGTCAACACGGTTGCGCATCACTTCGCACTCTGGGTCTCCCCACTAAGATTCCTCCACTTTCTGAAACAGAGACGACTATACTGCCATCTGATACAGGCAACCTCTATCGCTATCCATCCTCGCATCCAGGTGTAAGGCAGCCAACTCCTCCATTTCCTTCCAGGTGTCTACTGACTCTCGAACTGCATCCTTCTGTGATCTCCTGCTCAAGGCATCATCCACTACAATCCCCTTCCCTCAAGTGTAGGATATCTCGAAGTCATAAACCTGGAGTAACTCCAACCACCTCCACTTTCCCAAGTTTATGTTTCTCTGGGAGAAGATATACCTCATGTTTTTGTGATCTATGAAGACCAAAAAGCGTTCTCCGATGAGGTAGTGCTGCCATAACTTCAGGGCAAAATCGACCGCTACAAGATCCATGTCGTTGGTGGCATAATTACGCTAATGAGTGCATAGCTGCATAAACCCATAAGAGATAACCCCTTGTCGCTGCATCAATACACATCCTAGGCCTTGTCCTGAAGCATCATAGAACACCTCATACGCTGCCCCTTCTTATAGTAATCTCAGCACTGGGGCACTAACCACCTTCTCCATCAGATAACTGAAGTCCGACTCGCATGGCTCACTCCACACGAAAACCTAGTCTTTCTTGGTCAGGACTGTCAAAGGGGATGCAACTCGGGAGAAGTTGGGTACAAAACTCCAATAGTAACCTACCGGTCCGAGGAAACTACGAACATCTTCCACATTCTTAGGTGCTACCCAAGAAACAACTACATCCACCTTTGATGGGTCCACCGCTACCTCCTGCTCGGACACCACATGGTCGAGGAAGTGCACTTCTCGTGTTTAGAATTTTCATTTTGACAACTTCCAATAGAGCTGGTGCTGTCGGAGGACCTCCAAAACCATCCTCCGGTGCTCCACATGGTCCTCCTTTGATCCTGAATAGATCAGGATGTCATCAATGAACACAACCATGAACCGATCCAGGTACTTTCGGAAGATGGAGTTCATATGCCCCATGAACACATCTAGGTTGTTCGTAAAACCGAAAGGCATGACTACAAACTCGAAGTGCCCATATATGCACCTGAAGGCCATCTTCAGGATGTCTCCCTCCTTCACTCTCAGCTGGTGGTACCCAGACCGCAGGTCAAACTTTGAGAACCATCCTGCCCCTTTTAGCTGGTCGAAAAGATCGTCTATCCTCAGAAGAGAGTAGCGATTATTAATCATCATCTGATTCAGCGTCCTGTAGTCTATGCAAAACCTGAGACCACCATCTTCCTTCCTTGCGAACAAGAATAGGGTGCCCCATGGTGACACACTTGGTCGAACATATCATCTCTTCGTTAGATCATCAACCTGAATCTGCAACTGTCGTAGCTCCGAAGGTGCCATCCTGTAAGGAGCCATCGAGATCAGACTAGCACCAGGCTGCAAGTCTATCCCAAACTCGATATCCTGTCAAGGGGGTAGATTAGTCACCTCCTTAGGAAAGACGTCTACAAACTCACAGACGATCTTCAGCACCTCCACCATTTTAGCATCTATTGACTCTAATGACATCTTAGCTAACAAGGAGATGATGAGTTTTTCTTTCCTGCTGCCCTTATGACTGCTCTGCTCACCGGTGAAGGTAACACGCCGGCCGCCCAATTATGAGAACATAACCCATCCTCGGATGCTTCTGATGATGACACATAGAGAGAATAGCCAGTAGATTCCTAGTATGACATCGTATGGATGTATATGTAGCAGAAGAAGATCCCTAAATGACTGATGTGTCCATATCATCATTCTGCATCCTCAAAAAACAAAAAACATGTCATTCTGACCTCCAACTGGTGTGCTCATCACCAGGGGAACTGTATGTCTCTTTGCATCTAGACCCAAGGCACCGGCTATACTGGGTGCAAAAAAGGAGTGTGAAGCTCTGATATCGAACAAGGAATAAGCAAGGGTACTGAACAAACTGATCATACCTCGAACAAACTCCGACCCTGCTAGAACTGGTGCCTCTATGGCGTGTAATTGTCCATGCCTAGCTCCTATGCCCCTCAGATGTCGGCCACCTCCGCAACCAGACCCCGGTCGAGGTCCCTGAGGAGAACCCTGAGGTCGGCCTCCTCCTCCTATGTCTTCCCTCGGAGGAGCGGGAGCTCGCTGTCCCTACTGCTGCTACTGGAAAGGCCTGGCCGGAAGCTGTTGATGGGGTGGGTGTTGTGGCTATCTTCCACCGCCATAATGTACCCGGTCCAGGAACTGACTCTAGTGATGTCCATGGCTCCCACATATGAAGAATCGTGGTCCCGGTCCTGAAGGAAAAGGGTGAGGACCAGGGGACCAGAACTGGAACTGTTGCGGCCTGCTCTCTGCTGGTCAGAACCTGGAGGGTCCTGACGCTGGAGGCCTAGTGCGGACGACCTTCCCCTTAGATGGTCCCAGCTGGATCCCGTCTCATGAGAAACCCCATAGAGCATGATTCCTCTCTACCACTTCAGCCTTCTTCTGGACCTCCTAGTACATCGGCAGGGTAAAGGGGGTAACAACATACTGGAGGGAGGGTTGGAGAGCCACCTCTAAATGTCTTGTCCGAGACTCCTTGTTGGGAAAGAGGTCCGGAGAAAAACGTAGGAGGTCCTTGAACATGATCCCTAGCTCCCTCACTGACATACTCCCCTACTAGAGGGAGAGTAGATCCTATCTCTTTTTGGCCTTCATTGTCGAAGAGAGGAATTCCGCACGGAACTCCCTCTCGAAATCAGCCCACGCCACCTCAGCCTCTCTCCTCTCCCCCAGGTAAAGCATCCACCACTGACACACTGCTCCCCGCATCTGGCAGACGACTAGAGGAACCCAGTACTCGGTCGGAGCCCAGATCAAGCCGAAGTCTATCACCAGCTCCTCAAGCCAGCCCTCTGTCTTCATATCAGAGTTGCAACCCTCATTCTTCTCGAGGGTCTGTCGTTGGAAGGCCCGAAGTGCCTTCTTCCACTGGTCATCCTCCTCCTCTCGATCAGCTCCCCGCTGATCAGACAAGGTAGTCTCCTGGGCCTCGATCACCCGGACCAAACATGGTCGCCTTCCAGGTTCCATAGCTGCATGGTAAATAAGGAATGCCTAAGCCCATGTAGTGCAGAATATTGTTCTTAAAACTTCTTGAACTTTTTATTTATTCATAATTCCCAAGACACCCCAGAAACACGACAACAAAAGTCATTATGATGCATGTACCTTTCCAAGGGTCTCTATCCTGCAATCAGCGTGGCATCACTTGGTCGTTCGGTAGGTCCAAAGTCGTTGCATCGGATCACGGGGGCCCAAAAATCTCGTGTCCTAGCCTGTCATCCCTGGCCTAATTCACGCACCAAGGTCACCCATCACTTTTTCCCTACCATCCCATGCAATCCTTATTTTTCCTAACTCCAGGCTCCATCCTATCTCTCAAACTCCCTCTGATACCATTCTATCACGACTCACCTTCAACAAAAGGAGGGAAGGGTCAGCAGATTGCCAGGCCCTTCCTTCATTAAGTTGAAGGAGAGATAATGACCCCCGAAACCTGCCCTCAATAGGTCCCAGAGTGGCAACTAGAACCAAGTGTATAGAATCACACTCGAAATGGAAGGCATTACCTTCTTTCTTTTAATAGGATCGCGAGATAAGATAGTAAATCCCAACAACACCAAAAGAGAAAAGTAACAGTAATGCCATGAACCATTCCCAATTCATGTTAAAAAAGTAAAAACCACAAAGTACAGAGTCAATACAAGGGTAATGTACCAATGAATGAAAAACAACAACTACAACTGCCCAAAGGTCCGAGCTAGTATGGTCCCGCGCGATCCTTGTAGCCCTCCTCGAAACCTGAAAGCAGTTTTATATACGTAGGGTTAGCATACGAGTATACTCAGTAGGGAAAACCAAAGACCCTCGTGCACAAGTGGGGGAACTTACTAAAGTACTATGAGAAAAAGAGTAAAGAAAACACCTAACAAGGTAAACTAACCACCCAAGCCTCTCCAAGGCACACTACCCAAATAACACAAGTCAAGTAATATATATAATAAGAACACATCGATGTTTGGGTACCCCATGCCACTTTTCCACTAGTTATTGAAGACATCATACGCATCGAACCAATCTAACCATTCTCACCTCAGTCCCTCTGCCCCCCCCCCCCCCCCCCCCCCCCGCACACACCTGGGACACAACCTCTTGCAGTCCCACTACCAAACCCCGTCCGCACACACCTGGGCCACAACTGTCACACGTAACCATGCCTGCAAACACCTAGGCCAGAACAACCACTGCCATGCCCGAAGACACCTGGCCAAGAAGATCCACTACCACACTGAAGGACACCTATGCCTTATCCCGAATATACATGGGAAACTACCTGCCCACTCACATGTGGGCCATAACCACCACACTACTCCACCTGAAGGTTCTTGGGCTAATAATTGACCTCAGGCCATCACAGCCTGCCCAAAGATACTTGGGCTATCCGGGAAAGGGAGCAGAAACGGAGCTAATAAACAACCACTAATAACAGTTTTGGGAAAAACACCCTCCCCCATGAAATGGGGGTGTTCGGCACTAAGTTCTCAACATGGGTGGGGCACGAATAAGAAACACAAAACTACAAGTATATATATATATAGGTAACAAGCACTCTCCCAAGTTTAGTTTTTTCAGCCAGCCTAAGGAACAAAAACATCACTCAAGTCCGAGTCAAAACTCTCGCCAACAAAACCCATTTGTCCCATTCATTTTCATGTTCATTAGTGATGTTTAATTAAGTTCTGCACCTACATGGGTAACTAGTTAGCATAGGCACAAGTTTAGGAAAGAAAACAGTCAAGCATTAACTATAGTATCCACACCCGGTTCTCTAATAAATCCACAATAACCAAAGAAAACCCCAAGATACAGACCCATGTACAATATCCAGAAGCAAAAAGGTTTCTCAACAATAGAGGATTCCACCCCAATTTGTGATATAAGCAAGGTAACCACCCGATCATAAAATTCACAACCACTGAATCCATAACAACAGGGGATCCCATTCCCACCCACATAACCAAGGAAACGACATGTGAAGTAAAAACAACCAATCCACCACCACTAAGCAGGACCATGCCAATATTTCCAGAATTATATGATTTAACACACTCCATGATTTAATTTTCCGTGTGCTTTAACTAGGGTTATCACAAAAATGATTGATCCTGATGCCGCAATTTATTCAACCGGATATACGTGATTAAACAATTTCATTTCCACATCACAAGTTCAAAACTATAAAACAAGACATTTAAAATATCACTAGGGGTTCATTAGAGCATAGAGAAAGACCACCAACGACCATGATTTTCAGTAGGCGTAAACTCGCACTATTTAGAAAAGAAGATCATAAAACAGTGCAACATAATCAATCACAGCCCCCTTCATTCTTTATAGAATCTATTAATTATCTTTATTTAGGTTTGGTTCATCCAATTCTACAGAATAAATATCATTCCCACCCCGCATGATACACAAAAGGGAGAGATGAAAGAGAAATTCCCTACTTGTTGATCAACGATCGACGCTGAGCCTGGGCATGGAACTCCACATATAGTGATGCGGCTCACCTGAATGAAAAGTGGTTCGTCTGAACGAAGGGTACTACTAGCACAGGGTGATCGAGAAAAGAAGAAACCCATGGCGAACCCTTTAGTTTATAAGGGCTGGGGACGGTTAAGATAACAACGTGGAACCGCGTAAGGAGTGGGGGTAGTGGGTTGACCACATGACCCCACATGTTATTAAAGGGTCAGGCGGTTTAAACTGATGAAAACACCAGGTTAATTCATTAAATATTTAATTTAAACATTTATGGGTGTTACCAGGCTTTAAAACAAGCTTAAAGTGGTCAAATAAGGTTTAAAACCCAATTTTCACAAAAAGGTGCACTACTGGAAAAAAACCCCCTGGGGGTAGGCTAGATTCACCGGTAGCTTAGAGCTACCGGTGGATAACAGCGACCGATAGCCGAGATCTACCAGTGGCTGATAGCAACCAGTAGCTGAGCTACCATTAGGCTGAAGCCACCGGTAGACTGAGCTACCGATAAGCTTCAGCCACCAGTAGACCGAGCTACCGTTAGCGGCAACTACAGGTAGACCGAGCTACCAGTAGACATAGCTACCGGTAGCTGCAGCTACAGGTAGACCAAGCTACCGGAAGACAGAGCTACTAGTAGGATGTGGCTACCGATAGACCGAGCTATAGGTAGGCCTGCTACCGGTAGTCCTACCGTTAGGCCAAACTTCACCAAGACTCCCAGACCAGAAAACCCAACTTGAGATTTTTTACAAAGTAATGTACCCCAAGAACCCGGACCATTATAATATATTTATCATTTCATAAATTTTTTTTCATTGGAGGTAATTTTACATTTAAATTGGATATAAACACATATCAATCATTTTATTGTTATTACTTATTATAAACCGACTTTTTGGTTTTGACAATGGGAATTAATTTTAAATTAATAACTGAATCTTATTTGTTTTAAATTTTTAAATATGGATTCCATATTTGGAATTGTAAGGTTAAAATTGTGGTAATAGATACATTTTATTTTTGGACGTTATGAATAACATCTTCTGTAATTATTATTTTTACCATGGGTGAAAGGTAAATCTAGTAAATAAGGGTTAAAAAGTATTATTATAATAATATTAAAATGCTATAACACATTTCCTAATATAGTTATATGAGATATTCCTAAAAATTGGAATCCTTGGGTCTATTTTGGGACACCAATAAACCACTTGGTTATGATGATGAAAAATTATAAGAAGTAATTTAATGAATAGTGAAATATGTCATTAACTTGTATCTTCTTAATAAAACAAATTTAATATGGGGTTATACATAATATAAATTCGAAAATAAATATTAAATGGAAAGATTGAAATATTTAGTACTTCATGATATTTTATTTATAATTTTTAGACATCAAATAAATCAATTTATTTATGACACAATTATGATTTAGTGATTACCTTATTAATTAATGATATAAATAAATAAAATTATAAATATGAAAATAAATTTATTTTAAATCATTTTAGGCCATCCAAAAATTTTATGAATGATTTTGACTTGTTATATTATAATTAATGAGGATTTGTAGAATGAATCAAGTTGTTTTTTTTAAAAAGTCATGATATTAATAGTATAAAAATTGACAGAAATGAGTTTTTAAAACAAATACTATTTTATTAAATGATATAATAGTCCTCAAAATCTAATGATCAGCCAAATAACATTTATAGTGATGAAAATATTATAAATTATCCACTTTATGTTCTCTTATAATTTTATATTTATGATATTAACCATCTAATATAAAAATACAAAAGCACATAGTAAGAGTCCTCTTATTTGACAATGGGATACATCTAAAATGTAATGTTAATTTTATGAACTAAACATGTATAAAACCTATTGTTTGAGTGGATTTATACCCATTATATTCTTATACACGAAATAAATAAATTTATATTTATTAGAAACAGAAAATATATTTATTATAAATTAATATTTCACGATTTTTCCTAAATTGCATGTCAGCTCTCTTATAAAAGGGGACCGCCATTTCTCTTCATCTCACACATCAAAAGATTTTTGGTTCGAAAAACACTTCCTATCTATAATCCCAACCTCCCTCAATTTATTCTAATGGAATAAATTTTTGCATATATCTAACCTAAGAAACTCATTTATCAAATCAAAAGGAAACACCTGAAGAAGTGGTTATCGTTTTATCCCTTCTTTCAATTTTCATTTCTGATTCTACTCCCTATTTCTATGTTGATTCCATACTAAAGTAAATAACAAATTAAATTATGCTTTATAAGATGTTATTATAATTATGGTACAACCTTATACCCCCTTTCATCCATCCTATGGAGAACAATGTCACCATGAGTGCGTACATACGGCTTACCGTCTCCTCACAGTGGTGTAATTTATTATTCAAAAATACTTTATTAGGATGGGTATAAAGATGAGTATAATGAATTTAAATAATTAATATTACATGATAATGATTTTTTATAATTAATATACCAACCAATTTTATACCACTTAACCATCAAGAGAATGATATCGTCGCTCGAGAATACGTACCACTTACCATCTCCATGACGCGGTGAAATTCGTTTCCATGATAAAAATTAGAGAGTGATTATAAAAGTTATATGAAGAGTGAAAATAATAATTATGAAAATAATTTCATGGATAAAATACATACTATGTATAACAAACCGGTCTTATATGACTAAATAGGAATTGGAAAACAAAACAGCTAACACCCAAGATAATGGTAATATTGAAATACTATTAACAAAATGATATAATTGGATTATATGGGATCATATATGACACAATAAACATAGATATATTCCAGTTATAATTTAATAAAAATGATTTAAACATTATACAAGAGTTTACCACACTCTCTACTAATGAAAAGTATAAGTTAAGGGATTATTTCATCTCAATTTTATTTCTGTGGGATATATTCTTTAAACACCACCTAGTTCTTTTGTGTGGTGTTTATGCTTCCCATGAAAATTTTAATATTTTTACTATTAATGTTGTGATAATTAAATATGCATGTAATTTTTCTTTATTTTATGAGAATATTATTTCACTAATTATAATTGTTAAGGGACAATTTTTCAATCACATTTTTTTGAGTTTATTTATACATAAGTATTTTCTAGAGATATAATTATCATACATATTCCTGTTTCATGAAAATAATTTCATAAAATTTTTACTATTCTTATTTTTATTTTTAGAGTTATTTTTACAAATTTTTTCCATTTACTACATTCTATGGAATGAATATTTCTTTTTTCCTATTAGAGGAACTTTTTGACTTTTTAAACCAAAGTATAAAGAGAATGTTTTTTTACTTATACAACATTAATGGATTTTAACTTTTTCCTGACCCCTTTTTCCCTGAATCTACCTCTACAATATTTTATTTTTATTTTCAAAAAAATTATTTTATAATAAAAGTTTGCAGAATTTTGGTAAAAGAAAATATTTTTGAAGAAGAAAGGATATTTTATTCAAGAACTAAGTTCACGTGTTTTATCAAAATTATTTTCCATATAAGATGACTATACTAAAAAGGGTTATATTTATATCCCAATTGTTACATTAATTTGATTTCATTAATGACGGTATGATATTTCATATGGATTATGTTATCATGGAATTTAAGAAACCCATTTTATTTCTTGGGTTTTGTCATGAAGAATAATTTATGTTTTTTGTAACAGGAAATAATAATTTCATTATGAGATGGGAGGGAATTATATCTCATTCTAATGCAATGGGTAAAGATTTATATCTCATGGGATAGACATTAATGGAATGGAAATTAAATCCAATTTTTTAATATAGGGCTGGAAGGACATGTAAATCCAGTTCAATAATTCATGGATGGAACGACAAGTAAACCATGTCTAGTAATAGACCTCATCCAGTATGATGGTTTTGGAAGCAATGCCTTGGATAATATAGAAATAATATTATGTAATTATTAGTTTTACACAATTACTTGATTTATTCCAATGATATTTTATCATGCTTGATGCTCATTTATGATTTATTCCTTATATACTATCAATATTTACTACATGACTCAAGAATTTAATGTTTAAACATTATTTTCATGTTTGTACATTCACATGTTTATGGTTTATTTTATCTCTCCATGTTTACCCTTAATGAAAATTTGAGCCCACACTTTTTATGTTTTCTATTCCTAAAGATATAAAGAAAAAATTTAGGTAGGAAAACAAAAGTTTATAATTTTTATGGGAGATGTTGACGATCTTTCACCATGATTAGAAGATTGTGTTCCATGTTTACAAAGACTCTAAACTAATATGGTGTTTGGGTGTATTCTTGTGTCATGTATTAAGTATTTTACAAAATAAATGTAATATATGTGAATTTCATGCTTCGGTCTCTGGTACTAGGGAAAAGGTTTAGTCAACCTTTTGAAACTAGGATGCAAAAACTTTTGAGAGATCCCTAGAGATATTTCTATGGTTTGTATATGTATATCCCTAATGGTATATATAACTATAAATTACAATCATAGTATTGTGGAAACGATCATGAATAACCTAGGATTAATCTATATATGTTAGATATTTAATGTACCCCCCCCCATGATAATGTTGTTTTCCGAGGTTGATATTTTCCTCTCACACTATTCTTTTTGGGTTATAGATAATAGATAGAACCTGAAGGAATTGTGTTAATGATCAATGCACTGGGAAATTGAATGATTGTCCTCCTGAACACCCAAATGTTATGGGAGATAGAATGGAAAATCTTATTGAAATACTTACACCACTTATGAATAATTGTTGGCTTCCAAATGGACATAGAATATAACAACATTCTATTGAGTCCTTGAGAAAATATACACCATCTTATAGTGGGCCTTTTAATCCACTTGTTATTTAATAATGGATTAGTACCATTGAAAAAATATCTTCTATCCATCACTATTTGAAACATGAAAAGGTTATTTTGTCAGTCTATCGTTTAGAAGGTCAAGCAGACCATTGGTAGACTCTAATTAAGAATTCAAGGCATCAAGATGTAATTGATTCCATGGAATGGAACTATTTCAAGAACTTATTTTTCAATTAGTACATCCATTTTATTCTTCGAACAAATATGGAATAGGAGATTAATGAGCTTAAGAAAAATTACGGTGAATCTATTGGTACATATGACGAAACTTTTACAAGACATTCAAGGTATGCTTCTGGATTTTTTATCCAACCTGAATGTAATGCCGATTGATTCTTCACTAGCTGAAAAAAACTATTTGACGGGAATTAACAATAATAGACTTTAGTAGATATTAAGATATTTTGTGATGTGCTCTCAAGGTATAACAGGAAGTTGGTGTTACATATCCATCCCATGGTTTTGACATGAAATGAAATATATAGTTGAAGGAAAAATCTCAAAACAATGGTGAAAATAATATGAAAGTTTCCTTATGATCAAAGAGAAAAAATAAGTACGAAAGAGATTTACAAGGGACTAGTAAATGATTCATGTTTGTAAAATAACTTCATCAAGAAGTTGTGTGCCGATGTAATGGAAAAAAGGATGCAAATGATGTGAATAGAGAAAATACTGCTGATAATGGACCACCAAAATTTCAATGCAACAAGTTAAAGGAAATGGGTTATTTTGCTAATCCATGCCCAAATCCAAGGGTAAAAGATGATGATCAACATCAAAAACCTCTTAAATCCAGTGATAAAGGGAAATCACATGAGATCACTATTAGTGATGTTGAGTATGAAAACAAAGTGGTGGAATGATTAAGTGTTTTTGAAATGGGATTCCAAAATAGTGTTGTGGAATCTAATTTATAGTATTATAGAATATTGAAATAACTATTATTTGGTCTATTGTAGTTTTTAATAATTATATGGTATCGTTAACCATGAAAAGTGATTTAAATAATTTTATAAAGAACATGATATTTCTCATATTGAAGCGATATGGAGGTAATGAGTTGTATGATAGTATTAATGAGGTTATTACTAATATAAGGACAAAGTGATATCTTGGTTTGAGTATATAGAATTTTTTGGAATTTTAGGTTTCAAGAAAAATTTATTATTGATAGAATACATGTTTTTACAATGTTTATATGATAATTCATGTTATTTTCATCTTTAAAGAGAATACATGATTAAGGTATTCACATGTTTGTAAGGTGATAACCAAGAACTTCCAAATGAGATATGGGAGAAAAATGTTATGTAGATTTAGTTCACATGATTCTAATGATTTATATTTTCAGTTTTTGAAAGGATTGTAAAATTATCTATTTATGGATATCATAAGTTATATTCTTGTCGAAGTTTGTTGTATTAATGTATTATCTGACTATAGATGGACTTATGCATATTTGATAACCTCTTCTAGCCTTTTTGTTGAGACCGATGGAATGACCTGTCATTATATTGCATGATCTTTTAACACATCTAGACTGAAATATTCACCTTCATTTATTTATATAATAGATGAAGTGGAAATTTTTTAGGTAATAACCAATAGTTAGATTGTACAAAAAGTATTTATCCTCATGTAAAAAATCATCAAATTTATGAAAAAGATCTTGAAACAAATATGTTATCCTAGTACCTTATTATCAGATGAATCATATGGTCTATTAAATAATTGCAGATTTATGGCTTTCTGGTAGTTAAATTTCTCCAAACCCTATTCTCTATCACAAACCATTACAACATGATGGCTAGATTTCTCTTCTTTATCCATGTTTTCACTTCCCACCTATATTTTATTATTTGGAAACCCAGTTATGAGTTACTTTAGGTATCCGTTATATTTCTAACATCCCTTTTTAAAATGAAGTTTTAGTATTACTTTTTACGATGTGGGTTTCCATGAAATAAACTTTCAAATAGTAAACCTTTTATAACCCCAACAAATTTCGAGGGTGAAAATCATTTTAGGGGGGGTTGAATGTAACAACCCGAGATTTTAGGGGATAAATTATTTTTATTTTCTTTGATTTCTATTATTATACACTAAACCAATATTATATTACACTACACCAAAAACCATATTAGCCTATAGTATATGAAACACTATTCATGGCATGCGTTACGTGCACGAGTGACCTCCCTCGATACATTTTGTTGTACACGATAATGAGTTTCACAAAACAATGATATATTTTTTTAAATATTATTATTAAATGGGATATAAATTATCTTCTATTAATAGTATTAAACTAATGTTTTATTTTATATAACATTATCATTCAACTTACATATTTTCTAGATCATTTTATGAAAAAATAATAATTTTTTTTGCTAAAAAAAGTAATTTAAAAAATTCGTTTACCACCTTTTGATGGAGAACCCATTTTAAGTCTAGTTTTTAACAATTTTATATATTGTATTTGACAAAATAGACATATTAATTGGAATCTGAACCTCAAAATTCAAATCGGATGAAATTTTGGTATTTTTCTAATGAAATTCATATTTTTTTGAATTGTTAAAAAATATTTCATTTTAATTCAAAACTATCATTTCCTTTAATTTATTTATATAGTTAGATTATCTTTTTAATTGGTTTTAAAGTGTACATGGATTATATTTTTATAATTTAATCCAATATTTGTCATTTATTTAGTTTCTCTTTTAATTTAGAAATAAACACATATCAATCATTTGATTGTTATTATTTCTTAAAAATCTTATATTTAGTTTTGACAATTTGAATTAATTTAAAATTTATTATAGAAACTTATGTGATTTGAAATTGAATTTTTTCCATATTGGGTATCATAAGGTTCAAATTGTGTAAATAGGTACCTTTTATTTTAGGATATTATGAATATTTACTTCCATAAATATTATATTTACCATGGTAAAAGGGTAAATCTAGTAAATAAGGGTAAAAAAATAATATTATAATAAAATTAAACTACCCTAAAACATGTCCTAATATTATTTTTTGAGATATTTCCAGCCATTGGCATCCTTGGGCCGATTTTGGGACCCCATGCAACCAATAGGATGTGAAAATGAAATTCTATAAGAAGTAGTTTAATGAAATGAGAAATATGGCATACACATGTGTCTTCTTGATAAAACAAATTTAATATGGGGTTATACATAAGATAATTTAGACTATAAATTTTCATTGAAAGGGAAAAAAATTCCATCATCATGGTATTTTATTTATAATTTTTATACATTTTAAAAATAAATTTATTTATGACAAAATGATGATGTAGTGATTACCTTATTAATGAATTATTTAAATAAATATGATTATAAATAGTAAAAGAAATTCATTTCGAAACATTTTTTTGCCATACACGAAATTTATGGATGATTTTAACTTGTTATATTTTTATTAATGATGTTTTTTTCAAAAGAATCAAGTTGTTATGGAATTTTAAAAATTCATGATATGAATAGTATAAAAATTAACATAAATGTGTTTTTAAAAAAAATACTTTTTTATTAAATGATATAATAGTCCTAAATATATAAATATTGTCCAAATAACTAGTATAGTGATATAAATGTAATATATTATCAACTTTAGATTCTCTTGGAATTTTATAGTGAAGATATTAACAATGTAGTATAAATATACAATATGACATGGTAAGAGTTACCTTATTTAACAAAGGGTTAGATCTAAATTTTAAGGTTCATTTTATGTTCTAAACATGTATAAAACTTATTGGTTGATAGGATTTATACACATACTCATAATAGGCTATTAATAAATCAATTTTATGCTATTAGAAACTGAAAGATGTTTTATAATAAATTAATTTTTCATGATTTTTCCTAAAGTGCTTCTCACCTCTATTATAAAAGGGAACCACCCTTCTCTTTAACTCAAAAATCAAAAGGAAACACCCGAAGAAGATGTAATAGTTTTATCCATTATTTCAAAGTTATTTTCTACTTCTATATCACTTTTCTATGTTTATTCCATACAGATGTAATAACTATATTAAATGATACATTATTAGATGTTATTATAATTATGGGGAAACCTTATACCTCTTTCTATCCATCCTTTGAATAACAATGTCACCATGCATGCATACATACGGCTTACCATCTCCACACCATGGTGTAATTTGTTATTCAAACTTAATTTATTAAGATGGGTATAATGATGAGTATAATTTTTTTACATAATGAAGATTACATGATAATTATTATGTATAATTAATATACAATCCAATTTCATACCATTTAACCATAAATAGAATGATATCGTCACTCGTTCAAACGTATGGCCTACCATCTTTATGGAGTGCTGAGATTCATTCTCAAAGTTAACAATTCAAGAGTGATTAGAAAATTTATATGATCAGTAAAAATAATAATTATGAACTTAATTTCATAGATAATAAACATTCTATGTATATCAAACATGACTTACACAACAAAACATGAATGACAAAATGAAGCAGTTAATACATGAGATAATGTTAATATTGAAATACTATTAACAAAATGATATAATAGGATTATATAGGATCTTATATGATAACTTAAATATAGATATAGTACTGGAATAATTTAATAACATGATTTAAACATTATACAGGAGGTGGCCACACCATCGACTAATGAAAAGTACATGGTAAGGGATTATTACTTCTCACTGTTTTTTCTATGGGGCATATTCCTTAAACACCACCTATTTCTTTTGTGTTTTTTATGCTTCCCATGAATGTTTTATGGTTTTAATTATGAAGATTATGATTTTTAAATATTCATGTATGTTTCTTTATTTTATAAGGCATATAATTTCATTTATAATAATTGGTAATGGGTAATTTTGAAATCTCATTTTAATCTCAGATTGTTTATATGCATGTATTTACTATGATATATTTATCATCTATGTCCATGTTTCCTAAAAATGTTTTCATAAAATCTTTACTATTCTTCTATATATTTATAGGGTAATTTTTACAATTTTGTACATTTACTACATTGTATGGAATGAATCATTCTATTAATTACCATACAAGGTACGTTTTGACTTTTCCGAAAAAAGTACGAGGATAATGTTTTTTTAACTTATACGACATGAATGGATTTTTACAATTCCATGAAACCTTATTTCCGTGAAGCTTACTATACACTAATTAATGTTTATTTTCAACTAAAATTTTTTCATTTAAATTCATACGTAATTTTGTGAAAAGAAATCATTTTTTTAAGAAAAATGATATTTTCCTCAATAACTATGTTAGAGTGTTTTATCAAAATTATTTTCCATATAATATGACGCTCATAGATATGGTTATATTTATATCCCATTTATTACTATGATTTTATTCCATTAATTATTGTATGATATTTTATTAAGATTATTGACATGTGAATGTCGTGGGGTGTGGCAAAAACAAATATATCCAATGTTAAAATGTATTTTAGTGGGTTACCTAGGATGTCTCTAGAGAGGAGTTCTCAAAAACAATGTTTGTCACTTAAAATAATAGAATTAAGTGATGTTGTTTTTGAAATTGTTTAATTGGAAAATACAAGAAAGAAACTAAATAAATTAAAGAAATTAAGTGAATGTTTTAAAACAAATTGAAAAATGATGTGATCTAAATCTGTGAGATGAAATGGTGATTAGGCTATGGTCGGTTTCCCAATTGTAATTCTATCATAGTTCTCTTTACCCAATTCTCTTCTGCTATGTCATTAAGAGTCAGAATCTACAAACGTTTCTCCTTGCTGTCTTGATCAAATAATAATTTTAGAATAAAACATAATAAAACCTCATATTTGTCTACTATCCTTAAATTGTGTAATATAGTTGTATCAAATACCACCCAATTATCATAGGCAATTCCCAATAGGGTCTTGTTCATCTTAAGCAGTCAATAACATCCACCACTCCTCCCACATGTATCGGTGTTCACCGAGCACTTCACCACTAAGTCCTGGCCAATTCCATCGTAAATAAACTAGAACCTAGTGGAGGGAGATATTGATCCTTGACCAAATAAAAATAATCAACATAATATAAGAATAGATACAATCATACATGATAATTAAAACTGTTATATGAAATTGAAACTAATTCACAGAAGAGAAAAGAAGATATTAAAATATTAAGTGCAAGAACACAAGAATTGAAAAAGGGTAAACCTACCTCTTCCCAATCACTTAGTAGATCTACCACCACCATGGTAAGTGTAACCGAGTATAAGTGGGGAGAAGAAGTCATTACAAAGCTAATAATAACAAAAGAACGAAAAGCCATAATGAGAATTTTAATCCTACATAATATGTCCTCATAAAGTTTTCCTTTGTTATGACCACCAGATGGACAAAATGAACTAAGTTACCTTCTTATAGAATGTTTGAAATAATGTTGGATATCAAACCTCAAAATTTAAGAGTCATTGGAATGTTTTAAATAAATATATTGCTGAATCAATGACCATTACATTTCCTAGATACCAAATACTGTTTCACCCACTCCACTTGGATGCGCACAAAGGATGGATTAATGAGATTTATATTTTATGAAATTTAATTTGAATAGTCCTTTAAATTTCCTCTATCGACACCTGCTTGAAACACTTCATTTTAATTTTTTTTAATGAGATATTGTATATTTAGTGTAGTGGTGTCCATTCTACCTGCTAGACTGATTTCTCCATTTCATTGATTTTTCTATACCTTTGGGTTTCGAATTAGGTATTGGTCTAGAAGAAAAAAGTGAATCTCACGATCATATGAAGCCTGAAAATGATTCTTTTAAATTGAAACATTAATGGTAAAGTTATTCATGAAAAACAGAAGAATCCAATAACTTTAAATTTTACAGAATTAGATCATTTTCACATTTAAGCCCAAAATAAACCAAAACACAAAAATGAGGAAAATATACTGAAATCGAATAATCGAGGGGAATTAAATAATTTAAAAACATATTAATAATAATGAAAATATTAACTCTGTCAATTCTTCCACACATATCACTTAGACTCCTAGACAAGTCAGAATCAAAATAAAATCAACGTATATTCAAAACACATATCTGTGAGATCCACCAATTTGACAACAATAAACAAAACATATCATGCCGCCTCAAAAAATATTATTTGAAGTTATTAATTTAAGATCATTAAAAATATTTCCTCTTAATTTCTCCTCCCATGAACACAAAACACTTACCTAACATTCTTTATCTCGAATCCCACAAATTTTAATTTTTTAGCAATGTCTTTCTCATACAAACTCATATTAGGGTCACCATAGGCTTGTTAAATTCATACACCTCCACCCGATGTGAGTAAAATTCATATGTTTATCTTGAGGAATTTTCAATGTTTTTTATGGATTTATGTTGTTAGGATTAATATGTGAATGTTCTAAGGCTGATTGATGAGGGCTTTCCTCTTTTTGAAGCAAAATTACATTACTCTGATTTTCACATAAGTGTAATCTCCTATTCACTCTACTTACAAGAAAATATGCTATGTCATCTTGAAATATCATGTAATGCTCAAATATTTCTCCATTTTAGTAGAAAACATTTCAATCTTCTCAAAAAAATATTTTTGGAAACCTCCAGAAAAGGCACAACATTATTTATCTTTTAGAAAATCCAGAAAGGCACAAATTATCTCATCATAAAAGCTCCAGAAAAGTTACATATTTCTACATAATGATTTTTTTATCTAGAAAAATCATCTCTTCAATATTGTATTTCAACCCAAAGTTTCACCCATTGAAGTAGCACAACACAAGATAGCATTCCCCCACACTAAAGTTTTAATAGATCATGTAATTTCACATCAAGAGCAGGTTGGGCAGGGAATATTGGCAGCTATCCTAACATGATGTTCATTGCTTGTAAGGGCTACAATGATTAAATGTTCAAGGTGGGACATAATAAAAAGGGTTTTATTGAAAAGGGGTGTTTAAAACCAAATAAATGCCTCAATTATTTAAAACGCATGTATCGCAAACCCTTATGTTTTGATAAGAATAAATCAATTTCTAGTTAAATCAAGCATTGTTTGATTATCTGAAGAAGTGAGGTGAATGTAATGAATATTAAAATAATAGTTTTAGAAGCCTCACAAGAATGTGATTTCAAATATTAAGGGAGTGATATGTGTCATGAGATTCAAAAATTAGAGTACTTTTCATGAAATTCCCAAAGAATTTAACTTGAAACAAAGTCATTTTAATTATTTATTTAATCTCTATTTCAATGAATAAATTATTTCTCCAATGTACATGAGTATCAAAAATGTCAAAGATAATCGTATCATCTCAAAAGTTTCAAAAAACACACAAAAATTTGAAAAGATACACATAAAATTTGAAACACTCACACATTTTAATTAATAAAAAACCTAAACTACAAATGTTCTCTCTCCTACACCTAAATGATGTTCTATCCACAATGCATTCAAATGGATTTAACATGTAAGAGTATTTGAAATTGAATCATAGAAATTAAGAAAATGTAAAGGAGAGGTACGACCTGATATAGTTTATTGATAAAAAGTTTGGAAGAGTGTGATCTCTTCCATTGCATCTGTTGGCATGGTCCCAAGAAATTTATTCAACATATGACCATTTAATGTGAATGTCTCATTCTATACATCCTTCATAATCTAAACATCACCAAAAGGATATACATGAGTTAATATAAATGGACCTTCCCATATGAAATGATGTTTACCTTGCATTAGTTTGAGTCTTGAAATGAGTAACAATAATTTGTATCAAGTATGAAAGTATTTTGATGTGATCAGTTTGTCATGTGACACTCTTGTTCTCTCTTTTTAAATCTAAGAATTTTCAAATGAATTCCTTCCAATTTAATCCAACTCTTGTAACTGCAATCTTCTCTCCTCCCAAGAACATTAAGGATCCAGATTCTTCTTCCTCATAGCCCAGTATGCCTTGTGTTCCAATTCCATAGGTAGGTGAAAACGTTTCCCATAAATCAGCCTATATGGAATAATTCCAATTTGGGTTTGTAGTCTATCCTGTAAGCCAGTGATGTGTCTTCTAACCTTTTTATCCAATCCATACAGTTTGGATTAATAGTCTTTTTCAAAATTCCTTTGATTTCCTTATTGGACAATTCAACTTGCCTATTAGTCTGTGGATGATAGGGAGTTGATGTTTTATGATGCACCCCATACTTTTTCCACAAATCCTCCATTATCCTATTGAAAAAGTGAGTCCCTTGATCACTAATTATGGACCAGGGAACTCCAAACCAAGACAGTATGTTATCTTTGACAAAATCACAATCAAATTTTGCTTCGTCAATCCTGATGGAAATTGCTTCAACCCATTTTGAAACATAATCCACAGACAGCAGAATATAAGATTTTCCAAATGAAATTTGGAAGGGGTGCATAAAATTTACCAACAAAACATAAACAATTTCACAAAAATTAAATGGATATTGGGGAAATTCTTGCCTCCTTGAAATATTTCCTATAAACTAACATTTTTCACATTGTTTCCAAAATTCATGAGAATCTTTTAAACATTTTTCCCAATAAAGTTTTGATTCTAATACCTTACTTTCTATCCTTTGAGTTCCAAAGAGGCCTCCACAAGTTAATGTATGCCAAAACATAAAGACTGATTAAATTTCATTTTTATAAAAAAATCTTTGGATCATTTGGTCATTACAAATCATCTAAATAAAGGAATCATCCCAGATGTAATATCTAAATTCAGCTTTCAATTTGTGAATCTCGGGAGAATTTAAATGATATTGGTCCTAAGATGTTACTAGATAGTTGACCATGTTATCATACCAAGGTAATTATAGTTCAATCAAGTACAGCTGCTCTATTGTAAGTCCATTATTTATTTACTCAGTGTCTGGAATTTCGACTTCAATTGTGTTGGGTAGTCTACTTGAGTGATCAGCCACATGGTTCTCAGATCCCTTATTATCATTGATTTCTATGTTTTACTCCTATAATAATAGCATCCATCTCACTAGCCTTGATTTTTCTTCAACCTTCTTCATCAAGTACCTAATAGAAGCATGATCAGAAAACACAATGACTTTTGTTCCAAAAAGATATGATCTTAATCTTTCTAAAGAAAAAACAACTGCAAAAAACAATTTTTATGATTTTATATAGTGTAATTGTGCCGCATCTATGGTTTTAGAAGAATATGAAATGACTTGTGGCATGACCTCAATTATTTGATAATGGAATACTCTAATTTCATCGTTTGAAGCATCAAAAAATAGCTTTAATGGTTCTTCCCAATTGGGTGGTTGCATTACTGGTTGTGTAATCAATCTCTTTTTCAACGCATCAAATGATTCCATACATGAACCATTGAAATTGAAATCAGCATATTTCAAAAATAATATAGAGATAGGGAGGGAAATCTTACTGAAATCATTGATGAACCTCATGTATAAATCTTCATGTCCTAATAATGATCTAACATGTTTGACACAAATTGGGTAAGGTAAAGAATTCATCACATTAATTTTTTATTTATCAACTTTAATGCCATTATATGAAATGACATGACCAAGGAAAATTCCTATATCAACCATATAATGTCACTTTTCAAAATTTTAAACATGTTTCTTTTCATTGAATGTTTTCAAAACATTTTCCATATTTTTCAGACAATGGTCAACAAAATTTTCAAAAACTGTGAAATCATCCAAAAAAACCTCTAAGAAATCTTCAATGTGGTCAGAAAATATACTTACCATACTCCTCTAAAATCCACCTCGGGAATTACACAATCCAAATGGAATCCTTTTGTATGAAAAATTTCCAAATGGACATGTAAAGGTAGTGTTCTCTTGATCCTCAAGAGTAACGGGTACATGAAAATAACCTAAAAATCCATAAAAAAGCAATAATGAGTTACCCCTGCCAATGTCTCTAGAATATTGTCAATGAAATAGATAGGTAAATGATCTTTTCAAGTTTCCTGATTCAAATTCCTAATATCTATGCATACTCACTAGTTATTCTGAATTCTCATAGGGATTAATTCATTCTTTTCATTCCTCACAACAGTTAGTAAAGTTTACTTTGCGACTACATGGATGGGGATAACACATGGTGAATCTAATATGGGATAGAAGATCGCATCTTCTAACTACTTCTCAATAACTTTATTCACAACCTCTATTATGGTGGGGTTCAACATCCTTTAGGGTTGTCTAACCAGTTTGGAATATCCCTCAAGAAAAATTCTATGCGAGAGAATTTTTGGGTTTATTCTTGGGATATCACCTATGCTCCACCCAGTTTCTTGTACATTCTCTCTCAAAATATTAATCAATGATTTTTATTTAGTTTCAGATAGATTATTAGCCATTATTATGGGTAATTTCTCTCCCTCTATAAGGTAAACATATTTTAAATAAGTGGGGAGTGGTTTCAATTCTTGATCAGGGGGATGCTCAAGGGATGAAACTAAATTGATATTCTCCACTTCCAATGGTTTTTATCCTACACAGAATAGATCATATCATCTTCATCGCCATTTAAGAAATTATCATGGAAATCATATTTTACCACATCATCCAACATGAAATCAGAATCTCCCGGAGTTTGGGCATCCATATGTTCAGTGATACTTTTAATGTAAAAATTCTCTCCTAATGATAAGAATTCATGAAACATTATTGATTATTCAATTGATTGTATACCATCTTCATGGGAGAGTGTTAGGAGTGAATGATCATATGATGGGTGCCTCATGGATTCAAAAATATTGAAGTGGATAGTGTTCTCTCTAAACTCCTTGGTAAGTGTCCCTTCATGGAAATTGATGAAGTTTTTTTTCTTGTTTTTATGAAACGTCTCCCCAAAATGATGGGTAAGTGTGATTGGATTCTATCATCTTCTATATTCAACACATAGAAGTCAATAGATAATAAAAGAACCTTTACTTTTACCAAGACATCCTCCAAAACTCCTACTGGAAAAAATTCTAGTCTATTTGCAAGATGGACCACCAATCGTATGTGCTTCAAGTCACCCATCTGTAAATAATTATATATTGAGTGAGGAAATACATTAATTGATTCACCTAAATTACATAAATCACTAGAGAAATTTAATGAACCAATCGTACATGTAATAGGAATCGTCTCTCGATCTTGTCATTTGGATGGTAATTATGGTGGGATAAGGGATGCTACATTTCTTCCCAAAAATATCCTCTCATTCCCTTGAAGTCTGTAATTTTTGATGCAATTATCCTTAAAAATATTAGCATACTTTGGATTTTTTTGAGCGCTTCAAGTAGAGCTATGTTGATTTCCACTTTCTGGAAGGTGTCCAGAATTTCATTTTGCAGCGCTTCTTCTGGAAACTTCTTTGATTCAATCATCCATGATGGAAATAGTGGAGGTATGTCTTTCCACTCCCTTTGTTGCCTTTAAATGGTGTTTCTTGTTTATTATTTTGTGGCCTATACTTATCCTCCTCATCTTTCTTCTCTTCTTCCTGTGGTATTTTTATTGAAATTTGATCATTTCCAACTTCATTATCCCTCACCCTAGGTAGTGATCTTTCATTCAAAATAGTGGCTAGAGGTGGGATTTATTTTCCACTTATTATTATTATCCACCTTAAAATATCCTTGGTGTTTGGGTATTTTTGGTAAGGTAGTTTACCTGGATTTTTGGTCAGAAAGTCCATGAGACTTCAAAACATGTTGCACAAATCTTGTATGGTGTCTTTTAGCCCCTCAAACTAGGATTTCTATTGTTGGTTTTGAATTGAAGGTTGTGCATTGGTGGATGGATAATCATAGGGTCTTTGGAAAGTGGTTGTGTTGGTAGTAAAGATGGTTATAAGACTACTTTTGCTGAAATAGTGGTGGGTTTTGGAATGGATTTTGCAATGATGGTTGGTTTTGAAACTGGTTTTGGTATGGGGGTGTACCTTGATTCTGTTGATTTCCAAACCCATATTGGACTTGTTTAAGGTCTCCCCATCATTGATTTTTCTTGGAATAAGCTTGTATGAAAGGCTTCATTAGATGTTTCTATTCCCTGTATTTCAGAACATTAGTCCGTGAAATGATCAGGTGATGGGCATAAACCACATACCATAGCAGGAGCTTGTTGGTCACTAACATAAATTAAGGCCATTTACCTCACTAAAGTAGTTATCTATTCAATCCAAGATTATTTTAATAGTGATGGATGAGAAGTTCTTACGTCATGAATACCTCTTGTTCCAATACCTCCTGTTCCAAACTACTGCAAGTTCTAGGAAATATTCTCAATCAATACATTGGCTTCTTCTAGTGACTCTTCAATAAATTCACCTCAAGGTGATTCATCAAGAAGGTTTATATAATTTTCTAGTAGTTGTTTATAGAATAATACAAGTAATTGATATTACTCAATGACTTTATGTAGAGAGCTTGCACATAGCTTCTTAAATCTCTACAAGTACTTGTAAAGGGTTTCTCCAGATTATTTTCATATGGAATAGATTTCATTATGAATGGTTGTGCTTCTAGAGTTGGGGAAGAATATTTTCATAAAACATCTTACTTGGTCATTACTGTCATTCACGTCTCCTTGTTTTAGGTCATATAACCAATATTTTTCCGCTCTATCCAATGAAAATAGAAATTCCTTCCACTTTACTTTCTCCTCAGTAAATCCATGGTGTATGAAACCTGTGCACACATGTGTGAAATATTTAATGTGTTTGGTTAGATCTTCACCTACAAAACTATGAAACTTTGTAAGCAAAGGAATCGTGTTATGATTCATTTTAAAATCATTTTGTAACCCTGAAATGGAAAGTTGATTGTTTTGATTAAGGAATTGTGGTGCAAAGATGTCTCTAAGTGTTGGGTTTTGATTTTCAGCCATAATGATAGGCTCAGAGTGAACACTTGATGTTTCAATTGAGTCTAAAAGATAACGTTCCTCAAATTCATATTGAAAAATCATTATTCTATATCTATTTAACAAGGATCTTTAAATTTTATGATCTATGGGGAAAGGGTTAGGGTATGTACTTATGGTCATGTAATATAACTTTTTTGGCACTACCTCCCTGGAAACAGTGCCATGTTTTCACACATTCCTATCATGGAGTTTGAAAAAAAAACTATAACCTATGATAAAATGTCTTATAGTGGGATCTAGAGGAAAGTGATCTACAATATTTTTTTTCACAAAAAATAAAGGAAAGAAGTGATATTATTTTTGATATTGTTTGATTTGAAACATACGAGAAAGAAACTAAATAATGTAAAGAAATTAAGTGAATTTTTTTAATAAAATTGACAAATTATATTATTTAAATCAGTTATATGAAATGGTGATTAGTTTAGGGTCGGTTTTCCAATTGTAATTCTCTCACAGTTCACTTTGCCCAATTCTCTTCTGCTAAGTGGTTAAGAGTGAGAATCTACAATCGTTTCTCCTCACACTCTTGATCAAATAATAATGTGATAATAAACCTTATGAAAACATAAATAGTTATACTCTTCTTAATATGTGTTATAGAGTTGTATAAAATACCCCCAATTATCTTAGGCAATTCCCAATCTGGTATTGTTCATCCCAATCAATCAAGAACATTCACTACTCCTCCCACACATATCGGTGGTCACCAAGCACTTCACTAATAATTCATGGCCTATTAAATTGTATATAAACCAGAACCTAGTGGAGGGAGATATTTATCCTTGACCAAATAAAAATAAACATCATTATCTAAAACTTGATACAATCGTATACGATAATAAAAACTATTATAAGAAATTGAAAACGATGCACAGAAGAGAAAAGAGGATATTAAAATATTATGTGAAAGAACTCAATACTTACAAAAGGGTAAACCATACCATCCCCAATCACCCAAAATATCTACCCCAAAATTTTAAGGGTAACCTTGTTAATGTGGGAATAATAATTTATCAAAAAGCTAAGAAAACAAATGAAAGAAAAGGAAGAATAGAAATTTTGATCCTCTAGAATCTGTGCTCTAGAATTTTTTCTCTATTATGACCACTAGATGGCTGAAAATCACTATGTTCCTATATTATAGAATTTTTTTAATGATGTGTTCTATCGACTATCAAAATTTATGAGTCATTGGATTGTTTTAATGAAATATATGGTTGAATCAATGACCATTACCTTTCCTCGCCTCCAAAAACTATTTCACCCACTCCACTTGGACGCACCAAAAAGATGTCATGATAAGATTAATATTTCATGAAATTTAATTTGAACCGTCTTTGGAATTTCCAATGTTGAATAAATATGGAATCAACTAAATTTAAGGTCTGTTGAATGAGATATTGTAGATTTAATGTAGTGGGGTCCATTCTGCCTTTGAGACTGATTTCTCCCTTTGATTGATTATTTTTTACCACTGGGTTTCGAATTGGATCATGGTCCAGATGACAAAAGTTAATCCCATGAGAGTATGATTCCTAAAAAAATATTCACTCTAATGGAATCAATAATGTAAATCTAATTCCCAAAAAACAGAAGCTCCCAAAAACATTCAATTTTACATAATTACCCCATTTGACATTTAAGCCCAAAATAAACAAAAAACACATAAATGATTCAAATATACTCAAATAAATAATTTAGAAGGATTAAATATTTGAAAAAAATATTAATAATAATGAAAATATTAACTCTTTCAATTATGTTATTATGGAATTTAAGAAACCCATTTTTGGGTTATGTTTTGATGAAAAATTTATGTTTTCTGGAACATGTAAGAATGATTTCATTAGGATATTGGTTGGACCTTTATATCCCTCATATGCATTGGGAAAATATTTATATCTCATGAGATAGACATTATTTGAATGGAAAGAAAATTTGGTTCAGTAATATAGTGCTAGAACAACATGTAAATCATCTTTAGTAATACATGGCTGGAACAACAAGTAAACCTGGTTCAGTAATGGACCTTGACAACTATGATGGTCTTAGAAGAAATGCCTTGGCTACTATGGAAATCATATTATGTGGTTATTCATTTTTAACAATTACATTTTTTATAATAATTATATTCTCTCATGGTTAATGTTCCTTTATGATCTACACCTTACACACTTCCAAGATTTATTTCATGTATCAAGATTAAGGTGTTTACATTTTACGTTCATGTTTTTAGGTTCAAATGTTCAGGGTTTTTTTATGTTTCCATGTATACCCTTACTGAGAATTGGATATCTCCCTTTTTATGTTTTCTTTACCCCAAGATATAATAAAGGTTTTATGTGTGAAAACATAATGGGACTATCTTTATAGGTGATGTTGAACATCTATCACCATGATTAGAAGATTATGTTTTGAGTTTCCAAAGACAGTAAACTAATATTGTATTTCGGCATATGTATGTGTAATTTATTATGTATTATGAAAAATAAATGTAATTTCCATGTACAAGAATCTTTGATCTCTATAGATGGTATCAGAGAAAAGGTTTAGTCAACCTTTGGAAAGTCGGATGCGAAAAATATAGTGAGATCCCTAGAGATATTTCTATGGTATATCTAGTGATGTCCCTAAGGGTATGACTAACTATAGATTATAGTCCCACACTTAAACATAATATATTATATTTTGAATGTACTCACCCATGATAATTTGGTTTTCCAAGTATGATTTTTTCCTCTCAAACTATTATTTTTGGGTTTTAGACAATGGATGGAACCCAAAGGAACCGTGTTAATGATCAATGCAATGTCCAACCCAATGATTGGTTTCCTAAAAAAACAAATGTTATGGGAGATAGAATGAAAAATATTAGTTCTATACATACATAAGATATGAATCATTCAGGACTTCAAAATGAGCAGATAAGGGAAAAACATTCTACCGAGTCTTTCATGAGGCAACATCAACCTTCTCTAAGTGGGTCTTCTGATCCACTTGTTGTTGAAAAATGGATCAGTAAAATTGAATGAATATTTTCCATCATTCTCTATTTGGAACATGAAAAGATCATTTCATCTGTCTATCATTTAAAAGGTGAAGCAGACCTGTGGTGGACTCAAATTAGGAATACAAGGTAATAATATGAAATTGAATCCATGGAATGGGATGTGTTCATGGACTTATTTTTCAATAATTACTTCCCTCATATTCTTCGAACAAAGACGAAAAATGAGTTCTTTGATCTTAATCAAAAGGATGCTGAATCTATTTATACATTCAAGGTAAATTTTACAAGACTTTCAAGGTATGATTCTGGA
This sequence comes from Viscum album, assembly GCA_963277665.1. Classification (NCBI taxonomy): domain Eukaryota; kingdom Viridiplantae; phylum Streptophyta; class Magnoliopsida; order Santalales; family Viscaceae; genus Viscum; species Viscum album. Next base: position 773,855,563 of record OY728166.1, on the reverse strand, counting down.
TTTATCCTTCGATCTGAAAGTAAAGTAAATCGATTCTACAGTGGCATAAAACCAAGTATTTGAATGGAATAAGCTATAAGAGACTGTAGTGTCAATGATGATATTTTAAATTGTGCTATTGAGGTAGAACTAAATGTTTTTGTTACATATCCATCCCTTGGATATGATAAGATATGAAAGATGTAATTCAAGGAAAGATCTAAAATCAATGGTGAAAAGAAGATGGATGTTTAATTATGATCTTAGAATGAAAAGAATCATGATAGAGATTATCAAAAAGGGACTAGTAAATGTTTCAACTATGGAAAATAATGTCATCAAGTAGTTGTGTGCTAATTTAATTGGAAAAAGTTTCTAATGATGTGAATAGAGAAAAGAATACTAAGAACGCACCACTAACACTTAAATGATACAAGTAAAGGAAAACGGGCATTATGATAACCAATTCCCAAATCCAAGGGTTAATGATAATGATTGACAACAATAACCTCTTAAAGCCATAAATAATGGAAAATAACATGAGAACACTATTGGTGATGTTGTGTATGAAAACAAAGTGGTGTAATGGTTAAGTGTTTAAGAAATGGGATTCCAAAATAGTGTCGTGGAATCTAATTTATTGTATTATGGAATATTGGAATCTTTAAGAATTGGTTTATTGTTGTTTTCAATAATTTTATGGTACCGATAAACATGACAAATGATTTGAATATTTTTTTTATAATCACATGATATTCACATATTAAAGGGATAAGGAGATAATGAGTTATTTTATAGTATTAAAGAGCTCATTACTGATATATGGACAAAGTATTATCGTGGTTTGAGTATATATAATTTTTTTAGTATTTTATGTGTGTGTAAAGAGTTAATTTTGATAGAATAAATGATTTCACTAAGGTTCTAGGGTAATTAATGTTTTATCATTTTTAAAGAGAATGCAAGATTAAGGTATTCACATGTTTGGAATATGGCAACCAAGATCTTCCAAATGAGATATTAGGGACAAATGTTAACTAAATTAATTTCACCTCCCTCTAATGTTTTATATTTTTAGTTATTATAAGAATTATATTATTATCTATTTATGGATAGTATAAGTTTTATTCCGGTTGAATTTTGTTAGATTAATGTATTATCTAACTATAGTTGGATGTATTCATATTTCATAACTTATTATAGCCTTTTTGTTGAGATAGATGGAATGACCTATCATTCTATTGCATGGTCTTCTAAAAACTCAAGAATGTAAAATTCACATTCATTTATTTAAATAATAGTTGAATTGGAAACTTTTTAGGGAATGACCAACAGTGATATTTTACCAAAATCATTTAAGTGTCTATCCTCATGTAAAAAATCATCAAATTTAAGAAAAAGATCTTCAAACAAAAAATGTTATTCTAGTACCATCTTATCCATTGAATAATAAGCACCCATAAATAATTGCAGATTTATGTATTTCTCGTAGGTAAATTTCTTAAAACCCTTTTCTCTATCACTATCCATTAGAACATGATAGTTATATATTTCATCCATATCTATGTTTTCACCTCCCAGTTGTGTTCTTCTATATGGGAACCCAGTGTTGAGTTACTTTGGGTAACTGTTATGTTTATAAATTTCATTTTTAAAATGATTTTTCAGTATTCATTTTTAAATTGGGGTTTCCATTAATGAAACATTCTTGTAGTAAACCATTTATAACCATGAATAATTTTAAGTGTGAAATTCATCTTAACGGGATAGAATGTAACAACCTGAGATTTGACAGGAGAAATGCTTCTTATTTTCTATCATGTCTTGTGTTGTACGCTACACCAATATTATATTGTGCTATACACAACACCATATTAGCCTGAAGTATACACAACATTAATCTTGGCTTGCGAAACATGTAAGAGACACCTTTCTCGATATCTTGCATTGTACGCGATACTAAGGTTCACTAAACAATGATATATTATTAAAATATTATTATTTAATGGGGTATAAACACAATTTTATGAATAGTATTAACCACATTTTGAATTTTATATACCATTATCATTCATATTACACATTTTCTAGAACAAGATATGATAAAAAAATAAATTTCTTAGATAAACGAATTTTTTTTAAAAATGATGTTTTATCTCCTTTTGATGGAGAACCATTTTTTATTCTTTTTTTAACAATTTTTTATATTATATTTGACAAAACAAACCCATTTTTTGGAATTATTACTATAGAGACCTGTACCTTGACGTAAATGGGCATTACATTAATTTTGTGGAAAACATAATACATAAAAAACAAACACCAAAGGACCGTAATTGTTTAGTGTCTTTGGAAACATGGAAAAATAATCTTATAATCGTGGTGATAGATCTTAAACATCCCCCATAATGATCTTCCCCTTTTGTTTTCTTACCTAAAACATTTCTTTATATCTTAGGGAAAAGAAAACATAAAAAGGGTGAGCTCAAATGCCCAGTAAGGGTAAGCATAGAGAACATAAGACAATCAGTAAACATTTGAATGTAAAAATGTGAACATCAAATCTAAACATCAAAATCTTGAGCAATGACATAAATCTTGGATGTATTTAAGGCATGTATCATAAAGGAACATCAATCTTGATAGAATAGCATGGGAATAAATCATGTAATTGTGGAAAACCATTAAGAACATGATATGATTTCCATAGTATCCAAGGCATTGATGCCAAAACCATCTTAGTGGATGAAGTCCCTTTTTGAATCGAGTTCACTCCTCGTTCCAGTCTTGTATAACTGAACTGGATTAACTTACCATTCCAACCATGTCAATCTCAATAGATATAAATCGTTACCCAATGCATTGGATGGAGATATAGGTCCCACCCATCTCATAATGAAATCATTCTTACTTGTGCCACAACATGAACATAAATCATTCATCATTACCCAAAGAATAAAATGGGTTTTATAAACATCATCCCATAATAACATAATACATATAAAAAATGGATATTATTTCATCATAATAAATGTGAAACCATGTAAATCATAGAGACATTATATTTCAAACATACATATATGAAATAATGTCATCTTAGATGGAAAATGGTTTTGATAAAACACTTTAAATAAAATTTTGAGGAAAATATCCTTTCTTCTTCAAAATCATTTTATTTTCACAAAATGGCATGATATTTTAAATGAAAAGGATTTTGTTGAAAATATTCATGAAATATTGTAGAGTAAGCTTTATGAAAATAAGGCCTTATGAAATCATAAAAATCAGTTCATGCCGTATAAGTTAAAAAAACATTCTTCTAGTACTTTTGCCAGAAAAGTCAGAAAAGTACCTCGTAATGTAAACAGAAGAAATATCCCTTAAATACCATGTAGTAAAAGTAATAAATGGGTAAAAATTACTTTAAACATACATGAAACCATTTTTATAAAATTGGTACATGTATGATTAATATATCCCCAGTAAATACTTACAAATAAACAATCTCGGATTAAAACGAGATTAGAAAAGTTATCCCTTACCTTATGCCGGATATGGTTCGTACGTATCCGAAACTCCTGTATAATTATTTAAATAATGTAATTGACTTATTAAATAACAATATTAATTGTTATTATATAATATATGGTTCACTTATTACTTTATATTACCCGTTCGTTTGTAAATTCCATGTTAAAGAAGCATTTTGGGTAAAATCATTTTATTTATCATACGTGTCAGGAATTATTGTTCTTAATATTATTATTAATTATATAATTATTTAATTACTTAGTGAATGTAAATAATGATTTATATATCATATATATTCAGTATATATATATATATATTTAATTTATAGATAAATGAAATGAAATACACCGTTCATGGAGACGGTAGGTCGTTCATACGCATGAATGCTGTTTTCTTTTCCTCATTGACTTGAATGGAAGTATATAGATGATATATATATATATAAATATATATAAATCCAGTATCTTTATCATGTAATATATTTCATTATTATTCATTATATATACTTTATAATAATTCTTGAGTGGTTAACATGGGGAATGAATCTCATCGCATTATGGAGACAGTAATCCGTACGTATGCGAGAACGATGATATCATTCCCATAATTATTGAATTGAATTGGTGTGGATGATATAATATATCAGGATCCATATGATGTTATAATAACTATATAATGTTATTATTTACACCATTATACCCATCCAAGTAAGGTGGTGGTGGAAAAATAGATTACACCACGGCTTGGAGACGGTATTTCGTACGAACGCACGTGCGGTGATTTATTTTTCCCTAGGATGGATAAAAGGTGAAATGGGGTTGTTTCATATTTATAATATCACATAATTATATGAGTGATACTGATGTTATTAATTTATAATGAAACAACTAATGAAGAAGAAGTCGAAGAAGAAATAAACTTGAAAGAATCGGTAGAAGAGATTACCTCTTCTTCGACGCACCTCTTTTAAGATTCCTCTTAAGACACTAGAGTTGGTATCTTGAGGAGAAACAAAACTCTATAATGTTTCTAGGTAAGTTGAGAAGGGAAATGGGCAGGGGTTTTCTGAGCATGAAAGCTCAAAATTGTGTAAAGAGAAGAGGGAGGAGCTGCCCTTTTACAAGGGAGGAGAGGGGCACCTTAGAAAAATCTTAAAATATTATTTTACAATAAAGTCATATTCATTTTATAGTAGCTCCAAATTGATTTATTTTGATTCTAATGTGGGTAATGGTATACATCCTCTCAACCAATATGTTTTGGACAAGTTTAGTTTACTATTTTAACCTTATCATTTAGATTTAAATCTAAGTTAAATAATTTACCTTTTACCGTGTCATCTTGTGTTCTTACACTATATGGTTAATAAACTTACTATAACAAGCAAAAAAACCCCAAGTGGTTTATTATTAATATAAATAACCTTATATAAGTCATTTTTTCGAACCTTATATTTTTATGAATAGAATAGAAATTAATAATATAATACTTGTTTTAAAAACTATTTTATGTCAATTTTGACACTATTTGGTAATTGATTTTCTTAAAAATCATAACAGCATGATTTGTTCAAAATATGTTAATTAAATCACTACTAAAATGTCATATTTACCTAAAAAAGTATTGGAATTTATAAAACATCTCAGATAACATTTATTTGGGCATTTATAACATCAATTATGTTAATATTTCATTAATAAGTTAATTACTCCATCATCATTGTGTCATAAATAAATTAAATTATTTAATGTCTAAAAATTATAAATAAATTACCATTATGTAGTGAATCGTTTTTTATTTCTAATGAATATTTATAGTTGAATTTATCTTCTTTATAACCCTATATTAAAAATGTTTTAGTTATTAAACATTGATTTTAACTCTTTTAACTCTTATTTGAATTAAATAATAATAAATGTCCTAATCTAATACAAGTGGACCTAAATGTTAATATTACATTCCTAAGGTTTTTTTTGGTTTAATTATACTTATCTAATAGAATTAGGCATGTGTTAGTGTAATAATAATATCATTTTTACCGTTAATTATTTTATTTACTTTTAAACTCTGGTAAATAAAAGAAAAAATTTACTATTCACCAAAATTAATTTTTATCTTATTGAACCACATTTTACTCCATGATATTAACCGTGTCTCTTGAATTTTCAAAATTCAACTCACAGAAGCGGTAAAATTAATTTTTATGTAAATTTTCAAATTCTCATAGGAGGTGGGAAAAAGACGGTGAAAAGTTTAATAAAATTTTTATATATATAAAAATATTATAAAATGACACAATTGAATTAAATTGAACTTAATGAGGTATTATGTATAAATTTTTATCAAAAATAAATTTAAATAAAATAAAAAATTATTTAAATAAATTGTCAGGTTTTATATAGTAACCTAGTGTTTTCACTATTCATCAAAAAATTGAATGTTTTCAGAAAAATACCAAAAAATAAACTCTAGGCTAATTTTGATATTCTGAATCCAAAAATGAAGTCCATTTTGAAAGATTAAATTTTTAAAATTTAAAAAAGTGGTTATTACTATTCATAACGTCTAGTTCATAATAATATTATAATAATATCTCGTTTAGTGAAACTATGTACTGCGTACTACACACGAAATTGAGGAAGGTCTTGATTGTGTGTAATGCAAGCCATGTAGGGGTTGCATGTAGTGAAAGCTATGTTTGGTGTTGCGTATAACATAATCAAAACTTATTTTAATTAAACATTAAACAAAATCTATACTTAATGTTGCACAGAATAATTTCCAAAAAACAGAATTGAAATTGTGTGTAACACGAGCCAAGAATAGTGTTGCGCATACTACAAGCTAATACGGTGTTGTGTATAGTACAACCTAACCATTGTGTATTGTATAATAGGAGACATCAATGAATCTAAAAATAATATATCTCATAAAACCTCGAGGTATTACATTCTACCCACAATAAAATGAATTTCTCCCTCGAAATTTGTCGAGGTTATAAATCATTTACTATTTGAAAGTTTCATTCATAAAAACCCACATCGTAAAAGGAATAATAAAACTGAATTTTAAAAAGTAAATTATGAAATGTAACAGTTACCCATATTAACTCATCACTGGGTTTCCACATAATAGAACATAAGTGGAAATATTGATATGGATAAAAAATCTGACCATCATGTTCTGATAGAGAGTAGTAAAGGACATGTCTATGCAAAATACAACAATCACAAAGCCATAAATATGTGATGATTTAAGGAACCATCTGATTCATCGGATATAAGGACACTAGTAAAACATTTTTTGGTTTTAAGATCATTTCCCTACAGTTGAAGAATTGTTGAATTAAAAGAAAAACTTACTTGATTTTGGTACAGTCTCACCGTTGTTCATTCCTTGAACAATTTCCACTTCATCTCCTAAAGAAATGAAGTTGAATTTTTCATTTGTGAAGCATTACCAGATCATGTCATAGAACGATGGGTCATTCTATATATCTCAAATAAAAGGTTAGAAAAATTTATTAAATATACATAAGTCCATCCATGGTGAGATTAATTGTATATGGTTCCTAAAATGGATGTATACATCGTATATCATACCACATAATAAATTTTAACTAATTTATACTAACTAGTGACTTCCTGTAGGCCAGTGTTATGTGATAAAGGTCTGTTGCACTTCAGTTGTGGGTTTGATTCCCACAGCCTTTTCTGACACGATGGGTTGTCACCCCTCCAGCAGGTTTTCCTTTTTCTAAAACTATATTATTATAACATGCCATAAATAATATCGAAAAAAGTTCTATCCATAAACAATAGTAACTTATGTTCAACATAATCTATTCCAATTTTTAGGCATATCCAAAATACTTCTATCCAAGCACATAGTATAAAGAAAACAATTACTAGAAATGTCATCTGCTGAGCATGTGAATACCATCATTTATCCCCCATATATTATACGATATATCTTGTTGGTCCCATTACAAATATGTGAATACCTTAATCATGTATTCTCGTGAAAAATTAATACCCATTGAACCTTAGTGAAAACATAAATGCTGTCAAAATTTAACACTTTCAACATACCAAAATCCCAAAATTTCTATATACTCAAACCATGATATAACTTTGTCCTTATATCATTCATTAGCTAATTTCATTTTTTCTTTATCCCTTCATTATGTGCATATCATCTTCTTTAGAAAAATATTTCTATCACTTTTCATGGTTACTGGTACCATTCAACATATACTTTCAAATAATTTAGGTAAAACAATAGTGTAAAAATCCTTATATGTGTCTTTATTCCATAATACCATTACCTATACAACATTACTCTTGATAAACATAAATCATTCCACTACCTTCTTAAACCATTGACCGTGCTTCAACAATTATTTCATCTCACATATCATTTGTACTCTCTTCATCATCATCAACATAAATACTACCCATACGACCATGATGATTCTCTTCATGAGACTTTCCCTTATGGAATTGGTTTTCATAATGCCCATACATTCCACCTTTAAAACATGTAACCATTGTTGATGTCTTAGCAAAACCATTATCCTTGTCTATGGTGTTAACTAATCCTTTTCCTTTGAAATTACTGGATTTGTGTCCTTCTTTTCCACACCCAAAGAATCTTCCAGTTCCTTTGAAACAATCTCTCTGATGCCTCTTCCCACATGATTTACATGAGGGAAATTGAACTTTCTTTCCCCTATGATCATCATGAAACTCCATCATTCTCTTATTAGTTAAGTCGGGAAACCTAAAAAGTTGAGATTATTGTTCATATTATGAGACTACTAATTAAGAATAATAACGATATGTGGAATTCCAGATCCCATTTCATTTGGTTGGTCATGAAGAATATCATTCCATTTTCCATTATATTCTCCATTATCATGAATCTTCCTATTTACATCCATTTTCTAAAACCCAGAAAGAATAGTGTGAGAGGAAAAAATCATGCTAGGAAAAAAAATCAAGGGGAGTAATTTAAATATCTAACATCATAGGTTTAATCCTAGGTTATTCATGATTATTATCATAATTCTAGGACTGTAACCTACACTTATATTTTTCCTTAGAGACATCCCTAGACATAATGTAGAAATATCTCAAAGGATTTCACTAGAGTTTTCGCATCCTAGTTTCCAAAGGTTGAATAAACCTTTCCTCTGATACAAATTATAGAGACCTGTATCATGACATAAATGGAAATTAAATTAATTTTGCGGTATACTTAATACATAAAAAACAAACACAAATGGACCATAATAGTTTATTGTCTTTGGAAACTTGGAAAATTAATCTTCTAATCGTGGTGAAAGATCTTCAAAATCTCCCATAAAGATCATCCACTTTTGGTTTCTTACCAAAAACATTTCATTATATCCTAGGGAATAGAAAACATAAAAAGGGTGAGCTAAAATGCTCAGTAAGGGAAAGCATAGAGAACATAAGACAATCAATAAACAATTGAATGCAAAAACGTGGAAATCAAATCTAAACATCAAAATCTTGAGCAATGACATAAATATTGAATGTACTTAAGACATATATCATAAAGGAACATCAATATTGATAAAATAGCATGGTAATAAATCATTTAATTCTAGAAAACCATTAATAACATGATATTATTTCCATAGTAGCCAAGGCATTGCTGTTAAGACCATCTTAGTGGACAAAGTCCCTTTTCCAAATCAAGTTCACTCCTCATTCCAGTCCTGTATCATTGATCCAGATTAACTTACCATTCCAGCCATGTCTATCTCATGAGATATAAATATTTACCCAATGCATTGGAGGTAGATATATGTCCCACACATCTCATAATGAAATCATTCTTATGTGTTCCGCAACATGAACATAAATCATTAATCATTTCCCAAAGAATAAAATGGGTTTCATAAACATCTTCCCATCATATCATAATCCATATAAAAAATGGATATCATTTCATCATAAGAAAAGTGTAACCATGTAAATCATAGAGAAATTATACTTGAAATATAGACATATGAAATAATGTCATCTGAGATGGAAAATGGTTTTGATAAAACACTTGAAATAAATTCTTGAGGAAAATATCCATTCTTCTTCAAAATCATTTTCTTTTCACAAAATGATATGAAATTTTAAAGGAAAAGGAATGTGTTGAAAATATTCATGAAATAATGTAAGGTAATATTTTTCAAAGTAAGTTGTTATGAAGCCGTAAAAATATGTTCATGCGGTGTAAGTTAAAAAAACATTCTTCTCGTACTTTTGTCGGAAAAGTCAAAAAAGTACCTAGTAACGTAAACAGAAGAACGATTCCTTAAAAACCATGTAGTAAAAGTAAAAAATGGGTAAAAATGAATTAAAAAATACCTGAAACCATTTTTATAAAATAGGGACATGGATGATAAATATAACCCCAGTAAATAATTATGAATAATCAATCTCTGATAAAAACAAAATTGGAAAACCAGTCCCTTACCATAGGTCCGATGTGCTTCTTACACATCCAAACCTCCTATTTAATGATTTAAAAAGTGTCATTGACTTATTATAGAGTCATATGCATTGTTATATATCATATATGGTTCACTTATATCTTTATATTACCTGTTCTTTTGTAAATTCCATGTTAAAGCAGCATTTTGGGTAAAATTGTTTTATTTATCGTACGCATTTGGACTTGTTGTTCTTGACTTTATTATTACTTATATCAGGATTTAATTACATACAGATTATAAATCGTGATTTATCTATAATATATATTCAATATATATATATATATATAATAGATTGATAAATGAAATGAAATACACCGTTCATGGAGACGGTAGGCCATTCGTATGCAGGAATGCTGTTTTATTTTCCTCATTGACTTTAATTGAAGTATGTAGATGACATATATATATATATACATAAATCCAGTAGCATTATCATGTAATATATTTCATTATTATTCATTATATATACTTTATAATCATTCTTGAGTGGTTAACATGGAGAGTGAATCTCATCGCCTCGTGGAGACGGTAATCCGTACGTACGCACGAGCGATGATATCATTCCCATATTTATTGAATTGAATTTTTGTGGATGATATAATATCTCAGAATTAGTATGATTTTATAATAACTATATATATTTATTTATTACACCATTATACCCATCCATGTAAGGTGGTGGTGGAAAAAGATATTACACCACGGCGTGGAGAAGGTATTCCATACGTACGCACGCGCGGTGATTCCATTTTCCGTAGGATGGATAGAATGTGAAATGGGGTTTTTTCATATTTATAATAGCATATCGGTATATTATTGATACTTATGTTATTACTTTATTATTACACAACTAAAGAGGAAGAAGTTGAAGAAGAAAGAAACTTGAAAGAATCGGTAGAATAGATTACCTCTTCTTCGACGCACCTATTTTAAGCTTCCTCATAGGACACTAGAGTTGGTCTTTTGTGGAGACCAAAAACCCTATAATATTTCTAGGCATGTTTTAAGGAAAATTTTCAGGGGTTTTCCAAGCTTGAAAGGTAAAAATTGTGTAATGATAAGATGGAAGAAGTTCCCTTTTATAAGGGAGGAGAGGGGGACCTTAAAAAAACATAAAATATTATTTTATAATAAAGTCATATTCTGTTTATAATAGCTCCAAATTGATTTATTTAGAATATAATGTGGATATGGGTCTAACCCCTCTCACTAAATAAGTTTTAGACAAGTTTAGGTTACTATTTTAACCTCATCATTTAGATTTAACTCTAAGTTAAATAATTTAACTTTTACCGTGTCTTCTTGTTTTCTTACACTATATTTATAATAAACATACTATAACAAGCCAAAATAACCCCAAGTGGTTCATTATTAATATATATAACCTTATATAAGTCATTTGGCCGATCCTTAGATTTTTAGGAATAGAATAGAAATTAATAATATAATATTTTTTTTAAAAACAATTTTATGTCAATTTTGACACTATTTGGTAATTGATTTTTGTGAAAATCATAACATCATGATTTGTTCGAAAAAAGTTAATTAAATAACTAATAACATTTCATATTAACCTAAAAAAGAACTGTAATTCATAAACAGTCTCAAATTACATTTATGTGGGTATTTATAACATCAATTATGTTAATATTTCATTAATAAGGTAATTAATGCATCATCATTGTGTCATAAATAAATTAACTTATTTAATGTTTAAAAATTATAAATAAAAAAACATTATGTATTAAATCTTTTTAAATTTCTAATTAATATTTGTAGTTGAATTTATCTTCTGTATAACCCTATATTTAAAAAATTTTAGTTATTAAACATTGATTTTAACTCTTTAAATTCTTCTTTGAATTAAATAATAATAAATGTCCTAATCTAATCCAAGTGGACCTAAATGAAAATATGATATTCCTAAGGTTTTTTTGTTCTAATTATACTTATAAAAAAGAATTAGGACATGTTTTAGGGAAATAATAATATCATTTTTAACCTTAATTACCCTATTTATTTTTAAACGTGGTAAATAAAAGTAAAAAGTTAATATTCATGAAAATTTATTTTTATCTTAATGAACTACATTTTGATCCTTGGTATTAACCGTGTCTCTCAGATTTTTAAAATTCCACTAACAGAAGCAGTAAGATTAAGTTTTATGTAAATTTTTCAAATTCTCCTAGGAGGTGGGTAAAAGAGGGTGAAAAGTTCAATAAAATTTTTATATATCAAAAATTGTTATAAAATGACTCCAATGAATTACATTGAACTAATATAGGTATTATGTATCAATTTTTACCGAAAATAAATTTAAATAAAATAAATAATTATTTAAATAAAAAAGTTGGTTTTTAAATAGTAATCCAGTGTTTTCAATATTTATCAAAAATAGAACGTTTTCAAAAAAAATATCAAAACCTCCCCCTAGGATAATTTCAATATTCTGAATCCAAAAAAGAATTCCATTTTGAATGATAAATGATATAAAATTTCAAAAAGTGTTTATTACTATTCCTGATGGCTATTTCATAATAATATTATAATAATATCTCGTTTAGTGAAACTCGGTATTGCGTACTACATACGCTATCGAGGAAGGTCTTGATTGCATGTAATGAAAGCCGAGTCAGGGTTTTTTGTAGTGAAAGCTCCTTTTGGTGTTTCATATAACATAATCAAAACTTATTTCATTTATACACTAAATAAAATCTATAATTAATGTTGAACGGAATAATTTCCATAAAAAGAACTTGAAATTGTGTGTAACACGAGCTAATAATAGTGTTGGGTATACTACAAGCTAATACGGTGTTGTGTATAGTACAAGCTAATCTGGATGTAGTGTATAATAGAATAAATCAATGAAACTAAAAATAATATATCTCATAAAACCTCGGGGTGTTACGAGTACATAAAAATTTAACTCGTTTGAAGTTTTTTTAGTTTTTGGACGAAATTCATATTTTGATGAATATTAAAAATAATATTGCATTTTAATTCAAAATTTCCTTTTCGTCTAATTTATTTATTCAAGTATCTTATATTTTTAATTGGTTTTAAAGTGTACTTTGATTATTTTTTTATCATTTAAACCAGTGTTGGTCATTGGAAAATTTACTTTTAATTTGGACATAAACACGTATCAATATTTTAATAGTTATTATTTCTTAAAAACCCACTATTTCATTTTTACAATGAGATTAAATTTTAATTTAATTACTAAAACTTTTGTGTTTTGAATTTGTAAGAATGTATTAGGTATTTTGAATCATAAGGGTCAAATTTTGTAAATAGTTACCTTTTACTTTTGAACATTAGGAATGATAATTTCAGTTATTATTATTTTTACCATGGTAAAAGGGTAATTCAAAAAAATAAGGGTAAAAATTTATCAAAAAATAATATTAAACCACCCTAACACATGTCATAATCCTATTTTATGAGATATTTCCGACCATGGGAATATTTTGGTCGATTTGGGGACCTTATGGGACCACATGGATGTGATAATGACATTTTATAAGTAGTAATTTAAAGAAAAGAGAAATATGACATAAACTTGTATCTTCTTAATAATGTTTTTTAATATGGAGTCATAAATAGGATAAATTTAACTATAAATATTTATTATAAATAAGAAAATATTTCTTACATCATGTTATTTTATTCATAATTTTTAGACACCAAATACAATAATTTATTTCTGACACAATAATGATGTAGTGATTACCGTATTAATGAATGATTTTAATAAATTAGATTATAAATATTAAAATAAAGTTATTTTGAAACATTATATTCCATAAAAAAATTTATATATGATTATGAATTGTTATATTTTAATTAAATAAGTTTTTTCAAAATAATCACGTCTTATGGATTTTAAAAATATCCTCATATGAATAGTTTTATAAAATACCTAAATGAGTTTTTAAAAGAAATACTATTTTATTTAATGATATAATAGTCATAAAAATCTATTGTTTGGACAAATAACATAGATAGTGATACATATGTCATAAATGACCCACTTTAGGTTCTCTTGATATTTAGTAGTTAATATATTAACCATGTTGTATAAAAATAGACGAGGACATGGTAGGAGTAAACATATTTTAAAAAAAGTTAAATCTAAAAGACAATGTTACTTTTATAAACTAAACATGTCTAAAAAGTATTGGTAGAGAGGATTTAGACCGAGACTCAACTTATCGACAAAAAATAAAACAATTTGTATCTATTAAAAATAAAAAATAGTTGTATAATAAATTAATATTTCATGATTTTTCTTATAGTTCCCCTCACATATCTTATAAAAGGGAAACTCCCTTTCTGATTAACTCACACCTCTAAAGCCTTTTGGTTTGGAAAAACCCTTCACATATTTCCTCCCAACCTTCCTCACATCATCCTAGAGGCCAAGTGTTTGGAAGATAGTCATCCTACGGATCCCTTTTGTTCAAATCAAATGGAAACACCCAAAGATGAGGTAATCATTGTATCACTTCTTTCAAAGATGTTTTCTTCTTTAATTACTATTTCTATGTTGATTTCATACGAAAGTAATAACTATATTAATGATACATGATGGAATGTTATTATAATTATGGGAAAACATTATACCTTCTTTTTCCCACCCTATTAATAACAATATCGCCACGCCTGCATACATATGACTTACCATCTCCACGCCATTGTGTAACTTTTTATTCAAAAATACATTACTAGGATGGTAATAATGATGTGTATAATGGATTGAAATAATTAATATGAAATGATAATTATTTTTTATAATTAATATACCATCAAATTTCATACCATTTAACCATCAGGAGAATGATATCATCGCTCGTGCAAATATAAAGTCTACCGTCTCAATGACGTGATGAGATTAGTTCTCCATGATAAAAATTCAAGAGTGATTGTAAAATTAATATAATGATGTAAAATATTAATTATGAAGAAAATTACATTAATAAAATACATATTATTCATAATAAATATGACAACCCTTCTTTTATTACAAACATAAACATGATTAATTACATAAAACTTCACTTGATACAGAAAATGAAATCGATAGGTTTAGTGTCTTTGGAGCATAGGATCATTACATAAAAACATAAAACATGAAGTACAACATCGTTATTGAAAACATCCTTTGCATGACCACTAAATTCCTTCGTACTTCGCATTGCATGGGATAACCTGAGGACATGCATAAGAAAAGGGTGAGCTATAAAGACCAGTAAGGGAATACACATGGAATAACATGAGGATTAAAATACATGTTAGACAATAGGCATACCAATACAGCACAAGTGATGCATGAACATAAAGGCATGATAAAGCATGATAATCATAAAATGGGAATGTGGCAACAACACTTAACATGGAATTACCATGAGCCAAGGCTCATTTCACATAGAGCATGAGTAAATCCTCATTGCACATGAAGCACGAGTAAACCCTCGTTGCACATGAAGTATCATGAGTCAACACTCATTTCACATGATGTATCATGATACTATACTTTACCCAATGTATTGGAGCGCTATAAGGGTGCACCCTTTTTAAACATTTCATTTCATGCAAAAGTGTGCCACATGGATCATAAAATATGGATTCATAAAACATGATCATTTATTCCACGATAAAGTAATTTGGAATTAATAAATGAAACTTTATAATCAGTAAGTAAATGTTCATAAAGGTGAATACCCTTGATGGATAAATAGGCATGGTATCCACTACACGGTGGCATTGGCTTAGAAAATCGGTGCGATTTCGGCAGCATAAAGGCATGACATAAGAATTCATAAAAATGGTTGATGAGATAGAAAGGGGTTCCTCATAATATTTAAATGTAATGGACAGTAAGGAGGTCATATATATACATGTCCAAACAATTGTAATGTAATTTAGATCCATGATACAAATGTATTGCTTGAATATAAAAGAAGAGAGAGAAGTTCCTTTCGGAATTTCATCATAGTAACAGGTGTACATAGGAGGCATTTAATGAGAGAGAAAGGGGTATCCCATCATTCAAACTTTAATAGGGAAGTATGGGGGAGGTTCAAAACCATACCCGAACATTCATAATTTAAATTAAAAGGAAAAACAACTTAAAGAAAATTGGACAAAATGAGAAAGGACGAAAAAAACCCTTACATGGAATTGTGCTTCCAAAGGATAGAGAGAGGCTTGTGAGAGGCTTCCTGGGAGCATGGGAACCTTGGGAGGATTCTAGAGGCAGTAGGGCAGAGGTTGGACGAACTCGAAAGGCTTTGAGTGAGGAGTATGTGGGAGCTTGTGTGGGTTTATATAGGAAAGTTGAGGGAATTCTTTATTATTTAGGATTCGGACCCCTTGTATTAAATTAATCCAAACCAAAGACCATCCCATGGTTTTTGCCCATGGTTTTTAGAAAAGGTAAGAGGAAAAAAATATTTTATAAGGCCAAATTCCTAACATCTTATAATAATAGGGTTTCTTATGTGGAGGTGACTCACACTCCCATTGAAATTAATTTAAAAAGACAAGGTGTTTAATAAGTCTTGAGGGGTCCATTAATGATTTGAAAAGTAAGTCAAATAAATACAAAATCACATTATTTTAATGGTAAAACATATATTGGTCGAACATAAAGATTATAGTATTTTATTACATCACTATTGGGTCATTATGATGTCATAAACACATTATATGTTTAAACGGTATTCAATTTTTACCCAAAAATTTGACTATCCCAGAAAATTATGAAAAATTCACCATTGGATAATTTCGATGTCCTTATTCAAGAAATAAAATATATTTTATCTAAATAATTTTCTAAATATGTTAGTTTTCACTTTTGAAATAAAAACCGACACTTATCGAAAACTCACAGGTTTTGACAGAAATGAATTTCAAACCTTAATAAAAATTTTAATTGCATTCATACAATTATAACATAATTTATATTTAATAAAAATTAATTTAATAATATTATTATTATTTTATTAAAATATTATTTAATTTAAAAATCCCTTAATTTAATAATATATTTTTCTTAATTAAATAATAACTAAGAATACCATTTGTACTTTGAAAACTATTTACAATGTATAAAAAATGACTAGAAATTATATTCATTATTATATACAAAGATAATGTACATTAAAATAGTACTACTTATTTTTTACATAAACCCTTAACATAGATGCATAAAACCTAATGGTAAGGTGTGCGATGGTGACAGACTCTTGGGGTGGCTCGCATAACATTTCTCGAGTGGTAATTTTAATCAACTTCCACTTTTCTCGTAGACGGTCACGTTTGAGCTTGAAATGATGAAGGTCAGCATGAGCTTGGTCAAGGGTGAAGCCCAAAGATGCCACCTCTTTTCCAAGCTCCGACAAATGGGATTCGTATGGGGCCATTCTACTGGATGAGGCCATCGCTTCTTTTTCCTGAGTAAATTGGATTTGTTAAAGACCTATATTTATGCTAATCATGTGATCGTTGTTCAACGACTATGTTAGCAATGGTGAAAATTCTTAACATAAAACCAAATAAGTTGACATTTTATATAATCATAAAGAGACATTTAATTAGATCTAGATGGATTTCCATTAATGAAACTTTGGGTCGTTACAATATTCCCCCCTTAAGAAATTTCTCCCTCGAAATTTTCCTTTTCCAATTCTAAAACAGATGTGGGTAACTCAGCTTCATCTTTTCCTCCGATTCCAATGTTGCTTCTTCAAACTTGTGGTTTCTCCAAAACACCTTGATGAGGGGCATTGTCTTATTTCATAGAACTTTTTCTCTTCGATTTAAGATCTTCATTGGTTACTGCTCATAAGAAATATCATCTTCCAATTGTACCACCTCAGAAGAGAGTACACGTGACGGGTCCGGTATGTACTTCCTTAAGAGGGATACATGAAAGACATCATGCACTTTGGCCATGGTAGGTGGAAGTTCTAGTCGACAGGCCACATCCCCGACATGATCAAGAATCTCGAAGGGGCCGATGTACCTTGGACTTTACGTCCGTTTCTTTCGAAACCTCATGACCTTATTCCATAGAGATATGCGTAGAAAAATCATGTCTCCAACTTTAAACTCAAGGTCTCATCGATGATTATCTACATAACTCTTCTATCGACTCTGGGCTACCTTGATATGCTGATGAATGGTTTTCACCTTCTCCACCATTTCCTCGACCATTTCCGGTCCAACCAGCTTACGGTCACCGACCTCATCCCAACACGCCGGTGTTCTGCACCTTAACCAATAAAGGGATTCATATGGTGCCATTTGGATGCATGAGTGGAAACTATTGTTATAAGAGAACTCAACCAGAGGAATATGTTGATCTCATACTCCTTTAAAGTCCGTTGAGCACGCTCTCAACATTTCCTCATGTGTTTGGATAGTCCTCTTGGATTTGCCATCAATTTCAGGATGATAGGCAGTACTGAAGATCAGTTCAGTATTCATGGCATGTTGAAGAATCTTACAAAACATTTAGGTGAATCTTGGATCTCGGTCAGACACAATAGATAGTGGTACTCCATGAAACCTTACAACTTTCCTGATATATATATGTGCCTGTTGATCCAAAGAGAAATCACCCCGAATAGCAATGAAGTGTGCAGTCTTTGTAAGATGCTCCACAACAACCCAGATTGCATTATTGCCTTTGGATGTCCTCAAAAGTCCGGTGACAAAGTTCATGGTGATTTTCTCCCATTTCCATTCTGGTATGGCCAATGGTTGCATCATCCCCTTAGACTTCTGCCTCTCTTCCTTCACTTGCTAACACACCAGGTACTTTGATGTATATTCAGTGATCTCCTTCTTCATATTATCCCACCAAATGTTTTCTCCGAGATCTTGATACATCTTTGTGCTACCTGGTTGAATAGAGGCATTTGAACTATGTGCATCATCCAAAAGTTCCTTCTTCATCTCCAGACTTGATGGAACACATATTATTTTCCCAAACAACACAATTCCTTCTTCATTAACAATAAACTCTGAGGATTTCCCTTTTTTGATAGCTTCCACTTTTTCCTGAATTCCCACATCATACTTTTGAGTGTCCTTTAACCTTTCCAAAAGAGATGGTTGAGCAATCATTTGTGAATGTATTGATTATTTTCCCTTCTTTATGATTCCCACATCAATCTTCATCATGTCTAAGAAGATTGGATCCTTCTCAATTCTCATCATTGATAGAATTGTTGGGTCCTTTCTACTTAGGGCATCTACCACCTTGTTCACATTCCCAGGGTGGTAATGTATTGAACAATAATAATCCTTGATTAGCTCTATCCATCTTCACTGGTTCATATTAAGATCTTTCTATGTGAATATATATTTAATACTCTTGTGGTCAGTATATATCTCACATTTCTCTCCATAAAGATAATGACGCCAGATTTTCCAGGCAAAGATCACCACCGCCAATTCCAGATCACGCATTGGATAGTTTTGCTCATGTATTTTCAACTTCCTTGAGGCATAGGATATCACTTTATCATTCAGCATCAGCACACAACCTAAGCCCTTCTATGAAGCATCATTAAAAACAACAAAAAGGTCCCCACTTGTGGGAAAAGTGATCACGGGTGTAGTGATAAGCCTCCTTTTCAACTCCTTGAAGCTTTCTTCGCATTCATCACTCCATGCAATCTTTACTCTCTTTCGAGTTAGCTTGGTAAGGGGGTTGTAAAATCGTGAGAAATTTCTCACAAATCATCGATAATATCCAGTTAACCCCATGAAGCTATGGATATCCGTAACCGATGTTGGCCTCATCCATCCCTCAATTGCTTCTGTTTTGGAGGGGTCTACAGATATCCCATTTCTTGTGATTATATGGCCCGTGAATGAGACCTCCTTCAACCAGAACTCACACCTGCTGTACTTTACATAGAGCTTCTTCTTACGCAAATTCTCTAGTATAGTTTTTAAATTCTCCTCATTATCCTCCTTGGTTTTGGAGTATATTAGAATATCATCTATAAATATTACCACAAATTTGTCAAGGTAATATCTAAAGACTATATTCATCAAGTCCATGAATATTTTTGGAGCATTGGTGAGTCCAAAGGGAATTACTATGAATTCATAGTGCCCGTATCTTGTATGAAAATCAGTCTTGGGGACATCTTTCTTCTTCACCCTTACTTGATAATATCCCGACCGCAAATCCACCATGGAGAAGTATCGTGCTCCACGAAGCTGATCAAACAAGTCATCGATTCTTGGGAGGGGATACTTGTTATTTATCATGATTTTGTTATGTTCATGATAATCGATGCAATGCCGCATTGACCCATCCATCTTCATGATGAAGAGGACTGGTGCACCCCATGGTGAAGCAGTTGGGCGTATAAACCCTTTATCCAGATTCTTCTGTAATTGATTCTTCATATCTTCAAGCTCAACATCAGCCATTCTATATGGAGTCTTGGATATTGGTAGTGCCCCAAGTATAAGTTCAATTGAGAACTCAACATCACTTCTAGGAGGAAGACCAGGCAGTTCATCAGGAAACACTTCAGCGAATTCCTTCACAATAGGCATTTCTTCAAGGATGGTTTCTTCCTTAGACTCAATCATCTGTGCCAGATACGCGTGCTCATAAGGTGGTAATATCCATGGTTGAGATGATGGATCTAAAGGAGATTCACCTTCCTTCTTACACTTGTATAGAATCGGGGGTCGATTCTCCATTTGGAGTGTGATTTCCCTCTCCCGACAATTTATGTTGGATCTATATAAGGAAAGCCAATACATGCTAAAAATTGCATCAAATTCCACCAGAGGAAGTATGACAAGGTTCGACAGGACATTTAATCCACATACTATAACAGGGGAGGGCTTATATTCATGGGAAACAATGATTTCCCAATTTTCCGTACTCATCGACATCTTTACTTCCATGACTTGTGGTGGTGCTGGGATGGTTCTACTAAAATTTCGAAATATAAAAGAATGCGTAGAACCTGAATCAAAAATTACGTTCGCTATTCTTGAATGAATAACTAACATACCTGTCACCACTTCGTTGTCGGGGTTCACTTCGGCAGAAGTGATGGAAAAAGCTCTTCCTTACTGCCTTGGAGGTTGTTGGCTGTCTCCAAAAACCCTTGGATTAGGGCACTGATTTGAAAAATGACCCAGTTCTTTGCATTGGTATCATTGAACAATGCGTTGATGTTCGAACGGAGCGTTCCTCTCCTCTTTCGCAGTCGTGGGTCTTTCTTGCCGACAGTTAACAACTAGATTCCCTTCTCTTCCACACCTGAAGGATTTTCTCATCCCTATAAGGGAATTTCTAGGGTTCTTCTTTCCGCACTTTTGGCAAGTTGGGTGCTGGATCTTCTTAGCACCGTTGGATTTATCCATCAGACCACCAACATTGAAGTCCACCTTACGCTTCTTGTCCCCATGATACCCCTATGATTCTCTGATCTCCATTTTGACCTTGAGGGCACAACGGACAATTTCGTCATAGCTTTCAAAGTCACATATCGCTAATGCATTCCGCAAGCTAGGCTTCAGCCCACCTAATAAGCGGTCAACCTTTCATTTGGGGGTAACGACAAAGCAGGAAGTGTATCGTGCAATCCTTGTGAAGTTTTCCTCATACGCTCCAACAGATTCTTCATGTTTTTTCTTGAGGGAAAGGAATCCCCTTTCCATCTTAATTCTAAGGGTGCGCAGAAAATATTTATCGAAAAATAGCTTCGGTAAATCCTTCTATTCCAACGCCTCGATCTCCTCCTCAGGATTCACATTTTTTATCAACGTCCACCATTGATTAGCTTCACCCTCCATATGATAAGCCGCAAGGAGAACCTTCTCTTGTTCAGAACATTGGAGGATGGACAATATCTTCTCAATGGAGTTTATTCATTGTTCAGTGATTGTGGGATCAGATGATCCACTAAAAGTATGAGGCCTTTGTCTCATGAAGCTCTCGATAGTGAATTGTTCTTTCTTAGGGGGGTTGAACGTTCCTCTTGACCCATGTTTATATTTCAAACATTACTTAGCTGAGAGAGAAGTGTGACAAAGTTCGTGATTCCCGCTCTCATTGGATTGGGCATCTCATTAGTACAGTCATCACACTGATCTTCACAACCGTTGTTTGCCCAAGTCCACCTATTACCGGCCATTGGTTAGAATAAAAGGAAAGTTAGGGGTAACACATAAAGGGTAATCCAAAGAAAATAGTTGATGACTTATAAATAAGCTTTTATTTCCTTACTCAAGAGTCTATAGGCTTCAATCTAGGCTTTTCATGATCTACTTTCTAACATATATATTCATAGGGGAATTTTTTTTAATTCCCTTATTAAAGGTTCATACTAATCTTTTGAATTTATCAAAACATATCCCCCCAGTAGTGTCATAACCAAGAGTGTAGGAAGGCCCATTTTCGTGCACCAGTTCCCATTCGAGTCAAGTTGAAAGCGGTGTTTTCTTGTTTCACCCCTAGGATACATCTGTGCCATAGCCGCCTCTACCTTCTCGTATCCAGAAAGAGATGTAATTGTTTGATAAACCACTTACTCAGTACTTACCAAAACTTAGGGATGTTTTTATTATACTTAGTCTTTTATCTAAGGCTTTATTAGGGTTTCCTAATCCCAAAAATAACTAAACCTATCCTCTGAGACCAACTATGACAACCCTGCTTTTATTACAAACTTAAACATGATTTATTACATAAAACATCACTTGATTCAACAAAGAAGATCGATAGGTTTAGTGTATTTGGGGCTTATTATCATTACATAAAAACTTAAAACATGAAATAGAACATCTTTATTGAAAACTTCCTTTACAAGACAACTACATTCTTTCGTACTTAGCATTTCATGGGATAACCTGAGGACATGCATAAGAAAAGGGTGAGCTATAAAGACCAGTAAGGGAATACACATGGAATAACATGAGGAGTACAATACATGTTAGACAATAGGCATATCAATAGAGCACCAGAGAAACATCAACATAAAGGCATGATAAATCATGATAATCATAACATGGAAATGTGGTAACAACACTTAACATTGAATTAGCATGAGCCAAGGCTCATTGCACATAGAGCAAGAGTAAATACTCATTGCACCTGAAGCATGAGTAAACCCCCATTGCACATGAAGTAGCATTTGTAAACACTCATTGCACATGAATTATCATGATACTATACTTTACCCAATGAATTGGAGTGCTATATGGGTTCACCCTTCTTAAACATTTCATTTCATGCATAAGTGTGCCACCTAGATCATAAAACATGGATTCATAAAACAAGATCATTTATTCCATGATAAAGGAATGTGAAATTCATTCATGAAACTTTATAATAAACAATTAAATGTGAATAATGGTGAATACCCTTGATGGAGAAATGGGCATGGTATCCACTACACAATGGCATTGGTTTAGAAAATCGGTGCGATTTCGGCAGCGTAACGGCGTGACATAAGATTTCGTAAAAATGGTTGATGAGAGAGAAAGGGGTTATTCATCATATTTACATTTAATGGACAGTAAGTAGGTCATATAGATACATGTCCCTACAATTTTAATGGAATTTAGTTTCATGATACAAAATTATTGGTTGAATGTAAATGAAGAGAGAGAAGTTCCTTTCAGAAATTTGGCATAGTAACAGGTGTATGTGGGATGCATTTAATGAGAGAGAAAGGGGTCTCCCATTATTCAAAAAATAATAGGGCAGTATGGGGGAGGTGAGAAACCATACCCCAACATTCATAATTGAAATTAAAAGGTAAAACAACTTAAATAAAATTGGACAAAATGTGAAAAGAAGAAAAAAAACACTTACATAGAATTGTGCTTCCAAAGGATAGATAGAGGCTTGTGAGAGGATACTTGGGATATTGGGGCACCTTGGGAGGATTATAGAGTGAGTATGGAAGTGGTTGGATGAACTCCAAAGGCGTTGAGTGAGGAGGAAGTGGGAGCTTGGGTGAGTTTATATAGAAAGGTGATGGAATTCTTTATTATGTAGGTTTGGGACCACTTATATTAAATTAATCCAAACCACAAACCATCCCATGCTTTTTGCCCATGGTTTTTGGAAAAGGGAAGAGGAAAAAAATATTTTATAATGCCAAATTCCGAACTTCTAAAAATAATAGGGTTGCTTATGTGGAGGTGAGTGAAACTCCCATGGAGATTAATTTAAAAATACAATGTGTTTAATATGTCTTGAGGTGTTCATTAATGCATTCAAAAGTAAGTCCAAAAAACCCAAAATTGCATTATTTTAATGGTAAAACATATATTGGCCGAAAATAAAGATTATAGTATTTTATTACATAACTACTGGGTCATTATGATGTCATAAAACACATTATATATTTAAACTGTATTTAATTTTTACCCAACAATTTGACTGTCTCAGAAAATTATGAAAAATTCACAGTTGGATAATTTAGATGTACTGATTCCAGAAATAACATTTATTTTATCTAAATAATTTTTTAAATATGTTAATTTTCAATTTTAAAATAAAAACCGACATTTATTGAATATTCACAAGTTTTGATAGAAATGGCTTTCAAACCTTAATAAAAAATTTAATTGCATTCATAAAATTATAAGATCATTTATATTTAATAAAAATAAATTTAATAATAATATTATTATTTTATTAAAAGATTATTTAATTAGAAAATCCCTTAATTTATTAAAATTTATATCTTAATTAAATAATAACTAATAACACCATTTGTACTTTAAAAACTATTTACAATGTTTTAAAAAAATGACTAGAAATTATATTCATTATTATATACAAAATTAATGTACATGAACATATTACTACTTATATGTTACATAACCCCTTAAAACAGCCACATAAGACCTAATGGTATAGTGTGCGATGGTGACAGACTCTTGGGGTGGCTCGGATAACATCGCTTGAGTGGTAATTTCAATGAACTTCAACTTTTCCCGTAGACGGTCACATTTGAGCTTGACATGATGAAGCTCAGCTTGGGCATGGTCAAGGGCGAAACCCAAAGATGCCACCGCTTTTCCGAGATCTGAAAAAATTGGCTTTGTATGGGGCAATTCTACTGGATGAGGCCATCACTTCCTTTGTCTGAGTAAATTGGATTTGTTAAAGTCCTATATTTATTATAATCATGTGATCATTGTTCAATGGCTATATTAGCAACGGTCAAAATTCATAACATAAAACCAAATAAGTTGACATTTTATATAACCATAAAGAGACATTTAATTAGATCAAGAGGTATTTCCATTAATGATACTTTGGGTTGTTACAATAAACATGACTTACAAGTCAAAACGGGAATGGGAAAATAAAGCAGTTAACACCCGAGATTATGGTAATATTGAAATACTATTAACAAAATGATAAAATAGGGTAAAATAGGCTCCTATATGATATAATAAATATTTATATGGTCTTATTAAAATTTAATAACATGATTTAATTATAATAAATGAGGCGACCAGAACCTCGACTAATGAAAATTATAACGTAAGGGATTATTTAATTTGGATTTTATTTTTGAGGGACATATGACTTAAAAACACCTATTTCTTTTTTGTGGTGTTTATGTGTCCCATGAATGTTTTATAATTTTTATCATGAAGGTTTTTATATTTAAATATCCATGTATGTTTCTTTATTATATGAGGTATATGATTTAACTTATTATAATTGGTAATGGATAGTTATGCAATCTCATTTTTTCTGAGATTGAATATACATAAGTATTTACTGGGAATATAGTTATCATCTGTGTACATGTTTCATAAAAAAATTCACAATATTTTTTCTATTCTTATATGTACATTTTGAGTCATTTTTACCCATTTTTGAATTTTAATCCATGGTATGGAAGGACTATTTTTTTATTTTACATACGAGGTAATGTTTTTATTTTTATATCCAATGTATGTGGAGAATATTTTTTAAAATATACGGCATGAATGAATTTTTATGGTTTCAAGATTCCTTATTTTCACAAAAATTCCTCAAAAATATTTCGGGATTATTTTCAAATAAATTAATTTCCTCTAAAATTGTATGGTATTTTGAGAAAAGAAAAAGTTATTGAAGAAGAAATGATATTTTCCACATGAAAAATGTTCAAGTGTTTTTTCAAAATTATTTTCCATATTAGATGATGTTCTTATATAATGTTATGTTTATATCCCTATTATTACTCTGATTTGATTTCATTAAGTATTTTATGATCTTTCAAATAAATTTTTTTATTGAATTTAAGAAACCCATTTTATATATTGGGTTATGTTATGATGAATTATTTATGTTTTGTGGAACATGTAACAATGACATCATTATGAGATTTATGGGACCTGTATCTCATTCCAATGCATTGGGTAAATATTTATATATCATGAGATAGACATGACTGGAAGAGAAAGTAAAATTTGTTCTATAATATAGGGTTGGAACGACGTGTAAATCTAGTTTAGTAATACATGGCAGGAACGACAAGTAAACCAGGTTCAGTAATGGACCTTATCCACTATGATTGTTTTGGAAGTAATGTCTTGGCTACTATAGAAATCATAATATGTGATTATTAGTTAGCCAAAATTAAATTTTTTATGCCGATAACATTCTATCATGGTTTATATTCCTTTATGATTTATGCCTTACATACTTCCATGATTTATTTAATTACAATGGATTTTGATGTTTAAATGTTATGTTCATGTTTTTACATTCAAATGTTTATGGTTTGTTATATGTTTTCCATGATTACACTTATAGATCTTTTTATCTCTCCTTTTTAGGTTTTCTTTTCCCAGAGATATAAATAATGATTTATGTAGGAAAACAAAAGAGGGACATATTTATAGGAGATGTTGAAGATATTTCACCATGATTAGAAGGTTATGTTCTGAGTTTCCAAAGACACTAAACTAATACGATATTTGGGCATCTTTTTGTATCATGTATTATGTATTCTGCAAATGAAATGTAATTTCTATATACATCAATCATGGGTCTCTACACACACAAAGGCAGAGAAATATGAGGGAGATTTAGGAGCTCATTTTCTTCATGAGAAATGGTAAATGAAAAATAACATTGGCCCATATATGTAGGTGTGGTCCCCTCATACAAGACCTATCTATTTAACCATGAAACATTTCAATTTAGGACAACTTCTACATTAGAATAGTCTCCTCTTCATTCTAAATATACCCCCATTCTTATGGGGGCTTTTGTAGCATCCTAAAAATAGCGAAAAGGGTGTAAAATACTCCCAGAAACATTTTACAGATGGATGCAAGAATTCCTACAAGTCTAACAAAGTGAATAGACACAAATCGTGTTGAAAAGAGTTGATGAAACATGAAGTAATTAAATTTCTCAATGGGTTATTAAGTGAACTGCATACCATCACCGGAAGGGTTTACAAACCAAGTGAACCGCAAACCATCATTATGTGGAATGACTCACGAGTCATTGGACCTCAGAGTGAAGGGAAAAGAACTCGGGTTACCACGAACCGCCTCACAGATGGAATCAAGCATGTGAAGGCTATCTAAATACCTTCATGCGAACTTAGTAGTTCACTAAGGAAGAAAATTTGCAGGGATCCTTGAACCATGACTCATGAACCACATCCCCCATAAACCTTGGTTCACTGAGTCTTCCTCGGGTCACGATATATCTTCATGGGATTCTACAAATGATGCTCCATTCCCATAGATACAATTTCCCCAAGGATCTATAAAAGTATCAAAAAAGGAATTGAGAGGTTACAGATGAATAAATCGCCAAGGGGACCCAAGAGTTTGGAAGAATGAATTTTGAGAGGATTCCAGCTTTAGTCATGAATCATCGACAAAGCCTAAATTGCAAACCATGTTTTCCATAGGTACAACCAGTCAGGAACCAAAAAAACAAAGTAAGTTAACAACAATGGGAGAACCAAAAAACTAATGGGTGAAAAATAAAACTACATATTCCTTGAAGATAAATTTCTCATGAACAATAATCCCCATGACCCTCATTTTATATAGTTCTCCACGTAGTTTAATACTATGAGAATTTAACATGGCATTTTATACTACATCAGTAGTCAGATGGATCCTATAGCAGCAATATGGGCCACATTAAGGTTTGTGTACCAATGTGGTGCACAGTGGTCCTTTCCCAAGCCTGTATACTACGTCGATACATGGATGGACCCTCTACTGCATACCACTATAGTATGAAGAGCCCCCTTATCCAATATAAGAAACCAGTATTCATAGTGGGGTATTTGGTGTATTCTTCCCTCATTTTTCAATCTCGCCCCTCCTTTACCTTCCAATCGTTTATAGCCCCACTCGAAACATATACCCTAACAGTACGCCAAAAACTACTACAATCTACCGTACCTATATGATATGTTTATTAGGCGCATCAGCGTACCCCTTTGAGTCTACCTTCCCTTGGTAAGGGGAGTCACGAGGGCTCCTCCCACACCAGTTATGACTCAAGGGATGTATGTAAGTCTACATTCTCATGATAACTCAGAGTCCAAACTTGATATGCTAACATGAACCTTCCCGTTCTCAAGATTAATGGTGATCACTTTCATTTACATTCAACGAGGAATGGTTATCAGTCAAAGGAGTTATGTTCTTTATCCTTGTGACGAGAGTTGACACTTCACCCCTTTCACAAAATGTGTTTAGGGGCACTCCCACTGAGGTAATCCCCCAATCATCCAATGTCTAAACCACATTTACTCTAATTTTATCCCACTTTAAAAGGATCATCGCAATGTTCTCTAACACAACATCACCCTATCCCCTTCCGCCATAGGCTCGTCCTCTCCCATCACCAGTGGAGGGAGTATGTGGTTGGTTGGAAATCTCATATCCTCTTATTTCTTACACTATGCATGACTCATGTAATCTTTGAGGTTTTTGATGATTTCAACATCCACACAACTCTAAACTACAAGATCTCTAATTCCTGATCAAACCAGGATGTGTTGGATGCCTTCTTGAAGGGATGATCTCAAAAGTGTGCCCTTATAAGAGGTCATACCCTAAAGATTCCCCTCAAAAGGGCTTCTTCTATCTGTAAGAACCATTAAATATGAACAATGATAACTCTGATTCCTGGTCATATTGGGATATGTAGGACACCTACTTGAGGGCCTGAGCTCAAAAGGGTGCCCTTCCAAAATGATCGACCAACCATGTCCCCTCAAATGGGAAGCGCCCATGTGTAATCCGTAAGTTTCACGAACTACGTGGGGATTGATTCCTCTCTATATGATATGTAGGAAACCCATATTTTGGATCTTATACCTATATCAAGTGACCTTCCATCCTCCAAAGATGACGATAATCTCTAGAGTGACTTATTGTATAGGGTAAGTCCGCATTACCTCCATTGCATCAAATCCACATATATATATAATGATCCTACGAATTAGAGATAGCCTATGGAAACACTCTTTAGGAATGAACCAAGGATTCAAAAATATATGATCATGACTTTAATCTATAAGAGTGTCCAGGAATAAGAAATAATCTCCCTCCCCCAAAAGGTGTATGGTAAGCCTGAATTCCCATCCTCTTGACCAATGGAGTCATTAATTTTCATTGTACAAATAATTATCCAACATGCACTTGAATTTTGAATGCAGGTCCATGAATCATGGATACCAGGGTTGTTGGGTATTTCTGGATCCATGAAGAAACACATTAGAGACCATACGAGGAAGTAGTATCCTAAGAGGACTGATTGTACAAGTACCTGACCCCATGCAATTGCTTGCGGGGGCCATTTGACTATGGTACCTCCTTCTCAATAAAAATGGGGTAACTAATCAGTCCCCATGAGATTAATACAATCCTCCTTTAAAGGATTATGATGTAGAACCTGTTCAAATAGATGAAACGGTGAACATGATGTGAGTCTATCTCTAAAATAAGAGATGGGTGATGATTCTCGTCAGACAATTTTGTCATCACCCAAATTGTTGTACCTTAGGTCTAAACAACCTTCATTTGAACTAAATTTCCACCACAAAAAAACCCAATTGAATCCTAAATCAAGAGACTAAACCAAAAATCACAATAAAACTTATGAACCAAACCCTAAAAGAGAATAAAACCCTAAAAAAGGGGAAAAGTCATAATATAGTATATCGCACGATAAGGGGGGTTGCCGGAGGTCGCACAGGTAGGGAATCTCTCTAGTAGCTGATGGTCACTCTAGAGAAGGTTCTTCGAAAGGGGGTTTCACTGATGTTTTTTTGACCTGTAGGAGGGTTTGTGCGAGGGTGGAAACGAGGGGCGGAAGGAGGAGAGAGAGAGATGGGTCTCATTAAAGGGCTCACTGATATGGTGTGCGATCATAGGTGGTGGGGGAGAGGTGAATGGGCGATGTAGGTGGAGGATAGGATGAATAATGGCAATATGATTGAGGGTTATGGGAATTATTATGACACAATAGAGTAGAGGGGCGGATGAAGAGAGAAAAAAAGGAAAAATGAGAAAAGAGAAGAAGGGGAAAAAAATAAAACCATAAAAAAACCTACACAAACTCAAAAATAATAATTAAAATGTGATAATAATATTAATAATAATAATTATATTAATAATTTAATAACAATAATACGAATAAATTAATAAAAATAATATTGATAATAAGAATAAGAATAATATACATAAATAATATTTTTTTTTTTTATTATTACAATTCCTAATTTCATTCCATTTTTTTCATTTTATTATGATATCGTTTTATTAATCATGATATTAATTAATTTTCTTTTGAATATTGATAAAGAGTTATGATGACCTGGGTGAAGTCATATGGCTTCGATCGTGCTCTACCCATGAACCAAACACTATCAATCACAAACCATTCATTTATGAGAAAAACAAATTACAATTACGACTCATACAAAAACTGAAAAATGATATCAAAATACAGAATAAAATGACAAAAAATAATCTTTCAAGAGTCATGGTGTTAAAATTATCCTCAACATGAAAACATTCATCCCTCAAAAATTCAACTTGATGATTGATTGGAGAATAAAAACTGATACTCTTTCTCAACCCATGACATCCACTCCCAAGTCTTATTCGCATCATTCTCATGATGCTAACTGACACAGACAAGCAGAATTGTCTTCCCACAAAGCACATTTTCTAGGAAATCCACTATCCGGGCTGGCTATTAAAAAACTGATAAATTATTCTCTATCTCCAAGTCTTCCCAATTCAATATACGGGACATATCTGGATTATACTTCTTAAATTGGGAAACATGAAATATTTCCTGAATAGATGTCAAGTAATATAATAAATCTGTCATATATTACACTTTTCAAATCTGCTATGTGATTTCAAAAGGGTCTGATATTACTCAGCATTAGTATTCCCTGCTTCCCAAAATAACGATTGCCCAAATGAGGGGAAACCATCAAGAACTTCTAATCACTCACAGAAAACTCAAGGTCTCGATCCATATGACTAGAAAAAGATTTGTGGTGACTCTGAGCTGTCAATAACCACTATCTGGTCAACATGACATTGTTATAAATATCTTTTATAAGGATCAATCAAAAAGGGGATGTCTTACAACCTCAGCCCAACATAATGGAGACCACCATAGACGTCCATAAAGCACCTAAAAATGATCAATTCGAATTGAGAATTGGTAACAGTTATTGTAAGTTGATTCAACCAACATTGATGCGATATCCAATCACTGTTTCAACTCCTTAATGGATTATTGGCACTCTGGTCTCCATTCAAACATCACCTCTTTCTGGGTGAGTGAATCCATAGAGGAAGAATGTCATGTGATGTCCCGAATAAATCACCTATAAAAACATTCTAGGACAACAAAACTCCTCATCTCGAATATATTCTTTGACCATTTCCATGAAATAACTAAACTGATCTTATTTGGATCCATTAAAACCCCTTTCTCTAAAATGACATAGCCTAGAAACATTACATCACAAATCTAGAAGGTGCACCTTGAAAACATCGCATAAAGGTAATGATCCGGCATAGATCCCAATGGGATCTGCAAATGAAGCTCATGCTCTTTTTTAGATTCAAAGTAAACTCGGATGTCATCCACGAATACTACAAAAAAAGAGTTGAGATACTGGTGGAACACCATATTCATGAGCTCCATTAAAACTTCTTGATCATTTGTCTATCCAAAAGGCATGATCAAATACTCAAAGTGTTCCTACCAACTTTAGAAATCCATTTTTTTGGATTTTCACCTCTATTACCCTAACTTGGTGGTAACCCGAAAATAGCTCCATCTTTGAAAACCACTTTTCCCCCTTCAAGAGATCAAAAAATCATCGATTTAGGGAAAATGATAGTTGTTCTTTATAGTTACCTTATTAGGCCTCTGGTAATCAATTAAAAACTAGATATATTCATCGGACTTCTTAATGAACAAGGTTGGGATGACCAAAGGAGAGATGCTTGAGAGAATGAACCCTTTTGATTACTAATTTTCAAGCTTTATCCTTAATTCCCTCAATTTGGTGGGGGATATGTGATATGGGGTAAGAAATATAGGTTGTGTTCCTAGAACCAAATAAATTGAGAAATCCAAATCCCACTCTAAGGGTGATCCTGATAATTTATCTGAAATAATATTGGGAACTCATCCACTAAAGGAGGTAATACAACCTAAGTAGCACCACCACAATCATCCAGTGTGAACTATCATTACTGGAAGGGAAGAATTCCCAACTATGGGGGTAGAGGTCCCACAACACCCAACTGATGATCTCATTTCCCAAAAAATACATATGGACTCCCATCAAGTTCTATAAAACATACCTATCATCTTTAAAAATTGATATGATATTGAAATCATACCAGCTAATCCATACAGAGGATTAAATCAAAAATGTATATATCCAAGACTAGGAAATCCCACTCCATCTCAACCCCAGACAAGGAGAGCACACAATATGGGTACCTAAGACCATTCTCCTTATTATTACCCAATAGTGTCACCAAATCCATTGAAAAAGGAATTAGCACAGTTGGTAAATTCATCAGATTCACATGAAGGGTAGAGATAAAAGAAATAGACGTACCAATATCAAATAAATCAACTACTATAGAAGATGGAATCAGGATGGTACCTCAAACTGTTGAAAGTCCTGCATTCAATACCACTCATGCAATATCCGCATCTTGTAGATTAACGATTCCAAACTAAGAATGACCACTCACCTACAGCTCTACCCTTACCGGGAACTACCCATAAAATGATCTGATCCTGCCACCATGACTACCAAACCGAGATCCCACTGGCTTGGTCAGCTCCAATGAAACTGACAACCCTTAGAAGACTTAGATCTTACCCCACTCATAAATGGGCATGTGGCCTAGCAAAAACATAGTAGGTTCCCCATAAATCTACATCAGAGGCATGGCCTAGGAGGAGTCATGTTTATAGTTCAGATGTGCACTACCTTCCTGCCCTGATGGAAGACAATAGACCCTACACCAAAATCCACATATGATGACCTCCTGGAAGGATGACGTGAACTACCACCTACCTTTCCCCCTTCTCATTCCACTTCCTCTTTTTCTCAGATGAACTACCACTACCGAACACCGAAATATCTTGAAAGGAACCAGACCTACCCATGCAGTCAATCTCCACCATACATGTTTAATCGACTACCTCAACATAGGTCTCATCTTGAGCAACAATACATGGGAACCGATCTCCAGTAGTAAACCCCTTTTGAAACTCTAAGCCTTCATTTTCAAATTTGTGACTATTTTAGGCACATATCAAACTAGCATGGAAAAGTGGTTGGCATACTGCATCACTATTTGGTCCCCATGTGAAAGATCAATGAACACCCAAGATATTGAATAATCCAAGACCTTAGGACAATACATGTCATTAAATACCTCCTTGAAGTCCATATAAATCATGTTCTCATGCTTCCCAACTTGAATCAATAGGTCCCAACACCTTTGACTAGAACCCTCTATCATAAATGAAGTGCATTTTACATTTAATTCCTCATAATAATTGAGATACTAAAACATGTTCTCAATCATATAAATCCACTATACTTCATGCGGCTCTATTCTACCCCAGAATGAAGGTGGGTTATTATTCATAATATCTTGGGATTTGTCCTTTTTAGGAACATACACATCTTTACTAACTAGAGTAAGAGTAGGAGCAGGAGTATCTCCTTCTCCTTGACCCTTAATAGCCTAAACCAAGCTTCTAGAAACCTCTGATCAAGCTGTGATGGAGAAATTTCTCGAGTTTCTTCCTGTGGTTGCAGGGGTACTCTCTGAGGAGGCATGTTTCTACAATAAGAAACAATCACATAACGTCATCATTAACACGATCAGTCTAAAATGTTTAAGAAATAATATAAATTGTAAATAAATCAATCTTCTCATGAAATAAAAAGGACAAAACCAATCCACCTCTTGTAATTTTTTATATACATTCTGAATCCTCCATGTCCCATATAGAGGAGAAGTCAACCCAGCATTCCAACATCCCATGAAGACTCATGGTCTATCTTGAGGTGTATATTCCATGCACCCTACTAGAAAAAAGAACTCTAAACCCCAATATTTCATCACAACTACAACGACTCAAAGGGATTATCCTCCAATGATTCCCTTTCATCATGAACCAATTTGGGTCATCATCCAAACTGACACCGAACCCTATTTATGGAAGGGTGTGAAGGGTAATCCTGATCCCCATGGGATGAAAAATTTTCCTGAGTATCAACAAAATAATGTGGGAATGGTTTTCCAAAATTAGAAAATATAAACCAATCGAAAATTTAAATTAATCCAATTCTAGAAGACCAAACCAAAAAATAATTTACTTGGTTTAAAAATTTATTCACATGTTTGTAAAAATCCCAAAAACAATCACAATGTATGGGGACCAAAAACCATCTCAATACCACCACACGTCTAGAGGACACCACTCTCAAGCCATCCCCACAATACCTCCCAAGAATGATCTCTAACAACATGAACTTATCTCTCCATAATCTTCACCCATTCCTATATCAAACATAACCATGTAAAATTACACCAAAAGTTTCTTGTTGGGAGTGATATAATACCCATTATTATTCCACCCATGAAAAGATTCCATGCTATAAACAATAATTAAAAAATAAACTTTCAAATTTGATAAAAAAAATGGAATTTTTGAAGAATTTAAAGGAAATAAGATTTAGTGAAAACCTATTCAAGGGAATGAAATTATTAAATAAAACCCCTTTTTTATAGTAAACCAAATTCCACAGTGTATGTCGGCGGTGAGTGAAAGTAGTCAATGAGAACCACATATGGGAGATGACCTATGGGTACTAGTTAGTGAGGGGAATCTTGAACCTCAAATCTAGTAAAAACGTTTTATAGGAACCAAAACTATCTTTTTTCATATGCATGATCCACTAGAGAGAAAAATCATCCAATATTATTGTGGTCTCTGATCACCATAAATATTTAGTTAGTATAGTCATCATTTGTCCAGCAAAGTGAAACTGGGATGAATCCACTTGCTTATTACTTTCACACTAGTCCAAGTCCTCCCCCAATCTATATGGGCTTCCATTTGTGCTCAATCATGTTTCATGTTCAAATAGTATTCCACATTCACACAAGTGATCCAAATAAAACACTACACATACAAAAGTAACCATTTAGAAATCATACAGACACTATAGAAGATTTGAAACATGTTTCCCTCTTCCATTTAATTTAATAAACAATTAATAAATGTTTTTAAAATAATTTAGGATGTTTTATGTGATCTTACACACAAAACCCACTCAAAAATTCCCTTTTAGCATTAATCACACACCCAAACCATACCAAATTAGTATTCAAAACCATTGTAAAATTTAACTAACCAATTTCAAAATTTATGAATCACTCCCAAGTGACATAACAATGGTTTACACTAAAAAACTAAACCAATTTCATATAAACATGCCACTTTGAAATCAAAATCATATTAAATCCAACCTAAATTCAAATTCATACCAAACACAATAAACAAGTAACACAGAAAAATTATCATTTAAGAAAATTAAATTCTTCATATAATGTTTATAGATGGAACCACTAACTTTTGGTTTCAAAATACCCAGAAATTGATGAGAATAGTCAACCGCAGCAAATTTTCACCACAAACAATTTCAATTGAACCCTAAATAAAGAAAAAAAAGCTAAACTCACAATTAAACCTATTAACAAATCCCTTAAACTGATGAAAGTGTTACTAGACTAGTGTTTCCTCTGTAATTTGGGATGAACTCATTGGTTTAAGGTTCAAACATTCCAATCGGTTTGTAATGGGTTTGTTCGTAGAACTGGAAACATCCAATGATTCTACATCCATTTGGGCCTACTTTCCAAATTTTGTTGCTCATTAGTTATGGAGTGATGAGGCTTAAGAATTTTCATTGGTCGAGAGGATGAGAGGTTGGACTCATCACACCTTTTTCAGGGGAATTATTTTCTACACTGGGATTCACATTATATATTTGAGTTATGTTCGTGAGTAATTATTAACATAACATGTATAAGAAAGAGCTTTCCTTTAGAACATTAAATCAATGATTCATATGTAAGAAATTTATAGAATAGTTTTATATGTATTCTAGGTTCTTTATCGATAGAGAATCATCTGTATTTGTTATAGATTCTTAGTCAATGGTATCCTTCAACACATTATATAGAAATCTCTAAGTCATTATGATGACCATACTAGTTTTAAAGCCACTCAGTGGGGATCTTTAATATTATTGTCATTCAGAAAGACAAGGATTAATCCAGAGTTGGGATCCTACCCGCAGATGGGCTACCTACATATCATTTTTTAAACAAGGAATCAGAACCCACGTAGTTCAAGTAAGGGTGTATGATGTTTATCCATGATTGATGGCTCAAAGAAAGATTTCATAATTACATTTATTCTCTAAGCTCACACGTGTCATGCTCGGTGAGAGAAACAAGAGGTATTGGTAAAACCAGAGAATTTGTGCCACGAAAGATGTGATCATAAGATATAATGTAGTGCTTACATATGTATGACTGCCCAGATAAATGAAGGTTAGGTTTTACATCAGGGAAGAAACCCAGGAACAAGGTCTATAATGGTATATGTGCTTTATGGATATTTTGATACAAGACTTAGGACTTAATCCTGAGAGGGATACCCAAATTAGAGGATAATTTATGATTGGGTTTTATTCTTGAGAAGGAAGCCCAGATCAAAAGAAATTAAGACTGGTTAAGGAAATTATGACTAGGTCTATTCCTGAGAAGGAGGCCCAGGTTAAAGGGACTTGAAAACATGGACTGGGGCTTACTCTTAAAAAGAAGGCCCAGGATAAAGATCCTATCATCTTTAAAGTATGAGGTTGAATGAATGAAATCTCTCACCTTAGTGTTATATAGATATGTAAGTCACTAGGTTTTGAGAGATGTTCCAAATAATTCCTTTCATTTAAGGAAGAAAACAAAGGAACCATGCCATAAATGGCTTTAAAGAGGGTTCTAAAGGGTGAATATTGAATAGTAGAGGTGGATAGGTATAAGAGAGGTGAATAGGCAGGAGGGGCACCCAAAACCAAGAGGAGGCATAGCTCATGCGTGGGTGCACAAGTATTGGTCGCATAGGTATACCTGCGAGACACATGTGTACTTGGACGACTGTCAACCCATGGGGTAATACTTGGGAGAGACTTGGCTCAATCCCATAGTATTATCCCTAGGGGATTCCAGAAGAGTGGTTCACATGTTATGTTGAAGGGGTAAGGCTGTGTACAAGTGTCTTCATTTCCCTTAAGGGTTAGACACTTAGGCGCATAGGTGTTGTTGAATTTCAACAACAAGGAATTGTTCCCTCTATTTAGAGCTTTCGTTCTATGTAAGAAATTACCATAGAAGTTGTAGAGACCCGAAGCCTGACGTACATAGACTTTACATTACTTTTGCAGAATACTTAGTACATAACAAAAACACACACACACAAGGATCGTAATAGTTTAGTGTCTTTGGAAACTCGGAACGTAATCTTCTAATCGTGGTGAAAGATCTTCAATATCTCCCATAAAGATCTTCCCCTTTTTTTTTACCTAAAACCTTTCTTTATATCCTGGGGAAAAGAAAACATAAAAGGGTGAGCTCAAATGCTCAGTAAGGGTATACAAAAGAAATAAAAATCATATCATATCTTTTTGGAAATCATAACCTGCAAAAGAGATCATAGTATCTTAACATGGAACAAATCATAGAAGTGAAAATGAGATCACCATAATCATAACATGAAACTTGAAACTTTGTGGCATGCACACATAATCATGGAAAATCATTTCTTGTTAGTCATGACTCATTGCCAAGACTATCTTAGTGGACAAAGTCCCTTTCTGAACCGAGTTCACTCCTCGTTTCAGTCCTGTATCACTGAACCGAAATAACCTTCCGTTCCAGCCATGTCTATCTCATGAGATATAAAGTCTTTACCCAATGCATTGGAGGGAGATAAAGGTCCCACCCATCTTATAATGAATCCTTTCTTATGTGTTCCACATAATCATAAAACATACATCATCGCATAACACATGTAACAAAAATGGGATTCTTGAAACATCATGACATCATAAATCAATTCATATAAGATAAAGGAATTCATAAAAATAATTCCATCACAACATGATCAAATCAATGTAATAATAGGGATAAAAACAGAACCCTTTATTATCTTAGATGGAAAATAATTTTGATAAAACACTTGAACTCCATTCTTGAGGAAAATATCCTTTCTTCTTCAAAAACATTTTTTCTTTCATAACATGTCATACCACTTTAAAATAAAGGAAGTTGATTAAAAATAAACTTGAAAACATGTAAAGGAATCTTCTTGGAAATAATGTTTTAAAAATCCATTCATGCTGTATAAGTTAAAAAAAACATTCTTCGTACTTTTGTCGGAAAAGTCAAAAAGTACCTCGTACGAAAAAATGACAAAAGATTCCTTTCATATTCATTACTAAAAACTCACTGAAGGGTAAAATTGGATTTAAACTATTGTAAGTGGATGGAAACAATATTACATATTGAGGTAACATGGATGTGGATGATAAAATACACCCCAGTAAATACTTACGAATAAATAATCTCGGATAAAAATGAGATTGTGATATTTCCCTTACCTTAGGTCCGACTTGCTTTGTAAGTGTCTGAACCTCCTGTATAATGATTTAAATCATGTTATTGACTTATTACAGAATCATATTCATTGTTATGATATCATATATGGTTCACTTATGACATTATATTACCCGTTCTTTTGTAAATTCCATGTTAAAGAAGCGTTTTGGGTAAAATCGTTTCATTTATCGTAGGTGTTTTGATTTGTTGTTCTTGACATTATTATTACTTATATCATGATTTACTTACTTCTAGAATATAAAATATGATTTATATATCATATATATTCAGTATATATACATATAATAGATAGATAAATGAAATGAAAAACACCGTTCATGGAGACGGTAGTCCGTACGTACGCATGAACGCTATTTTCCTTTCCTTATTGTCTTGAATGGAAGTAAGTAGATGACATACATATATATATATATATACATAAATCCAGTAGCTTTATAATGTCATATATTTCATTATTATTTCTTATATATACTTTATAATCATTCTTAAATGGTTAACATGGAGAATGAATCTCATCACGTCGTGGAGACGGTAGTCCGTACGTACGCATGAGCGTAGATATCATTTCTATAAATATTGAATTGAATTGGAGTGGATTATACAATATATCAGAATCAATATGATGTTGTAATAACTATGTATAGTTATTCTTTACACCATTATACCCATCCATGTAAGGTGGTGGTGGAAAATAGATTACACCACGGCGTGGAGACGGTATTCCGTACGTACGCACGCGCGGTGATTTCTTTTTCCGTAGGATGGATAAATGGTGAAATAAGGATGTTTCATACTTATAATAACATATCAGTATATGAGTGATACTGATGTTATTACTTCATAATGAAACAACCTAATAAGAAGAAGTGGAAGAAGAAATAAAGATGAAAGAATTGGTAACGGTAATTACCTCTTCTTTGAAGCGCCTCTTTGAGACCTCCTCTTAGGGCACTAAAATTGGTCTTTGAGGAAGACCAGAACCTCTAGGATGTTGCTAGGGAAGTGGAGAAGAGATTTTTGCAGGGGTTGGCCGAGCTTGAGAGCTCAAATTGGTGTGAGGAGGAGGGGGAGGAGGTGTCCTTTTATAGGGGAGGAGAGGGGCACCTTAGGAATTCTTAAAAATATTAATTTATAATAAATCTAACCCCGCTTAAAAACCTCCAAAAATGACTCATATTCTAAGATTAGATGAGATAGGGTTGTAATCTCATCAACCAATCAAATTTATACATGTTCGGATGTTATTTTAAACCTTATCAATTAGATTTAACTCTAAGTTAAATAATTTGACTTTTACCGTGTCTTTTTGTTTTCTTTCACTATATGGTTAATACACTTACTATAACATGCCAAAAGAACCCCAAATTGTTTATTATTAATATATATATCCTTATCTAAGTCATTTGGCCGAACCTTAGATTTTTAGGAATAAAATAACAATTAATAATATAATATTTGATTTAAAAACTATTTTGTGTCAATTTTGACACTATTTGATATATGATTTTTTTGAAAGTCATAACAGAATTAAATGTTCGAACCAAGTTGATTAAAGCAACATTAATATATCATAGTAACCTATAAAATTAGTGTAATTCATAAAAATTCTCAAATTACATTTATTTTGGTGTTTATAACATCAATTATGTCAATATTTCATAAATAAGATAATTACTGCATCATCTTTGTGTCATAAATTAATTAAATTATTTGATGTCTAAAATTTACAAATAAAATACCATTATGTAGGAAATCTTTTTAGCTTTCTAATTAATATTTATAGTCTAATTTATCTTATGTATAACCCCATATTAAAAATGATTTACTTATTAAACATTGATTTTAACTATTTTAACCCTTCTTTAAATAAATTAATAATAAATGTCCTAATCTAATCCAAGTGGGCCTAAATGGTCATATTTTATTCCTAAGTTTGTTTTTGGTCGAATTACACTTGTCCAATAGAATTAGGACATGTGTTAGGGTAATATTGATATCATATTTACCCTCAGTTACCCTATTTACTATTAACCGCGGTAAAAATAGTAAAAAGTTACTATTCACCAAAAAATTATTTTTATCTCATTGAACCACATTTTACTTACTGATATCAACCGTGTCTGTCGGATTTTTGAAATTCCATTCACAGAAGCGGTAAAATTAAGTTTTATGAAAAATTCAGTTTTTTAACTACCACTTAGTAGTTTCACTATTCATCAAAAAATGAAGGTTTTCAGAAAAATGCCAAAATTTCATCTTAAGCTATATTTCATATTCCGAATTCAAAAATGAAGTCTATTTTACCAAATTCATAACATATAAGTTGAATTAATTAATTTTATAATTAAATCCCGCTGTTAAGACAAATAGCGTGTTTTTAAGAAACAATTTCTATCAAAAGATTGACACTTGATTATGTCTGGTTTAAATGTGAAATTACAACCAATGACCAACATTGAATTAAATTGTAAAAATATATTCTAAATATACTTTAAAACCACTCAAATTAATAATTTATCACTATTAATTATTTCAATTAAAAAAGTTGTTTTTTAATTATAATTAATAATTTTCACTATTCATCAGAATATGAAAGTTATCCGAAAAGTACCAAAATTTCACCTTAGGCTAAATTCGATACTCCGAATCCAAAAATGAAGTTCATATTGAAATATAAGATTTACAGAATTTTAAAAAGTGGTTATTACTATTCATAACAGCTAGTTTTAATAAATATTTTAATAGCATATCGTTGTTTAGTGAAACTCGTTATTGCGTACTACACACGCTATCGAGGAAGGTCGCGATTGCGTGTATGCAAGGCAAGTCAAGGATGCGTGTTGTGCAAGCTCCTTTTGGTGTAGCGTAAAACACAAGACATTAGTGAAATAAAAAGAATATTTTTCATAAAATCTCGGGCTGTTACATTCTACCCCCCTTAAAATGAATTTCTCCCTCGAAATTCGTCGGGGTTATAAATGGTTTACTATTCGAAAGATTCTTTAATAGAATCCCACATTGTAAAAAGGAATACAAAAACTTGGCTTTAAAAACTAAAGTATGAAATGTAACGATTACCCAAATAAACTAATCGCTGGGTAAAAATATGGATATGGAAGAGAAATCTAATCATCATGTTCTGATGGAGAGGGGTAGAGAACATGGCTATGGAAAAGCCAGTAATCACAAATCCATAGATTTATGATGATATAAGGTACCATCTGATTCATCAGGTATAAGATCACTAGGACAACATTTTTGGTTTTCAAGATCATTTCCCTAAAGTTGAAAATTTGAATTAGAATAAATACTTACTTTATTTTGGTACAATCTCCCAATTGTCCGTGCCTTTAACAATTTCCACATCATCTCTTAAAGAAATCAAGTTGAATTTGTCATTCGCGATGTGTTAGCAGATCATGTGATAGAATGATGGGTCATTCCATCTGTCTCAAACAAAAGGTTATAAAAGTTATCAAAAAATACATAAATCCATCTATAGTGAGATTAATCATATATGGTTCCTAAAATGAACTTATACATCACATATCGTACTGCTTAATATAATAAAACTAGTTTTACTAAACAGGGACTTCCTGTAGGTCAGTGGTAGGCGATAAAGGCCAGTCGCACTTCGGTTGTGGGTTCGATTCCCACAGCCTTGTCCGAAGCGATGGGCTGTCGCCCGTCCTGCAGGTTGTCCTTTTTATAAAACTATATTACTATAACATCCCATCAATAATATCGAAAAAAACCTTCTATCCTTAAACAATACTAACTTATGTCCAACATAATTCATTCCAATCATTAGGCTCATAATACTGCAGTCCATTCTCATAACATAGTGAAGACGATTACCAGAGATTTAATACCATCGTTGATCCCCATATATCATAAGATATATCTTGTTGGTCACATTCCAAACATTCAAAGGCCTTAATCTTGTACTCTCTTGAATACCCATTGAACCTTAGTGAAAACTTGAATGCAGTTAAAAGTTAACACTTTTCACATACCGAAATCCTCAAAATTCTATATACTCAAACCATGATATCACTTAGTCCTTATATCAATCATGAGCTCATGAATACTGTCAAACATTTCATTTTCTCCTTATCCCTTCATTATGCGCATATCATCTTCATTCCAAAAATATCTGAATAACCTTTCATGGATACTGGT
The DNA here is from genome assembly GCA_963277665.1 of Viscum album. Lineage (NCBI taxonomy): Eukaryota > Viridiplantae > Streptophyta > Magnoliopsida > Santalales > Viscaceae > Viscum > Viscum album. The sequence goes on along the minus strand of OY728166.1, from coordinate 773,812,038 downwards.
AACATTAATCAGACAACAATGTTACAATCCTTACATGTCTCTTTATTCTATTGTACCATGAGATTACTTATACAACATTACACATGATAAACATGTAATCATTCCACTACATTCATAAACCATTGACAGAGCTTCAACAATTCTTTCATCTCACATATCATTGGTAGTCTCTTCATCATCATCCACATAAATACTTCCCATATGACCATACTGATTCTCTTCATGAGTCTTTCCCTTAGGGCATTTGTTTGCATAATGCCCATACATTCCACATTTAAAACACTTAACCATTTTTGATGTCGTAGCAATACAATTATCCTCATCCCTGGTATTAACTGAACCTTTTCCTTCGCACTTACTGGCTTTGTGTCCTTCTTTTCCACACCCAAAGCATCTTCCAGTTCCTTTGAAACATTCTCCTTGATGCCTCTTCCCACATGATTTACATAGGGGAAATTGAACTTTCTTTCCTCTATGATCATCATGAAACTCCATCTTTCTCTTATTAGCCGAGTCAGGAAACTTACCAAATTTTACTTTATTGATCATATTATGAGATTGCTGATTCGGCATAATAATGATGTTTGGACTTCCAAATCCCATTTCATTTGGTTGCTCATAAAGAATATCATTCCATTGTCCATCATTTCCTCCATTATCGTGAATCACCTTGTTTCCAGCCATTTTCTAAAACCCAAAAAGAATAGCGTGAGAGGCAGAAATCATGCTAGGGAAAACAGCATAATAAAGGGGGAGTACCTTGAACATCTAACATCATAGGTTTAATTCTATGATCGTTAGCGTAGTTCTAGTACTATAACCTATACGTATACTTAACCTTAGGGACATCCCTAGACATACCTTAGAAATATATCTAGGGATCTCACTAAAGTTTTCGCATCCTAGTTTCCAAAGGTTGACTAAACCTTTCCTCTGATACCAACTGTAGAGACCCGAAGCCTGACGTACATAGACTTTACATTACTTTTGCGGAATACATAGTACATAACAAAAACACACACACACAAGGATCGTAATAGTTTAGTGTCTTTGGAAACTCGGAACGTAATCTTCTAATCGTGGTGAAAGATCATCAATATCTCCCATAAAGATCTTCCCCGTTTTTTTACCTAAAACCTTTCTTTATATCCTGGGGAAAAGAAAACATAAAAGGGTGAGCTCAAATGCTCAGTAAGGGTATACAAAAGAAATAAAAATCATATCATATCTTTTTGAAAATCATAACCTGCAAAAGAGATCATAGTACCTTAACATGGAACAAATCATAGAAGTGAAAATGAGATCACCATAATCATAACATGAAACTTGAAACTTTTTGGCATGCACACATAATCATGGAAAATCATTTCTTGTTAGTCATGACTCATTGCCAAGACTATCTTAGTGGACAAAGTCCCTTTCTGAACCGAGTTCACTCCTCGTTTCAGTCCTGTATCACTGAACCGAAATAACCTTCCGTTCCAGCCATGTCTATCTCATGAGATATAAAGTCTTTAACCAATGCATTGGAGGGAGATATAGGTCCCACCCATCTTATAATGAATCCTTTCTTATGTGTGCCACATAATCATAAAACATACATCATCGCATAACACATGTAACAAAAATGGGATTCTTGAAACATCATGACATCATAAATCAATTCATATAAGATAAAGGAATTCATAAAAATAATTCCATCACAACATGATCAAATCAATGTAATAATAGGGATAAAAACAGAACCCTTTATTATCTTAGATGGAAAATAATTTTGATAAAACACTTGAACTCCATTCTTGAGGAAAATATCCTTTCTTCTTCAAAAACATTTTTTCTTTCATAACATGTCATACCACTTTAAAATAAAGGAAGTTGATTAAAAATAAACTTGAAAACTTGTAAAGGAAGCTTCTTGGAAATAATGTTTTAAAAATCCATTCATGCCGTATAAGTTAAAAAAACATTCTTCGTACTTTTGTCGGAAAAGTCAAAAAGTACCTCGTACGAAAAAATGACAAAAGATTCCTTTCATATTCGTCACTAAAAACTCACCGAAGGGTAAAATTGGATTTAAACTATTGTAAGTGGATGGAAACAATATTACATATTGAGGTAACATGGATGTGGATGATAAAATACACCCCAGTAAATACTTACGAATAAACAATCTCGGATAAAAATGAGATTGTGATATTTCCCTTACCTTAGGTCCGACTTGCTTTGTAAGTGTCTGAACCTCCTGTATAATGATTTAAATCATGTTATTGACTTATTACAGAATCATATTCATTGTTATGATATCATATATGGTTCACTTATGACATTATATTACCCGTTCTTTTGTAAATTCCATGTTAAAGAAGCGTTTTGGGTAAAATCGTTTCATTTATCGTAGGTGTTTTGATTTGTTGTTCTTGACACTATTATTACTTATATCATGATTTACTTACTTCCAGAATATAAAATATGATTTATATATCATATATATTCAGTATATATATATATATAATAGATAGATAAATGAAATGAAAAACACCGTTCATGGAGACGGTAGTCCGTACGTACGCATGAACGCTATTTTCCTTTCCTTATTGTCTTGAATGGAAGTAAGTAGATGACATACATATATATATATATACATAAATCCAGTAGCTTTATAATGTCATATATTTCATTATTATTTCTTATATATACTTTATAATCATTCTTAAATGGTTAACATGGAGAATGAATCTCATCGCGTCGGGGAGACGGTAGTCCGTACGTACGCACGAGCGATGATATCATTTCTATAAATGTTGAATTGAATTGGAGTGGATTATACAATATATCAGAATCAATATTATGTTTTAATAACTATGTATAGTTATTCTTTACACCATTATACCCATCCATGTAAGGTGGTGGTGGAAAATAGATTACACCACGACGTGGAGACGGTATTCCGTACGTACGCACGCGCGGTGATTTCTTTTTCCGTAGGATGGATAGATGGTGAAATAAGGATGTTTCATACTTATAATAACATATCAGTATATGAGTGATACTGATGTTATTACTTCATAATGAAACAACCTAATGAGAAGAAGTGGAAGAAGAAATGAAGATGAAAGAATTGGTAACGGTAATTACCTCTTCTTTGAAGCGCCTCATTGAGACCTCCTCTTAGGGCACTAAAATTGGTCTTTGAGGAAGACCAGAACCTCTAGGATGTTGCTAGGGAAGTGGAGGAGAGATTTTGGCAGGGGTTGGCCGAGCTGGAGAGCTCAAATTGGTGTGAGGAGGAGGGGGAGGAGGTGTCCTTTTATAGGGGAGGAGAGGGGCACCTTAGGAATTCTTAAAAATATTAATTTATAATAAATCTAACCCCACTTAAAAACCTCCAAAAATGACTCATATTAGAAGCTTAGATGAGATAGGGTTGTAATCTCATCAACCAATCAAATTTAGACATGTTTGGATCTTATTTTAAACCTTATCAATTAGATTTAACTCTAAGTTAAATAATTTGACTTTTACCGTGTCTTTTTGTTTTCTTTCACTATATGGTTAGTACACTTACTATAACATGCCAAACGAACCCCAAATTGTTTATTATTAATATATATATCCTTATCTAAGTCATTTGTCCGAACCTTAGATTTTTAGGAATAAAATAACAATTAATAATATAATATTTGATTTAAAAACTATTTTGTGTCAATTTTGACACTATTTGATATATGATTTTTGTGAAAGTCATAACAGAATTAAATGTTCGAACCAAGTTGCTTAAATCAACATTAATATATCATAGTAACCTATAAAATTTGTGGAATTCATAAAAATTCTCAAATTACATTTATTTTGGTGTTTATAACATCAATTATGTCAATATTTCATAAATAAGATAATTACTGCATCATCTTTGTGTCATAAATTAATTAAATTATTTGATGTCTAAAATTTACAAATAAAATACCATTATGTAGGAAATCTTTTTATCTTTCTAATGAATATTTATAGTCTAATTTATCTTATGTATAACCCCATATTAAAAATGATTTACTTATTAAACTTTGATTTTAACTATTTTAACCCTTCTTTAAATAAATTAATAATAAATGTCCTAATCTAATCCAAGTGGGCCTAAATGGTCATATTATATTCCTAAGTTTGTTTTTGGTCGAATTACACTTGTCCAATAGAATTAGGACATGTGTTAGGGTAATATTGATATCATATTTACCCTTAGTTACCCTATTTACTATTAACCGTGGTAAAAATAGTAAAAAGTTACTATTCACCAAAAAATTATTTTTATCTCATTGAACCACATTTTACTTACTGATACCAACCGTGTTTGTCGGATTTTTGAAATTCCATTCACAGAAGCGGTAAAATTAAGTTTTATGAAAAATTCAGTTTTTTAACTACCACTTAGTAGTTTCACTATTCATCAAAAAATGAAGGTTTTCAGAAAAATGCCAAAATTTCATCCTAAGCTATATTTCATATTCCAAATTCAAAAATGAAGTCCATTTTACCAAATTCATAACATAGAAGTTGAATTAATTAATTTTATAATTAAATCCCTCTGTTAAGACAAATAGCGTGTTTTTAAGAAACAATTTCCATCAAAAGATTGACACTTGATTATGTCTGGTTTAAATGTGAAATTACAACCAATGACCAACATTGAATTAAATTGTAAAAATATATTCTAAATATACTCTAAAACCACTCAAATTAATAATTTATCACTATTAATTATTTCAATTAAAAAAGTTGTTTTTTAATTATAATTAATAACTTTCACTATTCATCAGAATATGAAAGTTATCCGAAAAGTACCAAAATTTCACCTTAGGCTAAATTCGATACTCCGAATCCAAAAATGAAGTTCATTTTGAAATATAAGATTTACAGAATTTTAAAAAGTGGTTATTACTATTCATAACGGCTAGTTTTAATAATATTTTAATAGCATATCGTTGTTTAGTGAAACTCGTTATTGCGTACTACACACGCTATCGAGGAAGGTTGCGATTGCGTGTATGCAATGCAAGTCAAGGATGCGTGTTGTGCAAGCTCCTTTTGGTGTAGCGTAAAACACAAGACATTAGTGAAATAAAAAGAATATTTTTCATAAAATCTCGGGCTGTTACAGAAGTGTTTGGAAGCTTCGATAAGAGACTAGGGCACCAGGAGAACAAATTTGTGTTTTTGGAACATTTTGTCCCTTAAATCAGGGGCCCACCGGTGGTATTTATAGGCTGCTGAAGATCCCGAGCGAGAATCAAAGAGGGAACGCAAGTCACCTGCGCAACTACTATGTGGCCCACATGTATACTTGTGCGACCATGATGAATCTTGCACGATCCAAGTGGAAAGAAATTCTTTTTCTTTACTTTGTCGATTTTTTATGTTTCTTTGAAGTATGAATCACTTTTGACTAAGGCGCTCCCTTTTTTCAGTCATTTAGACTTTGTGATGAAAAGGAGCATCAACAAAAGTCCCCTCTCAAAGTTGGATCTGAACGAAATGAGGATGTGACTCTGAGAAAAAAGTAGAAAACCAAGGAACTGCGGTGCATAGGTGTTGATCGCGCAGCTGGCGTCGCGCAGGTGTGAGTCGCGCAAGCGTCGGCGCACAGGGGTGCAGCCTTGCCTATATATATGCGATCATTCCTCGGGCAAAGAAACTAGATCTGAACTCTTTTGATCTCTCATCACAGAAGTTGTCTTTTCCGCACAAGTTACCCTATTTTCCACTGCTTCTTTTGTGATGCGCTGCTGTAGAGGTATTTGGACTTGCGTGGTGATACATGCGTGCCAAAAATTGTGAGACACACTTATACTTGCATGCCAAATTGGGACTTGTGCGCCATAATTCGTTAGCCATTTTTTCACTTTTCATCACAAATTTTATGAAAAATCAACTTACATAAGAGTTAATTCTTCAACCTTTGTGCAGATTCAATGGCTCCTAGAAGAATCGCAACTACTGATGAATTGGCTAGAAAATGATTTGATGACCTGATGAATGTTGTTGGCCATGATTATTATAATGTCTATGATAGAACTCTCCCAGATTTGGCTAAGTATTTGAATAAGTGTCATCGTAACTTTCCAAAGATCACCTAATTGCCTCTGTATGGCCATGGTCATCTGCAAGACGTCAACATTCCAGAGGAAAATAATTATCTTCCTAATTCATGGTTTTAAAACTACACAAATTTTTCCTCCAAAAATATCTCAAGTGGAAGAGTTTTTGTAAATACTGGAATATTGGAGAAGGCCTATATAATGCATCATAGTCCTTTTGCACCAGATCTGAAAGCTCACAAGCCCGAGCAGTAACCACATTGTTATCCTTAAATCATCCGAAATTATCTGAGGGATCAATCCAAAGGCTGGAAGAAGAGTTGGGACATCCGTCCTGGGGGAGGTGTGAAGCCAACTTGTATGTGGGAATACTGGGTGCGACAAACTTGTGCAGATTTTGTCGAGGATTTGAATGAAGCTGCGATATATGATGTTGTCTAGGCTAGGCAGACATATGTCTACAGAAATGATGAGTTTGTGCTTGAGATAATCAGCCACTGGAGCCCAGAAACTAATTCATTCCATCTGAATCATGGAGAAGTAGGAATCAGTCTGTGGGATGTCTACAAGATCTTGGGGGCTTCAATTGTAGGTGACATGTATGATGAATTCATCCTCCCAAAGATATTTGGAATGATTTGTAGAAGACCCTGGCTTTGGCTCGGGAATTATTGAAAATATTTCAGAAGCTCAAGAGTTCAGAGACCTCCTTATCTCATTCTATAAAATATATTCATATAGAGGAGTTGATGAATATGTTTCTTACCAAGAATCAGGAGAAGGAGGCGAAGGAGAATGGTCCGAAGGAGAAGTGGACCACATGAGAAGTTTCCCACCCGTACTCAACCTACTACCTGCCCCAGAATAGAGAAGAGGGGTGCTCTTGGAAAATTTTGGCTGACCATGGAAGCAGGAGAATTTGAGAAGTGTGGATATGAATTAAATCAGAGAATTCAAAAAAAGACATGTTTGGTGTGCTTCTTAGAATTGTGGCTCAGTGTTTATCTTCTGTCAGTTTTGGATTCGAAGGGAGGCGTCAGGACCAAGACCTTCGTTGTGGCATCCAAGTTGGCTGAGAAGATAATGGTTGGGTTGGCCACCCCCATTTTGTCGAAGATTCACAGGATCTTACTCCATGTTTTTATGGGTAATTATCCTTTAAGAATAGCGGGACCATTCCATGTTTTGTGGGGATGGATCTCCATTCACTTCAAGACATATATTGTACAGAACGGAGTACAGGTTCCTGGAAGTTCATTCATGCCATCAGTGGAGGCAGTTTATGGAATTTCTCTATTATAGCTTAACCCCGAGGATAAAATGTTGAGACTGAGCAAGTGTAAGGGATTCCGTTTCTTTCCTTATGGAAATCTGCCAACTGGGTGGTTTGTTGATGATGGAACAGCCAGCCTGGAATTAAGTGCATACATGCTGGCCTGCAGAGATGGTGTACTGGCCACTAGGATTGAAGGGGAGATTTTATGCAAGGCCTATGCTCCAAATAGGTTTTCACATGAATTCATGTGTTTGCAGCTGACTGTTGTATCTCCCCCTATGCATGTCATGTCAGGGTAGCATCCGATGGTTGGCTGACAACTATAGTTGCTGAAATCTATAGAGAGGACCGGGCAGTTTTTGATCTACCAGTTGATAAAGCGGCAAGTAATGTGACTACATGGTATGCTGAGAACTGGATAGCATTATACCCTGGAGGGGTGTTAAATCACCTGATTTATCAGGTGGGGAAAAGGGAAAGAACCCAATAGAAATAAACCCTTCATCTAGAAGGTGATTCTTCTACACCATAAGGAGCTGATTCGCCGGATTCCCACGATGGGGATGATGAGGCTCAACATGCAAAAAAGCGGCCTCATTCTAGATATAATCCTCATGTCAGAATCAACAGACCAACTCCATCAACTCTTAGTGAGTTACTTCATTAGGACACTTCCATCACCCTAACTTTATAGAGTAACAAGACCATTTTATTATTCTCTATCTATGATTGCAGGAGTTGGGAAGAAGCTGAAGTCCAGGATTGTAGGACCTTCCTCGTAGCCTTCTAGTACACATACTGAATATCTATGATCACATGCTGTCCAGAAATGGTGGAGTTTATACAGCGATGCTGAAACTGCCAGGCTGGATTTGTACGAGGGGCTACACATCCCTGGAATAGGGAATATTTTGGCCTCCACCGATATCTGTTACGAGGATAACCTCGATCAAGTGTGGGATTACATTAGTGAGCTAGAGATTCTCATATATTCCACTTATAATTCCCTTCATGTCACCAAGAGGGTCAATAAAATGATAGATCATGGCACCATCGAGGGGATTGGTGCATCTGGAGATGAGGAGTGGCATGATTTTAGGGCTCCTGAAGATGTAATTCTCTTTCCTTATTTTCTTGATAACATGATTCTAGTTAAATCTTTGTTAACCAAAGGAAAATTACTCTCTTCATCCTGCACCTTGAAAAGAAAGGAACTACTGAGGTTCCATCACCACAGTATAGTCCGGGTGGCACCACCATTGGGGTTAATGAATCTCCTCGTGAGCCAGGTGAAATATATTCGGGCCATCAAGCCATGGATGAGGAGTTTGACATGGTCTTTCATTCTCCAATTCCTGTACCTATAGATGATGATGCTATCACTCCCAAAAATCCAATGAAGCATAGGCATTGAAGGAATAAGTCCACACTAAACACTTCATCAGTAGTGGTAAGTCCTTCGGATAGTCATGAGACTTAACCCATGAAAAGGTTACTCATACTTCTTGGGATTTCAGTGGATTCTTCAATCTCCCCTATGAGGGAGAGGACTGACCCTCTTTTAAGAACAATGGAGGGTTTTGGTGAACTGTTGCAAATTTATGCTGGTTTGGCTGCTTTTGAAGAGAAACCAGTGCCTGTTCCCAGTATCACCCCTACTGCTACTACAAGAAGAGATGAACCTTCTTCTGGTAAGTTAACAATGCTTTATAAAATGTTCAATAAAACATCAACTGACTTACATTCTGTGATACTTTCGGTTCAACCCCTTCACTAGGGCTTTTGGCGGGCATTGAAACTTTTTCCGCTATTCTAACTGAAGACGTTATCCAGGGTCAAAGGCGACAGGATGAAGGTCGCCAGGATGACATATTGAATGTTCCCACTGGTAGGATTAACCAGGATTTTGAGATAACATTGGATGAAATGATGGAACTTGGCGCATCATTTGAATATTTTTTTAGATCATGTTAAATTGCCATGTAATTTAAAAGATTACTGACATGAGTGTTATCCTTCATCCTATTAAAAATAACTTCTTATTACATCTCTGATCATGATCAGTTTAAATTTGAAGTTCCATCTAAGCAAGCTGCTGAACTACCAATGACTGAAGGGGGTACAGAAAACCCTACTATTGTAGAGACATTAGCACAAGTGGAACTGAACCCAGTAGAGCTTCTTCAAACTCGTCTGAAAAATCTTGTCGAAGCTAGGAAAGATGGGGAGGAGCCTTCCCATGTTTCTGATCTACCGTTGGGTAAGGGATAATGATTTTTTGCGAATTTACTTAATTTTCGAGACAACCAATCAACTTTTTTATCTTTTGAAACTAACCAAAGATTTAAATTGATCATCCATGGCCATCAATTTCCGTGGCTAGATCTGGAGGTGAAGCCTCATCCTCAACCCCAATGGGAATGGAAACTGAAGAAACACGGGTCAGGAGGGAAGGAGCAGAATAGGGAACTTACCTAAGTGCATTAATCCCAGATTATATTCCCCCTTGTGACTGTGATGATGAATCAGACCCAGAGATACCAATGGCGCTCCAATTTTTACAACACAAGGCATGGAAGAACATATGGAAGATCATATCTGAAGTGCCTTTAGAAGAGTTATCATCGAATATTCCCTGACTATCATCCCTGTTCATCATATTGAGACATGGCAGTTTTGGATATCAAAATATCCATGCCGCTGTAAAAAAAGTCGTCTTAAGGAGGGATCAGGAGCAAAAGTGTCATCAAGATTTGACCAGGGTGAGGTTGTCAGCCAATATCAGTGAATTTGAGGTTGTGGTATCTCAAGCTGAGGCTGATTATGTTGCCATGCTAAAGGAGTTGAAGCATAAGATCAAAGATAAAGTCATCCAACAGATGCACCTTCAGCAATAGTTAGATGTGGTTACTAGGAAACATGACCAACTCAATAATTCACTGGAAGGAGTCCAAACATATGGTGTGAAAGCCATTGCAGATGCCAAGAAAGCACTACACCATGCTGAAACGAGTGGAGTCCATTGAGTGCATGAGCCTCAAGTGGCTCCTGATGAAGCTCGGGATGTTGTAAATCAAATGACGATTTATGTTGACAACCTTTTGTAATTCATAGAAAAGAGAAGATAATCCAATATGTTGATGTCCTTCTAACTATTCTGCATCAAATGAAAAAAACATTCATCTTTGTCCATTTTACCTGTATTTTATTTCTACCAGCTTTAAATTTTACATAATCCAATGGGCCGAGTAAGCATAGTTTTATTTTTTCTAGGATTATTATAAATAAACCTACAATCATTGAATCTTATTACTGCTCAATATTACCTAAATCATACAAAATGTATGTTTAGTGAGATGGGACTTGAATTTTATTCAAATTTCCCTTTTCTTTTGTGGGCAGTTTAAAGTCATGCACGTCGGACATAAAAAGGATAATGTTTATGGTCAAAATATTTTGAATGAAATGGATTAAAATTAACTCAATTCGTCGATAATTTATCTGAAAACATATTACCACACTCAAGTATGAGGGAAAAAACATAAACTACGACTTCAGAAATTTTGAAACTGAGGAATGATACGAAAAAAGGGATAAAAGGAATTAGAATAAGTATTTTCCCAAGAATGAAGTTTCCATTATATAAAAAATCCATTAGGGGGTTGAATTATGCAGGGCCACCTAAGTGCATCGGTTGCATAGTCAAATAAAATCATATTTTGGCTGATAGGTCCGTTATGTAGACTACTTATGCAAGGCCTCCTAAGGGCATTTGCTGCATAGTTAGGAAAAAGAACTCTTAGAAATTGACTTTTCTACTGCTAAAAATCTAGTGAACGTTCATGGAGATTCAACTTTTCCAAAGCATAGAGTTTGCTGTATAGAAAGATGTAAAGACCCGTAAATTTGAAGGAAATTTTTTTTCTTAATTTTCTTTGGAATTTTACAAGAACTCAGTTTCTGATGGCATGTGATTCTGAGGCCCAGTGTTCCTGGAATCATTTTCCGAATTTTGGCTCGGGTACGTTCAGGGAACGAACGAGTGGGTTTTTCTATCTTTAGAACTGGTGCTCGGAATCAAATTCCGAGGGCACCGATGGAATCGCAGCACCGATATTTTCTTAGAAACGCCTCTTCCGGAGTTGCGTTTGCTCAGGTGTGGTTTTTAATTTTTTGGGCTTTATGTTCAGAAATAAAATAATGTTGTACAAAAAACTTTATTTTATTTCACTTAAAGCCGCTCAAAGCCACTTAAAGCTGCTTAAGCTGAGTTGAAGTGGATAGGGTGGAACCCAAAATATCCAACCCTCTTGGTAGTATATTTGTGAGGTGGGGCCCGCATGAGCCCCACTGTTTATTTTCCGCTAAGTAACGCACCCGCGAAAACCCCTTTTAAATGAATGTCAAGTGATGCATTTTCTAAATTCTTAACCCCCCTATTAATTGGGCAGTTATGTTCATTGCAATTAATTATATGAAATAATTTGTTCGTTACTTATCTTTCTTTTTCGTTTGTTGGCATGTAATGAAAAAAGACCAACACATGTCTTCTTGGGTATATGTTCGTTGAGAGGATTTGACGGAAACTTTAAGTCCTTCATCCTCCTTCGCGAAGAACAAAAAGAATGCCAGCCTTCGACGAAAGGCGACGAAGAACGCCGAACCCTCGGAGATCGACGATGCGACGCCGTGTACCGCGATGTTGACAATTCTTGTCCCACGACGCTTCTCCTGCGATGTTCCATCCCCGCGACAATCTTCGATCGGCATCTTGAGGTAGGGGATTGCGGTCCTTTTAATTCATTGTGGATTATAACATCTACATGGATTTAATTGTTATAATTAAATCTGTATGTCCTTGATCCTCGGAGTTTTACTACATGATGCCGAGTACCGCATGACAGCGACGCCCTTCCGTGACGCGACGATCCTTTTCTTCGGCGACAGTCAATTCCGCGACGAACTCGCATCCGACTATGATGAAGGTAGGGGTCATTTTGAAAATGTTAATTCCCATGTTTGTTTTCCTCCAAGGAAAGAATGCGGACTAACCAATTAAAAAGGTGTTCCACATATTATTATTGCAGGTAGAGGTTTATCAATTTATGGGATTTATTGTCTTGTTTCAAACTGCTAACGCGGTGGGTGCGGACCAACGAACAAGTCCGAACCCACCGCCTTTGTTCTTGGTGTGCGGAATAGAGGGCGATGACAAAACGGGCCGTAGAGAACATTTTGTTGATTCCGCAGTGAAGAATGGGACCCGGGATGAGCTACGGCGCAGACAGAAATGAAATCGGACCCCGGAGCAACTCCGGTGGCCCGCAGACTCCACCGGCGACGCGGGGAGCCGGCGCGGCGACGCCGGCGACACCCCTGCACGCCGTCGGACGGACCCGACGTGGCTGAAGCCGCGGCAGCAGCACCGTGGTCCCGCGACCTCACGGGACTGGAGGATCGGGATGCGGCGGCCCGGCCACTTCCGCTGGCGAGGGCGGCCCCACGCGGGGCCGCAACTTCTCTTCACGCGGGGGCAGCACACCCCCCGCGGTTTCCCTTACTCAGCAGCTCGGCCGAGACGAGCCAGGCCGACCCGCCGGCCGGGTCGTGCCCAGGCCGGACCGAGCCACCCTGGCCGGGCCGGGTCACGCCCAACCTGGTCAGACCCGGACCCGGGTTGGGTTGACCCGGTTGGGGCCGACCCAGGGGGGTTGGGCCTGGTCGGATCAGGCCCAGACCCCCGTTTCCGGACCCTTTTCGGTATTTTGCTCATAACATGAGCTGCGGGCCTCCGAACGACGTGCCTTTAGCGGAGATGCGATCCTTGGATCGAGACGGTCGTTTCGGTATATCACACTCAAGGTTTCGGAATACTTTGGGTTCAGTCAAGTTGGTTTGTACACGAAACCAACCGGGCCCTCGGAGCGGAAACGCTCATATCTTGAGCTTCGGACGTTCGATTGTTGTGACATCAACTTTGTTTAATTCTTCTAGGTGAGAAGGATCCTTTGGCATACTCCGCATGAGGTTTGGAAGTAGGTGGAGTACGATTGGGTTGGTTTTGCATTAAAAACCAACCGGGCCCCTGGGATGAAAAAGCCAATAAATCTCAGACCGGACGTCCGATTGACACGACGTCTGTGACGTTGAGTTCCTGTTGGCGATACGGAACTTTTGGATACATCAACTCTGCACTATGTGTCAGTTGATGAATCAGCCTCTCGGGTCGTGGAGCAGACCCTACCGAACGAGCTTGCTGTGTTCGGGAACCCTAGAGCTGGCTGCGATTGCTACTGTGACGACGACGACTGTGCAGAGATCCTCAGAGGATTCAACGGCGATGAATACAGCACTCAGCGATCCTTTGTGGGTCCGTGCTACCGATCCTATGGGGGTCTGATCCTGTGTGCGTCAGCACTCACCAGTCCTGTGTGGGCCAGCGCCTACAGATCCTGTGTGGGTACGATCCTGTGTGGGTCTTTGCGGGGGTTAGTTAACTATCGATCCTGTGTGGGTCATTGCGGGGGTTAGTACCTATCAATCCTTTGTGGGTCAGATCCTTTGTGGGTCATTACGGGGGTTAGTACCTATCGATCCTTTGTGGGTCCGATGGCTTAGATGAATCAGTGGCAATATCTGGTCATCTTTATCGTTATTCAAAGAAGTATACCTGTGTGAGCTGAATCCTGTTTTACGTTCCTTTGTGGATTGTGTTGTGCAATCCTGTGTGGATTTACGTTTTTCTTTCCTGTGTGGACTGGGTTGTACTTGAGCTCGGATGTTGGAGCTGAGTGAGAATTGATGGCTTAGGTATATGTATGGGCATATACCTAAGCAGTGTCGGATGTTACTTCATGATTGTATCCTTCCTTTGTGGTTATCCTTTGTGGATTCTGGGAGACCTTCGGGGGTCTTGGGGTCCCTACTGAGTAGCTTATACTCACCCCTGCATAGGCTATGCCGGCACTAGGTTGTGTTGGTTGCAGACGACGGACATCGCTGACCGTGGTGGAGGCTTGCGGAGCAGGACAGTACCTGGAGGTGGACCACTGGGCGGGACATACTCGGAGCAGTCGGCTGGACCCGAGGAGCAGTGGAGTCTTTCTGTACCGACCCTTCAGGTGGGACTTCCAGTGGACGGATCGACGTTGCGGCTTTACTTTTTAGTTGTTTTTTCCCTTTCGAGTTGTACTTTACTTTCAGTTTGGGTTTGTATTCTGGCCCACATACTTTTCCGCACTTACAGTTGTACTCAGCTTTTACTTAGTGTTTACTTTTACTGCTTACTTGCTCTGTGGTGTTTGTTTACTTTTCAAAGGAAGTACCTTCCCTTTTTTCAGGATTTAATTCTTTTGTGATAGTCGCCAGCCCCTGGCCTATGGAAGGCGGGCTTGGGGTAGTCACGGCATAGGCCCCGAGGACGGGTCGTGACAAATTGGTATCAGAGGAGTTCTGTTCTACCGCAGACTCTGATCTTTCTTCTATGTGAAGCAATAGTGTTTAGCATATTTAGTGTGGTTATCAGTCCAGGGAGCCCAGTGTTGGTGCGGCGGCCGACGTATCCGTACACCAAGACCCTGACTTCTGATTTCTGACTTAATGCACGGAAACATTGATTCCATGTGTGTTTCAAGTTTTCTTTGTGATTACTTTGTATCAGCTCACCATGTATACTGTTCTGACCATGGCACACCTATTTTCTTTTCAGGATGGCCCCATGACGGAAGCCATCTAGGGTTTCGAGAGTTGTACGTGACGACAGCCTGCCGAGTGACGAGGCCTCGGTAGAGGGCCCTTTGATAGTTGAGGCACCGGCGGTACCTCTACCTGACGAGCCACTGATGCTTCCAGCCCCAGCCGCTGACGATGCATATCGCCTAAGTGCATTACATGAGTTCCAGCGCCAGTGACCACCCAGGTTCCGTGGTGAGATGGACCCCCAGGTAGCCGAGGACTAGTTGGACGTAGTTGTGCGAGTATCCAGGCTAGTGAGGACACCAGCAGGCCTCATGGTGATCCTCGCAGCGAGCCAACTGCACGCAGCAGCGGGCCGATGGTGGAGCTTGATTCTCCTAGTGCACGATGAGGAATCTGTTCTCTGGACAGACATTGAGGGCCTCTTCCACTCAGAGTTCGTCTCGCCACCCTCCGTGCGGTGCGCATCCAGGAGCTTCTTCAGCTACGGTAGGGCAGCTTGACGATCGCCCAGTACTCGGCGAGATTTACCGATCTCTCGCGCTACTAGACCAACATGGTACGAGACCCATTCTTCCAGGGCCGGACCTTTGAGCAGGGATTGAGACATGAGATCAGGGCATCGATGATCTCCCTCGGCATTCCGACTCAGGCAGGAGTACAAGAGCGAGCCCTTTTGATCGAGATCTTTCATGTTGAGACTTCTCCAGCGGCGAGACCTACCGCGGGGCGGCACGTAGCAGAGTCTTCCACAGCAGGGAGTCGACGGATGACTCAGGGGTCCAGGCAGAACTAACCCTCACGTAGACTGCTTTAGGAAACTGGCTCAGCAGTGCGTGGAACATAGCACGAAGCCAGTCTTTCGAGAGGCAGGCAATGCTACACATGCGGCGGACAGGGCCACATGGTTCGTTACTACCCGACCCATCGTGCCGAGGAGCAGCAGACGGTTGAGGGTCCACCTAGGCAGAGGCAGAGGGTCGACCATGGCGGTCCGTCGGGAGGAGGTGGACGAGGCAGAGGAGATGACCGAGCAGCAGGTGGTGGGCGACGCTTTGAGGCTCTACCACCACCACCACCAGGAGGTCCACCCCGACCACAGGGAGCTGGCGGGAAGAGACTGGCACAGCTCTAGGCAGTGGAGACCTACGACCACGGCACCCCCAAGATGATTCGAGGTACAATCTGTGTCTATTCCACCCTTGCTGCATTTCTTATAGACACAAGAGCGAGTCACTCTTTCATAGCCGCTGCCCTTGTTCGGAGCTCGGAGATTCCGACAGAGCCGTTGGCTCAATCCTTACGGCTAGAGACTCCTACGGGAGCAGACTCGACAATTACACTCTAGTGCCGTCAGTGTGACCTTACTCTAGGAGGTGAGAGCTTCAGTTGAGATCTTCTTGTAGCAGCGTCGAGGCCTTTCGATGTCATCTTGGGCATGGATTGGTTATCTATTGGCCATGCATAGATTGACAGTATTAGGCGCAAGGTGCGATGTGTACGTACCGACGGGAGCAGGCTCACCTTCACCGGTGAGAAGGGAGCCTTCGCAGCACAGGATGGACATCCGTAGAGGAGAGGATAGACCATCACTCATCAGTTGGCTAGCCTCATCCTAGGAGCAGTTGATGTGCGGAGTCCTAGTTTTCCTGCAGTGGTGGATCAGTATGCGGACGTCTTTCCCGACAAGGTTCCAGGACTACCTCCTCGTAGAGAGGTAGAATTTTATATTGATCTGTACCCCGGGACAACCCTGATATCCAATCCAGCTTATCAGTTGGCCCCCGATGAGCTTCGAGAGCTACGGGTATAGTTGGAGGACTTGCCGGGCAAGGGATTCATCCGACCCCGTGTTTCACCCTGGGCTTCCCTGATTTTGTTCGCCAAGAAGGCGGATGGGAGCTTGCGACTGTGTGTCGACTATCATCACCTGAACCAGGTGACAGTGAGGAACAATTATCCGCTACTGAGGATTGATAACCTCTTTGAATAGATCAAGGAAGCATGGTGGTTCTTGAAGATAGACCTCAGGTCAGGATATGATCATCTCAGAGTTCGAGACGAGGATGTGAAAAAGACGGCCTTAAGGTGTCGATATGGCCACTATGAGTTCTTGGTTATTCCATTCGGCATAACCAATGCTCCAGCAGTGTTCATGGGCCTCATGAACATGATCTTTCAGCCATACCTCGATCGATTTGTCATAGTCTTCATAGACAACATCTTGATTTACTCGACGACTGAGGAGGAGCACGCCTACCACTTACGGGTTGTACTAGACACACTCCGAGAGAACCAGCATTATGGGAAGCTCTTGAAGTTCCAGTTCTGGTTACGTGAGGTCCACTTCTTGGGGAACGTCATTTCTGAGGCGGGAGTTGCGTTGGATCCTGCGATGATCGAGGAAGTGCTAGCTTGGGAGCCACCAGGAGCGTGACAGAGGTGCAGAGTTTCTTGGGACTAGCTGGATACTATCGGAGATTTGTGCCAGAATTCTCCAGAGTTGCGGAACCACTCTCAGCTTTGATGAAGAAGGGGAAACCCTTTATGTGGTTAGATAGATGTCAGCAGAGCTTCCAGGAGTTGAGAAAGAGATTGGCCAGCGCACCTATCTTGAGGTTTCCTGAGGAGGGAGTAGGGTACGTAGTTTACTGTGACGCATCAAGGACCGGACTCGGATGTGTCCTGATGCAGGAGCGGGAAGTGATCGCCTATGGATCATGTCAGTTGAGGCCGCACGAGCAGAACTATGCTACCCATGACCTGGAGTTAGCAGCAGTGGTCTTTTCTCTGAAGACATGGCGACACTATTTGATGGGAGAGCGCTTTAAAGTCTTTTTTGACCATCAGAGTCACAGGTACATCTTCTCTCAGAAGGACCTGAACCTGAGACAGTGGTGATGGCTCAAGTTCCTCTAGGACTATGACTTTGAGATAGTCTATACTCTTCAGAAGGGGAACGTGGTAGCCGATTCTCTCAGCCCGAGGACGGGCATTCAGCTACTCGAGGAGGCGACAGAGCAGCTAGCCGCTTTGCAGATATCCTTCGTGGATAGAGATGGAGAAGCCTTCTTTCAGTCTCCCACAGTCACACCTCCACTACTGCAGCGGGTCAGAGAGGCACAACGTGGGGATGATGACTGTGAGACGCGGCGTGCACAAATATCCTCAGGACAGGCACCTGATGGTTTCTCCTTTAGAGAAGAGCACGACGTCCTTTTCAGAGGACGTACCTTGGTACCAGTCGCTTTACGAGAGGAGGTGCTGAGAGAGTTTCACACATCTCCTTTGGCGGAACATCCGGGAGTGGCGAAGATGTACCAGGATCTCAGATGACAACACTGGTGGCCGGGCATGAAGAAGGTTGTGGTAGAGTTCGTTTCTCGATGCCTCACCTTCCAGCAGGTGAAGGCAGAGCACCAGGTACCAGCAGGCTTCGTACAGCCCTTAGAGGTCCCGGAATGGAAGTGGGATGCAATATCTATGGACTTCATGACTGGACTTCCACGCACTTCCAGTAGTCACGACTCCATTTGGGTGATTGTCTACCGACTCACCAAGTTGGATCACATCTTACCCATCAGAGAGCAGGGCTCAATGGAGAGAATGTGGTGTCTCTATGTTTAGGAGATAGTACGGATTCACGGTGTGCCATCATCTATAGTCTCCAATCAAGATGCTCTCTTTACTTCCCGGCTTTGGAAGGGGTTGCAGGAGGCGTTCGGGACGCAGCTACGTCTGAGCACCGCCTTTCACCCTCAGACAGATGGTCAGATGGAGAGGACAATTCAGACTCTTGAGGACATGTTCCACGCATGTGTCCTCGACTTTGGTCATAGCTGGTAGGAACACCTACCCTTGGTGGAGTTTGCGTACAACAACAGCTACCACTCCACCATTGGGATGGAACCGTATGAGGCATTGTATGGAAGACCTTGCAGATCTCTGTTGTACTGGACAGACCCTGGAGAGTCAGCACTTGTGGGACCAGAGATGGTCCAGGCCACGACATAGATGGTCCAGGTCATCGAGGAGTGGATGAGGACAGCTTAGAGCTGGCAGAAGTCTTATGCTGACAGGAGGCGGAGGCCACTAGAGTTCGAGGATGGCGACCACGTCTTCTGGCGTGTCTCACCTTGACGTGGATTATAGAGATTTTTCTGAGGCAGAAAGTTATCTCCACGCTTCATCGGACCTTTCCAGGTCCTCAGTAGGATTGGCATGGTGGCTTATTGCCTGGCTCTACCACCTCAGTTTCTCCGGGTGCACGACGTCTTCCACGTATTTCATCTGAGGAGATACGTGCACGACCCGATGCTCATCATTGACCATGGGGAGCTATACGT
Organism: Viscum album; assembly: GCA_963277665.1. NCBI lineage: Eukaryota > Viridiplantae > Streptophyta > Magnoliopsida > Santalales > Viscaceae > Viscum > Viscum album. The sequence goes on along the minus strand of OY728166.1, from coordinate 773,792,632 downwards.
TGATGATGGGGTGACTTTTGCAGAGGTCCTGGTGGAGATCGAGGATCGACAGGAGCGGGTCCTACGTGGATGATCGATCCCTCTAGTGTACATCAGATGGAAACACGGGAACCTATAGGAGAGCACATGGGAGTAGGAGGCTCAGATGCGTGCTCAGTACCCACATTTGGTTCCCTAGATTATGATGTATCTTTACGGGGATGTAAAGCCCTGAGGTGGTAGTGATGTAAAGACCCGTAAATTTCAAGGAAATTTTTTTTCTTAATTTTCTTTGGAATTTTACAAGAACGCAGTTTTTGACGACACGAGATTCCGAGGCCCGGTGTGCCCGGAATCATTTTCCGAAGTTACACTCGGGTACATTCAGGGAACGAATGAGCGTGTTTTTATAACTTTAGAACCGGTGCTCGGAATTAAATTCTCAGGGCACCGATGGAATCGCAGCATCGGTATTTTATTCGAAACGCCTCTTCCGGAGTTGTTTTTTCTCGGGTGTGGTTTTTAATTTTTTACGCTTTAAGTTAAGAAATAAAATAATGTGGTACGACAAACTTTATTTTATTTCAATTAAAGCCGCTTAAATCCACTTAAAACTTCTTAAGATGAGTTGAAGTGGATAGTGTGGAACCCAAAAAATCCTACCCTCTTGGTAGGATATTTGTGAGGTGGGGCCCGTATGAGCCCCACAGTTTCTTTTCCGCTAAGTAACGCACCCGCGAAAACCCCTTTTAAATGAAAGTCAACTGACAAATTTTCTAAATTCTTAACGCCCCTATTAATTGGGCGGTCAAGTTCATTGCAATTAATTCTATGAATTAATTTGTTAGTAACTTATCTTTCTTTTTAGTTTGTTGGCATGTAATAAAATAATACCAACACATGTCTTCTTGAGGATTTTTCATTGAGAGGATTTGATGGAAACTTTAAGTCCTTCATCCTCCTTCACGAAGAATGCGAAGAACGCGAAGAACGTCGGCCTTCGACGAAAGGCGACGAAGAACGCCGAACCGTCGGAGATAGAAGACATGACGCCGTGTACTGCGACGCCGACAATTCTTCTCCCGTGACGCTTCTTCCGTGACGTTCCATCCTCGCGACAATCTTCGATCGGCATCTTGAGGTAGGGGATTGCAGTCCTTTTAATTCTTTGTGGATTATAACATCAACATGGATTTAATTGTTATAATTAAATTTGTATGTCCTTGATCCTCGGAGTTTGTCTACGCGACTCCGAGTACCACGCGACAGTGATGCCCTTCCGTGACATGACGATCACTTTATTCCACGACGGTCAATTCTGTGACGAACTCGCATCCGACGACGACGAAGGTAGGGGTCGTTTTGAAAATGTTAATACCCATGTTTGTTTTCCTCCAAGGAAAGAACACGGACCAACCAGTTAACAACTTGGTCTATAGATTATTATTGCGGGTCGAGGTTTATCAATTTTTGGGATTTATGGTATTGTTTCAAACCGCTGACGCGGTGGGTGCGGACCAACAAACAAGTCCGAACCCACCGCCTTTGTTCTTGGTGTGCGGAACGGGGAACGACTACAAAACGGGCCGCAGAGACGATTTGTTGATTCCGCAGTGATGAACGGGACCCGGGATGAGCTACGACATAGATGGAAATGAAATTGGACCACCAAAGAAACTCCGGGGGCCTGCTGACTCCACCGGCGGCCGGAGGCGGCGGCCCCCCGGCGCGCCGCCGGACGGACCCGCCGCGGCTTCAGCCGCTGCGGTAACAGCGTGGTCCCGCGACCCCGCGGGACCAGAGGAGCGGGACGCGGCGGCCCGACCGCGTCCGCTGGAGAGGGCGGCCCCACGCGGGGCTGTGGCTTCTCTTCACGTGGGGGCAACATGCCCCCCGCGGTTTACCTTGCTCGGCCTCTCGGCCGAGCCGAGCCACGCCGACCCACCGGCCGGGTCATGCCCAGGCTGGGCCGGGTCGCGCACAACCGGGTCGGACCTCGACCCGGGTCGGGTCGACCAGGTTCGGGCCGACCCGGGGGGTTGGGCCGGGTCAGTTCGGGCCCACACCCCCCGTTTCCGAACCCTTTTCGGTATTTTGCTCAGAACATAAGTTACGGGACTTCGAACGACGCGCCGTCAGCGGCGATGCAATCCTTGGATCGAGACGATATTTTTGTTATATCACACACAAGGTTTCAGAATACTTTGGGTTCGACCGGGTTGGTTCGTACACGAAACCAACCGGGCCCTCGGAGCGGAAACGCTCATATCTTGAGGTTCAGACGTCCGATTGACGTGCCGTCGACTTTGTTGAATTCCTCTAGGTGAGACAGATCTTTTGGCATACTCCGCCTGTGTATTGGATGCAAGTGGAGTATGATCGGGTTGGTTTTGACTTCAAAACCAACCGGGCCCCTGGGATGAAAAGGCCAATAACTCTCAGACCGGGCGTCCGATTGACACCCCGTCTGTGACGTTGACTTCCTATTGGAGAGAAATTTTTTTGGATACATCAACACTAGACTATGTGTCAGTTGATGTATCAGCCTCTCGGCTCGTGTAGTGGACCCTACTGAATGAGCTTGCTGTTTGCGGGAACCCTAGAGCAGGCTGCAACTACGACTGTGACGACGACGACTGTGCAGAGATCCTCAGTGGATTTGACGGTGATGACTACAACACTCATCGATCCTTTGTGGGTCAGTGCTACCAATCCTGTGTGGGTCTGATCCTGTGTGGGTCAGCGCTCAGCGGTCCTGTGTGGTCCAGCGCCTACATACCCTATATGGGTCCGATCCTGTGTGGGTCTTTGCGGGGGTTAGTTACCTATCGATCCTGTGTGGGTCCGATCCTATTTGGGTAATTCCGGGGGTTAGTACCTATCGATCCTTTGTGGGTTAGATCCTTTCTGGGTCATTGCCAGGGGTTATTACCTATCGATCCTTTGTGGGTCTGACTTCTTAGATGAATCAATGGAAATATCTGGTCTTCTTTATCTTTATTCAAAGAAGTATACCTTTGTGAGCTGAATCCAGTTCTACTTTCCTTTGTGGATTGTGTTGTGCTATCCTGCGTGGATTTTAGTTTTGCTTTCTTGTGTAGACTGGGTTGTACTTGAGCTCGGATGTTGGAGCCGAGTGAGAATCGATGACTTAGGTATATGTATGGGCATATGCCTTAGTAGTGTCGGATGTTACTTCGTGATTGTATCTTTCCTTTGTGGTTATCCATTGTGGATTCCGGGAGACGTTCGGGGGTCTTGGGGTCCCTACTAAGTAGCTTATAGTCACCCCTACACGGGCTATGCCCACACTACGTTGTGTTGGTTGCAGACGACGTACATCGCTGATCGTGGTGGAGTCTTGCGGAGCAGGACGATACTTGGAGATGGACCACTGGGTGGGATGTACTTGGAGCGGTCGGCTAGACTTGAGGAGCAGTGGAGGATTTCTGTACCCACCCTTCAGGTGGGACTTCCAGTGGATGGCTCGACGTTGCGGCTTTAGTTTCAGTTGTTGTTTTCCCTTTCGAGTTTTACTTTAATTTCACTTTGGGTTTGTATTCTGGCCCACTTACTTTTCTGCACTTACTGTTGTACTCAACTTTTACATAGTGTTTACTTCTACTGCTTTCTTGCTCTGTGGTGTTTGTTTACTTTTCAAAGGCAATTCCTTCCCTTTTTTCTTGATTTACTTCTTGGTGCTAGTCGCCAGCCCCTGGCCTATGGAAGACGGGCTTGGGGTAGTCACGACATGGGCCCCGAGGATGGGTCGTGACAAGAGGTACTTGAATATAGAGAAGATATTTCCAACCAATATTGTCTAAGAATAGGATGAATTTCACTTCTAAGAAGGTCTGACCCAAATGTTGGGAAGGAAAATATAAACCATTGACTTGAGTACTTTCAGATCATGAAAAAGAGTATGGGACAAATATGTTAAGGATGGCTATTTTTGCGGACCCCTACATATTGTCATTAAGACAACTAGAGACAAAAGAGGTTTTATTCCCATGAATGAAGTTACCATTATTTAACAAACCTATTAGGGGGTTGAATTATGCGGGGATGCCTTAGGGCATTGGCTTTATATTCAAATAATAACATCTTTTGGTTGACAGGTCCGTTTTGTAGACTACTTATGCAAGGCTGCCTAAGGGCACGTGCAACATAGTTAGGAAAAAGAACTTTCAAAAAATAGACATTTTCTGACCAGAAGTCCAGAAAAGGGTTATAAAGATATGAAAATATTTATGTTTAGGATTATGACACTTAAAAATGGGCATTTTTCAATGCATGTAGAGATACAAAGACTAATTCTAACCATAATCACGTTGTGGCTGGGTCCTGAATTGAAGTGGTATATTTCACAGCATAAGTAATTTGAATGAGAATAAATCCAAATGTAGTTCTTGAAATATAGTATAACGTCATGTGGGATGAATGTATGAGTGATCTTATTTTAGGGTCATAGAGCTCAGACCATAATAATGAATACACAGTGTGCGTTTTCGCAGGGACTTCTCAGCCATGGGACTGAAAGTGGAATTTGGGGTTAGGCCTAAAAGACTTGGGTCTAGATTCGAGGGATGCTCGAACGTTCCTATGTATCCCATAAGGATGGGAATCAATCCCATGTAGTTCTAGAAACACCCTCTGTACAGATTTTGTTCATACAATTGAAAGGTAAATAGGGGGACTTTAGTGCAATGATGGTTTGACCTAAGATAAATGGTTCGGGCATTTCCATGTATGCATGTAGTCTTTGGAATATAACATTATTGGAGATCAATGTAAATAATGATTCCCTCTCAGGTGACGGTTTCAAAGAATGATGTAGTTTATGGTCATATAGGACAAAAGTGTCCTACAGTTTATGGTCATATAGCAAGGAAAAAAGTGAAATAATGTGAAGATATTGATTCTAGGGGTGGTTTCACGAATCAATATCATATGATATGGAGGTGAACCGATCTGTATAGATTGGTTTTGGGATTGAACCTCAGGAGGCTACCTACGTACCCATCCTAGATGGCAAAGATCAAAGTCCTCGTAGTTCAATTAAAGAATAACATTGTTATCACATTTTTCATGGGGACAACGACCTAAAACCGTGTTAAAGATTGTTTTTATGGTTGATGTTTACTCTAAGCTCACGCGAGTCATACTCGGTGTGAGAAACAAGTGGTAGAAACCACCCTAAGGTTGCATAGTTTAATGTCATGTAGGATGTATAGGGGACTGTGCAGTTTAATGTCTTGCAGTGAGGAAAATGGGGACACCGTTTAACAACATGTGGGACGTATTAGGGATTTTTTCACAGTTTAACGTCATGTTGGACATTGGGGTGTTGTACAATTTAACGTCATGTAGCTAGGAAATAAGAGGAGACTGTGCAGTTTATTTTCATGTAGTAAGGACAAAACAGTTTAACGTCTTGCTGGACATTTGGGACTTCTGTATAGTTTAGTGTCATGTAGCTAGGACGTCATAGTTTAACGTCATGTTGGACGAAAAGGGACAATACAGTTTAACATCAGGTTGGAAGATGGTGCGTGTCGGATAAGGTCATATAAATAGACATTTGGTTATCCAGTTTAATGTCTTGCTTGATGTAAGGGACTATGTAGTTTATAGTCTTGCAGCAAGGACAACACAGTTTAACGTCATGCTGGACGATATGGATGCAAATAGTTTAAGGTCATATGCATAGACCGAGGATGGTGTAGATTAACGTCTTGCTGGTCATAAGGGAAATGAATATAGTTTAAGGTCGTTTTCATGGACAGAGGATTATGTATTTTGTGTTTATAAAAAACTACTACTTTCGAAATCTGGAATCGGTTGGAGTCATGATGAGTTCTCCATCAATTGAGATTAAAGAATAAGCTCCATTGGAGTAGACCTTATGTAATGAATAAGGTCCTTCCCATTTTGGCTCAAGCATGGGAGGTTCCTTTCCTAGTATCATTGGAGTTCTGAGAAACAATACCAATTCTCCCTGAATGAATTAACAAAGAAGAACTTTTTTATTGAAAGATTGTGTTATTCGATTTTGATAGACTTCCAAGTGGTACAGGGTGCACAATATTTTCTCATATAATCATTCCAATTCATCCATTCTCTTTTGAGATTTTTCATCTATAGATGACTTATCAAAAATGGATACTCTGAGCGAAGTTAATTGAACTTCAATGGTAAAGACTACTTCTATTCCATATTCTAGTGAATATGGTGTTGACCGCGTTGTAGTGCGGGTGGTGGTCTGATATGCACATAAAGCATGAAAGAGTTTTTCAGGCCATGATTTCTTATCTTTATCCACCATCTTTTGCAATATGTTTGAAAGAGTCTTATTGAAGGCTTCTATCTGGCCATTGGCTACTGAATGATATTGAGATGAATGGTTGGATTTGATGTGGTATTCTTGATACAACTTCTTTACCTCATATGAATAGAAGTTGGTGCCATTGTCCGTCAATATGGTATGAGGTATATGAATTCTGGTAATGATGATAGACTTGAGGAAGATAACAATGCTTTTAGAACTAACTTCTTTGAAAGGTATTGCCTCTACCCATTTGGAAAAGAAGTCAGTAGCAGTAAGAATATACTTAAACTGCTTGGCTGTTGCTGAAGGGTAAGGTCCCACCACATCCATTCCCTATGTGGAAAATGGCCACGAGTATTTTGTTGTATGAAGCAACTCTGGGGGATGATGAATGAAGTTGTAATGTACTTGTAATGAATGAAACTTCTTCATGAAATCAACACAATCTTGTATCATTGAGGGACAAAAGTATCCAAGCCTTCATATTTGACCAGATAGTCTATGTCCAGACTTGTGTGCACCATAGACTCCTACATGTACTTCTTTCATGCCATCCAATGTCTCTTCACCATCAATGCATCTGATGATAATTCCATCAAAACCATGCTTGTAGAGAATTTTCTCTAGGTGATTTGGCCTGTCATAAATAGTAAAATTGACCACACGTCACTAGATTTGTTCTTTCCCAACTCTATCAGGTGGAAGTGTTCCTTTTTGAAGGTATTCCCTGATAGGTGTCATCCCTCCTGTAGTATGACCGTATGGTTCAGAGATGGGACTATGTTCATTGATTTTCTCTGTCATGGCTTGAACATAAGGTGAAATTGTACGATAGTGGGCAATACTGATGGTTGTCTCGTCCTGATTTGGATCTACTAGAGCTATGGCAATATTAGCCAGTGTATTATCTTGGGAATTTTGTGACCACGGGAGATAAGACAATGTCAATTACATAGGAAATTCCACCATTAACTCTCTGACGTAATCATACAAAGGGATCAACTCTTCTTTTCTGATTGCATAATCCCCATTGACTTGTTTGATTACTAGGTCTGAATCACCTTTCACCTTTAAGTGATTCACTTGTGCCTGAAGTGCCAACTCCAAGCCTATGATGAGATCTTGGTATTCTGCTTCATTGTCGGTACCCGGCTTCCCACAATAAGATGGAATAAGGTAGTATTGCCTTTTCTGGGGAAATGAGCACAATATCTAGCACAAATTTGTTGAATTCAGGATCCTCCATTTTCTTCCCTGTTTGACTTCTAGAAGCACCATCAAAGTATATTTCCCATACATGAGGACTATCTTGAATAGAAAAGACTTCTTCATCAAGAAGTTCAATATCTGAAGATGTATCTTCTACTGAAAGATTTTCAACAAGGAAATCATCAAGATCTTGGCCCTTTATTGCCTTTTGAGACACATAATGGATATCAAATTACTGCAAAATAACTGCCCACCTTGCTAGACATCCTCTAAGAATTGGATGACTGAGGATTAATTTGAGAAAATAATTACGAGATACCAATTGGACCTCGTGACGATGCAGGTACTGTCTCAACTTCTGAAATGCAAAGATTATTGCTAGTTAGCACTTCTCAATACTTGAATATCGGGTTTCTGCTGCAAGCATAGTCCGAATGAGATAGTAGAGGTTGTTTTCATTCCCAGCATCATTCCTCTGAGCAAGAAAGGCACCCAATGATCTCTCCAAAGCTGTCACATAAAGGATAAGTGGTCTTACTTCAACAGGTGGCAAAAGTATCAGTGGACTCAATAGTTATTTCTTGAGAATGTCGAATGCTTATTGACATTATTTAGTCCACTAGTAAGTGACTCCATTCTTCATCAATTTGGTGAAGGTTAAACCTTTTCCTCCCGAATTGGCGGTGAAACACCGAATATAGGCAAAGATTCCTTGAAGTACTCTCAATTCATTCAAATTTTGAGAATGTGACATACCGAGGATTGACTATGTTTTCTCTGGATCGACTTCGATACCACAATTGCGTACAGCAAAGCCAAGAAAATTTCCTGAGGTTACCCAAAAAAGAACATTTTAAGGGGTTCATCTTTAAATTATGTTTTTGAAGTTTGTGGAATATGACATACAAATAAGCCAAGTGATTAGTACATTGTTTGGATTTAACCACCAAATCATCCACATTACATTAAACAAATTTCCCTAATAAGGTTTTGAATATACGATTCATGGAACACTAATATGTTGCGCCCGCATTCCTTAATCCAAAGTGAATTACACGATAGAAAAACACACCCTGAGGGGATCTGAAGGCTGTAGATTCTTCATCTTCTGGAGCCATTTGGATTTTATTATAACCAAAATATCCATCCATGATGGAAAGTGCTTTATATCCTACTATTGAATCAATTAACAATTAAATAATCGGAACTGGAAAATCATCCTTAGTATAATGCCCATTAAGATCTCTGAAATAAATTCAAACACTAATTTTTCCATTCTTCATTTTCATAGGGACAATATTAGCCAACCACTTGGGATGTTTAACTTCTCTGAAAATGTTAGCTTTGATAAGCTTATCCAATTGGGCTTCAATTTTGGAAGCATATGTTGGGTGTGTTCTTCTCGTGGCTTGCTTAATCCCTCGATGTTCTTATGGCAAACAAAAAGATGAGTAGAAACATTAGGATCAAGCCCCACCATCTCTATATAGTTCCAAGCAAATATATCTCTATTTTTCTTAAAAAATGAAATATACATCTCTTTCTCTTCAAGAGTCTTGGACACACTAATAAAAGTGGGGCGTGGATCTTCTTTTGTTCCGAGATTTATTTCTCTATGTTCATCCATGGTGGTAGAGATACCCTCTTCAAAATCTGGAGGATCATCTCTGAGATCTTCCTCTTCTTCTTCAACATGTGTTATTTCTTCTTTTTCTACTTGCATTGTAGATGATTTAGAAGAATTTAAATGATCAGAAGAGATGTTAAAATTTGAACATCTTGAAGAGAAAGTTTCCATTTCTGACCCGATTGATGATAAAGGGTCTTCCTTGGGTAATAAAGAGTAGATGATGGATTGAGAATTGAAATCATCATTCACCTCTGACATTTGTATAACTTCTTCTGGCCTGGTTGGTGAAGTATAGACTTTTTGGATTTCAGCAGATGAAATGAAGACATTCCCATTTGAGCTTTCATCATTGCTTGGTGAATAACTTATTTTTCCCATGTTGTCTGGCTTGATTGTTGTGAATGACATTATGGAAGTTTCCATAAGAGTATTTTAATTTGGGTCTATCTTGTAAATTTGACTGATAGGAAACACATAATCTATACTCACATGTGCGAATGGGTTTACTGGAATCTTTTCCAAACAAAATGGAGCATTAACCTTGGAAACCTTCCTTGCTGTGTATTTCTCCTTACCCTTCATGTGATGGAATTCCACATCAATGTATTGAGATTCAGACGTCTTGAATGGGGCTTTATCAGCATAAAATTTCCCAATTTTACCATCAAAACAATATTTCAGACATTGATGGTATGAAAAATGGATAGTCGTATGTTGATGTAGCCAGGGTCTTCCAAAAAAAATATTCGAGGCTATATTGTGGTAAACAACCATTAAATATAAATTAGATACACGGTCTCCAAACAAAGTTCTGAGTGTAATCTCTCCCAGTGGTTCTTTTTCATTTTTATCATACCCTTGCAACATCAATGTAGAAGGAGATTAATCAGATTCTGTGATGACCAATCAATGATGTTTACGAATGGGGATGAGGTTGACTCTTAATCCATTATCAATGATAGCTATTCGGATGTCTACACCATTGACCTTTCCAGATATGTACAAAGGTCTGATATTTCCATGTACAACATCATCTTCATCTTCATCTGTGAAAGATATCACTGCATGTCATTCTGTAGGATTATTCTCTACATGGTAGAATTCACCTGCATCAATTTCAGTTTCAAACTCATGAGGACTTGACAAAGCCTCGATGAGTGACTCCCAAAGATCCTTTGATAGAATAAAATCATCCACAATTGATAACTTGGACGGTACATGGGCCAGGTTTTTCAATACTTCATACTTTTGATCCAATGGACTGTGTTTCCCAACAGGAACATGTGGTTTAGTAGGTTCCTTGGAAGTTGATGCTTTGGATGAAGATGCTTACTGTATCGGGGTAGGAGTTCAAAGTGTTCTTGGATTTGTAAGATTAAACTGATTAGGTCTATTTACATACTGAGAGGAAGAAGATTTAACCTCCAACCGATCTTTCAGAATAACTGTGCCAGGACTGAATCTACTATTGGTAGAAGAATTTTCTTGTTATTTTGGAGCATGCTAAAGGGATCTACCCTGAGTTTCTACTGCATACACAGTTCTAGCAGAGGTAGAATTGGAATAGTGGCTTTTGGGACATCCACCTCTTCCTCTATATCCCAGACCGATAGAATTCCCTCTAATACCTTTGATTGATACAGGGAACTCAAGCTCATCGAAATCAAAACTGCGACTAGAATAAGGATATGTTAAATGAATCATATTAACAGATATGAAGATCAACTCTTCGTCTGATGAAGACTCTACCTGACTAGACAATTTAGGTTGTACCGTTTGGTGGGACTGTTCCCATTTCTTTTAAATAGATGGCATAAAATCTTCCAGAGTCAAAGAAAACATGGTCTTTGACACATACTCATCTTCTTATGATTTTTCTTCTTTCTTTGAGTTATGCCGACCCTTTGAGGATTTTTCTTTTGATGGATGTTTCACTATGGCATTCATAAAAGAAGACACAATTGGTTTCTTCAATTGAATTCACAAAATGGAATGAGTTCGGTTGATAATTTTTCTGACAATCCAATCATCATAATTCTGTTCATTTTTGTTTTTTACTTCATTCCACTCGCCTCCTTCCTCCGGATCTATAGCAGTAACACATGTTACCTGAGCTGAAGAACCCTTCAGTTTTACCTATCTCGAGTCCACCATTTTCGGCAGGAGGTCTTTGAAGACAAAACACTCTTGGATGGGATGCCCAAACATCTGGTAAATTGGGAAATAGTTGGTACGGGCTTCATATCCTTCCTTGTTTGGTCTTTTGGGCCTCGGCCGCTAAACCAAATTATTCCCCAAAGATGAAATGAAATAACCAAAAACATTTTCATTTCAAAAAGAGTAAACTTTGCTCTTAAATTCTTCAATTTGTTTTTGTGTTTGATCTCTTTGATTTTATTGATGAAACAACCTCTGTTGTTTATGCTCAGGAGGTGGATCCCTTCAGGAATATGATGGTTTTGAAGTAAAAGCAGGTACAGGTGCTTGTTTAAGCATGACTGTAGCAGTCTATGCTCTAACCATTCTCCTTCTTGGAGCTAATGTAATTACACAAGTTATATCCTTAGTCTTCATAAGAGAATATTCAATCTGTTGAATGATTAAAGTAATATCTCAAAACCCTCCTATGTATTTCACAGGAATCAACGGCATGCGTAACACATCACGCAGATTTTCCACATAGATTGGCAATAGTTCCTCTTTAGGGAGTGCTATGATTAGGGAATATGTCAATCCCTTTCAATGAGCAATGAAATATGAAACCCTTTCACTCTCCCTTTTCTTAAAATTTTTATGATAAAAAATTGTTGTCTTTGGAAAAGTTGACTTGAATTGAATAAGTAATCGTTGACGGAGATCTTCCCATCTGGTAATTGATCGGGATTTCAAGGTTGTATACCAAACAAAAGAAGGTCCTTGTAATGACTCTACAAAACACTTGAGCTTAACTGATTCTTGTTGCTGAAGGGTTCCCATCATGGTATCACAACGAGAAAAAAATTTGTTAATTGTTGCTCTGGATCTCCCGGACCATTAAAGATCGGGAATGTGGTACTTGCAAAATTTGATGGGGGAGGAATCCCCTCAACCCATTCAGTGTAAGCTCTATTTTATGGTTTAACTTGATCACGCTTTCCCTCCATATCTTCCATCCGAGCTCTTAATGACTCAATTGTAGTTCTTAAATTTTGAGAAACATCCTGTTGAGTTTGGACCTGAGCTAGTGCAATGACTGGATCATGGACAGATGTTGGGGCTTGTACTACAAATGATGGTAGCACCACCGACTATTGTTGTACCTGACCCGTAGGATTATAAATATGAGGGTGTACTGGTAGAGGAGTATATTCTTGATCCATCTCAGTAGCCACAACAAATTCCCTTGACTGACTGATTACAGAACACTTAGGAGGAAGACTACCCTGATGTAGTTCTATATTCATCTTCCTCAATTCATTCATTTATTCCTCCTGTTGTGAAAATCATTACTCTAGTGAGAGTGATTGAACTTCTCTAGAGGAAGGGTATGTAACCTGATTCTTTCTTTTTCCCCTTTTTTGAATCCCTTTCGGAGAGGGGGAAGTGGGTTACTTGAAAGAACACCCAGATTCTGGGTAATCCTTTGATATCGTGTACGCACACCTTCTTCATTTGTGTCTGTGCGTACAAATTCTTGAGCAGGAACCTCTTCATCTGATCCCTCTGAGTGAGCCTCATCTGGGGGATCAGCAACATTGACATTGACGACATTAATTGATGCATAATGCATTGCATCCCTTCTATCGGCATTTCTGTGATATTGTCTTCATCCATGTCCCTGATGAGACATTTTCATTTGTCAATTTGATCCCTCATGAAATTCTTGATGAACTGTAATTTGGAGGGGATATCCTATAAATTTGGCACTTCATTTCTCTTGGGGATTCTTCCCTAATCTACAGAAGACTAACTTTCTATGAGGAAGAGATTGATGATTTGAAAAAGTCCCCAGTCCGGTGGATTGGGGTTATTCTTACTCAACTCTTCGAATCCTAATTGTTGATTACGAGGGTCGGGTTAAAAGATTCCCCAGTCTGGAAAGATGTGGTGGTTCTTGACATGCTAGATCTGAGACATTCTTAAAAGCTCTCTTGATCTTGTGAACTTTAGTCAGGAAATTGGCTGGATGCATCAACCTGCATCCACTTTTATCACTCGGCTCAAAAGACCGTTAGATGATTTCTGACACTTCTTTCACTTGATGATGTGCTTTCTCCAAATGAGTGGCATGTTAAATATTCTCATTTTCTAGATGCAGGAGTAATTCAATAACTTGTTCTCAATAAACATGATTTTAAGAAGATCTAGTTGAGGCCTATTTTTGGGAAATCCATTGATTACAAACAAAACCAATTGCCTGTGGCCGGCCATGGGAAATAACATTTCATGAGACTATTTTCGGAGGGCTTTGATGACTAGAGAGCATAGTGAAATTTAGAGCTCCATTAACACCCCATCCTCTGATATGAATACCATATGGGTCATTGGAAATTAACTGGGACAATCTTCTAAGTGCGCCAAGGCATGAACGCTAAAGGGCTCTCTGCTGTTTTTCCGCATTCGAGTATCGAGAAACTGAGAGAGATGCCAAGCCAATTTGGCATTGTAACCCTTCAATTATCTTGACATGATTTTCATATTTATCATAAGATAATAATTATTTTTTTCAACTGACAACGAGTTTTTTATATCTTGAGATGAATATCATGAATTCCATCTTCCATCAACATCTCTAGAATGTCATACTGAAAATCAGCCAAAGGCCAAAACATGACTGGAACTTCACTTTTCACCAGTTGTTTTCTCATATTCAACATTTCCTCTTTATCATTCAATGAAGATTATTCTACCTGATTAGACCAGAGCGGGTGCTTCCTTGTTGCTTCATCAGATTCAACAAGATTAGTAGAGAATTCACTAATATAACTAGGTGATGAATGAACCAGAGGTGGTTCAGAGAATGACCTACACCCCAGGATATCTCTTGAATGGGAAATTATTTCACTTGCTAATGCTAAAGCATCAGACATGACTTCCCTCACATTTTCTAGTGACTCAAGATATGAGGGATTTCTCATCACTACATTGTCCATTAGAGTATTTTCTAGGCAATGTGAATTACTAATGCAGAGTGGACTTTTGCTGCTAAATTCATCATCATGGGGAGGAAAACCATGGTGGGTTACAACAAAAGATGAAACAACTTGCTCCTTGATCTTCTGGCAACACAGAGGGTTCATGTAGCTCTCATCTAAAGATGAAACTTCGAGATCAATAAAAGTATCATAAAGAAATCCTTCATGAAGAAGTGACTGATGAAGACCTTCGGAATTAATGTTCCCACTATTGGGAAAAGAGAGAGTAGAATCTTGAGTTGCAACAGATAATTGTCTGAGTGTATCAAAAACTGTAGCATCAAAAAAGGCCTTATTAAAAATAGGCTATTGATTTCTTGACTGTGTTGGGCGGGTCTTCTTCTTAGATGCTTTCTTACTCAATTTAGGAACCACTTGTTGATGAAAGTGGTTATTATGAAGAGATGTATGTGCCTTCTTAGGAGAAATGATCAGGTTATTCTGATTATCTCTGCTCAAATCAGATGTATGTGCCTGAGATGGTTGTCCGTATGATATGGGGGAGTACTCCCCATAACCCATATGGACTGGAAAAACTATTTGTGTCTGTTTCGGAGTGATATGTTGATGTATCACTCCACTAGTAGGGATAGATTTTCATTTCATTCCTTGTGATGCTACTGAAGCTGTTATAATATCCTGAAAGGCATCTAGAATATGAGTAGGAATTTTCTTCGCTATTTCACCATTGACAGAATGTTCTTGGTGACTTCAGTTGCCAGAAAGGGGATATACGTCCCTTCTATTCATGGATTAGGTTTTTATTCCTGCTCTTGTCCTCCTTTTCCTGTCAGTGAATCCTGACAGTACTCAAGTGTGGGGGCAGAGAGTTGAGTCTGCCTCCTATTTGTCACCGTAGCTTTCAGAATGACTTCTCTGAGTGATACCAAATGAGACTGTTGGTAGGCTTGATCAATACTATAAGGTTTTTGTGCCTGCTGATTGCACTCCACCGAACTAGGTTGATGATCTTCCTTCAATACTGATAGATGAGGTTACTGGCAGAATTGATGAGTGTAAGCAGGTGTATGTGCTTGTTTACTAGTTGTCAACACATTGGGTTGGCGGGATCCATTGTATGTAGTTAGACGAGCCTGCTGACTAGCTGATGATTTATAAACTAGTGTATGTTCCTACCTAAAATACTCCACCGGAATTTCCTGGCAGGATTGGCGTGCTGCTGCCAGACGAGTCTGTTGGACACCGGCATTAAAACGGACTGGTGTGTGTTCCCGTTCATTTCATTCCACCAAGTTAGGTTGGTGAAATTCTTCGGAAATGGAATAGATATGAACTTGATCACTGTTGACCGGTAGTAGCCTCTGGTGGTTCATCTTTACTGCTCAGTTTTGAGGAACCTGAGCCGAATGCCTGGAGACAACACCCTCACCATGTTGAGGGAACACTTTCGCACGAGTCTGGCAGTGATTTTTAATGGGAGACCTCGGGAAGGACTCCAGTCTCTTTGAATTATGGCCCTAAAGGACCTTATCATTCACCTCCCTAGAATATGGGAGGGACACGTGATTGCATTCTAGGGATAATGACCCGAAGCAGTTGGAGACGACGGTTGGCACCACCTGCTTCTTGATCGCTGGTCGTCGCTATCCGGATGACCTGGGTGAATTATTGACTTGGAGGGCTTGTCGAGCAGCCTCCAGAGTAGGGATAGTAAAGTTTTGAAGGTACTCCTCAACCAGCGGATTTGATACCCAGTGTTGAAGACACTGAGTAGGTGATGTCCTCCTCAGAGAGGATGATGATCCTACAGGAGTAGCAGGAGAGGCATTCATAGGTGTGGTATTCACAGCAGAAGTATTCACATGTGTGAACTTAAGAGAAGCCATTTCTGTAACAGAGAAGATCTTGGAAAAGGGTGCCTTTTTGATATAACAGACATAATCAAGATACTTTTATCCACTACCTCTTTTGTATGAGAACATATGTTATACATTGTTTTGTTGGACCCATCATTGAGTATAAATAGGGGCCTAAAAAATAGGTAAATCCTCATTTTAACTCTGTTAAGGATTCACATCGGGTTCACCATTTTTTTTTCCTCTGGAATCGGGGATGACCTCATTAATTTAAGGTTCAAAAATTCCAATTAGTTTCTAACGGTTTTGTAAGTAGAACCAGAAACTTCCAATGATTCTATATCCATTTGGATATACTTTCCAAAGGTAGGTGCTCATTAGTTATGGACTAATGAGGCTTAAGAATTTGCATTGGTCGATAGGATGGCAGGTCAGACTCATAACACCTTTGGGGGGGGGGGAATTATTGTCTACTCCGGGACTATCTTTATAGATTTGAGTTATGTTTGTGAATCCTTATTAAATTACCAAGTATAAGAATTATCTTTCCTTTATAAGTTGCAATCAATGACTGATATGTAGGAATTTTGGATAATCTTTTTATATGTATTTGAGGTTCTTCATCGATAGATAATCATCTGTATTTGTTAGAGATTCTTAGCCAATGGTATCCATCAACACATTATATAGATGTATCTTGGTCATTATGATTACCATATTGTTTTTAAAGCCACTCAGTAGGGCACTTGAAGTTTATAGTCATTTAGAAGGACATGGATTATTCCAGAGTTGGGATCGTACCCACAGATGGGCTACCCACGTATCCTTATTTAGAAAATGATTTAGAACCCATGTAGTTCGAGTAAGGGAGTATGATATTTATGCATGATTGATGGCTCAAAGAATGATGTCATAATTACTTTTACGCTCTATGATCATGTGAGTCATGCTCGGTATGAGAAATAAGAGGTATTGGTAAAACTAGACAATTTGTGCCACGAAAGTTGGGATCATAAAATATAATGTAGGAATTACATATGTATGACTGCCCCGATATATGACTGTTAGGTTTTACTTCAGGGAAGAAACCCAGGAACGAGGTCCATAAAGGTATAAGTGCTTTATGGTGATTTGGATACTTAACTTAGGACTTAATCCTAAGAAGGATACCCAAATTAGAGGAGACTTTATGATTGAGTTTTATTCCTAAGAAGGAAGCCCAGATCAATAGAAATTAAGACTGGTTATGGAAATTATGACTGGGGCTTATTCTTGATAAGGAGGCCCTGCTTAAAGGGACTTGACAACTTAGACTGGGGATTACTCCTGAAAAGGAGGCCCAGGTTAATGATCCTCTCATCTTTAAAGGATGAGGTTGAATAAATGAAATTTCTCACCTTAGTGACATAAATAAATGTAAATCACTAGGTTTTGAGAGATGTTCCACAGAATTCCTTTCAGATAAGGAAGCCAACAAAAGAACAATGCCATAAATGGATTTGAATAGGGTTCTGAAGGCTATATCATGAATAGGAGTGTTGGATAGGCATAACAGAGGTGAATAGGTTGGAGGGGAAACCAAAAAAGAAGGAGGCACATAGGTCCTACGTGGGCTCGCAAGTATTGGTCGCGCAGGTATACGTACATGACAGATGGGTACTTTCACGACGGTCATCCCATGGGGTAATAATTTGGCAAGACTTGGCTCAAGCACTTAGTATTATCCCTAGGGGATTCCAGAAGAGCGGGGCACATGTTTTGTTGAAGGGGTAAGGCGGTGTGCAAGTGTTTTAATTTCCCTTAAGGGTTATACACTTAGGCACGCATGTGTTGATGAATTTCAACACCTAGGCCTTATTCCACATCTTTAGAGCTTCCTTTATAGGTATGAAATTACCTTAGAAGTGTTAGGATGCTTCAAGAAGAGAATAGGGCGCCAGGAGCTCAAATCTGAGTTTATGGAATTTTTCATCCAATAAATGAGGGGTCCACCGGGGGTATTTATAGGCTGCTGAAGACCCTGAGTGAGATTCAATGAGGGCACACAAGTCACATGTGAGACCAATATGCGGTGCGCAAGTATACTTGCATGTCCAAGATGAAACTTGTGTGACCCAAGTGGGAAGAAATACTTTTTCGTGCCTTTTTCGATTTTTGATGTTTCATCAAAGGATGAATCACTTTGGACTAATTTATTCCCTTTTTTGTTTTTTAGACTTTGTTAAGAAAATGAGAGTCAACAACTAGATCGCGCACTAAGGGGGGTTGCTGGAGGTCATGTTGACAGGGAATCACATTAAAAGGGGATGGTAGCACCTAAGAAGCTTCGTTGGAAGGGAGTCTCACCAATAGGGGTCTTTTTGAGAAGAGGGATGGTGCGAGTGTGGCATGAGGAAAACATTACAACAAGTTAGGGAAGGAACTACCCGAAGGTCTCATCGGCTAGGGGTGCGGTCAAGAGGAGGAAGGTGATGGCAGAATTAATGTGGATGAGATTAGGATGAGAGAAACATGATGGAGGTGTAGGGGTAGTAGCGTGACAAAAGAGAGGATAGGGGGGAGAATATGTTAGGAAAAAATTATAAAAAATAGAAGATGTAAAAAATAAATAAAACCATAAAAAATAAGTCGACTAATAAATAATAATTCAGAATTGTGATAATAATAATAATAATGATGATAATATTAATAATTTAATAATCATTATAAAAATAAATAAATTATAATAATATTGACAATAATAATTATAATAATAATAGAATGAAGTAATATTTTCATTATTATTATTATTGTTAAAATTATTAATTTCATATTATTTTTCACATTTTATTATGATTTCATTTTATTACTGATCCAACTAATTAATTAATTATTTTTTTAATACTAGGAAAGCCACATGGTGAATTTGATGAAGCCGCATGGTTATGACCATTCTCCTCCTATGCGTCAGATGATATCAGCCCCGAAATATTAATTTACCAGTAAAAACACAAAAAATACTACTGGGAATCATCCCAACCGTTGACAAGAATATTAAAATCCAAATAAAAACAATAAAACAATAATATTTCAAGTTTCTGGGCAAGGTAGATTTAATTTTTTATTCAAGACATATGTCCAAGATTTCCTATATAATAGACACTAAGGAATAAGTGATATTTAATAAATAACTATTGGAGTTTTTAAATAAAGGATGTTTGAAAAATTATATTACATCATAGGGAGAAAATTTTTAAATTAAGAAGAAAAATATATCTATGAGGCTATGCATTGATTATAGAGAAATAAATTTCATTAAAATAAATAAAAGGAATCATCTTCCACACATTTATGTCTTGTTCGATCAAATTTATGACGCTCAATATTTTTTAATGATTGACCATCATTCTAGGTATCCTAAATTGTGAGTAAAGAATGATGATATTCTAAATCTAGAATTTCATATGATTTATACAAATAACATGTTTATAGTATTTTCATTTTTATTAACTAATGCACCCTCTATTTTTAGGGATATAATGAACATGATATTTAAGAAATATATTGATAATTTTGTGGTGGTATTAATTGATGATATCTTGGTTTAATCTATAATATATTAGGACCATTGAAATCACATCTAGATCATTATTGAGACACTTAGATAAAAGGATTTTTATGGGAAATATAGAATGTGAAATTTCTAGGATCAAAATGGTTCTTTTAGCGGCCACATTGTCTTGAAAAATGGATTCTTAGATGATCTTGCAAAGAAAAGGCATTTAAATAATTGCTTACATTAATAGGCATACCTGAGGTGAATAGTTTTATTTTTTTGAAAGATCACTATCGGTGATTTATTAAAAATTTTACATGAATGGATAGCTAGTTTACCAGGCTAACATGTAAAGGGGTTAAGTTCCCATAGATAAAGGAATTTCAATAATTTAATGAAGAATTTAATTAGAGATTGATGAAAGCACTTATTCTTACATAACCAATGAGAAATGATATATTGTTGATAAATATAAATGCATCAATGAAGGCAATTAGTTAGATCCATATATATTAGGTATAACTTAATACCTACCCATCAAGGTATTTTAAAGACTCATCAAACAATTTATCCAACTCATGAACTTGAGTTGGTAACCATAATCATTTGATTGAAAACATGGAGACATTATTTCTAAGGTGAAATATGTACTATATACCAATACCATAAAAGACTATATTTTATATTCTCATATAATGATAATAATATAAGACAATAGAGATGTAATAGACACTCATGGATTAGAATTTCTTAATACAATGGAACCTATAGAAGGGAATAAGGTATGTGATTCGTTGATTAGGAATGATCATGGATTCTTGAACAAAATGAGTATTGAAATGGATCCTATTTTTAAGTATTTTTTGAAGTTGGATATGTGAATTATCAAGGAAGGGGAAACATTAATAATTTTTAAATGTTTTAAAAACCATATTTGTTGAAAAATCTAAACATTTCTCTTCCTGATGATGATAATTTTGAAAATAAAATCAAATTTCTGAATGATGGGATATTGGAAAACATCATATTTTAAGATGGAATAATAATGGTTGGAAAGTGTCTATGTGATATATATATATCAAAGACAAATATAGAATTAATATATTTTTATCATGCCTAGAATTTATCTGTACACCCATGTTGCACTAAGATGTATATACATTTTATGTACAAAATTTTGTTGGATAATATGATTTTGGAAATTTTTTATTACATTTGAAGATGTTTTGTTTTTCAATAGGTGAATACTGAGAAAGATAATTATATATGTTTCAATAAATCTAGGCCTATTCCAATTTGAAAATGGGATGAAATATCTATGGAATTTATCATTGGATTTATAAAGACTCCAGGAAATAATGATGTAATATGTGTTATTGTTGACTACCTTAAAAATCATCATCTTACCTTACTATAAGAGTAGATATAACAATTTAGTTCATTAAAATCTATATATTAAATATTTTTTAAGAATAAATGTCAAACCACATTAAAATGTGTTTGTCTATGATCCATGCTTTATATCAATATTCTAGAAAAATCTTCAGATAGAACCAGTCACTATGCATCATTTGAGAACTTCGTACCACCCTCAAACCTATGGACAATCAAAAGGATTTTTAAAACTTTAGAATATATGTTCAAGTGATTATCAATTGACATTAAAGTTATTTTGGATCAATAATTAACATTGGTGGAGTTTTATTATAACAATTACATCCACTAAAGTATACAAATGGAACTATATAAAGCATTATATGAAAAGATATGTCACATAAAATAATTTGGGGATAATGTTAGTGAAATTAATCTTGTGGGCCTAGAACATGTTGAGTAGATAATGATGGTGGAATGACTATCCAACACAATATTAAATTAGATCAAAGTAGGAAAAAGGGCTATGATGACATATGAAGGAACAATTTAGAAGTTCCAGTGGGAGATGATGTTTTCATGAAATTATCTCCACTAAAGGGTGTTATAAGTTTCTGTAAAAATGGAAAACATATCCCCATTTACAATAGATATTTTTAAATTCTAGAAAGAATTGAACATTTGGATTACCATAAAGAAATTTCACCAAGTCTCAACAATGTACATGATTTGTTCCATGTCTTATTATTGAGGAAGTACATACTAGACCCAAAAATTGTTCTCACCTCTAAGGAAATAGAATTATAATTTGATTTATCTTACTATGAATATCTTATCCATATTTTTGACACTAGATAGTATGTGTTGAGGAATAATAGAACTATTGTCTTAAATTTAGTTTTGATAAATAATAAGATAGAAGAAGAAATTTAGGAACCTGAAAAAATTATGATCACGAAATACCAAAATCTATTCATGATGAGAAATTACGGATATTTTGGAGGATTAAAAGTTTTGAGGTAATAATGTTACACATGAGCTTCAATTATAGTTTATTTTCTTTTTTCGAGAAACAACAATATAATACACTTAGTTTTATTCACGAATGTGATTAAAACATAAATTCAAAAATATTTTTTATTTAATATTATCAAATTAATTTAATTTTTTAAATAATTATATAAAAATTAACTTATCGTGAATTTTTGGGATTTCAAAAAAAATTATTGATTATTTAGTGAATAGTGAATACACTGATTCTGAAATATTGACATTTATTTTCATCAAATAATGTAATAGAAAAGTCCTATTTATTTTTAATTTTGTATTAAATTATTTATCTTCCATTGGATTTATAATGATATATTTTTAATAAATAATTATCCTGATTTTTATATAAGTGACTTTTTATGCTTAAAAACACAATTAAAAAAACAATTTAATTGTGTTTTATGAATTTATTTTCAAATTAATTTCAAACACTTAGTGAAAATTAATATTGAAAATGGATATCATATTATTTTTTTAGGATTGTTATATTTGGTAACAAGGCCCTTTTTTAGGCAATCTAAATAACAACAATGGTAAAATTTATCAGATTAGTGAAGGTTAAATAATACAATTATGTTTAAAAATAATATTATGTGGAATTAAAAATGACCCATAACTTCCCTTTATTTAATTTTACGGTAATAATTATTACATACCCATACTATATTTTTATATATTGATTTTCTTTCCATTTGACCATTATAATTATATTTATGTTATCTTATGTATATAAAATTCCAAAATGTCCCTCTCATAATTTTAATTTATTTTATAAGATCATATATGGATAATAATTTGTTATGAGATATTTTAATAGATTATTTTTAACATAATTAATTTATTTTCTTCATGCTAATTTTATTTAATTTTTTAGATATATAATAATTAGCTTAAATTCTTAAGCAACACCAGCATAGTATTTATTCAATTAATAGAAGAATTATATAAATCATTTAAAAAATAATAAAAGTAATACTTTTTGGAGAAATTATATTATATCATGAATTTAATAGATTGTTATAAAATATTAGGGTTGTTTTAAAGGTTTATATTCGATCTCCTTTTGTTGTAATGTTGTTTTCAAAGTCCAATTACATGAATTGTTCCAGAAATGACATCACTGCTATTTTATAATAAATAATATATTATTAAATGATTGTAAATTCATAAAAAATTAATATTATATGAATAAACTGATATATTTTTGTAAATATCAACTATGGTCCATTTATTGGTGAATTTAATTTTTTTATTGTAATCTTTACCCTTAAAAGTTATAAACAATTCACATTGTGGTCCTTTCTAAAAGGGTTATCAGGGTGTTAAAACATATCTATACGGTTGAAAACATAACCAAAAAATGTAAAACTATTATTTTATGTGATTATTTAGAATCCTAATAATATTATATATTCATTATATAATTATTTAAAAGTTTTACATCAAACCTAATTTATATTAACTTTTTGTAACTGAAAAAGTTATCCACCCCTCATTTATAAAAGAACACCCTATATCTCTTTTTTACACACCATTTAGAAACATATATTGACCAAAATATACCCATGTATTTTTTAATAATCCATAAAAATTTCTTATAAGTTATTTTTATTTGAAAATTCCAACCCTAGGATCCTTAGAAAGAGATATAAAGGAATTCTACTATAGAAGATGTAATCATCTTTATCAAATCGTTCAAATCTATTTTTTCTTCTACTTCTGAAATATATATTATAAACATTATATAGTAGTTTTTTTGATATCGTAATTATACATATATGTTATTATTATTTTGTTATAAACAATTTTCTCACCTTTACCATCATACAAAAGGTGAAAACATCGCTCATCTGGACAAAGGGGTTACTATTTCTACGTACCGTTGTAATTCATTTTTTGTCACCATTTTACATGGATGGATATAAAGTATGAAATAATGTTTGTATATTATATTGACAACATAATTATTATTATTTAATTAAAATATCATATATACCTTTTGACCTTCCATTCTATTAAAAAATGATAATGTCAACTGTGCACACATGTAGACTATCACTTCCACAAATTGATGTGATTAATTTTTCATTTCCAATTTAAATTGATTGTAATAAATATACCATTAATTAATTCATAGGAAATTTATATCATGATTAAATAAATATAAATAAATAAATATATATTTATATATGATGTAACCATAATAATATTACAACGACTAGAATATCCATGATAAAAATTTCATGAGAAAATAAAGAAGATAAGACCCAAAACAATGATAATAATGAATGATTATTGATGAACTAGTGATATGATGTTATAAGAGGATCATATATGTTATTATAGAAATATCTATTGTTATATTTTAAATTAATAACATGTTTAGAACCATTATAAAAGTGGTTAAATAGTGTTCAATTATGGGGAATCGTGAGGTAAGGGATTTTATCTCAATTTCCCATCCATTGAGACATATTTGGTATTGTGCACGTATTTATTTTTATATTGTGTATATAATTCCAATTTTATGTATTTAATGTGAAATATTTATATATTAATGATGATTAATGTTTAAATTCAACTATATTCCCATGAGGGGTTATAGTTTAAATTTACCATAGTGGTAAGAATTTATCTCATTTATTTGGAAATTCACTTATTTTCATTGATGGAATATTCTAAATACTCATTCAAAAAATACATATATATTATAATAAAATGAAATTTGAGGAGTTTAAATGTTTTAATTCAATATTTACATTATTTTTCACATTAATCAAGAAATTAACCATTTAGAAATATTTGGTATTATTTCCCTTTTGATCTGGTATATTTTTATTCTATGTTTATATTTTTCAAAATTTCTTTATGATGTAATTTTTATTTGTTCAAAGTACATTATATGTTTTAATATAAATTGAATAAGTTTATATGGAATATTTATAATTTTTTAATGTTTTTATAATATCATTATTAAATGAAAAAGGAATGTTTTTAACATATACGATGCTAATGGTAATTCCCATCTCCATAAGCATATATGTTCATAGATTTATCTATAAGATTTAAATTGTTTTAAAAAGAAAAATAATTAATGAAATATTATTTTAATATTTTAATTTCATTTTATTTAGCTCTTCAAAGTACACGATTTTATTAAAAACCCTATAATTAATATGAATGTATGGTTATCTTCAATTTATTATTAATTTTCTGGTCATTAAATTTGTCTTACAACATTTAATTTATTGTTATTGTTGGAAATAAAATTTAAATAATATATTAATATTCATTTTATCATGGATATTATTGTTTTTCAAACCATATGACATTTCAATATATGGAATTTTACGTTGAAAGTTATTTTAAAGACTGTGAAAATATTGATTTTCTTTATTCATTACTCGATATAGATATTTTTTAATAAGCGTTACTGTTCATGAATTGAATTGATCATTAAATATATAGATATTTCAATGTATATGGAGTGATGGTCATGGCCTAGAATTATATATCTTGATGATACATTAATCGGTCTCATAAGACATACATATTAGCATATCATTATTAAAACGGTTTTGGTGCATGCCTACCCATAGTTTAAACTATCTTGGCATAAGTACATCGTAGGAAATATGTAATGATACCAAAGATCATTATTTTTAACATTATGAGTTTCCTTTACTCCTTATTTATTTGATATCATAAATGAGATAATTTAATTTAATTTTATTCATTAATGCATTTCAAGATCATGTTCATGATTAAATGGAATTTTTTTTCAAAAAATTACGAAAATTATATTTCCCTATTAACTATGCCTTATTTTTGAAAGTATAATCCATTTTAATTAATCATTTTTGATAATTTGAGCTAATATTATATTATTATTTTTTCCCAAGACATGAATAAGAAATATTTGAATAAATTTCAATATTATTATCATTTTATTTTGTTATGTTTTATACATTATTTCAAATGTTAATTAGGAATCCTGTTTGTATATGGTTCTTTAATACTATTAAACTTTTTGGGTGTTTGTGATTAAACCCATTGTATCATTTTCCAAGGCAATTAGTTATACATTAAATTTGGGTTAGTGGAGTTGTGGTTGTTACAAAATAAATTCCCAATTATGTCCATGAATATCATCATTAGCATCTCATGAGATATCAATATCTCATCACCCAACGTGTTGGAGGGATATAATAGACCCATCCATCACATTAACATAATATATTCATATGTTTTCCACAAAATCCATAAAAATTCATCATATCAACATATCATAACTCATGGAAAATAAAAATGTTTCAAAAACATATGTCCATCATATTCATAAAACATCTTGATAAATAATAAATATGGTATCATTGTAAAATAACCGTATTAGGGAATAATATATATCAATATAGGTCAACATAGATAAAAAAAATCTATTAAAATATCATTCGAATATTTATAGGGAAAATACACTTTTCATTTTGAAATCACTAATTTAAAATTTAAAATTTTATAAAATTTGATGGATGAAAATTTATTTTTGAAGAAACATTTAAAATTTAATGGAATATTGAAATCATATATCTGTCATGATGGTGGGAAATTATATTCATCCTATACATATCAAAACAATGGTACCTTTAATATTTTCAGTAAATAGTCAAATGTTTATCATTTGTAAAATTATAAGAAGATTCCACTTATGCATTTTTATAAGAACTAAAAAACTGATATAAAATAATTTAAAAAATTATAAGAGAACAATAAAACCATTCGTGGAAATAATTTTAAGTAAAAAATGGACATGGATAAAATGCTTCTTGAAAAAATTTATATAAATTATGTTTTATTTAAAAAATCCATGATCATTTTAAGTATGTTTTTCCCCTCAAAAAGTTTGTTATGGTTATGAATCACTAATTTTGGGCAGTTTCCATCAGATTTATCTATGGAATTGGAAACACTAAATGATTTTATATCCAAAGGTACCTTCTTTCCAAATGAAGATGTTTGTTAATTTTTTTGACCTATAATACTTAAGAACTCGTGTTGGTTGAGAGGATGGGAGGTCGGGCTCATCACACCCTTTTTTGGGAATTATTCCCAATTATAATACTCTATTATAAATTTAAGGTATATTCAGGAATCGTTATTAATTTGATATGTGTAATGTTAGTTTCCCTTGAAATTTTCAATCAATTATTTATCATGTGTTGAATTTTGAATCAATTGTGTGTATTCGAGGTTCTTCAAAAATGGAGATATATATATGTATTTGAGGTTTTCCATCGACAGTATTCTTTTATGTACTACTTATAAATTATTTAGGTGTTGTTACAATGATGTTTGTGTTTCTGACAGTCTGTGGGGAACTCAAGAATTTATGGTCATCCAGGTAGATGAATTTCACATTGGAATTTATCATCATCCATGGAGATGAAACATTACTTTGGAGTTTATAATCATAGAAGGATACTGAAGGTGTTTGATGTTGGGATCATACCTGTAGATGGGTAACCAACATTTCATCGTTAAAGTAACCATGAACTTCATAGTTTGGTGCCTCTTAATGGTACATGTCATACCTTTTAAGGTTGTGTGATAATAACCTAATAGAACAGTTTAATATCAGGTGGTAATGATAACAAGGTGGACTGTTCCCAATCAATCATTGGTGTGGGACTTATGCTAATGCATCCCATGGAACCTTGAAATTATTTGATTTTTCCGTGTTATATTAGACTATACAGGGAATGTGGCCTAGATAGAATATAGATTATTTGGAGTGTCGGATATTAACCTCAGGGATGCTTCCTACTTATCCCACATGTATTTGTATAAAAAACTACATTGTTTAGTAAGTCTCATAGGGGAGTATGGACCGTTGAGTGAAATTAGTTTGTGGCTTCATCCTAAATAGGGTGTCCCTATAACTGGGTCCACAGAAGATGTCTTAACTCATTGGTATTTAGGGGGTTTACTTCAAGGCCTATTTCAATGTATGATGCTCAAACTAAGGGAATTAGGGTTAGAATCCTGAGGAGTGTGTTCACTGAGCTCAGGCCCTAGGTGAAGGATTCAAACATATACCAATTATCGGTGGAATAAAATTTCTCATATTTCATTCATTCAAGTGGATTGTATGGTTGTTATTATCATCACAAATCTCTAAGCCTGCATGAGTCATGATTAGTTTGAGAAATAATAGGATGTGAGATATTCAACAAACCAAGAACTATTCCTCTTCCACTGGTTGAAGAGGTCGAGCATAAGGTGAATGAAGTTGGGGGAGATGGTGGATGACGGAACATGGCAATGAAACATTCAGTGCTAATTGATGTTGAAGTTTATTTGGTCTAGCATGAAATTTTAGGGGATTATTCCAAAAGAAATCATCTTGAATGGGTCATCTAGTATTAGGATATTATCATTCCCTATGGATGGGAAAGGTAAGTGTGATCCTAAATCTTCCTAAAGTGGACTAGAGGCTTCTGATCATAGAGATTAGAAGGGGAAGACATTTTCATATCC
This sequence comes from Viscum album, assembly GCA_963277665.1. Lineage (NCBI taxonomy): Eukaryota > Viridiplantae > Streptophyta > Magnoliopsida > Santalales > Viscaceae > Viscum > Viscum album. The sequence continues at coordinate 773,764,002 of OY728166.1, read as the reverse complement.
CCAAAATCCCTGACTAGGAACTCCACCACAACATATTTGGGGTAAGGTTTTATGTTACAATAGATGTCAAAATCCCAAGACACCATGAAGTCAGATACCCTCTAACAGTAGAATTTAGAAAAACCTATAACCATAGATATCTAAATCCAAATATGAGACATGATGATCTGCCTTTACTGAAGGTATGATAAATCCTGAGGTCTTGGGGGGAGGTTTCAACATGGTACCCTTCATAAAAGGGATCCAAAGAAGGAGAATCCCTTCCTTTAATGGATTAAAATAGGGCTTAAAGGATAACTCATGTAGCTATTTCACATAGGTATTCCACTCAGGTATGCCACGAAGGTATGTCACGAACGTCCTAGGATGAACTGAAAAATTCTCAAAATAGTTAGGATAAGAACATGAAAGTATGAAATTCCTTAAGCAATGGGCTATTAGGACGACAACACTAGATGGGAAGGACATGCACTGGTTGCTATATGTGTATGTGGTATGTATAACTGTCCCACGTAGTGGGGTTGGTCAAACCACCTTGAAAAAAAATAATTTTCCAAACCCAAGGGGCTATGCCCCAGCACCACTACTATTGATTAGTGCTGGGGTGCAGTCCCATCTCTTCAAGCCAGTTCTTTTTCTACCATCACTACCACCAGGGAAAAATAGGGAGTCACATAGTGAATTGTTGGACCCCAGTCAAAAACATTTTGGGTCACAACATGTGAAAAATGAAATCTTCTCCTTTATTTATAAATATATATTTTTACTCAAACATAGAATTTCATATCTAAGTGAAGTTCACATCTTCAATTCTAAAGAGTATTGAATGGAACAGAGTTCATCGTTTCTAAAAAAGCACACCCATATAATTATATTAGCTCAGAACAAAAATGAATAATGTTCTATGGAAACATTAGGGAACTTTGACACATTCCAACATCCTTTTTGTGGTTGTAGAGCTATGGAAACTTTGGAATGATTATCTAATTTTTTCCCAATCCATGGGTCCTAGTTAGCATAGTTTAACGATTTTCTAGGGTGGTATAGAAATCCTTATTAACTTTCTATCTCTTGATTCATCACCCTATCATTGGCCTTACCTCAATATGAAGGAGACTTAGTGGTGAGACTTTGGTATTTTTTTAAGATTCCCTTTTTTTGGTTTTCATCATATCAAGATTTTTTATTTTATACTTCTATTATTTATCAATATTTTCTAAACATACTGGGTATTGGTCTGGAGAGCTATGAATTTAATTTTACCTGGGGTACCCTTTTAAGGTTTTATCCTGGTGGGTACTATGTCTCTTTATGTGTGTAGTTTAATTTCAGGCTTTTCAAACTAATAAGGCTAGTGTTCTAGTTTGAACATCTTTAACCATTAATTTTGAGATAAAAACACCAAACAAGGCTGGATGGATTGTAAGGTCCTGATATTCTTCAGATATATCCAAGGGGAATCACGATTCATTATTTTTTTATGATAACCAAATCCTAAACATGAATCATAAGAAAAGTGGAGGTCACTTAGGAGAACAATTTTTACCACCATTTGATAACCCCTTTATGGGGTATGTGTTATACTTGACCATCTAAGGAATGTGTTTCATAGCCAAATAGTTGCATGCTTTAGATAATAGGCCCATTATGTAGGTGAATTTTATGCCAGGCCAACTGGGGAACGTACTACATAGTCATGTAAATAATTTAGTAAGTATTTTGACATTCTATTTCTGATAGACAAATGAGTTTTATGATTTCTATGTCTGAATAAAATAGTGGGTAGCATTGAAAAATAATGATTCCTATGAATAAAAGATTTCATCTAGGACAACATTAGCCACGAATGAGAGGCCACTCCTACATGAATTATTCATGTGATGGAAGGAACATTTTTCAGAAATGGGAATTCTGATATTTTTCTATGCAAATTCACGTAAGAAAGAAAGGATGTTATGTTGTCCAGTTTCAAGTCATGTTGCAATGAAATTAAATATTTATTGATAATATGATATAAAATTTAATGTCATGTATCAAGGACATTATGTTGTTCAATTTAAATTCATGCAGCAAAAACATTATTATTGTAGTTTATATTTCTGTAGTAAGGACATTTGGGGTTATGCAGTTTTAAGTCAAGCAGCAAGGACATTAAGGGATTTGAGTTAATGTATTTAGCTTAGATCGAAGATTTTAGTGTTCTCCAATTTTTGGTAATTATTGTTGATATGTTTTACCATATTTTGGTAAGGAAATATGTAATTATATGCTATGATTTTGTTATTTAAAAACCAAATAATGACAAGGGAAAAAGGATAATGGAATTTAGCGATGGTCTCTTCCAAGAATAAAGTAAACACTACTTGAAACCCCATTAAGGGGGTATCTATTATGGAGTTCCATCTAGGGCATGTTTTGTATAGTGAAATAGTGGAATCCTTATACTATCCTTCCCATTATTTTGGCTAATTTTATGCAATGCCAACTTGGGAATGTACTATATAGTCAGATAAATGAGATCTCAATAATTCTAACATTTTATTTTCTACAATAAAATGAATGTTTATTGTGTTTCAGATCTTCCAAAATATATAGTCAATATTATGGAGAAAAGTACATGAATATTGAATGGGAATTTTTAATCCTGATTTCCAAAAAAATCATATGAATAAGCTTTGTATGATGGTCTACCCCAAATGTAGAATGTACGGTGCCTGTAGTTTTAGGTCATATGACCAGAACCATAAAATTATGGAAATAATGGGGGATTATGTGGTTGAATTACCCTAGGACATTACAATATTATTTGACCGTATGGATAACAGAAACATAGACCACAATCTTATATACTCATAGGTCGGGAGAAAGGATAAGAGACACATACACAAAGGATGACTACTTTTGTTTGAGGGGCTCTGAAATATCATCATCAATGTTAAAAGGGTCAGAAGAGGCTTATCCTAATAATAATGTTACAAATTTTTGACAAACCCATTAACGGGGCTATATAATTCCGGGAAAACTAGGGAATTTACTTTATAAAAAATGTGTTATCATATAGATGACAATATCATTATGTGGGAACCTATGCAAGGCCACCTAGGAACATGTACTGCATAGTCAGGAAAAACAGAGGATCCAAAATAATAGTTCATGAATAGATTTTCAATTATATACAATAGGGGGAAAATTATTCTTTTATCCCATTTTTTTACTAGGATCTAAGGCTTAGTCTTCAATACATATCCCGATGTGATAAGGATCAACCCAATCATAGTTCTCTGGGTAATGTGTAGTTTAAAGTCATATGACATGGAAATTATGTTGTGTAGTTTAGAGCCATGTAGTAAAGAAATTAGGGACATTGATATAAAGAGAAACTTGAATGTTGTAGATGGACTAGGGTATAGGGACATAGTGTCACTATGTATATTGTCAATTAAAGAATGAATACACACATAGTTCTTACTAGATAAAATTTCATGTACAAGGTGTGGAATCGAATTGGATCTCATCATGTAAATATGACTTGTACATGGGAGAATAGAGGAGTTTTCATATCATGTTACACTTGTTCCTAGTATTAAAAATACTAACGTCACACATATCTCATACGGATGAGAATAAATCCACAATTTTTTTTATATAAAGGTTTCCCCGCCCAAATTGAATTCATGGGTGGGGTATAATTGGGGTTTCTTGAATACAGGTTCATACATAAGATGTGAAATCATTTTAATCTCCTCATGTATATCTGATTCAAAAATGGGAGAAAATAGGCATTAATTTATTTTTGGTGTGGTTAGGTCCCAGAGTGAATGATTGGACATCACTAAAAATCCCATATAGATGAGAATAAATCCAAATGTAGTTCTTGAAAGAGATTACTGTGATGTAATGATCCATACACAGTGAATGGGGAATTTTTTATAATTGATGTTGGACTGCATATTGGAGATTCTGTGGTCAGTATATATCTTAATAGAACGATAATCAAGAAACTCATATTTCTTTTTTTACTTCCATACAAATTAAAGTCATGTGGTATTAAAAAATTTGAACTCACGTGAAATTACTACATGTCTTTTGAAAATGATAATTGAACCAGACATAATTTTTTTACTTTTGAAAATATCCTTCAGTTTATCTTCATGAGATGAGGACATATGGTGTGTCTTTTAAGGTCTTACAGATAGGACCATTGTTAACCAAAAATAGGAATTGAGAAACCTTATTTACGAAGAGAATATCTTTACCTAATTCCTTAGACCACATGATATATGCTCAGTTTTAGAAACAGGGATTTGTAAAATATTATTTTATGAGACAAATGTAACGAAAGTGACCGATAAGTATCTAGTTACGAAATGATGGATGAGACATGATATTGGTCCCATGAGTCACTACATATCTTTATAGGGGTAGAATCAAGACACACATAGTTCTTGAAATTGTTCCCCATATCATCTGTTTTTAATGTGGGGAAGATGGATTTTTATAAATTTCAGGAAGATGTTTGGACCTATAGTAGGAAGTCTAGGCATCACCATATATCTTACACTACAGGAAAACGGAATATCTGCGATGGTTGATTTGCGACGGGATCCCGTCATAAAAGAACTTTTGCGAAGGGGCGCCGTCGCAAATCACCCATGTCAGAAAATGGCGTCACAAATAGTTGTTTTTGCGACAAGCCCGTCGAAAAAATAGTATTTGCGACAGTATTTTTCCCCCGTCGAAAATTGGTTTTGTTTATATATAAAAAAGGTATTTGCAACGGGACATCGTAGATATATTAGTTGCGACGGGTTTCATAACCATCACAAATGGGAAATTTAAAAAAATATTTGCGACGTAGGTATTTGAGACGGACCGTCGCATCAATAGTTTTTACGATGGGTATTCTTCCCGTCGCAAATGGGACAGTAAAAAATATTTTACGACGGGACACCCCGTTGCAAATACCCCAGTCGCAAATGCTAAAAAAATAAAAATAAAATAAAATATTTAAAACAAATAGTATAATATTATATAAAAATAATAATAATATTAATAATAAAAAGAAAATATTTCATTATAATATAAATTAAAAAATATATATAAAATATAATTACGAAATATTAATATAAAATATAAATAATATGTATATAAATAATATTATATTATATAATAATACTAATTTTAATAATATAAGAAAATAATATATTATTATTATTATTAAATTATTTATACAATAATAATATTAATATTAATAATATAAAGAAATCATATTATTATAATATTAATAATAAAAAATATATATAATATAATTATGAAATATTAATATCAAAAAATAATAATAACATGAATATAAATAATATAATATAATATAATAATAATACTAATATTAGTAATATAAAAAATTATTATAATAATATTATCATTAAAATAAACCTACATATTTATGAAAAAATAATAATATTATTATTAATATTAATAAGATTATTAAATTATAAACTTCTCAATATTAACAACAAATATAAAATATTAAAAGTAATATTACTAAAATAAACAGACATAAAAAATAATACTAATAAGTAATAAAATATTAAAAAAATAAAAACAAATTAAATCATGCAATATTTGTACCAATATTAAAGATGAATTGTAAATAGTTAATATGATAATAAACTACGAACTCAAATGTTTATTACATGTAAAAAAATCACTAGGGGTGGATAATCTGGAGGACCTGGAAAAAGTGGTAAATGAAACCTCCATCCCTAAACCACAAGTCAGACGATGCATTTACTCCATCTGCTCCTGATGTTACTCCTCATATCGACACCTCTCCTCATCATGCTGTTGACCCATCTACTCCTGCCATCGACGCATCTCCTCATCGTGTTGCTGACTCATATGCTCCTGCCCTTGACGCAAATCCTCTATAAGCACACTCTGAGCGCACAGCTGCTCTTGATACTGTGAGGCAGATGATGATGCATCTCCACGATCTCTTCTCGAGCCAGACGCCGACATCGCAACAGTACCATAACAAGATGCAGGAGTCAAATGAGAGTCGATACCAACTACTCGGCCCTTTTCGAAGCCATACTGGGTCGCCTGCATCCATGTCGTCTCATCAAAATGGTGGGCACTAGTTTGATCACCCGTCTCGTCTTGACTCTTAGCCTGTGTCTGAGAGGTCGCAACCTCATATGACTCCTTAAGTTTCAATTAGAAATTAAAATAATGAAAATATTATATGAATTTAAATTTTCAAACTGAAAAGAAAATAATACTGACCACAATCTGATGATGGCGGTCACCTCTAATCTCTCCAGTAGCCGGATTAGTGTACATCCTCTAATAAATTCCGTACGTCATAATATCGGGCTGCTCAGCTTCCTATATGAATATAAAATAAACTGTCTATATTTAATGTTGTATAAAATATTAAAAAAGATTACTTACTAGATGCTCTCTATGCGCACTGAATGTACGACTAACAGCTCGATGTGTCACCACTTGTCTCCCCCAATTCTGTCGACCCAATGCAGATCTCCTCTGAAACCCACCACCCAACCAGTGTGTACAAAATCCATCCCAAACATGAGATGAAATGTACTCTAGTCAGTGGGCTCTACATAACTCATCAAATTCTGTCACTTCGGCTTTCCTCACAGCTGCCTTTTACAAATTATGTAAAAACTAACGGAAATAGTCCCACATAGACACCACCCATTCCGCGTGGATAGTGGCACGCATGCTCTCATCGATAGGATACCATAAAACCTTATATAAAGTTATTAATGAAGTAAAATTTAAAATAAATAATATTTAATTACTTACGAGCCAATGATCGAACATGGCGGCTTGCACATCAGTGGGAATCTGATCTCATGTGAGCCAGGGATGAGAAAAATAATTCCGCAAGATAGCACTCCCCTGTCCAATAGAAATATGCATAAAACTGTGGAAAAAGAAAAAATGATAAAACAATTATAATATAAATAAATTATAATGAAAGATAACTAAAATACACTGGTTACCATAACACCGCATGTTCACATCGAATCCAGGAGGTGGACGTCTCTCAGGGATAAGATTTGGAATCATCAGTCTGGCAAGACCACACCCCCTCTGAGTGCTCCCTGTTGTGCCAATAGCCTGAGGGTCATATGACTCAAGAACGTCATCATCCATAGGTAGCTCAACCTCTAGAAACTGACGATACGTTTCTGAGTCCATCTGAAACATGAAATGATTGTTATTAGAAAACAGTTGAAATTAACTATTATGTATAGATATATATTCGTTATGATTCTAACAGGAATTTTACTATGTCAATGTTCATATTCATCATCATCTTCATAGTTGTCAATGTCAATGTCTTCATCTTCCTCATCAACATCATCAATTTCCATATTATTTTCACTTTCTTCATCTCTTTTCATTTCAAATTCAGTTGTAACATCATTGACAATATCATCACCATCGGCCCATAACTGTGGCCTGCCGTCTATGATATTCATGTCTCTTTGTGAAAAAGATGTGTTTTGAGGAGTTTCCTAAAAAATTTCATTTCCTTGCTCTTCATTGGAACCAGATTCAGTTTGAGTAAACTAATTTTCTAGAGATTCAACTTTTATTATACTCCACCAATCATCCAACTCTTTTGCAGTAGCACAATATTTTGCATAATAAATTTGATGTGCCTGATGAGCCAATAAAAATTTTTCATTTACTGTAAGAAGAATTTTATGTTTAATATCAACAATTCCATGAGTCGGATGAATATGCAATCCTCATTCAGTATCCATCCATCGACATTTAAACATTGTTAAATAATTCTGTCCCAAATAACACAGTTCAATAATTTCTTCAAGCATGCTGTAAAAGTCAACTTCAATATCTCTCTGATGTGATCCCTTAAAACAAAAACCACTATTCATTGTTTCATTTGATTCCCCATATGAACGTGTATGAAAGCGATAATTATTCACCACATATGAATTATAAGATTTAACCATTTTGGATAGTGGGAAACTCAATATACACAATCGACTATCAATCTTATCAGTATGTACGGATACCTGAAAATTTGTAAAACATTTATCAGTATTACAAATAATAAATTGATTTTATATGTAAAACCAAAAAGGAAAGTACGTTACCAGTTTTTGAAACCAGTGGGCAATTTTTTTTGCCGGCGTTCTTCTAAGTCAGCTGCTGTAATTTGTGGAAATTGTTTCTTGATATGATCATCATATAACCTAAAAATAAAATATGATTAATTTACTGTAACAGAATCTATAGAATAAGGGATAAGAGAACTCACTATAAAATTGGTGACAATTCTTCACAGTTGAGTAGAACATATGTATGGTCTCTATGATGTTCATCATCTGAAAGCCATCTATCATGAACTCCACCATATTGAAGTTCGGGCTAATTGACAACTGATAATTGATTGTTCATATCATCATCAACATTCCACTCGTCCCGGCCCATGCGGTTAAATTTTGAGGGATATTACTATTCAAAATAATGAGAGTAGAATAAGGTAATTTCCTATTGCAAATATGCTTCAGCAATTGAGACTTCAACTGATGCTTTGTTACATACTTTTTTCATCAATTTCTACATGCATCGCTCAAATGGGTACATCCATCGAAACTGAACCGGACCTCTACATTTTTCTTCATGTAGAAAATATAATATATAATGTTCCATTGAGTCAAAGAAATCCTGCGGAAATATTATTTACATTTTTCATATAATTACAACAACAGCTTCTTCTAGGTTTCTTAGTGCATCGTAGTCTGTTTTCGCCACACACATGTCTCGGAAAAAATATGATATATCTTTTATCAAATACCAAATCTTAGAATACAAAAAACCTCTTAATCCAATAGGCATAAGTCTTTCCATTATAACATGACAATCATGACTTTTTAATCCGGTAATATAACCATTTTAACACATCTTCCCAAGTTGGAAGCATAGGAATCTGGAAGTCTCAAATATACCATCCACTGACAAAATAATAAGCTACTCTCTTTGGTCAGTGTATAAGCTACTTTTGGCTTCATTAATCTATGTGAGCTGAAATTTTCAAACAATTCTTGTTCTGGTCACCTGCAAATTTGGGCAAGATCTAATTGTGACGTTACATTATCTTTGGTTTTACCCAGGGTATCCAAAACTGTATGAAATAAATTATCAAAATAGTTCTTCTCAATATGCATGAAATCCAACATGTGTCAGACCAATAAATCAGACCAATATGGCAGGTTCCAAAAAATTCTCCGTTTTGTCCCATTGTGTTCTTTCCCAAAGCCATGAATTTTTTGTTGGATTATTGTCGGTCCAAAAGTGGTGGAAGGTAAAGAAAATACAACTGATTGTAACTTTGTACCTGAGATCATTTTTGGAGGTTCATCTCTTTCAATTCTCCCTTTTCTGAAATGAGATTTATTCCTCCGAAAAGGATGATCATTTGGAAGAAATCTGTGATGACAGTCAAAATAGCAAGGTTTTTTTTTCATTCATGAGCATAAATGCTTTGTTGTCTCCCATATAGTAAGGACATGATTTTGGACCATGACTACTCCTGCCAGATAACATGACATATGCCGGGAAGTCACTAATTGTCTACATCAAAGCAGATTTCATTACAAAATTCTATTTCGCAGCAGCATCATATGTACCAACACCATGACTCCACAATAAATTTAACTCATCAATAAATGGTTTCAAATAAACATTAATATTTTTTTTCAGATGTCCTAGGATTAATAATGTCAGAATGATATAAGGCTCTTTCATCAACATCCTTGGAGGAAATTTTTATGGAGTTATAAAGATAGGCAAATAGGAATACTAACTACCAAAAGATCCAAATGGACAAAAACCATCAGTATAAAGACCCAATCGCACGTTCTAGGATTCTAAAGCAAAAGATGGATGCACTTGATCAAAATGTTTCCATGAATCACCATCATATGGATGAATCAATATTTTGCCATTTGAAATATTGGTTTTGCACCATGACATCATTGTCACTGTGTTCTGAGACATAAATAAACAATGCAACTTGGGTGTAAGTGGGAAATATCTCAAACTTTTTACAGGAATCAATCCAGACTTCCCAGATTAAGCTTCTTTATACCTCGATTGTCCACAAGTGGGACAACTATCCAACAACTCATTTTCACCAGATTTTAACATGCAATCGTTTGAACATGCATGGATCTTCAGATAACATTGGCCCTGATTATGAACCAGTCTCTTGCTCTCATAATAATTAGCAGGCAACACATTTACTTCAGGTAAAAGTTCTTTAACCAAAGAAAATATCTAATCAAAACAGTTATTTTACATTCCATTATCTGATTTAATAGCCATAAATTTTGCAACTGCTTCTAATTTTCATATCTTGCAACCAGGATATAATGCATCCTCAGCATACCTGAACAACTCAGCAAATTGAGATGGTGCCAACTCAGGAGTTAAATCAACATCATCCTCAATTTTGGTTTTTTGAATGGATGGCCCTGCAACATCATGTAATAAATTCTGAAACAGTGATGGATCTAGAATCAGATTATTGGTATATTTTTTGGAACTGCTTTCACCATGTTGATACCAAAAAATATAATCTGATTGAAAACCATAACACAAGAGATGTTTCCCAATGATTTCAAATGTCTCAAACGTTCTCAGATCACATTTTTTACAAGGACACTTAATTGTCCCTTCTGAAAAAAATTCTAGGTTTCATGATGCAAATGATAAGAAGGCTTCAACACCATCAACATATACATGATTTAAACTAGAACCATTTGGATTTCTGCACTGATTTATCCAAGCGCGATCATCTAATAATGAATGATGGCGACTTCCTTGTTCCATATACATATATATGTTTCTACAAAATTTAAAACCATTATAGTTGTTAAATAATTTTATATAAGAAAAACAATATCCTAAAAAGAGAAGATACATAATTACAATTATTTCTTAGTAATTACCAATAATTATAGGCGACACAGTTAGTGTGTAATCATCCCCACTAATTATTATTAATTTAGCAATACTTAGCAATACGTTGAAAAATTAAATATTCTTGAATAATGAAATAAAATTTTTTAATCATTGTTGTGGAGATTATATTACTAATTATTCTTATTTGTTTCCAGCAGATTGGCGACAGCTTTTTTTCATGACGACTCATCTCCTTGCAATGAGATGAGTCATCAGGGAAAAGAGACTCTTTTTTCTGACAACTCATCTCTTTTTAACTTTCTCCCGAATGAAATCGGTTTGAAAAACTTTCTCTGAAATACATTAGAGCACATTTTTCATACTGATTTTTGTGGGAGAAAGTAGCAAAGATATGAGATGTTGAACAAAAGGTAGCCGCAAATCCACTGGAAATTGTTCCAATTTATAACAATGTACTCAAATTTATTTTATTTTTGATTAATTATTACTAATTATTGCTAATTATTATTAAATATTACTAATTATTACAAATGTGAATATTTCCCACAGATTTTTGTCTATTATTAACTTGTTCAAATCTTAAAGGGTCGTCAATTTTCAGGTCTTGCCAAATAAAAAGTTTTAGTCAGACATGTCCAATGTAAAATCTATAATTTTCCTTACATGGTTGATCACCTCGAATGTAGTGTTTCAATAATACGACACAGGTAATGTCGTTCTCTCCCTTAAGAATCATCTCGCATGACCCTTTACATAGATCATTCGTCCTTGAAAAATTAAGAGAACTTCTGTATCCTTCCCTTAATTTTTCAAGAAAGAATGGTCTATGTAAAAAGACATGTGATATGATTCTTATAGATGAGAAATTCATGGCTTGGGTTGTTCTATTTCAAATCTACTTGCGAGTTGATCAACCAAGCAAGGATAATTATAGAGTTTACATTGGACACGGTTGACAAAAACCTTTTATTGGGTATGACCTAAAAATTGGCGACACTTTAAGATTTGAACATGGTAAGAATAGAGAAAAACTTGTTTGAAATATTGATAATTGTAATATTTTATAAATTTTTTATAATTTTAATAATATAAATATTTTTTTATAAATATTAAAAATAAAATAATAAAAAAATTATATTATTAGTATTATTTAATTATTAATATTAGAGTAATATAATATTTTATATTATTTTACTATTTATGTTACTAATTATATTACTAATTATGTTATTAATTTGTAATGAGAAGATATGAATATAGGTCGGGTGGTTAATCAATCATTGAATAGAGAAACAAATGCGATTGACCACTCATCTACCTCAATTTTCATTTCATTTGTGTGTTGAGGTTGACAAGAAACTTTTTCCTCCACATGTAATATTTGCCTTTACTGTAAAAATTATAAACCTCCTCAGCTCTATGCTGGCGAGGAGGTTGATAATTTTGACAGTAAAGGCAAATATTACATGTGGATGCATAAGTTTCCTGTCAAGCCTCAACACACAAATAAAAATAAAATTGAGGTAGATGAGCGGTCAATATCACTTTCTAATTATCTTAATTGTAGTTTTTAATTATCCTAATTGTTTTTAATTGTTTCCTAATTTTTTCAATTGTTTCCTAACTGTTTAAATGGTTTCATAATTATTTTAATTGTTTCCTAATTATTTTAATTGTTTCATAATTATTTTAATTGTTTCCTAATTATTTTAATTGTTTCCTAATTATTTTAATTATTTCATAATTATTTAAATTGTTTCCTAATTATTTAAATTTTTTTCCTAATTATTTTAATTGTTTCCTAATTATTTTAATTGTTTCCTAATTATTTTAATTGTTTCCTAATTATTTTAATTTTTTCTCAATTACTTTAATTGTTTCCTAATTATTTTCACTGTTTCCTAATTATTTTAATTTTTCCCAATTATTTTAATTATTTCTTAATTATTTTAATTGTTTCTTTGTTGTTTTAATTGCTTCCTAATTATTTTAATTATTTCCTAATATTTTTAATTGTTTCCTAATTATTTTAATTGTTTCTAATTTCCTAATTATTTCTATTGATAATTATTTCTATTGATAAATATTTTAATTATTATAATTATTTCTAATCAATTAAATCTAATTATTTCCTAATTATTTGATAATTAGTTTAATTAAATCTAATTAAATTTAATTATTTCTTAATTATTAGATAATTATTTTAATTATTTCTAATTAATTTGATAACTACTTCTAATTAAATATAAATATTTCTAATTAAATATAAATATTTATAATTAAATATAACTATTTCTAATTATTTCTAATTAAATATAATTATTTCTAATTATTACCAAAACATCCTTTGTAAGTTTCAAACCAAGAGTGCAGCAAGGCTCATTGTTGTGTACCAGGTTACCCCGAGTCAAGCTCGAAACACCTTGTTAGAGTTTTCACTCCTGGGTACATCTCTGCCAGAGCTGACTCTACTTGTTCATATCAAAACAAGTATTATTTGGTACAACCACTTAATCTAATTATATTATATAGCTACTAAACATCAAATTAAAAAAAATTAAAATTAAAAATTAAAAATAAAATTAATAATTAAAAATAATTTATCAATTAAAAGTAATTTCAAAAATTAAAAAAAATATAAATACCTTTTATATTCTGAAGCAATTAACGCCTTCTAACTCCTTCTCTCCTCTTCTCATAAGAAAAAATTAAACCGAGAGAAATTTTCTACATAGAACTAGAAGTTAAAGAGAGAAAGAATGTGAGATCTGAATGATTTGAAAAAAATAGGTGGGGGTATATATAGGGTAGATTATTTGCGACGGTCTTATTTTCGATGGGTTCCCATCGCATATACCTAGTATTTGCGACGGGATACCTTTGCAAATGCCTTCGCAGCGGTTAAAAGGGTTTTTGTGACGAGCTCATCACAAATAGCTGCCTGCCGACATACTATTAGTGACAGGAGGATATCCCCATCGCAAATTCTTATTTACCGCCACCGGTATTGGCGATGGGCCCCATCACAAATACCTTTGCCCGCATTCATTACAAGCGGTGGTTAAAAGTGTTTTTGCGATGGGCCCATCGCAAGTAGCTACTTGCCGACATACAATTAGCGACAGGCGGATATCCCCATCGCAAAATCCTATTCACCGCAGCCGGTATTGGCGATGGGCCCAGTCGCAAATAACACCTACGGACTATTTTTTTGCGACGATACAATTTACCTGTCGTAAATAGTATTTTACCGCCGTCGGGTCGTTGCGACGGGTAGAATGCGACCGTCGCAAATAGGCTTCCCGCATTTTGGTACGCAAACTGCACTATATCTTTTGCGACGAGACCTATATCCCCGTCACAAATATGCTTTTCATCGATTTTTTTGCGACGGGAATAAATCCCGTTGCAATAATCGGTTTTTCCCGTAGTGTTATTATAATATGAATCAATTAAAAAATCTTGGAATAAATCCTTATTCAGATCTGACTCATGCAATAGTAAAAGGAGGGTGTTTTCTCTTCCAAAACCACATTTTGTCCCATGTTTAGAGATCCGAGTATCACTATATATGTTTATTTGGAAAGAAGCAACCAATACATAGTTATTTACATTGCTCTATTTGAAATTTTATTTCATACGTATAGGGTTGAAGGGGATTTTTATTTTATTTTTTGGTCTTGGGTGGGCCTAATATTGGAGATCTGTGAGTCTCTATATATCTTATTGGAATAAGAATCAAGCCATACATAGTCCATGAGGAGATATTTCCTCACAATAACTAAATTTTATAGGAGATATGTCAGTTTTTGAAACATTCCATAATAATAATTAAGATCAAGATAGAGGATGGTATGAGAATCAAACCATGTATTCTGGAAGAGTTCTCTGTAGAAGTTTGGTTCATATAATGGAAAAGAGGGAATAAATTTCTTTATGGTTGCGACTGGCCCCATGTTTTGAGATCTAGGTTTCCTTATGTATCTCATTGAATTGATATTCAAGTAATAATTAGTTCTTGAATAATTGTATAGTTTACCATCTTGCAAAAAAGACTTGAAGTCACCTGATGCGAATGAAACCTTGAAATTGGATCGCGGAAAAAGACCCAGGAGACACAATGTATCTTTGTTGGTGAAATAATAAAGCCAAAAATTTCTCTTAAAATTGGATCCCTATCTATATCATATTCAATCATAGGTTTAAATGGGGATCAAGTGCAACTAAGGAGTGGAAATGATGTGATTCTTGCTTGCGCATGGATGCTACTCATCTTTCAAAGGACCACTAAGAATTAAAATTTGTGGTATCTTAGGGTATTTATTGAAGTAAATTGGAGGACATGTCAATCATATAATTCAATGTTGTATTGTGTGGAAAACTGATGTAGTGTTATTTAATTTCATATGATTTGGATGAAGGTGTTACACAGTTTAACGTCGTACAATATGGATGTCAATGGGGATATGCATTTTAAAATCATGTAGGTAAGATGATGTTTTCTATGAAGTTTAATGTCATACTGCAAGGACATTTTCCATGTGATTACAAAAAGAACTTCTTAAAATATCATTAATTGGTTTGAGTTGTAATAACATCTCTATCCATTAGTAATATGGAATAAACACCATCGAAGTGGAACTGATGTATAGAGTAATTTCCCTCCAACATTGTCTCATGCTTTTGAGTCTTCTTTCTTGGTATCATCAGAGTCCTTCAGATTAATAGAAATTCTCATTGTAGAAATGAATATAGGATAACATTCTTGATAAAATATTTTTCTATTCTATTCTGATATACTTCCATGTGATTAAAGGTATGTGAGATCTTTTCATCTAACCGCTTCAACTCATATAATCACTAATAAGAATTCTCATCTTTAGATAACTGGTTTGAGACTATAACTCAAAGTGAAGGAAATAGAACCTCAATGGGAATGACTACTTCTATTCCACATACCAATGATTGTGGAGTTGTTCTTGTGGTAGTATGGTCA
Source organism: Viscum album (assembly GCA_963277665.1). Taxonomy (NCBI): domain Eukaryota; kingdom Viridiplantae; phylum Streptophyta; class Magnoliopsida; order Santalales; family Viscaceae; genus Viscum; species Viscum album. The sequence goes on along the minus strand of OY728166.1, from coordinate 773,748,017 downwards.
GTAGTCTTGAAACCCCCTAAACCATTAAAGTGTTTATCATTACATGATTTCATATCCATATACACCATATTCTGGAGTATATTTTATAGGCTCTTGTTGAAAGACTCTATCTGTCCATTGGGAAATACATGATAGTGGGATGAATGATTGGATTTTATAATGTGTTCTTGATCTAACTTCTCTAACATATCATAACATAATGGGTGCAATTTTCTATTAATATGGTATAAGGAACACATAAATTGGGTGATGATATTATCATTGAAGAATCTAACAATGTTTTTGGCCCCAACTTCTTTAAGATGTATTTCCAAATTCCATATGGAGAAGAAATCTGTAGTAGTAAGAATGTACTTGAAATTCTTAGATGTAGTTGGAGGATAAGGTCCCCCTACATCCATTCCCCTGGTAGCAACTGGCCATGAGTAATTATCTATATATAGCAACACGAGGGGTTGATAAATGATGTCGGAAAGAACATGTAAGGGATTAAAATTATTAGTGAAATTCATTCAATCTTGCATCATTGAAGGAAAAATGTATCCAAGCCTTTAGATTTGATCATAAATCATATGCCCGGACAGGTGGGAACCATAGGCTCTTAAATGTACATCTTTCATGAAAACCATGGTTTCATCCCCATCAATGCATCGGAGACAAATTTCATCGAATCGTTGTATATGGAGGATATTCTAGTGATATGGGAAATCATAAAGAGTGAAATTAACATCTCATGGCCATATTTTACCTCCTTCAACTCTATCCGGTGGAAGTACCCCACATTAGAGATATTCCATGATCGGTGTCATCTATCTCTTGGTAGGACCAAATGATTTGGGAATATGAATGATTTTATTTATTTCCTCTATTTTGATTTAAAAAAAGTGAAACCACTCGACTATGAGCAATGTTAATGATTATGTCAACCCAATTGGGATCTTTTAATGTTGTGGATGTGTTTTACAATTCATCATCTAAGGAATTTTTTGATCTTTGGACATTAGAAAATATTGGCTCTAAGGTAAACCCAACTATTAACGCTCATACAAAATCCCACATTTTAATTAACCTTAGTTTACTGATAGAGGAACCCCAATTTATTTGATTTAATACTAATTATGAATCACCCATCACCTCTGGGTGATCCATTGGTAAATGGAGTGGTAATTCCAATCTTATAATGAGATCTTGATACACAACCTCATTGTTGGTACAACCTTTAGATAATAGGAAAGAGTATAGAAATATTACCTTCTATGTACAGATACGCACAATCCCTAAACCAAAATTTATGAGCTAAGGGTCTTCCATTATCTTTCTTGTAGAACTTTTAGAATCACCATCAATGGACATTTCCCCTATTAAAGAACTATCTTGAATTGAGATGATTTCTTCACCAGGAAGTTTATTATTTGATGATGTCTCTTCTGAAGACACGTGTTAAGAAAGGAATCATGCTAATGCATTGACTTCTATTACTTTCTAAGGAACATATTGTATGTCATACTAATGTAGAATAACTACCCACCATGCCAATCATTTTATGAGTATAGGACAAAAGATGATAAATTTATGTTGGTTATTGTGAGATACCATGTGGAATCAATATCGATGGGTTCAAGAGGTATTTTTTGAGGGTATCAAATGATTTTATGAAGCTATTAGTCCATTTATATGCGACCCAAATATTCATTAATTTGATTAAGGAAAAAAATTTCCTTCTATATTGGATTTGATGTGACATATGTAGGCCAAGTGTCATTGAAGTCCTCTAAACTCATTCTTGTTTTGATGGGGGTGACATGCCAAGGATATATTGAGTCTTATTTAGATAAACTATGTTTCCATGATGGCATACAAAAAAAGAGAAACTTTCTTGTGGTTACCCCGAAAACACATTTCAAGGGGTTCATCTTCAAATTATTCTATTTGAGCTTGCTGAATGTGGTTTCCAATTAATTCAGGTGATCATAACCATTTCTGGATTTAACTACTTGATCATCTACAATGAATTCAATGAATTTTACCATAAAGGGTTTGAAGATGAGGTGCATTTCACATGGATATATCACACTGACATTCATCATTACAAAGGGAATTACATGATAGAAAAAACCTTGTGAACATTTTAAGGTTGTAGAATCCTCATCATCTATGACCATTTGGTTTTGGTTGTACCCAAAATAACCATCCATTAAGGAGAGAGATTTCTATCCAGTGATTGAATCAATAAAAAGTTCTATGATCTGATCTGGGAAGTCATATTTGGGAAAATGCCGACTATGATCAGTAAAATTGTTGATGACTCAGATTTTCCCATCATTTTATTTTATTGGGAAAAAATTACCCAACCATTTGAGATATTTATTCCCCCTAATTATTTCATATTTAATAATCTTGTCTACTTCAGCTTCATCTTCGGAAACAAGAGTTGGGTGTGTTCTCTTTTATGCTTATTTGTATCCCCAATGATCATTTGGTAATCCTAAATAATGGGTGTACACCTCAGGGTCCAGATATGGTATCTCTACATAATTATCGGAAAAAACATCTTGATGATTATTTAGAAAGGAAGTATACAACTCTAGGCTTTCAAAAGGTATGGCCGCATTAATATGAGTCGGGCCTAGATATTCCCCAATAACAAGATTTATTTCTCTGAGATCATCCAATATGATAAGGACACCATTCTAAAATGCTCAAGGGGCCTCAATGAGGTCTTAATATTCTTCTTCTCTTCTTCACATATTGTTTCTTACTCTTCTATAAGGGGAGGTGATGAAGCAATAGTTTCATAGCAAGTGGAGGAGTCATCATTTGGACTTCCGAAAGAATTGAAAACCGTCATAAACTAAACAGATGATGAAGGATATTTTTGAAGTTCTAAAGAGAAGATAATGGGATGGAAATTAGTATCCCAATTTTTTCTATGAGTGCAACAACTTATTCTATCCTAGTCGATGAAGTAAAGACTTTCTAGAGTTTATTAGATGGATTGATGACATCTCCATTTAGGGTTTCATTATTTCATTGGTAAATCATTTATTTATCATATTCTGTCATGGTCAATTTCCAAAATAGACATTATGGCACCCACTAAAAGAGTCCTCGAATTTTGGACCACACTTTCAATTTAATTAATTGGCAGTACTTAATATACATGGATATGCCTGAATGGGTTTTTTGGGATCTTTTCCAAACCATTCAGAGCATTAATTCTTGTTAGATCCTTCTTCGTAGACTATTTTTCCATTTATTGTGGAACTAATCATCAATATTATAATATTATTAGGTTTTAAATGGGACCTTATCATTTTGAAATGTCCCAATTTCACCATTTATGTAATACTTGAGACATTAGTGGTATGAAGAAAAAATAGCTTCATGTTTAAATTTGAATGTCCTGCTGGGACCATAAAATCTGAATTAGATACAAGATCCCCAATATAGGTTTTAAGTTTAATATCTCCTAGAGGTTCTTTTTCATTCATTTCATAACCATACAATAGAAGACTATAGGGAGGTACATCTGATTTAGTGTGACCAAAATAACAATGTGTATGGATGGGAATGAGGTTGACTCTTATGCTATTTTCAACAAAAGCTCTTTGGGTGTCAGTATCGTTAACCTTTCTTGATAAATACATGGGTATGATTTGTCCCTATAAAACATCATTCTCATATAGGTCTATGAAATATATGACTACGTGACATTTTGTTGGATCATTCACTATAAGGTAAACCTCATTAGTAGAAACCTAAGTTTCAAACACATGAGGAATTGTTGAAGCCACAATAAGTGATTCTTGAATATCCTTTGATAAATTTAGAGCATCCAAAATTAATAACTAGGTCAGTTCTTGGACTAGTTTCTTCAACACCTCATACTTATTCTCTAATGTTCTGCATTTTCCCTGATGGATATATGGTTTTGAAGGTGCCCGAGAAGTTGACTCTTTGGATGTAGATGTACCATTTGTTGGGGTAGATGCTACAAATTCTTCTTCTATTGGAAAGTTAAGAGGGCCAAGTCTAACCACCTAATGAGAAAGTTGTGGTATATCATCTAATAGGTCTTCCAAGAAGATCATTTTTCAGACATCCCTACCATGTGTATGAAAATTCCGTTGTTCTGGATGAGCCCGCTGAAGGGCTCTCCCTCGAGTTTCTTCTGAGTAAATATTTAGAGTAGGGGTGAAATTGAAATATTAGCTTCTAGAATACCCATATCATTCCCTGTATCCTCCACCATGATGACCACATCCCCCCAGTTCCCCAATAATGTATAGGTAATTTATGTTCATAATCAAACTCATCATTTTCATAGTGATTGATTAAGAGAATAACATTAATGGAACTGAAGATCACCTCCACGTCTGATGAAGATTTGGCCAAATAGACCGATTCATGTGGTACTACTGGAGGGCTGGTTCCCATTCTTTTGAGATAGTTGGCCTGAAATATTCCAAATTCAATGAAAACTTTGGGCCTAACATGATCTCATATTTTTTTGAATGATCTTTGTCCCTCTAACCATGTCTTTTCTTTTAGGATTAGATGTGGGATGACTAATCTTTTGATGAAGATGGATTAGTTGCAGTAGAAGTAGAGGGAGGAACATTCAGTTTTCTCAACTATGTATATTGAATGACATGAGTTAAATAGATAGTTTTTTTAACCATCCAGTCATAAAACTTCTTAACATTCTTCCTTTTGACTTCCTACCACTCGCATTCTTCCTCTATATTGGTGTAGTAACACATGCTACCTTGGATAGTGAATTTTTATTTTCACCATCCTAGAGTCCACCATTTTTGATGTGGGTATTTAGAAACAAAACACTCCTATATGGGGTACCCAAATATTTGATGAAATGAGAAATAAATTGGTAGATACTCATCTCCATGATTATTTGGATTCTTAGGCCGTGGTAACTGAACTAAATGGTTTTACAGGTATGAGATGAAGTAGTAGGGTACATGGTCATTTTAGAATGAATATACCTTATATTTAAACTCCGAAAACTATATTTATATTTGACCTTTTTGATCATCCTAATGAGGGGGTATATATTACTGACACTTAGAAGGTGGATCCCTACATTATGATGAGTGATTTAATATTGCAGAATGTGTAAGTGTTTTCATGAGTGAAACCACAGCAGCCTATGCTTTTCATGTTCTTATTACCAGAACTATTGAAATTACATTAGACATACCATTGGTTTATTGATGTAATTCTCCACCTGTTGTGTGATTGAAGCAATGTATATTTCATAAGGATTAGTGGTGTCTGTAACATGTCATAGATATTTTCCACACAGATTGGAAAAAACACTTCTTGAATGAGTGGTCATTTATAGACCATGTTTATCCTTTCCATCTATTAATGAAACTCTAAAACACTTTCATTATACCATTTTTTATTTTATAATATCAAAGACCATTTCCTTCTATAGTGTTCATCCAAATTGAGAAAGGAATTTTTTGATGGAGGTCACCCCTTCTAGTAATTTATTGAAACTACAAACTTGTATACCAAAAAAGGTTGTTCCCAATAGTTATTGTGAAAAAACATATGATATTTGCTACATATTTTTATTTAGGGGTCCCCATGATTGGATCACAATGATAAATTAAATGAATCAAGTGCTTCTACGGATCTCCCTAATTGTTAATGATTGGAAATGTGGTATTCCAAAAGGTTAGTGGGGATGGAATTAATTCTACCCATTTAGGGAAATACTATTTTTATGATTATATCAGTATGATCCATCCTTCTATAGATTCCAAGAGAGTTTTTAATGACTTAATTGTATTCATTATAATTGTGGAAACATCAGGTTGAGCCAGGACTTGAATAGGTACTACAAGTGAAGCCTAAATTGGTGCAGAAACTAGTAGGGCCACCAGTAGTAATTTATTTGGTAATTTCCATGTATAACCCACTGAGATATTCCTATAAGTATTTGGTTGTCACTGGTCAAGTTGTGTGACCAATAGAGGGATTTCATTATCTGCATCATTATTTGCAACAAACCTTCTTGGTTGAGGTGATCCTATTGTAAGTTCAAGATGATGATCTTATAGTGGAGTATGTCTGATAGGAATGCTTCTTCGAAGTAACTCAACATTGAGTCCTCTTAACTCCTTCATATCTTCCCATTTTTTGATCAAATATTTCTTCAAATGGATGGGATTGACCTTCTCTTGGGGGAAGGTGGGACATATTTTGAAATTTTACATTCTCCTTATTAGGGGCCTTCCAAAAATGTGGAAGTGGATTATTTGAGGGGATTCCTTGATTCCAGGAAAGAGTTTGATTTCTCACATGCACATCTAATTCATTTGAATTGGTTTGGACCATATCATGAAATTGAATTTCCTCATCAGATTCCCCTAAACTCGACTCATTTTTGGAGGATCTTCTATGTTGGAATTAATGACATTCACTGATGCACAGTGCATTGATGGTATTCTATTAATACCTTCTTGAGATCACCTTCTTCGTCACCCTGCATGAGACATTGTTCTACTATATACTGTTTCCCCAATACCTTTTTAGAAGAAAATATTCATAATGGAGTCCTCATATTGTTCATTTGTGAATTCACTTTGTGTCTTTTTTCATTACTTGTAGAAAATTGACATTCACTAAGGAGGGAATTGTGAATGTCAAAAATCCCCTAGCCTTACATGATGGGGTTTTTCATGTTCTTTTTTCTCAACCCTTCAGGAATTTTTTTTTTGACTTTGAGTTCTTGGTTAAAAAATCACACATCCCGATGGTCTGAGGTGGCTCTTGAACTCCTATGAATGATATCATCACAAACACTCTTTTGATTTTCTAAATTATAGTCTGAACATTGGCACGGTGAATTATCATAAACACATTTAAATCTCCTCTCTTGAAACACTATTGTGATATTTCAGACATTTGAGCAATATGATGGATAAAATCATCAAAGTAAGAGATCGACTTGATATTATTAGATAGTTGATGAAAATGTATCTCAATAACTTCCTCTCTTTGGTCTTGAATTTGGTGAAAGTCATTCGAGGCCTATTCATGTTGTAAAAATCTTCTGTCTAGAACATAATTTTTATATTATAGCCGACCTGGGAAAATAACATTGAATGAGACCACATTCGGTGGGCTTTGATATTTTTGGAGTCAAGTGAAATGTGATGCTCCATGTGTACCCCATCTTCGAATATGAACTCTAGATATTGTTTTTGTTATCAATTTTAAAACACACTTTAATGCATTTAGTTATACACGTTGAAGGGAATCCCGTTGCTTCGGGATATTTGGATGTCTAGAAACCTTGAGAGATGCCAAGTCAGTATGGCATTTCCACCATTATATTACATTGAAATGACACTTATATTCACAATATGGTAATAATATGGATGTCATATGATGAAGAGTTTTCCATATGTAGAGGTAGATATCATGAACACAATATTCTTCCAACATCTCTAGAATATTGTAATGAGAGGTGGCCAAAGGCCAGAACATGACTGATATTTCAATATAATCTTGTAGTTTTCACATTTTCAACATATAATTTTTGTTATTTTTAAGAGGTTTGTCAACCTTGTCTGACTATAGTGGACTCCCCCCGATTACATTGCCTCTATTAATGGGATCAGTTTTTGTTTCCTGTACTATATTAGAAGGAAAATGACCCATGGGATATTAAGAGAATGACCATCACCATGGGCTGTCTTATGGCTGATAAATTATCTCACCATCTAGTAACAAGGAATCTGACATGACTAGACTTATGATTGAAAATGCATCAAAATATGAGGGCTTTCTCATCACTACACTTCCAGTTGGAGAATTATCTTGACAATCTAAAACACTACTGCAGAGAGAACATTCACAAAAATTCCATCATGGGGAGGACAACCACGATGGATGATAGTAAGGGATAATCCTCTTAATAAATGGTTCTTTAGGCACATAGAGACATTCCGTGGCTCTAATTCGGAGATAGGATATTGAGATTGACTGAATTTTCAGGTTGTAATCCTTCATGATGTTGTGTCTGCTGAGGAACATCATAACTACATATACTACTACCATAATTTCGTAATGGGAGGGTAGGGTCTTGAGTAACAATAGATAAATGTCTATGGGATTCAAGGACTCTAACATTAAGAGGATCCACATCATAGATTGACTCTTGATTCTCCAACTGTGATTCGTGAAACTTATTCATAGTTGTTATACACACAGTTGAAACCACTCGGTTGGAGAAAAGGTTATCATGGTTAGGTGTATGTGACTACCTTTGGAGTGGCTATCAGAATATGAAGATTATCTCCAATTCGAATGACTGTATGTTCCCAATCTAGTTGTCTGTATGATATGGGGAAGTGTGCCCCATTACCCTCCAAGACATAAACAGAGGTGTCTATATGCTCTAGGATGGCAGGATAATGAGACATCCTATGTATGGGGATAAAATTATGTGTCTCTGCTTCTAGTAATGCTAAAGTTTCTGTTTGGATATCTTGTCAAGCATCCTAGATATGGGAAGGAATTTGTATCTTTCCTTTCACCATTTCCAAATTGTGTTTGGTGCCTTTAGTGGATGGAATGGGAATATATGTACATTATGTATTCTGAGTAGGTTTATGTAAATACTCCTATAATCCATTTCCTATTAGTGGGTACTGACAATACTCATGTGTCGAGGAAGAGAGTTGAGTATTCACCAGGTTTTTCATCAGATATATCTGCATAACTTCACAAAGTGCTTCTGAATGAGATTGTTGGTAGGATTAATGGATGCTTGTAGGTGTATGTTGTTGTTGGATTTTTCTACCAAGTATGTTTGGTAAAATTATTTAATTTCTACTAGAAGATACTGCTTGAATTCTTGGTTAGTGCAGGACGGTGAATGTTCCTACTTACAGGTTTCCCCCACATTTGGTTGGCATACTTCCTTAAATGAAACTAGAGGTGTCTGTAGACTGGATGATATATTGTAAGCTGGTGTATGTGCCTTCTCATAGTACTCTACTATATTTGAATGTTATGATAGTTTGGGTTCCACTAGTTGTGTCTACTAGCTGGTGGAATTAAGTCGGACGAGTGTATGTACCAGTTTGATGTTTTCCACTAAATTGGTTTGGTGGAATTCTCCAGAGGGGGAAAAGGTATGATGCTACACCCTATAATCCAATTTTTGAGCCAGTTTTTTAATCTTGTGTGTATGAGTATGAGGGACCTAAGATAGAAAACCAAAGATAAAACCCTCATTGTGTTAAGGGTTTTCTTCCATGCACTGTTGGTAGTAGTGATTTTTTGAATGCGCCTTCAAGTAGGACCCATGTGACATCAAGATGAGGAAATGTGTGGCCTATTGGTCGAACTCCATGGAATAGGGGAGGGATTGGTGATTTAATTTTAGGTATAAAGTCCCAAAATAGTTTAAGTTGTAGGTTTTCATTATTGACAAGACAATCGGGGGGGGGTTCATTCTTGACCTAGAGGGCCTCTCGGGCAACCTCTAAGATTGGAATCATACCATGATCAAGGTAATCTTAGAACAATGGGTTATATACATAGTGTTGTGGGTGCTAATCCATTGAAGGTGTCTTTTGGGTAGACGTGAATTCATCTTGACCAGCAGTCAGAGTATTCATGGCTGCAATCTTGAAGGAATCCATTTGGAATGAAGGGAGTTCTTGGAAGAAAGTGCATGTATACATGAAAAATAAAAAACGAACTCCACCAAAGTGGAATTTTTTGGATGAACACATGCATGATTGTTTTCCTTATCTTTACCACATTTATCAATTGATCAGTCCCAGAAAGATGGATAGCAATATCATATAGGTTATATATTCACATCATGTTCAATATTATTTCCCCTATAATGTGTGTTTAGTTTAGGAGTCACTGCTTCTGGATGGTTTCTATCAGACTTATTTATGGAAACAAAAACAACCAATTGTTCTGTATCAAATGGGATGTACAATCCAAAGGATGAAGTTTGTATAGTTTGTTGACCCAAGTTACTTAAGAACTTACATTAGTCAAGAGTATGGGAGGTTGGGCTCATAATACACTTTTAGGGGTAATTATTTCCAATTCCATAACTCCTGTATAGATTTATGATATGTTCATGATTCATTATTAATTTACCAATCATAATGTAGGATTCCCTTGATATTTTCAAGAAATTATTTAGTATGTGTGGAAATCATAATCATTCATATATATTCGAGATTCTTCATCAATGGAGACGTATGTATGTATTTTAGGTACCTCATTGATAGCATCCTCTTATATTATACTTATAAATTAATTTTCATTTTTAATGATGATTCTAGTTTTTAAGACACTTAGTGGGGAACTCTGGAATTCATGGTCATCTAGGTAGTTGAATGTCACTCTAGAATTTATCATCATATAGGGAGACATAAATTTACCTTTGTTTTTATTTTCATCCAGGTATAAGAATGTTTTTTTATGTTGGTATCATACCAATACATGGGATACCTACGTATCTTTTTGAAAGGAATTAGAACATTTGTAGTTTAGTGCTACTTAATGGGACACAAAGCACGATTTATAGTTTTGTGATAAAGACACAATTTTATAGTATAATGTCAAGTGGTAAGGAAATATTAGTGGAAGGTGCATATTCAATGCTTGGTGTGAGACTTATGCAAATGCAACCCAAAAATCCTCTAAAGGATATGAGTTTCAAAGTTAGATTCGACACTACTAGAAATGTTTCCTAGAGAGAATGTGGTTAATTTGGAGTGTTGGGTTTGATCCCCAGGGAGGCTTCCTACATATCCCAATTGGATGGGAATCAAATCCCATATATTTCAGTATGTCTCGTAGGGGAGTATGTCCATTTGAGAGAAAATTGGTTGTGGCTTACTCCTAAAGAGGATAACCCTATAACAGGGTCCATGGTATATGTATTAAATCATGGATATTTATGGTAGTTTAATTCGGGGGCTATTCTTAAAAGGGTTCTCAAACTAAGGAAATTAGGGTTGGACTCCTGAGGAGGATTTCCATTGACCTTGGGCCATGGGTGAAGGCTTCCTACATATCCAAAATATGGTGGGAATCAGAGTTATCATAGTTTGTTCATTCTAGTGGATTTTATGATTTTTTATATTATTGAAAATCTCTAATCCCGTGTGATACATGCTCAGTGTGAGAAATAAGAGGATGTGAATGACTCAAAAAACCAAAAACTTTTCCATCTTTGTTGGTTAAAGAGGTCAAACCTATAGTGAAAGGAGCTGCGGGTGATGGTGGAGAGGCTAGAGACTAATGAACATTGAAATGTGATATGAAGGTGATGTTCATTAGGTCCAGAATGAAAATATAGAGGATTATTGTAGGAGGGATTTCTGTGAATGGATCATGTAGTGGGAGGATAATATCATTCCCTATGGAAGGGAAAAGCAAGTGTGATTCTCATTCATCCTAGTGGGGACGGGAGGCTTCAGATAATTGAGATTAAAAAGGGATTACAGAATTCTATCCCTATAATCCTAGACCAAGAACTCCTCAACAATTTATTTGGGGAAAGGGTGTAAGTGACCATTGATATTAAAATCCATAGACACCCTAATTATCTTCCGCCTCTGGTAGGACATGTGTGGAAAAATCTAACCATATATATCCAAATCTAAATAGGAGACACACTAAGATGCATTTCACAAGGTTTGAAAAATATGGAGGTCTTCCTAGAGGTTTGAACTTCGTAATGTTCAAAAAATAGAGACAAATAAGGAGAATCCCTACCATGAATGGATTAAAAGAGGGATTAATTGATAGCATAGGTAGGTGGTCCACGCAGGTATGCAGTGAAGGTATGCCTCATTGGTATGCCACATAGGTCCTAGGAGGAACTGAAAATTCTAAACATAAAGAGGTTAATCCTATGAAATCATGATATGACATAGTAAATAGACTATTGGGACAACAAAACGTGGGTGAGGTTTTTATCTTAAGTACCCTGAGTGTCCATTGTTGTCCATGGAAGAATCTCACACATGTATTTAATTAAGGAAAAGACCATGTGTAGCTGACATATTTTTATAAAATGAGGGCCTCAAATATGTATATTTTGTTTTATACCTGGAATAGAAATTGATCTTTTTTATCGCTTTCAAATAACTCTTCTATCATGTTTTAGAGAGATACATGAGAAAATTCAGGGGACCTAGGTGAAGTATCTACGCAATGTGAGCATTGAGAGTTTTTACAATATTTTTTGTTATGGAAATTGGGAGACCAAGGGTCCTATTTATAGGAATGAAGGGTAACTGGTCGAAAGGATGTTGTACCTATAGGATTTCAGAATATCTAGACATCGTAGGTCCCCCAACATATGGGTGCATAAATTACACTGATGTGCAGGTCCACGAAGTAGGTCCTCGACATAGGGGCTACACATTGGTCTGCGTAGGAAGGAAATGAGCAATATTCTCTATGAATATGTTGTATTAAAAGGTGTACCACACATGGGGGCTGGTCAAACCACCTTGGCAAACATAATTCTCCAAAATGTGGGGGATACGCCTCTACACCTCTGCTCGAGATCACTTTCAGGGTGGTACCCTGATCCTTCAGACTAGTGCCTTCACTACTTTCACTACACCCATGATTAAATAGAGTGTCACGCAAAATACATCCTCACCCTGGTCACTGATGTTTTGAGTCATGTCACATGAAAATCAAATAGGCTCTTTCTAGTATAATGGAATATTTTTAATCAAACATATTATTTAGTGTATAAGTGATGTTCACATCTTCAATTCTATAGAGAAGTTCATGGAACACATTTCTTGGTTTCTATTATATGATAGGGAGGGAAATTGTAATATTGACTATGAATTCCATTAAGAACCTACAGATAATAAATATTTAAAGGAATTATTAGGTAAGTTTCACATACCTTAATCAATTGAAATTCAATAATAAACAATCCAAATTAAAATGGGATTAATACATAAATACTTTACCTCAATTATCATCTTGCATCACATGAATTTAAAAGACTTGTATAATAAATATACATATATTATAAATATATTACAAAACCATATTTACGAAAAAATTATTATGTATCATAATTTATACTATCAAATTATCCTTTGATTAAACATTTATCCACAAAAGGTACATTCATGTGAAAACAATATATTTTCTTTCAAACTTTGGTTTCATGGTTATCGTCCTTGAAACTGGGTGATGGTTTCATTATCAAAAATAATATTATTGAATGAAATAAGTATCATATATATTCATCATATACACTATTATAATTATTCATATAAAGAATTGATAAAAAATTAATTACATCACTTCATGGAGATGGTGGTTTGTAAGTACGTACAAGTGAGGTTTCTTTCTTTTTCATGGATGAAACAAAATAAAGTTAAATGGAAATAAAAAATTATATAATAATTAATAAGTTATATATTTCATATATATTTACAAAATATATCCTTATTAATATCCATTTTAATTGAAAATGAACAATGAATCATATCACTTCTTGGTGGAGATAGTACATATGTTTTCTTGAGCCACATTATCATTTTACAACGGATTGAAAGTTAAGAAATTAGATAGGATATTATAATTTTAGATGACAAATTATGTTGTAAATAGCATAAATAAACATTAATTAATTCATAATAATCACCAATTTTTTCTGGTGATGGAAAATTAATCATTTCGATATTTGGAGGTTGTAGTCCTCACGTACGCACGAGCGATACTTCTACGTCCCATTTTATAGAAAACATGGTTGTTAATGGTGGTTCATTAATAATAATAACATTTAATTATATTTAGGATACTGATGTGTTTTATTATGAATACACTATATTTAAAGGATTTAGAAGAAGATATTAATTAAAAAAGGTTGGTTATGATGATTACCACTTCTTCGATAGACCTATAATATATCCCTTATTAGGGACAATTGGAATGATTTATTTAGAATAATAACACCTAATAATTCATATCTATGAAATTTTATATGATAATTTGATAGGGTTTGATCGATAAATGTTTCTAAAAGTTGTGTAAATAATATATTTGAGGGGTTTCCATTTATAGGGGAGGGAGAGGGCACATTTGGAATTTTTCAAAAGATTAAAATCTAATAATGAAATACTCAAGTCAGATGATAATATATTTTCTCATGATTATATATATAATGAGATATAACAAAAATATACTCATCTAATATGATTTATATTCATTTTTAGGTAATTTTAACCTTTATATCAATAGTTTAACCCTCATTAATCGCTTTTAACCTTTACATAGAGTGATGTTTTTCTTGAGTTACTATTAATAATGACAGGAAATTTAGTTTCACTTGTTATATAATTTAAATTATTATGATTAAAAATATGGAATCCCTTTTCCCAATTATAATATATAAAAGTGTTATAAATTAAATTTATGAAATACTTAAAGAGTGATGAAAACAAGTTTTATGAAAAATGTATTTTTAAGTCTAAAGGTGTTATTATAACAAGATCAAGTATAATTTTGATCCAAAATATAAAATTTGATTTCATTTTATAAAAAATAATTTAATTTTTTTTAAAAATCCAAATCAAAATGAAAATTTAATAATATTGGAAATTAAAATACAATTTTCATTAAAACAATTTATTTTCACAGGTCACCCATAAATAAAATTTTTCAAAAATTTTCATTACGTCACCCTATGATAATTTATACATTATGATTTCAAAAATGGAGTTAATTGTTTTTATGAAACATTCAAAAAACTGTATTAATTAATTATAATGGTAGCATAAAAATTAAAATAATTTTTTTGAAGAAAACGTGTTATTGAATCATGAAATGTCTTTATTGAAAATTGAGTACTTATTTTTTTATGAATTAATAGATAATTTTAAATTATATAAAAAATGTATTATTATATTTTAGAATTTATTTACTCCATTTCTTACAACTAATTTTACTAATATGTTATAACAAAATACTATATTATAATTTATTTAGACCCGAATATGCATGTATTACATTCAATTGAAGAAATTAAATTAATTTGAAGAGAAATATAACATAAAATTTAAAAATGTTTTCGTTTATTAGTGAAATTATTTCCATAAAATAGTTTTATAAGGTATCAGTAATAAAGGTTTTTCAATTCCATGGTTTATTTGGTATTTTGATATTTTGGATAGAATTGAAGATGTGTCTAATCATTTGGATCTTCCACCCAAAATATATAAAGATATTTCTGTATTACATTTATCCTTGTTGAGTAATTATATTTCATACCAAATGCAATATCCTAGATTGGGATCCATTTTACTCATGCCTCGAGCCGGTCGGTCACATGGCCTCAAGCAGACTTACCCATACACCAGAGGATACTTACTACTAGTGAGGGTGTAAATGTGGTATAGCGGGGAGACTATACCATCATGTTAGAGCAGAACAACAAATAAAATATATAACATTTATTATTTAAAAGAATAATATAAATAATCAATCAATAAAAAATAGAAGGGTAAATGGACAATTGAATTAGTAAGCAGTGGAAGAACTAAATAACCAAACAAATTAATAATTATATCAAAAGACACTAGGTAGTGTCAAATACTCAGGAGCATAAATTGATGATAATAAAAAAGAAATAGGTGTCATATATATGCAATAATTATGTGTGATTCTGATTATTACACCATGGTGTTCCACCTTGCGAGTTATGGTTCACTGACGTGAATTGTAAAATAAATTCTCTCTTTCCAAAGGTGTGACAGTTTCATCAATTTATCAGAGATGTTTTATCCTTGATTGAAATGAGATGATGTGATACTGGTTCCTCCATATACATATTTCTCCATGGAAATCATTTCCCTATTGGGGTCTCCCTAATAGAGTAACATGTGCTCCTGAAACTCAATCCTAGTACCATATCCTTGGGTATTCTAATTGATTACACTGGTTCTTAATGGAAATTACAAGGGGTCTGGATAGGGAAGAAATCCTAGGTTAGGTGAGTGGTCACATTGGTAATCAATGGAATGTATGGTCATGAGAACATTGGTCCTCAATATTCTTCCTCATAAGAGGGAAACTCATAGAGGCATCTTGGGTGTGGATCCTGAGGCATCCCATGTCTGTCATGAGATATCTAATTCCAAAGGAATATCTTTCATTTTTTTCTCATGAATCCCATGATTAAGATGAGTTAGTTGTGTAATAGGTCACGAGTTTAAAATCATGAAGATATGAAGAGAAGATGATCTGGAATTTAGGAGGAGGAAGATCAAGGAGGTACATCCCTATGAGGGGGAACTTAAATGGATTACAGATGGATGGATTAGAATGCCTAATGAGAGTGAATCCGGGGAGGGGTGTCCTATAAAGGGATGATGTCGCACAATGAAGTGTTACATCCATAGGAGAGAGAGACCATGTTTTACAAGATGGATTGGTCATAACACTTAATGAAAGATGAACTATGGTTTTGAGTCCAATAAAGGGAATATGTCACACCATGGATGGGGAAATCCCTAGAAGGGAAGAAACGCGGTTTACCAGATTGATAGGTTAGAATGTTAAATGAGAGTAAAAACAAGGTGGTGTGTCCCATTAAAATAATATGTCATGCCCTGAAGGGGTACATCCCATGGAGTAAGGCAACATGGTTTACCAGAAGGATGGGTTGGAACGCCCAATGAGAGTTGACCCAGGGTGGTGCGTCCACTAGACAAAATATGTCACACTATGAATGGTTACATCTATAAGAGGTAGGAACCATTGGAAACCATATGGATGAGTTAGTATGCTAAATGAGAGTGAATATGGGGTGTTTTCCCAATAAAGGGATGATGTCACACCATAAATGATGATATGTACACCACTATAGGTGGATTAGGGGGGTGCAACCCTAATAGGGGGCACTAAGGGTTACCATTAGGTAGTATTGAACCTCATAAAGGCATATTTCATACCTTGTTTGGAGGATATGGATAAAAAAACATATATCTCAAGGTATGGTGTGGGGATTATGCATGTGATCATCCCTCCTCAAAATGATTCTCTTGGTTGGATTGTGGGTATTGTGTGGGGATTACACATTCATGATTCTTGGGTGCTTCTAGGAGTAACAATGATGTAATTGGGGCATATATATAGGAATTAACCCAATTAGGGGAATGATCTCACACATATGTAGAGGCTTGGATAATATAAGGATATACGTGGATGATGTGGATGGAATGGGTGAAGTGTTGGGGTGTTGAGCTTTAACCTCAGAGAGGCTTTCTACACATCCCATTTAGTTGGGGATCAATGTCCTCATATTTGTGGAAGGGGAATTAAGGATTACACCTAATGAGGTAGCCTAATTGTAGTAGATCATATGGTTGTGAATTATGGGTAGGAGATATCTAGATATTAGGGGAATGATGAGGCTTACAACATGAGGGTTTTTTGTTGGAACTACTTAGACTAATACATTGGAGTGCCACAGATGAGTGGTTATGTCCATTGAAATTTCTAACCTCTAATACCATATGAGTCAAGAAAGGTGTGAGAAACAAGATAATTTAGTAGACTGGAATATAGTTTTATGAATGATGAACCAATGAGAGATGATTTTGGTCTTATACATGTGAGAATTCTAAGGTGGATTTCAATCTATGTGAGGAGGATCTCATTCCATGGTAAGAATATTTCATCCCATGTAATTCATACATAGAGTATCCTATCAAGAGTGCATAGGGGCTTACATTTCGAAACTACCTGAGGTGAAAATAGAGAAAAATATGAAAGGGAGAGGGACAGTGGATTGAGAGTCCCGGAACTGAGAAGATCCCAGTGCCCATTCCCCCTTTGATCTTGTGCAAATTACGTGACTCCATATGCGGAGGATCTCATTTCATGTCATGCATACATGGGGACATACTGGGATTTCTACACAACATGGGATCCCAATTTAATTTCATGTGTTGAGTTCTTTAGTTCTAGGTGGGTTTACATCCTGTAGATCAGGTGTAAGGGACTCACGTTTTATCCCTTGGTCTTACATAACCATTTCACATTCACCATTGGGGGAGGGAATGCTTTACTAATGCCAAAGTTTAATGGTGCAGAGGAATGATCACTCACGAGGTCCGCATTAGCATACCTATACCGAAAATAAAGAGTAATTAACATACATATGATGAAAAGAAAGAGATAAATAGGACTATTGGGCCACACTTGAAGAGGAGTGGGAGACAGGGGAGGGTGTAATATGTCACATAAAGTTGTTTAGTGTAGATGAACCAATCATAGAGTGGTTTAGAGGCTTGGAGCACTAGACCATTATAAAGATGGTTCATTAGAAGGGAGGTAACATAGGGAATCCAAGGAGAAAGACTTCATAATGTGGGTTTCCTCGCTAAGTAGTCATTCAAAGAGGAAATGGTATTCATGAAGGAATGGTATTCATGAAACATGGAGACCCTACCATGGAATGAAGCTAGAGGTTGGAAAAGGAGTGCTTCACAAAAACTTAATGCTCTGTGAAGACTCATGTACCCGTGAGGTCTTTCGTTATCCACGAAGGCTATAGGCCTTCATGAATGGAACACCCAACTTTGGTGGAGGTATTAATTATAAAGAGGGATTGGGTTTTTGATGCTCTATTACATCGAATTATTCATTTTGTGATTAGTTAATGATGAGAATGTTCTTTAGAATAGGGCGAACTGAAGCCAAGAGGTCATGGTAGTCCAGCCATTGAGGTGGATTTAGTTTGGAATTTATAGGCAATGGGGAGCTGTGATGCTTGGAGGTGCACCATGAAACAATTGTGGGATTTTTAAAAGACCATAGCTCCATCATAATCGTTAATACATCTTTAAATGCCTTTCTGACATTGTGGACTCTATTGGACTAAAATGAGTTCTATTTGCACGTCACATGTTTTTGGTTATAACGACCTTCCTTTAATGTGATTCATGAATCCAACCATTTATGACTATTTCTATGATTTTTTTATCATGTATTGGGATAAAAGTAGTTTGGGGTTTTTAGTTCATTTCCTAGCACATAATTCAGAGAGAAAATTCCCCCCCCCCCATAAAAAGGGATCCAACGAGGGAAGGGTGGTCAAAATCTAATGGACAATCGCTAAAATTCTGGTCGATCAAAAAGTGGTCTCATTTATGTATTTCTCATTATAGATGTGGGAAAGAAGGCCACTATGAAGTCCAGTTGTCTGCATGCCTATATATAGCACATGGGGGCCCTAATTTGTAATATATAGTCTAGGAAACCCATCATACTCTATCTTTTCATGAATATCCTTCTCCTCGTGAACACATTCTTTATGAACCGAGTTTCCCAGGTTCGTCATCCATGAACACTTTTTAGAGAACTGGTCATTGTGATATAACCATTATCCATAAAACAAGATGATACCTAGGGGTTACTTGTCTTGTTTCTCTACAAATGAGATTAATGAATGACATTTTTGAGACTAACCCAAAAAATCTCTAGGTCTCTGATCTAATGGACACCCAAGATGATGTCTCGGAACTACATATTGATTCAGTCAAAGGGAATGAATTGGAAAAAATATTATGATCGAGGAGTACATTTTAAAACACTCTAATCATGTATAGTTTCTTGAGTTTCTCTCAGAAGCTCAAATGGATTATCCTTTATGTACGAGGATACCATTGTATTGTATTGGTCTGAGGGATGATGTCTTCATCTAGTAAAAAATTATTGAAAAACTAGCCTACGGGTTGAGTAGTGTAGTTGGATAATACAAATGGTTTTGGTCCATGGTAAGAAATGCCAGGGGGCACAAGAACACCACATATAACTATCTTTACAAAAATATAATCAATGTAGACGGTAACATTTTAAAAACTGAGCCGTCTATTCAGAAACATCAGACAATCATCAAGGAAATATTTGGGACCAAGTTATGGTTGTAATGATGACAAGGATATACTCTAGGGAGGAAACGTCACATAATAGGGGTCTTGGGCCTACTAGGAATGTCTATCATGCACTGAGTTAAAGGAAGAGATGCATGAGATATGCTTGTATGAAGAGGAATGGGATTCTAAGTTTCTTTTATATCACCAATGGAAATATTTTCCAGACCTATTGAGTACATGGCCACCATGGTCGTACAACTTTCATCTTCATGAGAGGGAAGTCAGTATCAGCCTCTAGTAAATCCATCAGATATCTGGAATTTTGATTATAGGGGCACTTTAGGATCTATTCTTTCCCTCAGAGAATGTTTGGGAGGATCAGAAGTTGCTTCGACAATTTGTGAAGGTGCTATTGGATCTGGTGTTGGGCACTATTAAAGAGAAGCATGGGATGAGGGACGTCAATTTCAAGACATGGTTGAGTCATTTTATGAAGTTTCTAGAGAAGGATCCTACTGAGGGGGAAAAGGTTTCTAGGAAATTTCCAACAAGGCCCTTCACTAGCTCAAGAGGAATCCATTGATGAAATATGTATCTTATTGGAGGATCTTGGGAGAGAGAAAATGGTTGGTTTGGGGCTCCAACATCAATACAGATACTCAAACCATAGTTAGATTGGATGTATTCATTGAATCACTCATCTAAATTTGGATGCCTCCAGTGAAGGATATGTACAAGGGGGTGAAGCTATGAACATACATAATGGCGGTGGTCATGGAAACATGGAAGCTCACAAACATTGGGATCCTGGTGTTGATGAAGCTATATAAAGTACTATGACATATTAGTGAGGAAAATAAGATGGGGCATGTGTGAAAAGCTATATATTTTTTATATATGAGTGGATGTGGGCATGGGAAGCTAAGAGTATACAAACCACATCTCCCCTCCCCATAAAAACTTATTTCTAGTGATTCTGAATATCATGGGAAGATTCCCATTCAATCTGGTCTTGACAGCTATGATTAACAAGTTCGTGTATGAAAATCAATATTTCATTCACCCATTACCTCTACTGATGGGGGGAATAGCCAATGATGGTAAGGGAACTGAGGAGTATTGGTCATATATGAGGGCCTTTTGTGGTGGATTACTACTGGCATGTGTGGGATACAAGAAAATAAGTGAACTATACAACCCCTCAACAATTTGAAATGTATTTTAGGTGTTTATAGGGGTTGAACCTGAAGGTGTACTAGGGCGTACATCATGAATAAAAATCATATATGACGAGTTATATATGGCTTATAATCATGCACAGATATGAAGAGATGTATAACGATCTTCTTCCATCCAATGCTACATATGAGTAGACCAATGTATATGAAAAGAGATCGGAGGCCTCTTACCCAGAAGAAGTATTAAAGAAATTGACCATCAGATAAAATAAAGGGTTAACTTCTCTACCTCAGGGCCAACATCAATTAATAGAGAGAGATAGATTTGTATCAGTATGGTTTTGGTGAATCATTGTAGTGGAATTTTACTAGTATAGACAATAGTTTTACTGAAAGAACTTGCTATAAGTGAATGAGGATCGGTAGAAATGAGCCCAACACTTCTGGTTTGGAGGACTGAGGAAGAAGGGGAACCATCTAGAGGGTTATGAAGGATATATTCCCAATATCATGCGAAGTGATTATGATACATGGTAATTTAGAAACATACTATTTAACATAAGGAGTGGGAAATGTGGAATGTCAATACAATGCTCCTCGACCCTTGCAAGATATGGAACCACCTAAACAAGCATGGGATGGTACTTTCTGGGAACATATATGAAAAATATATATTCCTCATGTCCCATAATGTGGGGGAAACAATATGTTTTTGAATTAGTAGTCCTAGTGCGCTCTCGGGGAATTATGCATCTACTGATGGATCGGGTGAAGGTACTTCTAGACCTGACCTCTCCCCCACTACTGTTGGTTATTGAGATGGAAGTGTTTTTCCCTTTTCCTATGGAATAAGATGAATCCTAGGGATAATATTCCCATTTGGGGGTGTCCTATAGAGGATGGTGAAATCACAAACTACATAGGGGAATTCATTTAATTTCATGAGGTAAGATTTAACATACTACTTATCATGTTTCATGTTCCACGATTCTTCATCTAAAATCACGAATTAAAATCTATTTAATTTTGTAGGATCATTCCCAAGGGACCCCCACTAATGGAGATGGTGTAAAAGTAACACATATAAGGAAGCATACTTCAAGTCCTACACTCGGGGAAAAAGAAACAAGGTGGCCGATTGAAGTTAGGACAACCAACCCAGAATCCCGTGAGCCCTCAATAATATATTTTGGGACACATCCCAATATCCCCCTAATGAAAAACAAAGAATATGATCCATAACCACTCAGATATCAAAAGATTATTTCATTATAGAGCCATGTCTGTTGTTTCCAAATCTAGTTGACTAACATGTTTCTGTCTTAACATTGCTAGGAGTAGAAGGTTCCCTATTATTAGAAATAGTTAGAATATCTAGTTTCTATTTTATAATATTGATTCTGATCCCCATGTAGCTACCTATATGAATAGATGACTCCATGGCCTTGGTAAAATAGCCATTTGTTGCAATGGGTGATTACCCTAGTGATGGGGTACTATGGATGATAGGGAAACCTTATTGAAGTGGGGTCATTTTAGGATGACAAAAATTATGACCTGGATACTATCTTGTATGATATGATGACATAAGAGGATCCTTTTGTTGAAATCTCGGCTACATGTCTAGAGTATAATCCTACAGATCCTGATGAGCTAGACGAGTCTGACTCTGACACGTTTGATGAAAATCACTTCATCTAGTGATAGGTGTGGATGTTTATCAATCATTTCATTGAAAAAACTCTAATAAAATGGGTAATCCAGATGGGGTTAATGCACCATTGGTTATGTAGTGTATGCGTTGAAGGGGAAGATGCATGGCATATTTACATGATGATTCATGACTATCTCACAAAAAATTATATAGAAATGTAGTCAACACCTAGATATCTCTTAGAGTTTGAAGAATTATTATAGCTTCCATAAGCTCTAGGAGGCCAACCAATAGGTTCAGTTCCTTTAAGAACAATCAGATGAGCATTCATCCTTTATCTCTACATAATAAATGCTCATCATACCCCTATGGACATAACTATAGGTAGGTGAGGAGTAGAGAAGATAGGTGTCATATCGAGTGGATGACCTCTGAGATGAGTGGGACATGGTAGATTTTTGGGCTGATGAGATTCTCCGAGATGAGGTGGAATGGGAGCTCAAGTGGTGACAACAGATTCTAGAGGCCACACGCCAAAGGTCAAAATATCTAATGTACTTGATCATATGAGTAGTGTTATATGGGAACCTTTATATGATTTTTGAGAGGCTTTATCATGTGGATATTCCCTTCTGCCACCATAGTCCTATGTCACAACTTATAATTTTTCTTTGGCGATCATAGAAAAACTCTTTTATCACATTAACAATCTCTCTTCAGTCATACTCACGGGGAAATACTAAAAAATATCTAAGACCACATGGGTCAATATCAGTGTGAGAAACAAGGGATGAACACTATTTTTTTCACTTCGTATGAGAGTATTAGAAAATAGTCTAACACTCAGGGATCACTATTTTTAATCGAAAAACAAGAGTATTAGGGTTGATAGAATTTTTGGATAGAGAATAGGTCTCTCATAGAAGCTACATCACTTTTCCTAATGGGATATCATGCACAAACATGATAAAGCTAGAAGAGTTAGTATCATTATGGAGGAAATTTTAATGATATGTGTCAATTAAAATTCCCAAAATTCAAAACACGGGGAGAATGGCATTGAGGTAGGATGAATACTGACCATGATTGAAACACATTATCCATACTACATTCTTGAAATATGAAAAAAAACAATGGTGGTCCACTGACCATGTTTAAAACACATAACCTATATCAAAGGTCATCAACAGTCTTTGGGAATGTTGGTCAATGAAGGTAGTAAACCCAAAGTTGCATGAAATCACGATATTAGGGGGTCCCTTCAAACATGTTAGAGTATGAAGATCCAAATAAGGGGAATATTTAGCATGGGAGTGGAGTGATGGAATGTTGGAATTAATTCCAATACTCTTGGAATCACACCACCATGACCAAGAGAACACTATTATATGTGCATTGGTCATAAAAAAGATCAAACCTATCTTTTAAGGGAGTATCACCCAATACGCAGAGAAACAAATGATGATGTGAACAATGTGGTATATAACTAGAACTTAAGGAGAATACCTCTAAGATGAGGGCATGGGAAACCTTGTAGTTTTAAATCATGAAAATATGGATGGTGAACACACAATTTAATGTCACATGGTAAGGATGATGAACACACATTTTAACATCATACAATAATAATGATGAAAACACAGTTTAATGTCATATAGTAGGGATTATGAACATGATGATTAATGTAATACGATAAAGAAAGATGCTCGGTATAGTTTAAGGTTGTGTTATCAGAAAATTGAATAATGTTTAATGTCATACTACCTAACCCTGGATAATAGTTTTTGTTCACATTACCCAGACCATGAAAATGTCAATTTCTATGATATCTGTGTGGAACATAGGAAATAGACCCGACGTGAACTATACAAAGGAGGATTTTGAACCAAAAAAAGTATCAGGAAGTAGATAGGAATTGGGAATATGTGATGTGAAAAGGGACAAAACTAATGAACATGAGTCCTATGTTTTACCACTTACCACATAGCTATGGTAATATAAACTGAATATAGTTTTGGGTCATAGAGCTTAGACATAGAATCCCTTGTGTGGCTTGACCACATCGGTATCCACCACACCAAAAATCCTAATACCACATGATAAAATATTTTTATACAAAACAATGAATTGTACAATGCGTTTTACCTTACATTCACGTAGGAGCATGCAATATGGGTGACACCAAAAGTGAAATCCTTCCATGATGCAAGAGTTTAGAAAAGAGGGATGTCTAGATATTGATGGCTAGATGAAGGGGCAACTGGTAAGTTAGGTATGACTGTTGACCATGTCTAAAACATAGAAACCATTACCACACTAATCAAGGGTGGGGTTAAAAAATGCAGGATGAACTTTTGACTATGTTCAAAATACAGGACCCTCTATTTTCTATCGAAAATTAATTAGGGTATTAACACATAGTGGGAGTTGTTCCAAAAATGGAATCACATGGTCACAATTAGGGGGTCATTCTGGATGAAAAAGTGAGTAAAAATACAAACCCAGGGAGACTTGAAGTGTGGAGTATAAGGGAATAGGAATAAAACATAGGTTTTGTAAATAGTTTAAGGTCTTATTTCAAAAACAGAGATAAATAGTTTGAATTCACGTTATATGGACTATAAGGGAAGCATTAATTCCAATGGTATATATAGGTGTCTCAAAAGAGATAAAACCTGACATCAATGTGGACCTAGGAGGCCCACATAATACATAGTATATTTTGATGAACATCATTCAATTTAGGATAATATAGAATAGACCATGAAGAAGAGGGGTGTTAAAAGAAATATATATTGTGAAATTGTTAAATACCCAATGTTAATGAGGCCATGGAGACTGAACACTATTTGAAATGATTGTGAAACATATTGGAATAAGATTAAAGTCATGCTGTCAAAACCATAATCAAATCCATGAAGATGATGTTCCGATGGAACATTAGATGAGTCTAAAGATGAAATTTCTAGTAATCACTATATACCCAATGAGGATGGGAATAAACCCATACGTAGTTCTTTAGGAACAACATGGTTGGAAACTGAAACTTGTGGGGCAATCCTCCATAGAGTGGGGAACTATGGTATCCCATGATTATCATTGGTAATACTGATATAAATTAGGGTATTATTATAGTTTGACATCAAGCATTGATGTTGATTCTTCATTGTATATGTTCATAGAGTTTAGACCAATGAGAATGGTACCTCAAACGCGTGTGTGTTGTTGGGAATCCTAAGAGACCTGACATGAATAAGGCCAAGGAGGCCCAATACCAAACCAAAATCCCTATAAAAAATCACAAATGGATTTTTATAAAATTTCTTTATGTCCAACCTGATGAAAACGAGGCCATAGTGTCCCATCACCACCCAATACATCTTATAAGAGGTCTTCATACATATTAAATTCAAAATGAATATACTTAAACTTCTAGTTTATGCTCATAACGCATGGAATGAGATGGGTAATATCTAAAATGGACAAGCATTGTCTGATGATATAAAAAAATCTACATTAATGGGGCCAAGGTGGCCAAGAACCACACAAAAAATTCCATAAACCTGTTATATATTTTTTTAATGCCATTTAAAGTAGAAGATGTTGATGCCAAGGGACCAAAAGATCTATGGATCTGTGGTTGGGACTAAAGAAAAGATGTCCTATTGTCGCTATGTATCCCATGAGGATGGGAATAAACAAACATACAGTTCATGATGATGAAATTTCTTTAAGTATTTCTTACCCACACACAAAGAGGGGGAAATGTAATTAGAGTGGTTTGAACAGGATATGGAATCCATGCATCGTTATAAATCAAATATAGATTGAAATCAAGTCATATGTTGCTCTCAAAGACAGAATGGTATGTGAATGATGAAGAGGAAAATAATGCAGTATTTAAGGGTCACATGATAAAACTATTCATTTTAGTTTAACATCATCTGGTAAGGATATTGGTTATTATTCAGTTCGTCAATGAATGAATTGGATTTAGAAAAATCAGAGTATTCCCAAGGGAGGTGCATGGTGTATCCATTATAAACCTGAAGTAAATGGGTACCTAAGAGGCTCCAATGCCACACAATGTATTCCCAATGGAAACTCAGGCTAAGGGGAAAATGTACTCTCATGTGAGAACATTATGAAACTATGCAGTTTATCATCATAGGTCAATGGAACTGGTTGTTACATAGTTTGTTTTCATATGACTAGGAAACTTCTTGTTACATAGTTTAAATTAATACCACATTGAATACAAGGAATATTAGTTTAAGATCATAGGGTTTGGATCATTGAATGTGGATTCTAATGAAGAAATTTGGGTTTGATTTAATGAAGTACTCAATGTGAATGAGGGACAAATAGGCCTAGCACCGCACAATATGTTCCTGTAAAGAATTCACACATGGTTTAAAGTTGTGATGCTTGAACTTTATGAGAGGTGAAATTAGAGAAAGGGGACACCTGTAACCCAATAGGAACAACTCAATTTGAATGAGATCCAAAAGAGTATCCTACTGAATGTCACATATTTATGGAAAACATGATTAGAGTTTTAATACATAATACAGGGAATTGGGTTCCCAGTTTAACTTCATGTTTCTTGGATGTGGATAAGTTCTTTTTAAGGTCATGTGAAAAGGACCATCAATTTTTTGTAGCTTAATGTTTTGTGGAGAATTTGATGAACATGTAGTTTAACATCATATGGCGGGCATGATGTTCCATTCATGTGAAGGACTATTTTAGAAACATAGAATTCATTGGAGGAGTGATGTGCACCTCATCTATGGTTTCTAATGAGTATGTACAATAGTTATATAATATCTGAATGTGATATGGCCCTTTCCACTTTGGTTCCAACATTGGTGGCTTCCTGCCAAGTATCACTAGCATTCAAAGAGACGAAATTGTATCACCTTGGAGGAAAGAGAGGAGGCACACCTTCTTATTGAATGATATATATATTAATCAAGTGCCTCTCAATATTATGAAAGGCTGAAATCCTCATTTTTTAAGGGATTCAAGTTTACCTAGATGGTCCTTAGCTGTCCTATATGACGTATTTTGAACATAGATAGCTATTGGGGGAGATGGAAACTGGATTTCGATGGGTATGAATTATTCAACTATAGTCACCAAGGAATATGGGGTCCCCTTAGAGGAATTTGGATTCATATTCTAATAATCCATCAGGGTGTCGGGGATAATGTCAGGTAATATTTTCTATTTCAAAACACCATCTTCTACAATTGATGTAGGGAGTTTTCTTGAAGTTCTTAATCTATCCATTCACTAATTAATGGTAGAATTATGTACAATTGTATAAGATGTTGTACACGGAGTACAAATTATTTTCATCATCATCCTAAAAGTTTCTACCATTATTGATGAGAAAGCATGAGGGACTCCAAATCAATAGATGACACTGGAGCTCATGAATTCAAGGTTGGGTCCGGGTTTGACTTTCTCGAGAGGAATCGATTCATCCCACATGGAAAAAAATATATCTTGGTCAGAATGAACCTACATTTCAAACAATTTCTAAAGGATATGGTTCAATGAATTTATGTACCTAGACTACAAAGGGACAAGAGTACATAGTAGTATGATGAGGCTCTTATAGCCAATGCAAAAATTTGGCATGGATCTGACACATGTGGAATATTCTGGAGAACATGATACACTCATGGACCACGGTGGGAGAGAAGTAGCCCAATAATCAAATCCAATGTGGGATCTTCAACACAACTTGTTGAGAACAAAAGGACTGATAATGAAATAATTTCATATCCTAGGGGATCTGATCACCTTGAATGAAATAAAGAAAAATTCCACCAAACCCACATTTGAAGAGAGTCTTCTTGAAGGTGGGTCCACTCTAGAGGGTGAACGACACTGTGTGTTGAAATATTATCTCACAGTAGTCACTATCTGATGGGAGAGTTCCATGAAAGAGATACTCAATAAAAGGGAGTTTTCCAATCAGTGACTTATTCTCTGGTGGGATTTGACAGTCCCGAGGTGGAAGCACCGATGTTCAGTGGTTTACCTGTTGATCATCATCATGGCCTAAAATTAGCGTTGAAATAAATATTTGATGTATAAAATATATTAATATATTATCATGTTCAAGCTCTTTGAGAGAAGTGGATATAATTTTCAAGCCATCAGCTCAACTATTCCATGACTAGGTAACATGAGTTACCTACAGTTGATAATAGAACTCGGCCATATGCTGGCCAGCTTTCTTGAGAATTGGCATGATCTCTGGATTCTTGATTATATAATCAATTATTATTTTCATGATGACTAATTTAGAGTCCCTATTCACATTCATGTTGGGGAACTTCAATCTCGAGAGATAACTGGAGACCAAAAATTAAATCCTGATACTCCACATCATTATTCATGCAGTTCTCTCGTAGTAAGAATTAATATGGGTGGATATCCCCTTTAGTAGTGATGGAGATGATTCCTAGAACTACTCCATTAAAAATAGTATGATTAATCCATTTATTGACTGGACTCTAAGAGGAACAATAGAAATTCTTCTACTAACATGGAATAGTTTGGTCTACCAAAAGGATAGTCTCACCTGGGAAATCAATTTCCAGAGAGGTTTCCTCAGGGGCCAGAAAAGTGTTCGGAAAGACTGCCAATGCCTGACCCATTATGACCTTCTATAGAAAAGAAATTTTGTATGACTACTGATGAATCACAACCCATTTCACTAGCTATCCTATCAACATTGGGTGATTCAATATATACTCTATTATATCCACATGTGATAGAATTTAGATCTCATGATGCTACAAATAATGTATCAAATTATGCACTTCAAAAACACCTGTGATGCAGCTCTTCTCGATTGTAGAATATCTAGACTCCATGTCAAGGAGCATGCTGTTGAGAAAGTATAAACTATAATTTTCCCATCATTGTGCTTCTAAGAATGGATATCACAAAGTGATAATTCCTAGGAAATCACATAAAGGATGAAATGCCTCCCTAAAGTGGGTGACATCATAACCAAAGGCTGTAGTAGATATTTCTTGATCTCCTTAAACATTATCTAGCACTCTTCTTCCCATTAGTAGAAAAGACCTTTCTTCATGATCCAGGAAATTGGATTACAATTTAATATAAAATTCAAAATGAGTCATAATATGTTGGCCAAGTGGTCTTGAAGGCCTCAAATCCCTTGAAGGTTTCTCAGAGCAAGAATCTAGATGAATAACATGATCTTCTTTTGGTGAATATTTATTCCACTATATTTGATAGTGAAACCAAGGAACTTTCTAGAGGATACCCTGAAAGAACATTTCATGGGGCTCATATTCAGATGTCAGAAGTATAGAAAGTTGTACACTTTCTTATGATCACTGAGAAGGTTCTAATGATGATGATATTTGACTGAAAAATCATATACATAGCATCCCACATGCGTCTATAGGATCAGTTTTAAGATGTGGTACATTCCCCACTGAAAACTATCTCTTGAGTTATTCAAACTGGACAGAATCACTGAGTAATAGAATGTACCTTGAGGAACTCTAAAGGTGCTATAAACCTCATCATTAGGTTCCATCTGAATCAAGTTGTTCCTAGAGTATTCATCAATTAAATAGAGATCTTTAAACTACAAGTTATAATTGACCAACAACTACATCACTATAAGGGGAAATGAATCATCTAGACAATGACGATTGATATTCCGATAGTTAGTGTAGACTCTGATATTCCCATTTATCTTCATGAATTGGACAATACTGGCTAGAAACATGGGATAGTTTACATAATTTATGAAGCTATATTTGATAATCTCATCATCATCAGCATCGTCCATGTCATTGTGGGATGAGTGCATCTTTTTGGGAGGCTACATGAAGCTGTGATGGAATATGGGGATACAAAGATAGTAGAATTTGACCAAATAGTCTATTTCTAGAATCATTTCATAACTCTTGGAAATGAAAATCAAGGTACTACTTCATGAAATCCATGTACTGTTGTTATTCCTCCGTAAGCATGGCTACACAAATCAGTGTTGGCCTTGGATCTTCCACAGTAACAATATTCACCATAACTATCTCATTAAAGTTGGTGGAGATTCCTTAATAAAATTCTGGGGGTGTGTATTCCGAATATCCTTCATTGTATATGGTAGAGGGATCATAAAGTGGAGGATATTCTTTTGGACTAATAGATTTAGGAGAGACACAGGTGATATCTTAGGTGGTGGAGGAATATTCGTTGGGAGACCCATGATCTATAGAAATCATGGATAGAAAGGTTGTCATACGGATTTCACCAGGCCTTCGACTACATGGTCTATTCATGATGTAAAATCAATGGTCTTAGGTTAGCTTATGACAGTTTAACCCATCTTAGCAAGACAAGTGGGTCTAGTATATGACTGTAGAAATAGGGTGAACCTCTCAGAAATTTATAGGTGTAGGGTGTTCGAGTATCATTAAATCTTGACCTATGTAGAAGTAAGAGTTAATATTCTGACGTGCAATATACTTGGGTACAAGAAAACCTTTCCATAGTGAAATGATAGTGAAATTACCCATGTCTGGCATTTTATCCTCTAACTGGTGAACCGAGATGATGAATGTGTCATCTAGATCTTTTCATTGGTTGGATACAATGGAGGTGTTCTCAACCTAGTTGGTATACATATTCTTGATCATGTATTGTTAATAATAAATGTCTAAATAACGTGACTCACAAGAGTCGAATGGATACACATCACATTGCATTATGAATACTAACCTGTTGATGTAGTACTTTAGGTACTAGTGATATGAGGAGGGAACAACTTCATGTAGCTGAATCCGAGGCCTACCCATCAATAAGTTGTAAGTGGTGACCAATGAGACAACCATTAATTTAGTGTATTATTCCAATGTAATGAACAATGTATTCAAATGGATCCATCCACATTGACTCTATATAGTCTTGTCTAACATTTGAATCTTCAAATCAGAGGGGCTCAATTCTACTTCAATGAGTCCCAACCTTGAGAGAATCATGGGTGGGATGTGATTGATCCCAGAACCTATTTACAATAGACAATGATGTAATTACATGAGATTAATCGTTTCAGTGATGTACAGTGGGAAGATGTTCCCCTAAACAAGATATCATTCTTCTTCTCTGGGGAAAGAGATGAAAACTTGACATTCAGATTTCCCAAACCCCTCACCACAGAAAGTACTTGCATCCAATATATCTATTTATAACTTGATGGGGCCTTTCAAGGATTTTGTGATGGATTATATCATCTCTTCTGACTGATGGAGAGCCTCAAGGATTGATATCGTTGTACGAATACTTGATAGGTGCTTAATCACATTTTACACCCATTCTAGGTGCACATTTCTATCCATAGTATGTCACTCTATGGTTGGGAGAATGAAATGAGATGTTTAGTAAACCACTAGATTCTAGGTGGTGTTGGAAACATCCTTATTCTCACAAATAAACTTCCCTAAAAAACCACCGGATGACTATCGGATGATTGAGTCATTTCTAGACACAACCAATCATGATTCGACTACGACTACTCTGCCTGATCAACTGGCATGGTCAATAGTGGTGGACGATCTAGAAGAGTGGCCTGGGTGGAATTTCCCTCTTAATGTCTATGCAGTACCTTCTGTCTTGTCTATGTTTCTTGCATGACCTCAATTAAACCACTGAACTGAGCATCCTGATGGTTTAAATATCCTATAATTCTTCTTCTATGGTTTTGGTCGAGGAAATTTGGAGGAATCTCTTGACATTTCTCATTATTTGGAACCATTTTGTGGTCCACCAATTTGATGGTATTCATTGAGTCACATTCTTAGTAATTGTTCGTGGAATCTTCAACTATTGGATGTACCCTAGGTGTGATTCCCATCTCCAAAGTCATGATTTCATTAAGAGTGTGATATGACTTTGGCACCAGAGTGGGTGTTAATCTTACCTTGATACATCCGTTCTTACTCTTCCAAGATGTCAAATTTAGAAAGTTGGATGTAGAATTTGCAGATGGAGATGGTGTAATGACTCTTGGAGGATTAGGCCATGCTAAACAGGCACATACGATGCCATGGGAGTGAGTGAATTCCCTGTGGACCAACCCGTAATCATACTTCTAAGTCCCACATTGGGAAACCTATTACAATTCATTATCAATAGCAAGATAAATAGGGATGTGTGTTACATACATGGGGACTTCACCCAGTAAGATTACATTGTTATCCGCATAGTCCAGAAGCCAATCCATAATCGCATAGCATTTCTTATTCGTTCGTCCAAGAATATTTTGTTAAGGGAATATTTTATGAAGGTAAAAAATCATGGAACCATTGGGATTTATATATTCGATAAGAAATAGAATCCTTTATTCTAGGTTACTATGAAAATAATTTTGAACTATGGACTTTTGTAAGGAGTAGGATTAGGGTTGCCTATTCGGAAAGGGAGATCTATGAGCTGAGCCCTGAGGATGGGATAGATGCGAACAAGGGGCCAAAGCCATATTATTACATTGGGTGGTGGTGCTTATCAAGGAGGTTCTGAATTATTTTGATCATGGAGAGGTGGACCTTACTGATGTTTTGTTTCCTAGATGTGGTGGTGCTTGGGGAGGTTCTATAGGGAAAATCTCAAGAAGCTTTAGGGTCCCTACATATACTGTAGTGGCAGTATCCATCTTGGTGGCTCTACTTGTAGGAGCTGTGAGAGGCTTGGGATGCACCTGCATAGCATGATGCATGGCTTCCACTAGGCATTGATCAATGTCAGAGAAATCCAAGAATCCACTAGGGAAATTATGAGTGATGAGGGTGGGAACAAAATCAGTTTTTACATTTCCAATGCACGTTCTCAAGAAGTTTTCTTGAGGCAATGACATGTTGAGTGATTATGTAAGGCCCTTCCAATCTGTGATAGATTCCATAACATGCTTATCTAGCAGTTTCTTTAACTTGATGATTGCGAAAATACATTTCATTCTTGTAGTGAATGAAAACTGGTAAAGAAAATTTTTATAGAGGTCATCCCAACCAGTGACAGACCAAATAGGTAATTATACCATACTTAGAAACATATTCCCTTCATATATGTGAAAAAAACATCATATCATTGCTAATTCCTTCTACTCTAGGGTTCCCAATATAGGTCCAAAGATAGAGATGAAGTTGTACTTATGTTTTAGCGGGTATCCCATCCCATTGAGGGGGGAGAATATTGGATTCCAGAAATCTAGAGGTTCATTCATGTCATCCACCCACATCGAACATGACTTGCTGTCATGTGGGATTTTCACCTTTTCCATTTCTAGGGATTTAATCCAAGAAGTGAGATCATTCAATAGTTTTTTAGGTAGGTTTTCCTATCTTGAGGTGGATTTCAGACCACTAGGTCATCGACTAGCACATCAACATTGTAAGTAGTACTAGTGGATCACATATCGATATGTAGAGATTCCTCTAAAGCGGCTTGATCTAGGTCCTGATGGAGGATCTCACATGGTTCGAGTGTGTTTGATGACTCTTATTGTAGTATCTCTCGATAAACCATGGACTCTAGGATGTAGGGATGCATGGGATCTATAGGCATTATTGTGTGAAATTTTCCATGAAGATATTCAATATGCACATGGTACCCCTACCACCCTGGTGGAAGAAGATCATAATCTTGTATAGGGGTGCCATAATATGGATGTTTCTTGAAAAGGAACTCCTTGATTTTCCAATTATGATCTATTGGTTTCTATCAAAGGTTAGCCAAAGTGTGATCATTCTTATTCCTTTATGCAACGTTTGGTGGAATAGAAGGGTTGTAAGATTCCAATATTCTCTTTACCCTTATTAATATCCTATACAATGGTAAGTGATGTCGAATACTCTAAAAGGCCACGTGTCTACCTTTTCATGTGAGTAAGGCCACATGTGTGAGTGTCCACCTGATATTGTGTGACCTTGGTAGGCTGGTCCTCCTCATTATATTAATCTCTTCTACCACTATCCTTTGAAAATGAGAGCTCATCCATATTCACTGTGATGAAAACTGGGAGTGTATCATCAAAATCATTAAGATAATTGGGCTACCACTTGATTAGACTGAAATAGATTGTGACATTCTATCCCCATACCTAGATCTACACATGTGGGGACACTATTCCAATGATTATGCGAAGCTCTATAAATCATTTAATGCATCTTTATTGAATGGTCTATTGTTATTCAAGTGATGTGGGATGTTTCACCACAAGGAGTACTACTAAATAAACCATCCGACATTTCTTTTTTATGTCATCAATGTTCTCCTAACTCTTGGGGTAGAAAAACATCTAGTCATTGAGGTGAAATCACAACACCCAGATGGTCTGGAGAAATCACATGGCCATATCATATGTGATAGAATCTGGAATGTAGATCTATGGATCCACATTCAGCCAAAACACTTCAGAAAACTTTTCTACAACATGAGTGTCCCATAATCATTATTGTTCATAAGTGGGTATCGATGCATGGATATCCAACACTCTAATAAATGATGGCTGAGGAATCAGTGGTGACATATATGTGGTGTGACAGGGTGGTGGATTAGCTGGTGTAGAAGCTTCTACATGAATTGAACGACTACTACACATTGGATCATCTCTCGTGGGCAGTGCCAACTAAATCATCACATCCATATAGGACTATGTACTTTAACAAGATTTGTTGTTATGGAGAAGAAATTCATCTATGGGTGCACTCGGTATTGTGGTCTATCATATTAAAAAACAACTCTTCAAGATATTTTTAAAAGGTAGAGAATGATGTTAGAGATAGTAGATATGGTTTCACTATATGACAGGGGAAGGGACCTAGGTCCTCCTCCACCTATATATACCTATGAAGGGATTAATGAATCTTGTGTATCTCACATTTTTGTATGGGGAATCTCACCATCCAGGATCCTGATGGAGACACTAATGATAAAGATTAGGGGGTAAGGCTCCATCACTGAGTTACCTTTGGATTTATAATTTGAGAAGAAAACAAGATTGATAATGATAAGTTGATTCCCATATTTTTTCTTTCGATGGTAGAAATTTCCCCATCAGCCTTAGGATATA
Organism: Viscum album; assembly: GCA_963277665.1. NCBI lineage: Eukaryota > Viridiplantae > Streptophyta > Magnoliopsida > Santalales > Viscaceae > Viscum > Viscum album. The sequence goes on along the minus strand of OY728166.1, from coordinate 773,712,119 downwards.
ACTTTTGGGTAGAAAACATTTTTGGCATGAGGATCACTGTTTAAGTAGTTCGTGTTGGAGTAGGGAGGACCTCTGGTGGAGATTATCGGGATATAAAGAGGGCCTCCATATTGACTATTGTCAAAGTGAGGGGGGGGGGTGGTCCTCTACTTAAACTAATTCGATAGTGTGGGAGGGGGTACAATTTGTTTGATGACTTAGTGGGGAGGACCTATGATTTTGATAGCAATAACATGGGTATGACCACCATGTGTACTGGTGGAAGCAACATAGGGAGGGCCTCAATACTGGTTGGCTTTTCCATTGGGAGGACATCCCTATTGGGTGATGATTTTATGGGGAGGGCCTCCATACTTGTTGATAAAGTAGCAAGGAAATATGTTTGGATTGATGTAGGTTTTGGGATGACCTCCACATGATCTAGGTATGGTGAAAGGAGGACCTTTTTGTTGATTGAATTTTAAATGGGGAGGACCTATGTATCAGTAACAATAGGCATGGGGAGGACCTCTATGTTATAGAATGATAAGGAGGGGAGGACACTGAATTTAATCAATTTTGGGAACATGGGTAGGGCCTCTATGTTGAGTGTGATTGTGCGAAGGACCTCCAATCTGATTGGAGGTGGTACAGGGAGGACATCTATACTGAACCTCATCATCATGGGCCATCTTGTGGTGTCAATTGGGGGTTTAGGTGATTGAAAGAGACAATCTAGCTAGTTTGTGGGGAAACTGAGGTCCTAATTTCAACCGAACATTGATTGTTTTGTTCTCTAGAGTGGAAGGGATCAGGTGGAGTCCGATGAGGCTGTAAGGTGTCACTAGATCTATGGAAGATGATTCCCACTAATCGTAATCCTTCTAGGATTGGTCCATACGATGGCATTGAGTTGGTTAGACCAAGGACAGTAGGGACAAGTAATAGCTCACATGTTCCTCATCCAGAAAGTCTAGTTTTTGGTGGCATTGATGCAGTCTAGTGGGATCCCTCATAGGTGACTACAAGGTTGTATTAATTTTTTGGGGGACTCCTTCATCCCCTAAATCCCTAGAGTAGGGGTGCGAGTTGAATAAAAAATATATGTGGATAGGCTCCTGTGTGGTTCTTTGTTGGTGTGGGGAGTGGTGGATTCATTCAAGGCCCTTCCTCTAGGTCCTGGAAAGACATACCCTTTTGGAAATGACTCCATATTTCTTATGCATTAGGAATTAGGTGTCTATCACAATACATTGAAAAATATTAGAGGGTGAGACAGTGTGTGGGTTCCTGGTAGCTGATGGTGTAGTGAACATCATGGTAGAGGCATGGTCATTCGAGATTTCTGCAACTACATTTTTCTTACCCCTATATCAGTGTATATTGGGAGAGAAGTTTCTTGAAGCTTGGATTCATTGAAGAATGTATGTTTATCTATCAGTATAAACTAAAATAAAGCAATTGACAATGTCTCAAAATCATAAAATATTCCATGTATGGAGAGAGATATCTATGTTGACAATGTAACAGACCTAAATTCCTAGTGTTCAACTGCCCCAAATACCAGTGAGTTCCACACCAAGCTCACTGTTTGCTAAAGAGGCCCCAAAACTAGATATATCGATCCATTAAAACGATAGTCTTATGAAATTATGTCTTGAATAGTACTAGTACCCACATTAAGGGCACAATATTAATTTTGGGTTCACCATTTCTATTTCCAGTGGTCTTTCCAGGGTGTGCCACATTGCTTGTTATTTTTCACAGATATGCATTGTACCGAGAAATTCCTCATTAAAAAGGTATGTGAATTTAATCATTTTATCAGTGACTTCTATGCCTTGATCAATACAGGATGATGGGATGTTGGTTCCTCCTTCCATGGAATTCCCCTTGCAATTCATCGCAAATCCGGGGTCTCCCTCATGGATTAATATGTGTTCATGAAACTCATTCCTCATGCCATCTCATTGTGGATTATTATTGATTATGATGCCTCTACCTAGACATTCCAATGGACCTTGATAGGGAATAATCCTTCGTTTAGGGGAGCAGTCCCATTGGGCATCATTGGCATGTTTGGATGCTAGAACATTGCCCCATGTATCCTTCCTCATAAGAGGGAATCTAATGGAGGAATATATGGTGCACAGCCCAATGAATTGCTTATAGATCTTGGATAATTTGATGCTAAAATCATATATTTTGAGATTTTTCACATTCATCCCATGTTTAACATAATATATCATTTTTATATGTCGTGATTTTCACATCCTGCGGAGCGAGAGAGTGGCTAATTAGTGTGACTAGTGGAGGCGAATCATAGAGGTACATCCCTAGGAGGTACCACCTAGAAGCTTTACAAATAGATGGATCCGAATAGCCCTTGATATAGGACACTAAGAGGAATTTCCCATAATTGGATGTTGTCACACCATGATGGGGTATATCCCATGGAGGGATGAACCAATGTTTACAAGATGGATGGGTCATAATGCTCAATGAGAGAGGACATGGGGTGGTGTGTCCTATAATTGGGAGATGTCAAACCATGAATGGGTATGTCTCTAGGAGACAGGAACCATGTTTTACCATATTTATGGGTTATAATGATTAATAAGAGTGGACCTAGAATGGTGTGACCCAAAAAGAGAAAATTTCAGCATGATGGGGTATGTCCCTAGGAGGGATACACCAAGGGTTACCAAATTGATGGCTCAAAATAATCAACGAGAGTGGAATCAGGGTATTGTTTCCCATAAATGTAATGTGTTACACCATGAATGGGTTTGTACCTAGGAGGGTATAAGTATGGTTTACCAGATGGATGGACTTGAACACCCAAAGAGAGTGGACCTAGGTTGGTGTCTCTGATAAATGGAAGATGCCACAACAGGAAGGGGTACATCCCTAGGAGGGAGGCACCGAGTTTTTCCTGATGGATGGTTTAGAAAACTTAATGAGAGTGGACCTTGGGAGGTGTTCCCCATAAAAGGAAAATGTCGCACCATGAATGCTTATTTGAAAACCACTGGAGGTGGATTAAGGAGGTGTACCCCAATGTGGGGGCACTATGGTTTACTATTTCTTGAGATTGAACCTCAGGGTGGCTTCCTACGTACCCTTTTTAGAAATCTGGGATCAAAACCCACTTAGTTTTGAGGATGGTGTGGGGCTTATGCATGAATCCCTCCATTCCTAAGGATATTGATCTTGGTTGGATTGTGTGGCCCTTAATCATGTGAGATTCTCAGGTGCTACTAGGTGCAACGATGAGGTGGTTTGGGATTACATGTAAGAATGGAATAGGTGAGTAGCATGATCTCATAGGGATGTGGTGGCCCATGAAAAATTAGGATAGATGTGGATGAAGTGGATGGAATGATTGGAATGGGTGAAGTGTTGGGGGTTTGGGATTAAATCATAGAGAGGTTTCCAATGCGGGCAAATTAGTTGGGGATCAATGTAAACATAGTTATGAAAGGGTCATTAGGGATTACACCTAAGGTGGTTACCCAATGTTAGAAGAGCATATGGCTGGGGATTATATATTAGAGATTCCCAAATGGGATATTAATGATGGGTATTACACCATGAGGGTTTCCTATTAGACATGATAGGGATTACAGATTAGAACAACCTAGATGAGAGGTAATGTTTCATGGAATTTTATAGCCTCTAAGACCATGTGAGTCATGCTTTGTTTGAGAAACAAGAATTAGAAGAAATAACTAGCATGTCAATAAAGACGTGACAAAATGAGTTTATGTTGGAATTAAACATATGATATGTTTGACAAGGACGTCATTCTATGCAAGGAGGATCTCATTACATATGAGGAAACATTCATTCAATGTCAGTCATTAATAGATAATCCTATTAAGAGTGTGATAGGGATTAAGAATGGAAAATCCCTAAGGCACACATGGAGAGAAAGGCCCATGGGAGATGGGCGAAAAATTCAATGTACAAGAAGTTAGAGGTTCTTGGTGCCCCTCCCCTCTCTATTCCTATGTGAAGGATATCACCAAAAGTGAGGAGGATCTCATTTCTTTTTAAAAAGACATGGGTACAATTTGGGATTACTACACAGGGTGAGATCATAGTTTAATTTCATGTTTGGAGCTTGTTGGTTTTAGATAGTTTTACTTATTATAGCTCATTCATGGAGGACTCACTCATCACACCCATGGGATTATATAACTATCACACATACAACATTGGGAGTGGGCAGTTTTGGAAATGAAAAAGTGTAAAAGTTTGGAGGAATGATCACTCATGAGTTCCACATTATCACACCATTAGAAAAAAATAAAGAGGCATTAGTGTACGTATTCTAAATGGAAAATGTTAAACAGTAATCCCAAGACCCACTTCATGTGGAGTGGGTAAAATGGATAGGTGGCGCAAGTCACAAAAGGACATAAATTGTAGCTGAACTAATCCTGGTGTGGTGTGGAGGCATTGACCAATAAACCTGTCTGAATCGCGGTTGGAAGAAAGGAGGAAACATGTATAGGCCAAGGAGATGGTCTTCATGAAGATGGGGGACTCAATGATATGTTCTTCTCAAAGAATGGATGCTCTGTGGATGTCATGGGATTAATGAAGGAAAGGGATTCATGAAACATGGTGACCCCTGTTTGGAATGAATTTAGAACCTAAAAAGAGTGATTCATGATTGGTTAATGCTTCTTGAGTACATAAGTACCCAGAGGACCTTTTTCCTCAACAAATGGTGTGGGACATCATGAATGAAATCCCAATATTAAGTGGATGTTTTTAGGAGCATGGAAAACGGGGTTTTATGATGATACAGTTCCCCAAATTATTCATTTTACAATTTTTCACAGTGCATAGGTGTTTCATGGATTTGGATATGGGAAGTCAAAATGGAAGGGTATTATTGCCTCTGAGGTGGAATGTTCAAGGTATTTATATGCATTGGAGGGTCGTGATGCTCGGAGGTACGTCGTGAAGTAGAGGTGTGCTCTAAAAAATACCAAGGCTCTATTGGACTCAGAAATCCATCCTTCAATTCCATTGTGCGAAAACTGATTGGGTTGGAATTGTAGGAGTTTAGTCTATGCCACACATGTTCATGGTTCCTAAGGCCCTTCGTGAAAGGTATTATCAATGAAACACCATTAAGATTATTTAGTGGATTAATTTGAGAATGGAATGGCCAAATCCCTATTATGGCCTTCTTAGATCATCCCCTGGAATGTAGTTCTACCACAAAACTATTGAATATCTTAAAAGAAAATAAATTGCTCCAAAGAATTTCATGCTAATTACTGGTCCTATACTCCTAAGCCCCATCTAAAATAAATATACATTAACATCCTATAGAAGGGGTCTTTCCCTTACCAATACTTGCAGATGGAGAATATTTTTGGGTACCAAATGTTTCCTGAGTAGGGGGTGAGATAAAAATACCAGTAGTCCACAACCAATTAAATATTTTTATAATATAAATCGTTCCAAAACTAAACTTTTTCAGGTGTTATATACTAAGAAAACAATACTGAAATAATTAACCAACACACTTAGGTTCCTATGGTACACCTGGAGGGTCTACATACTTCTGCTCATGGTTTTATTGTGTGTCTGATCATGTCACTATATATATAGTATTAATAATATATATAGTTTAATAATATATTGAATCCACCTATATAAACCATGCACATGCAGATGTAAGTGTCCATATACTTTGAATACTAGTGGTGGCTGGACTGGGCATAACTCAAACATGAATGACCAGTATAACGTGCCTATAAACTCAATCCAAATGGTACATGCCCAACATTACAAGAATATAATGAGACAACATGAAACAATTCTTGGGTTGGTCAGTGAGACAAGGTGAAATGAATCAAATCATGGAATGTAGCTTGTAAAGACCAATGCCCAAATAATGCCACTACTGAGAGAAGGAATACTCAACACCTGATGTAAAGAGTGTGATTGTATACCATTATCAACACTTTTTACCCTCATATCAAAACCTCTATAAAGGAGTATTTTAAATTATATTTTTCATAATGAGGCAACACCCCTCATGTGATATGATACCAAGACTTTATGTATATATAAGTCATATTTATTAAATAATATTTTCCAAGAGGAATTACCTCCCATACATCTCCTTTATCAAGACTATATATATAAACATGACATAATCATCTTTACACATATAATAATTTGATAAGGATGAAATAAGATTCAAGGACATTCCAACAATGGACCACTAAACATGGATCATTATGTGCATAATAAGATGTTATGGTCAATTAAATATGCAGTAGTCAATAAAAAGGATATATTCGACAACGGTATGCTTGCGACATAATGGTGTAATTATGAAACTTCAAAACAAGGAGGGAAAACGACATGGACACTAATATAAAGGCTATAGATGACTACTCTATTGATATATGATTCATATTTTATATAGAGTTGAATAGATATAAGAAAAATTACAATGCCCCAAAAATTTGGAAAATGACCCTATATATAAATATAATTATTGATGTATATATAAAAATAAACATGAATTGAGAGACTATGGTAGATTACCAAAACTAATCCAATTCCTTCGATGGATTGAGAATTGGACACCAAATGAGGAAGTTTCATTAATGAATAGATTGAGAGGAAATTTATCTCAAAATTGGTGGAGAAATAAGGCTTGAAACTGGAAGGAGAATATGAAAATTGAAATAGTCTTTGAACATAAGTTTGGGGAAAAAATTTATTTCACCCCAAAATATCAAGGCACATTGTTTGGCCAATCGTTTTTTCCAAACCATCTAGAAACAGGGATCATTTCACTACTACTAGGGCACACCACACAATTAGGCCCCCAGTTTCACTAACCATGGGGAAAATATGGTAAATGGACATTTCCCAAATCTCTACTGCATTGAACGAACATTCACCTTGGGTTTCCGAGTTTTGGATAAACTATACGACCCAGTTCCTTTTTCCCATTTTGGGAATATGGGATTCGATTGAGCCATGGATTCTCTCGTAACGTCCATGGACCTATTAAGAATCAAAATTAGGGTTGTTTAAGGAATTAAAATTGAAAAACTAATGATGCATACCTTAATTTAAAATGAGAGTCATTATAACCTCCCATCCTTTAAGAAACTCACTCCCCGAGTTACCCTTATAAGGGTAAATATGTATCATCATTGAATAACTCTATCCACTGAGATCGTATATCTACTACCCACTACTAGATCTCATCCAATAACATGATATGCTACCATAAAACCCTTACCAAAGGGACTGACCTGGCATAGAGTGTCTTCACACTCGAATCCACTATACAAATTGGACACTCCTTGAAGGAAGCATTTAGATCACATTCAACCTACTCAAGAAGAAATACATTAGACGCGACTAGATAGTATTAGAAAAGATGAGATAGATGAAAGACAATGTGCATGGAATGGTATCATTGAGGAAGAACCAACTAGAAACCATTGGTCCATTCCATTTCAAAAACATGATGTTTCCAATGAAACTAATTTAATGCTTAACCTAATTGTGCATAATTTTATGGCCCATACTAGGTGACAATCACAAGAATAACCAGCCTCTGAGATCAGGCTCAAGAGGTCGCTGACATTTTTTGTCAAACGAATGTTGTTTGGACATAACTATCAACTTGCGATTCTGATCAGTTTGTCATTCTTAGTAGTCTCGTGCACCAGAATTGGTCCAAGAATAACTACCCCCACAACCTATTTCCATTATATATGTGAATTTATAGGACTTATATATAATTATTCTTAGGTATACATCTCGATTGGAGACTAAAATCTATTATTATAAGTGAACTATAAAAGTGGAACGTCTTTCTCCCACAAATGTCCGATGTCAAGGAAACATGCATGGATAATGTTATCTAGTGCCTTGATGGTAAATTATGTCCATCCACCAATCTACTGGTGAAAGGTAGTTCATAGAAGTATTTGTGTACCCAAGGCCTTCCACAAGCCCTTGTGGAACTATGATGTGAAATGACTATCTTTGTCAGAAAAAATAGAATGAGAAGCTCCATGAAGACATAAAACTTCTCTGACGTACAATATTCATTCCTGGTCTTCCAAGGAGGTCTCTCACAATGGTAAAAAGTGTGAAAACATTTCAAATTATCAACATAAAACCATACCCTATAGTAACCATGAGTTGATCTGGGTAGAACACCTACAAGGTCCATCAAAAAATAATCTCATTTCCTCTAAAAAATGAACAATGGATACAAAATCCCTTCCAGTCACTAGTGTTCCACATGTACCAACTGATAGGTGCAACAAAAAATGGTTTAACTCATAATCTCAGGTTTCATAATAGGCCACAAAAACTAGCATAATAGATCTTGATACGTTTTGTTGACATTGTGGTGAACCGACCATAAGAGACATGAAATTCCAATATCATGTCCTCTTTCATGTCTACTAGGACACATAAATTCACATGTAATAGTAAACAATCATCCACATCCAAAGTTCTACCAGAATATGTATCATAATTTGTGAAAATTCACCTTAGGATAAGGATTTTATGTTACAAATAACTGTCTCATTATTACCCATTAAATAAGAGTAGAGGTCACTAACAAGCATGAGAGGATATTCTAAACATGGTCATTTTTAACCTCAATGGGAATATCTATGAATAAGAAAATACTCTTCCATTCACCATTGGATTTTTAAAAATCCTATGTATGAGTCTTCTAGTTCAAATCTTCGACCACCAGATTTTCATTTTCGGCCATATAGAAAAATATTGAAATCAAAAAACTATATACACTCAACACACCCACAAAACATATGATTAAGATCCCAATGCATAAATATGTAAATTAGGTTCTTTTGTTATATGAATAGAAAAAAACACTCACCATGTACATAGTGACTCTGACAATATAAGGCACTCACAGCATCAGGCAGCTCATGATCATGGTTTGTGTAATTCTACTCATGAGGCCTCAAATGATGAGACTCGTACATGATGTATCACTTGTCATACATCTAAAAAGATCTGTGATCAGTACCAGATGCATCATGGTATAAAATATAGCTCATTCCAATCTCTATAAGAACTAGTATTGGCACTAAATTCAAACCACCCTTTAACTCCAAAATTATGGTACACAAGATTCTAACCAAAACAATTTCACACCATTCTTGGTCCATACCATAAGTGGCACTAAGTTAAGTGTTAAATACTAGATGAATCATCATTAATATCTAGAAATCCCTAAAAATATCTGAATATCAAAAATGTTCTGGGGCTTTGTAACGTCCCCTGATTTCACAGTACGCTATTTCTTCAAAGAAATTCAATAAATTGCTCTACACACAAAACTGAGTTCAATCACACCATAGCTTACCAATCTAGCCATTCAAAAGAGGTTATAAATAGTATTAACTAAAATTTTCACGTTACATAATCCTTATAATTTTACAATCCATATTATGAGATTCTTATACATAATAAAAAAATTCATTTTTTTAGATAAAAGAAGTATTTTTTTTAAAATGCAATTTTACCACCTTTTAATGGTGAACCCTTTTTAAATCCAATATTTGAAACTTTTATATATTCAATTTTAAAAAATAAACTATTTATTTAGAATCGGGACATAAGAATTAAGTTTCAAATTTTTTTTTGTGTATTTCTGATGACTTTCATATTTGGGTGAATAGTGAAAAACACAATATTTTAACTGAAAACAACTTTTCTAATCAAAATAATTTGTATTGTTAAATTATGAATTTTAATTGTCTGGAAGTATAAATATATTATATTTTTACCATTTAATAAAATTTTATTCATTGGATATAATCTCACTTTGAAATTGAACATAAATAAGTATCAATCTTTTGTTAGTTATTATTTCTTAAAAACACGCTTTTCGGTTTTGACAATGGGAATTAATTTTATATTAATAAATGAAAAATAAATGTTTTGAATTTGGAAAAATATACTTAATTTTTGAAATCATAATATCAAAATCATCTTAGGTTGATTATTTGGTATTTTTCTGAATACGTTCAATTTTTGATGAATAGTGAAAACACTGAGTTATAGAATAAAACTGAACTTTTATATAAATAACTAATTATTTTATTTAAATTTAATTTAGTCCAAAATAGATAAATAATAAATATATATATTTAATGTAATTCATTAAAGTCATTTTGATATAATATTAGATATTTACAATTTTATTTAACTTTTCACCGTCTTTTACCCACCTCCTAGGAGCATTTGCAAATTGACATAAAACATAATTTTACCACTTCTATGTGTTAAATTTAAAAAATCCAAGAGACACTGTTGATATCAATATATAAAATTTGGTTCAATAAGATGAAAATAATTTTTGTTGAATAATAACCTTTTACTTTTATTTATCACGGTTAAAAGTAAATAGGGTAATTAAAGGAAAAAATGATTTTATTATTATCCTAACGCATGTCCTAATTCTATTGGATAAGTATAATTCGACCAAAAAAACTTTTGAATAAAATTTTAACCTCTTTAGTCCAATAGTATTAGATTAGGAAATTTATTATTATTTTATTTAAAGAAGAGTTAAAAGAGTTAAAATCAATGTTTAATAACTAAAACATTTTTAATATACGGTTATACATAGGATAAATTAGACTATAAATATTAATTAGAAAGATAAATCTATTTAATACAAAATCGTAGTTTATTTATAATTTTAGACATTAAATAAGTAAATATATTTATAACACAATGATGATGCAGTAATTACCGTATTAATGAATGATTAAAATAATTGACATTATAAGTATCCAATAAATATAATTTAAGACTTTTTATAAATTCCACTAATTTTATAGGCTAATATGACATGTTATAGTTGGTTAGATGAATTTATTTAGAAATAATAATGTTGGTATTCATTTAGAAAAAACAAAATACCAAATAGTGTAAAAATTGAGATAGAAGAGTTTTTAAAACAAATATTATATTATTAATTGATATTCTATACCTAAAAATATACAGTTTGGAAAAAAGGTCTTAAATTATAATATATATGTCATTAATTAAGCACTTTATTTTCTCTTAGAAATTTATAGTATGATTATTAACCATATAATATGAAAATACAAAGAGACATGGTAAATGGAAAACTATTTAACTAAGAGTTAAATCTAAAATATAAAGTTAATATAGGGACCAAAACCTGTCTAAAACCTATTGTTTGAGTGCTTTGCAACCCATCCACACCTTAGCCATTAAATAATTCATTTTTAGGCCATTAGAAATCGCATATAATTTTATTATAAAATAATATTTCTATCTTTTGCTAAGATGCCCCTCACCCCTCTTATAAAAGGGAACTCACCCTTCTCTCTATTTCACACATTCCAATCCATTTGTCTCAACCAACCCCTACCCACATACCCTCTAAACTATCATCCCTTCGTCATATAGGACATAATTTGGTCAGATAGACAACCTATGGAGCCCTTTTGATCAAATCAAAACGAAGAACCCGAAGAAGAGGTAAATATTTCATCACCTCTTTCAAGTTCCTTTCTTCTTACACTTCTCATTATTTGTTGATTCCATTATATAACAATAACTCCAGTATCTTCTATATAATTTGATGTTATTATAAATATGGTACAACCATATTCTTTATTCTGTCAATACTTTGAATGACATGTCACCATACGTGCGTACGTAAGACATACCATCTTCACGTCGTGGTGTAATAGTTATTCAATACATTATTATTCAATTGGGTATAATAATGATGTGTAATTGATTTAAATAATAAATATAACATGATAATGATTCTTTATATATGATATACCAACCAATTATATATTATTTTAATATAAAAAAAATGATATTGTCGCTCGTGTGAACGTATGGATTACCCTCTCCACGAACGTGGTGAGATTCATTCCCCATCATATCCATTCAAGGATAATTTTCATTAATTTATTATAAATAATAGATAAAGACTTAGTATCATTCTGAACATCAATAAGATACATCATATCCATAAAAAATATTATTTCTCTAACAAAGGATATAAAGTAAAACAAATCAGTTAACACCCGAAACGATGTTAATACTAAGATATTATTAACAAAGCAATGTTAAAAGATCATATATGATTTCATATAAATTTATATGATTATTTTATAATTTAATAAAAATTATTTCACCATTATACTAGAGATTAACCTACCCTCGACCATGAAAAAGTACAAGTTAAGGGTTAATTTTACAATCTCTTTATTATCCGAGGTTGTTTTTACGTAAGTATCTACTGGGACATATTTATTATCCATGTCTATGTTTCATAAAAGAGTTTTCAAAGGGATTATTTTTAAGGTTCTATTTTACTAAAACATCATTTTAAATGTTTTAAATATTTATTCTTCTAAATCATTCTCATTAATGTCTATGTTTTCAAAATGTTTTTAAGGATTTATTTATATGTACATGAATGTTTTTAAAATGTTAATTCGTTTGAAAAGTTTCAAAGTGGTATGGGACACATTGATTCAAAAATTTATTTAAATGTCTTCCCTTATACATTGTGTGACTTTTAAATGTTTTTATGAACAAGGTATATTTATCTCAACGATTTTTATAAATCATTTTCATCTCTATCAACATCCTTTGATGGATTTTTATCTCATATGAAGTTGATTTATTTTGATATAAAACTTCCATTTTGTATTGAAGGTTTTGTGATATGTTTGACTGCGGATGTTTTATTTTTATACCATTAATGGTTTATGGATAAAGTATTGACTTTTCATATGCCAGTTTTAATACAAATGTATATGTTATGTTTGAACCCTTTCGTATGAGGAACACATTGGACTTAGTATGTGATGGGTGGAGACCGCTATAGCTCCTCGATGGATCGATAGGTATCATGAGACAAACCAGTGTCTTGGAATAAGGCCTTGAAAAAATATTATTTTTAGTCTTGGAACAAGGCCTTGACTATGTGATTATACAGTCTGGCATTGTGCATTCCATCATTATGAAAGTGGCTATTGATATTGCATGTGATTATTCATCAAGTAGAATATCCATGTGAGTAAGTAAATGGTATTATTTTGATTTATATTTTCCATCATATGAAGAAGGTTATGTTGAAATGCATTTTGTTTTAGTTTTATACATTTCCTTAAATGTTTAGGCTTATTTATGAATGTTTCCACTATATTGTTATCCTTGCTAAGCATTTGAGCTAACCCCTATCTATGTTTTATTTTTCCCCAGATGAAAAAAAAATATTATGACTCACCTTCAGGGATAGTCTATTAGATCTTAGTGTTATCAATAGAAACAATGTTGTTGTAGTTTTCCATTTTTTGATGTAATGTAAACCTTATGAGAGTATCTAGTACTTCCAAGGCTACTAAACTAATCGGTCTTTTGAGACATGATATTTTTTTATTATTCCAATGATATGTAATAATGCACCAACTCAGGGCATCTGGGGTTGGGTCATTTTTGATGGTATCAGAGGAAGTTTAGTACAATCCTTGGAATCTAGATTTAGATAAACTCTGATTTGATCACATTACCCCAAGATAGACATTGAGTATTAGTACATAAGAACTTACTAGAATTTTTGTATTGTAGAGATTTTGCGAGTTTTCCATGAAATACATCTCTATCTAGATATGAGTAGGTAGAGGCGGCTCTGCCACAGATATACCTAGCAGTATAACCCGAAAACACCACTTTGAGCTAGATTCGAATGAGAACTGGTGCACGACAATGGGCCTTACTGCACTCTGGGTTACGACACTCCCAAGGGAAATGCTTAGGATAATTTTCATTTTGATTACAAACTATTATGATGGTTTTATGAGTATATACTTCCTCAAATAAAACATTTTTATGACTATTGATTATATCCATTAACTGGTCAATTTATGTTAAGTGTTTTACAAGTTTGGATTTATGTATTGCAATTCATAGACAAATCTAGTTTATGCCATTGTTTATAAATGACGCATAGTTGAAGGAATGAAAATAAAGGGAATAAGGTAAAAGTTGAATATCCATCATGTAGTAAATGTGGGAAGGAATTCCCTAGTACTTGCTTGAAGTTAATGGGAGTTTGTTATAAGTGTGGAAAAAGTACACCAAGTACGTGATTGAAATGGTAAAAAAAGCATTCAAATGTAAAATGCTTCATCTTCAAGGCATTGGGACACTATGCGAATCAATGTACCATTCATCAGAGTATACCATAAATGAAACTATTGGATAATAATCATGTTATGATACTACCTCATATGAAGAGGAATGAATAGTGTTGTTATGTTGTTATTATACAGTTATTTCAATTGAGTGTTTTATAAAATATTTTTTGGATATATGAACTATAGAAATAAATAAGGATTGTACTGCAGTACTATTTAGTTGATGATTTAAGATTATATGGTTCTAAGAAAAGTGACTTAATAGTAAGGTACACTTTTTGGGAAAATACATGGTTGAAGGAAATTTAATCCTTAGTATAGTCTTTATAATGAGGTAGTGATTTTGGAATAAGAGATGGTCGATTTGGATAAATTATATTTGAAATTCTTGAATTCATTGGAAATGATTAATAGTTTGTTTATTTCATCATTGTTGGAATACACAATATTTTTTGATATAAGGAATATATCCAGTATTATATAAATTAGAAGGGAGAATGAATGTAATTAATAAGGTTTTATGGTAATTCAGGGTGTTACCATGTTTTAAAATAATACATGATGAAGGTGTTCACATGTTATTATGTGGTAAAAAGGATCTTCATTACTTTTAACATCCATAATAATTTTGGGCTGTGAGTTTGGATAGAAGTATTTTGGATAATTTTAAAGGTTTTAATTGATTAATTTTGAAATTCGATACTATTGTTAAGGTTATTTTTCGATTTTATTAAAAGGACAACATTCAGACTGTGTGACAACCCATCGCATCGGACAAAGTTGCGGGAATCGAACCCACAACCATAGTGCGATTGGGATTTATCGCCTACCACTAGACTATGTGAAGTCCCTAGATTTTATAATGTAGTTTTTTATTTTAAAGGGTCTGATAGGTGAATTATAAATTCATTTTTTTATCGAATATTAATTGGATAAATAGAATATTTTTTTAGTTCGTTTATCTTTTAGAGTGAAAGATGGGTTTGTGGTAGGAATTAGTTAAAGGATGGAACTCTACATGTCAAGTATATATTTTTATCTTCTCTTATTCTTTGAAACAAATTAATTCTTAAACATTAGGTAATAGATCTTTAAACTAAAATGTGTTATCTGAATACCTTCTGTTTTGTTGAACCAATGATATTTTATATCATCATAGATTGATGGATTTGAGGCCCTAAATTCAAAAATTATTTGAGATTGATGTCCTCCATCACTCCCTATAAATATTTATGTTTTCCTCCCATTATATGTCTCTAATTTCCACCAATGTTCTCCTAATCGATATCATAATTTGGTGGTGACTTTTTCATTCCTCTTTTCAACTTATTAATACTATATTTTATTAACCCAATTTCCAATGTGGGTTTTTTCCACCAAGGTATTTTCTATTTTATACCTTTTATATTCGAATAACAATTTCAAATTTAAAGGACACAATTTATTGAAGGTGGGAATAATGTAACACCCCATGTTTTCACAATATGTTATTTCTTCAAAGTAATTAAATAACTTGCACGACACACAACATTGAGTTCCAGCGCACCACGACTTACCAAACTAGCCGTTCGAAAGAGGTTATGAATAACATTAACTAAATATTGACCTTTATATAATCATTATAATTTTAGAATCCATATTATGAGTTTCTTGGACATAATTAAAAAAATAATCAACGTTTTTCAGATAAAAGAAGTATTTTTTAAATGCAATTTTACCACCTTTTAATGGAACACCCTTTTTAAATCAAATATTTGAAACATTTATATATTCAATTTGACAAAATAAAATTCTTCTTTAGAATAGGAATATAATAATTTAGTTTCAATAAATTTTTGGTGTTTTTCTGATAACTTTCATATTTTGGAGAAAAGTGAAAAATACTATATTATAACTGAAAACAACATTTTTTAATCAATATAATTTTTAGTGTTAAATTATACATTTTAATGGATTTGAAGTATAAATAGATTATATTTTTACCATTTAATTAAATTTTATTCATTCTAAATAATTATACTCTGAAATTGAACATAAACATGTATCAATCTTTTGTTAGTTATTATTTCTTAAAAACAAGCTTTCTGGTTCGAACAACGGGAATTATTTTAAATTAATAAAAGAAACTACAATGTTTTTAATTTGGTAAAATTGAATTAGTTTTTTAATTTAGAATATCAAATTTATCATAGAGTAAATTTTTGGTATTTTTCTGAAAACATTCAATTTTTGATGAATAGTGAAAAACACTAAGTGATAATTTAAAACTGAATTTTTATTTAAATAATTAATTATTTTATTTAAATTTATTTTAGGTCAAAATATATATAATACCTATATATTTTTAATTTAGTTCATTGGAGTAATTTTTTAATAATATTAGATATATAATATTTTATTGAACTTTTCACCGTCCTTTACCCACCTCCTATGAGCATTTGCAAATTTACATAAAACATAATTTTACTTCTTCAGTGAGTTGAATATCAATAATCCGCAAGACACAGTTGATATAAATAACTAAAATTTTGTTCAATAATATGAAAATATTTTTTGGTGAAAATTGACTTTTTTAATTTTATTTACCATAGTTAAAATTAAATAGTGTAATTAGGGGTAAAAATGATATTATTAATACCCTAACACATGTCCTAATTCTATGGGATAAGTATAATTCGACCAAAAAAAATATAGGAATAAAATATGAACCTCTTGGGTCCACTAGGATTAGATTAATACATTTATTATTATTTTATTTAAAGAAGAGTTAAAAGAGTTAAAGTCAAAGATAAAAAAATTAATACAGGGTTATACATAAGATAAATTCGACTGTAAATATAAATTAGAAAGAGAAATTTTTTTCCTACATAATGGTATTTTATTTATAATTTTTAGACATTAAATATTTTAATTTATTTATGACACAATGATGATGAAATAATTATTGTATTAACGAAAGATTAAAACAATTGACATTATAAATATCCAAATAAATTTAATTTGATATTTTTTATAATTTACACTAATTTTATATATTGATATGACATGTTAGGGATCATTAGATGAATTGTTTATGATGTAATAACGTTGTTATGAATTTAGAAAAAAAATAGAAAATGGTGTCAAAATAGACATAAAATATTTTTTATAACAAATATTATATTATTAATTGTTATTCAATTCATAAAAATATAAGGTTCATCCAAATGTCTTAAATAATATTATATATTTCATTAATGAACCACTTTTGGTTCTATTGGATGTTTATAATAAGTTTATTAAACATATAATATAAAAATATAATGAGACATGGTAAATTTCAAACTATTTAACTAAGAGTTAAATCGAAAACATAAAGTTAATATTTTGACCCAAATATATCTAAAACATGTTGTTTGAGAGGTTTAAGACCCATACCCACCATATAATTTAAATAATTCATTTTGGAGCCATTATAACCTGAAACTAATTTTATTATAAAATAATATTTCTATCTTTTCCTAAGGTGCCCCTCACCCGTCTTAGAAATGGGCACTCCCCCTTATCTCAAATTCACAACTTCAAAGCCATTTTTCTCAGACAACCCCTTCCCAAATACCCTCGCAATTGTCCTCCCTTTATCCTAAAGGGCTTCCTTTAGTCACAAAGACAACCTATGTATCCTATTTGATCAAATCAAAAGGAAGAACCCAAAGAAGAGGTAAATATTTCATCACCTCTTTCAAGTTTCTTTGTTATTCCACTTCCTCTTTCTTTGTTGTTTCTATTCTAAAACAACAAATCCAGTATCATATATATAATGTTATTTTATTATAAATAGGGAACATCCATATTCATTATTCTATCCATCCTTTGAATTACATGTCACCATATGTGTGTATGTACCACTTACCGTCTCCACGTCGTGTTGTAATTTTTATTCAATATATTATTATTTGGATGGGTAAAATAATGATGTTTAATTGATATAAATAATAAATATAGCATGATAATGATTATTTATATAAGATATACCATCCAATTATATATTATTTTAATATCAAAATATGATATTGTCGCTCGTGCATATGTACAGATAACCATCTCCATGAACGCGATGAGATTCCTTCCCCATCGTATCCATTCAAGACTAATTTTCATTAGATGATTAAATATAATATTTAAAGACTTAATATCATTCGGAATAATAATAAGATACATCCTATCCATAAAAAAAATTACTTACGTAACAAAGCATATAAAGGAAAAAGAATCAGTTAACACCCAAAATGACGGTAATACTAAGATATTATTAACAAAGTAATGTTAAAAGGTCATATATGATATCATATAAATTTTTATTATTCTTGTATAATTTAATAACAATTATATCACCATTATACAATTGGTTAACATACCCTCGACCATGAAAAGGTAAAACGTAAGGGTTAAATTCACAATTTCTTTATTATCAGAGGTTGTTTTTAAGTTAGTATCTATTGGGACATATTTATTATAAATGTCCATGTTTCTTAAAAGAGTTTTCAATGGGATTATTTTTATGTTACTTTTTTACTAAAACATAATTTAAAATGTTTTAATTATTTATTCTTCTAAATCATTCTCATTAGTGTCCATGTTTTCAAAATGTTTTTAAGGATTTATTTATATTGAAATGAATGTTTTTAAAATTTTAATTCCTTTCAAAAGATTCAATGTGTTATGAGACACTTTGATTCAAAAATGTATTTACATGTCTTCCCTTATACATTGTGTGAACTTCAAATGTTTTTATGAAAAAGGGATATTTATCTCAAAGAGTTTTACAAACCACTTTCATCTATATTAACAACGTTTTATGGATTTTAATCTTATTTGAAGTTGATTTATTAGGATACAAAACCTCTATATAGTATTGAAGGTTTTGTGATATGTTTGACTGTGGATGTGTTATTTTTATACCATTCATGGTTTATGGATAAAGTATTGAAATATCATATGTGAGTTTTAATACGAATGTTTATGTTATGTTTAATCCTTTTCATATGAGGAATGCATTGGACATTGTAAGTGACGAGTGGAGCCCGCTTTTTCTTCTTGATGAAGAGGTAGGTCTCTTGAGACAAACTAGTGTCTTGGCACAAGGTCTTGAAAAAATCTTATCTTCAGTATTGTCACAAGGCCTTGACTATGCGATTATGTAGTCTTGTATTATTCATTCCATTATTATGAAAGTGGATATTGAAATTTCATGTGATTATTTGAGTAGTAGAATATCTATGTGAGTAATTAAATGGAATTATTTTGATTTATATTTTCCATATTATGATGATGCTTATGTTGAAAAGGCTTTTGTATTAGTTTCATACATTAACTTGAATGTTTATGCTTATTTATGAAAGTTTCCACTATATTGTTATCCTTACTAAGCATTTGAGCTCACCCCTTTCTATGTTATATTTTTTCCCATGATGCGAAGAAATATATTATGACAAATCTGTAGGGATAGTCTATGGGATAAATGTGTTTTTCATGGAAACATTGTTGTCGCAGTTTTCCATTTTATGATGTAATTTAAACCTTATGAATGTATATAGTACATACTTGGATAATAAAATAATTGGTCATTAGAGACTTGATCTTTTGTGATCATGCCAATGATACATAATAATGCACCAACTCTAGGCTTCTGGGGTTGGGCGTTATAGGATTCTCCCAAGTAATCACATATCTCACATTCTCTGGGTCAACATAAACTCTTGACATTGACATAATATGAGCCAAAAATTAGACATTATCAATCCAAAAGTGTCATTTACAAATCCCTACAGAGCTGATGCTATCTCGGTGTATTTAGTATCATCTCATGATGAGTTTTGTAGTTGTGTCTAGAGCATGAATAGAAAAATATTTTCACAATAAACACTATTGTGAATGACTCAAGATATGGGTGGAAAACATGATTCATAAGTTCCATAAAGACCCCATGTTCATTGGGAGTTTGAAAAACATAACTAGGTACTTGTATAGACCATACCTTCTCATGAATGTTATGTGAGTCTTGATCAAAGTCCCTAATTTCACATAATGATAGACCGACAGTTAATATATCTTTTAAAACACATTATCCCATCAACTATGATAAAAGTGTTTGTCAATTATAGGATGTGGATACCAATTATTTATAGTAAGATAATTCAAATAATAGTAATCCACACAAAGCTTATGTGTACCATATACCTTCTTGATAGAAGAACCGGTGAACCCCATGGATAAGTGTTGGGGATTATGAATCCTTTTGCATCTAGATCCTCAAATTTCTTCTTCATCTATATAATAATATCATGTGACATACTATAAGGAATAATGGTTACTGGTGATGATACTAACACTAAATCAATAGTAAAATCAACTTCTTGTATTGGAGGTAGACCAGAGTAGTCTTTCGGAAAATATTTATGAAACACTCTTTTATAGTAGAAAATGTAGATTTTTGTAACCCCTGATCATCGAGGAAGAGATGGGTGATTTGAGATTTCACACTACCTAGCTTCTTGTTTTCAATTCCTTCTCGTTTTTCACTAAAATCTCATCATCGCTTATCCATATACCTAACACCCTCTAGTGATGTAAACAACACCCTATGATGATAGCATCCAATATGAACTCTATAAGAAACTAAATAGTCCATCCTAATGATTTTTTCAAATCCAATCATGTCGAGGATGAATAGATTCCTCATATAATGGAATCCACATATTTTAAGGGGGAAGTCCTCAAAATGGTCTAAACCTATTTATTGGATACCTAACAGTGTGTCTAGTGTCATAACACCAGGAATGTATTTAATCATGAGGCCCCTAATTCCCATAATAGTATTATATATAAATGATTGGGATATACATGTGCTAAATAATGAAAACGCTAATGTGTATGATACTATAATAGTACCAAAAACTATAGAATGTTTGGAAACATGCTCCTCTGACATAGGATGGAGTTCATGTAACTTTCCTTTAACATAGCCTTGCTTCACTACCTGACTGCTCTAAGAAAGTCCGGTCTTCTAGTGCTACAAATTATAAGTCTAAATGACTCTTCATTGACTGCCACATTGACCAAACTATTTTGTTGTATTCTAGCTTCTAACTTGCAATGATCATAAAAACCCTACTTCTACACATGGTGTAAAAATAGATCCATGACCACTATGATGTGTCATAAGAGTCCTACAAAATCATTAGATATGGCCCATCATACCATAGTATCTGCACTCCACTAAATCACACAAGAATTGAGGTTTAGTAATCCCTAGCTTCCCACACTAGTTAAAAATCATGAAATTGTCCTCATGTGGGGGTATGGCAACTACTCCCTCCACGAGTAGCCTCAATGTGTTACTTATGCCACGAATAAGAACAACTTATGTGTAACACCCCAAGCTTCTACGGTACGTTTCCCTTTGAATAATGTGATAGCGTGTGTTGTACGCAACCTCGAGTTCTAACACACACCACAACTAATTAAACTAGCCGTTGTGAATAGTAATACCTAATTTTTGAAATTATATATATTTTATATTTGAAAATGGACTTCATTTTTGGACTCGGAATATCGAATTTAGCCTAAGGTGAAATTTTGGTACTTTTCGGATAACTTTCATATTTTGATGAATAGTGAAAATTACTAAATTTTAATTAAAAACAACTTTTTTAATCAAATTAATTACTAGTGATAAATTATGAATTTGAGTGGTTTTAAAGTATATTTAGAATATATTTTTACAATTTAATATAATTTTGGTCATTGGACATAATTTTACAATTAAACCGAACATAAACAAGTGTCAATCTTTTGATAGTTATTATCTCTTAAAAACACGCTTTTTGTTTTAACAGCAGGAATTAATTTTAAATTAATTTCTGCCACTTCTGTGTTTTGAATTTAGGAAAATGGATTCCATATTTGGAATCAGGATGTTCAAATTGTGTAAATAGGTAACTTTTATTTTTAGACATTTTGAATAGTTACTGTGGTAAATATTTTATTTACCATGGTTAAAGGGTAAATCCGGTAAATAAGGGTTAAAAAATAATATTATAATAATACAAAATTACCCTAAAACGTGTCCTAACCTTATTGGTGGACACATACCCGACCATGGGCATCCTTGGGTCAATTTGGGGACCCCTTGGAGCCACTTGTATGTGGTAGGGACACTTTATATTAATAAAGTTAAAATAAAAATAAAAATGGCATAAGCTTACATCTTTTAGAAGAACAATTTTTACATAGGGTTATACATGTTGGATTTTTGATTATAAATATTCATTAGAAAGCTAAAAAGATTTCCTACATAATGATATTTTACTTATAATTTTTAGACATTAAATAATTTATTTTATTTATGACACAATGATGATGCAGTAATTACTATAATAGTGAAAAATTAAAATAAGTGATATTATAAATACCCAAATAAATATAATATGAAACTTTTAATGAATTAAACTACTTTTCTAGGATAATATGATATATTAGGATTGATTTAATTGACTTTTTTCGAAGTAATAAATCTGTTATGAGTTTCAAAAAAATCAACTAATGAATAGTGTCAAAATTGACATAAAAGAATTCTTAAAACAAATATTATATTATTAATTGATATTAAATTCCTAAAAATCTAAGGTTCGGCCAAGAGACTTATATCATGATAGGTTAATCATTAATGGACCACTTGGGGGTATCTTGGATGTATATAGTATGTTTATTAACCATAATATATAAAATACAAAGAGACATTGTAAAAGTGAAACTAATTAACTTAGAGTTAATACTTAAAGATAAGGTTAATATAAGTACCCAAACCTGTCTAAATTCTATTGGATGAGTTTCTTTCGACCTATCCCCACCTCATCATTTGAATAGTCAACTTTGGAGCCTTTAGAAACCGAATATGAATTTATTATAAATTAATATTTCTAGCTTTTCCAAAGGTGCCCCTCACCCCTCTTATAAAAGGGCACTCCTCCTTCTCATTTCTTCACACCTTCAAAGCCTTTTGGTTCGGCCAAACTCTGCCCAAATACTCTCCCAACATCCCTCAATACAACCTAGAGGCCTTAGTTTGATCAGAAAGCCAACCTAAGGAGCCCTTTTGATCAAATCAAAAGGAAGAACCCGAAGAAGAGGTAATGATTTCACCACCATTTTCTAAGTTCATTTCTTCTTCCACTTCTTCTTCCTTTGTTCTTACCATTCTGAAATAATAACTCCAGTATCTCACATATACTGTGATGTTATTATAAATATGGTACAATCATATTCAGTATTCTATCCACCCTTTGAATAACATGTCACCATACGTGCGTACGTACGGCTTACCGTCTCCACGTCGTGGTGTAATTGTTATTCAATATAATATTATTTGGATGGGTATAATAATGATGTGTAACTCATGTAAATAATAAATATAACATGTTAATGATTATGTATATATGATATACCATCCATTTATATATTATTTTAATATCAAAAGAATGATATTGTCGCTCGTGCGTACGTACGGACTACCGTCTCCACGAACGCGATGAGATTCATTCTCCATCGTAACCATTAAAGCGTAATTATCATTTTATGATTTAAAAATGATGTTTAAGGACTTTATATCATTCTGGATATGAATAATATACAACCTATCCTTTACAAACATGTCTTACGTAACAAAACATATGAAAGAAAACAAGTAAGTTAACACCCGAAACAACGATAATACTAAGATATTATTATCAAATCAATATTAAAAGATCATATATGATATCATATTAATGTATATGATTCTTGTATAATTTAATAACAATTATTTCACCATTATACAGGAGGTTAACCTACCCCAACCAAGGAAAAAGTACAAGGTAAGGGTTATTTCACAATCTCTTCATTATCCGAGGTTGTTTATATGTAATAATCTACTGGGATCTCTTTATCATCCACATCCATGTTTCTTAAAAATGTATTTCAAAACATTTTTACTATTTACAAGAATATGGGTTAAAGTCATTTATACCTTTTTTTGACTTTTTATAAGAGGTTTATAAAGGAATCTTTCCGTCGTTTTCAAAACAAGGTCCTTTTTAACCTTTTCGACAGAATTGAGGTAAGAATGTTTTTTTTAACATATACGGCGGGTGCAGTTATTTTACGCCGTTATAAAATCTTCAAAGCTTTCCTTACAAGCTTATAAGAATATTTTCAAAGAAAATGTTTTATTTTATATGGATCTTAAATGATTTCAAAATAAAAGGAGATATTTCTTTAAAAAGAATTTTGATTTCATCTATGTCAACATCCTTTGATGGATTTTAAGATTATTTGAAGTTGATTTATTATGATACAAAACTTCTATATTGTATTGAAGGTTTTGTGATATGTTTGACTGTGGATGTGCTATTTTTATACCATTCATAGTTTATTGTGAAAGTATTGACATTTCTTATGCTAGTTTTAATACGAATGTTTATGTTATGTTTAAAACTTTTCATATGGGAATGCATTGGACTTAATAAGTGACGGGTGGAGCCCGCTATAGCTCCTCGATGCATCCGTAGGTCTCATGAGACAAACTAGTGTCTTGGCACAAGGCCTTGACAAAATCTTATTTGTAGTCTTGGCACGAGGCCTTGGCTATGTGGTTATGATAGTCTGGCATTATGCATTCCAACATTATGAAAGTGGTTATTGATATTGCATGTGATTATTCGATTAGTAGAATATCCATGTGAATAAGTAAATGGCATTATTTCATTTTTATTTTTGCCATACTATGTTGAAGTTCAATTTTAAAAGGCTTTTGTTTTAGTAATTCATTGCCTTAAATGTTTATGCTTATTATGAATGTTCCGCTATATTGTTATCCTTACTGGGCATTTGAGCTCACCCCTTTTCTATGTTTTATTTTCCCCAGGTAGTGAAGAAGTAATTTATGAATGACTTGCAGGGATATTATGAGGGGTTAATAGTGTGGATATGAAGACTTTGTTGTTGTAGTAGTTTTTCACTTTGAAATGTAATGTAAAACTTTATGAATATATCTAGTGTTTCCAAGGCTACTAAACCAATCGGTCTTTCGGGATTTGATATTTCTTGTGATCATGCCAAAGTTATGTAATTAATGCACCGACTCTGGGTAGCTGGGGTCGGGGCGTTACAGTTGGTATCAGAGGAAGTTTAGTACAAACCTTGGAAGCTAGATTTAGATAAACTCTGATTAGAGCACGTAGACCTAAGATGAACTTTGAGGATTAGTATAGAAGAACTTCCTAGAATTTTGGTATTGTAGAGATTTTGTGAGTTTTCCGAGCAATACATCCCTGTCTGGATACGAGCAGGTAGAGGCGGCTCTGGCACAGATGTACCTAGGGGTAAAACCCGAAAACACCGCTTTGAGCTAGACTCGAACGGGAACTGGTGCACGACAACGGGCCTTGCTGCACTCTTGGTTACGACACTCCCGGGGGATATGCTTAGGATAACTCTCATTTTCTTTACAAATCATTATGAAGGGTTTATGAGTATATACTTCCTCAAAGAAAACATTTTTATGATTATGGATTATATCCATAAATAGTTCAATTTATGTTAAGTGTTTTATAAGTATGGGATTATGTATTTTGATTCATAAACTGATCTAGTTTATGCCATTGTTTAGAAATGGCACCTAGTGGAAGAAATGGAAACCGTATCAATGCACGCACTCCATGTAGGGATTGCCCCCCTGCTCAAGATAATTATAGTGGGGCTGGTGATGCAACTGGTGCTGATCAGCTAATCACCGTACTGGGACAACTTACTCAGGTTATGAATAATAACCTTACCCGTATGGAGCACCCTGATCCGCAGCGTGGAGGATCAATGTTAGATCGATTCATGAGACAACAACCACCAATGTTCAATGGGAATACAAATCCCTTAGTAGCTGAGCAATGGATATTTTCCCTAGAGAAAATATTTCAGGCTTTGGGGAGCAGTGAAAGGGAAAAAGTTATCATGGCAGTTTACCGCCTCACTGGAGATGCTGATCAATGGTGGTCATTGATTCAAAACATGAAGGAAGATGATGAAGTATCAAACATGGAATGGAGGGAGTTCAAAGATCTGTTTTTAGAAAAATACTTTCCTCGCGACCATCGAGAAGATATGGAAAGACAATTTCTAAGTCTGAGACAAAAGGAGGATGAGAATGTCACAAAGTATGAGGCTAACTTTACAAGATTAGCGAGGTACGCTGGTGATTATATTCGCAACCCAAGAAGTAAGATCGATCGTTTCTTTGATGGGTTAAAACCATTTCTCCGTCGAGCATTAGTCTCACAATCCTTTTCATCATACGAAGACATTGTCTCATGTGCTATCAAGACTGAAAAGGAATTCTCTAAGTCTTATGACTTTAAAGCAAAGCAAGAGAAGAAGAGACCTGCTGATCAATCTGGGAATGGAAATAAGGGGAAGAAGGGAAAGGTTGAATATCCATCTTGTGGTAAGTGCGGGAAGAAACACCCCGGTGCTTGCCTGAAGGGAATGGGAGTCTGTTACAAGTGTGGTGAAAAAGGCCACCAAGCTCATGATTGCAAGGGGAAGAAGGAAGCTACCAATGTTCAGTGCTACAATTGCAGGGAGATGGGGCATTATGCAAATGCATGTCCTAAGCGTCAGGAGAACTTACCTCAGAAAAGGCCAAGGGATCAAGGCCAGGCTTATGAAATCACTACTGCTGAGGTAGAAACTCCGAAAGACGTGGTGGCAGGTAATTTAATGGTTTCCTCAAGTTTAGCAAATGCATTATTTGATTCTGGATCATCGCATTGTTTCATATCTTCCCAGTTTGCTAAGAAAATTAGATATTTCCAATTTGATTTAATAAGGGAGTTGTCAGTTAAAACTCCTAAGGGAAGTATCGTTGCAACAATGTTTTGTGAATCAGTCCCCATTAGAGCACATAAATTTTCTTTATCTGCTGATTTCATCGTCATACCTATGATTGAGTTTGATATAATCCTCGGTATGGACTGGCTTTCGGACTATGATGCAAAGATTTATTGTAAGAAGAAAGAGGTTACGATTCTCGATGATAATGATAAGGAACACCTTATTTTTAGAGCAGAATCGTCACCACCTAATTCTTATTTAGACCCACCCCCAGTAGCTCAACTTAATTCAATTATTGGGGAGGAAGAGAATGAAATAACTGTCGGTGAGGAAAGGAATGTTCAAATAGAGGATGTACCTGTTGTGAAAGAGTTTGTAGATGTATTTCCGGAAGATTTACCTGGACATCCTCCAGAACGAGAAGTAGAGTTTTCCATTGATTTGATTCCTGGATCAAGGCCTATATCGAAGACCCCTTATAGAATGGCCACTGTAGAGTTAGTCGAACTAAAGAAACAACTAGATGAATTGAGTAATAAGGGATTTATTCGCCCTAGTGTTTCTCCATGGGGAGCCCCTGTTCTTTTTGTTAAAAAGAAAGATGGATCTATGAGGTTATGTATCGACTACAGGGAGATCAATGCTATAACGATAAAGAACAAGTATCCCCTACCTCGTATTGATGATTTATTTGACCAACTGCATGGAGCTCAATACTTTTCAAAGATTGACCTTCGATCTGGATACCATCAGTTGTGTGTGAAGAAGGAAGACATTCCGAAAACAGCATTTCGAACCAGGTACGGGCATTACGAGTTTACTGTAATGCCGTTTGGATTGACCAATGCACCCTCTATATTCATGGATCTGATGAATAGAGTTTTCAAGGAGTATCTCGATGAATTTGTGGTAGTATTTATTGATGATATATTGGTATACTCCAAAACCTATGAAGATCATGAAAATCACTTGCGCATTATCTTGAAGACTCTGAGGAGGCATGAATTATATGGAAAGTTTAGCAAGTGTGAATTCTGGCTTCAGGAGATTTCTTTTCTTGGACATATTGTCTCTAAAGATGGAATCTCTGTTGATCCTTCTAAGACCAAGGCAATCCAAGAATGGCCAGCACCTACGAGTATAACTGAGGTACGTAGTTTTATTGGTTTGGCAGGTTATTATCGACGTTTCGTCCAGAATTTTTCCCGATTGGCAAACCCATTAACGAAGCTCACACGTAAAGGGGTTAAATTTGTTTGGACAAAAGAGTGTGAAGAATGTTTCGAAGAACTGAAGAGAAGATTAGTCAATGCTCCTATATTGACTCTACCATCGGGGAATGATGGGTTCGTTATTTATAGTGATGCATCAAAGAAAGGACTTGGCTGTGTCCTTATGCAGAATGATAGAGTTATTGCCTATGCATCACGACAGTTGAAAATTCATGAACAAAACTATCCTACTCATGATCTCGAGTTAGCAGCAGTGATCTTTGCTTTGAAAATATGGAGGCACTACCTCTATGGTGAAAAATGTGAGATTTATACTGATCACAAGAGTTTGAAGTATATTTTCTCAAAAAAAGAACTCAACATGAGGCAAAGGAGATGGCTTGAATTACTTAAGGATTATGATTGTACGATACACTACCACCCAGGGAAGGCAAACAAGGTGGCAGATGCTTTGAGTAGAAAAGACCATGGAGTTTTGAACAATATGAGAATTGAAAGGGATCCAATTTTCATGGAGCTAGTGAAGATGGACATGGGAATAACCAGGGAAGGTGAAACATCAATGCTTTTTCAAATGGTTGCCAAACCATCTTTACTAGAAAGGATTAAGAGTTCTCAGACTGATGATGAAGAATTCCAAAAGAAGATTAAAGCTGTGAATGATGGGAGATTGAGAGACTTTGCATATGAAGGTGGAATTTTGAAATTCGGGAAGAGACTTTGTGTTCCCAATATACCTGATCTAAAAAGGGAATTGCTGGATGATGCTCATAGTTCCAATTTCTCTATACACCCTGGGAGCACCAAAATGTATAGAGATTTGAAGGAACATTTTTGGTGGGACAACATGAAGAGGGAGATTGCTGATTTTGTGTCAAGATGTATGGTTTGTCAACAAGTGAAAGCTGGAAGGCAACAGCCTGGAGGAGTCATGCAACCTCTTCCCATGCCGGAGTGGAAATGGGACAATATTACAATGGACTTTGTCATGGGGCTACCAAAGACTCCTAGAAGGAACGATGCAATATGGGTTATTGTTGATCGTCTTACCAAGTCAGCACATTTTCTTGCTATAAGAGAAGATCTACCCCTGGAACGTCTAGCAAGACTATACATTAATGAAGTTGTGAGACTTCATGGTGTACCCCTATCGATTGTTTCTGATCGTGATCCCCGTTTTACTTCAAGATTTTGGAAAAGTCTTCAGAAATCCCTGGATACTGAACTTCATTTGAGCACTACTTACCACCCTCAGACAGACGGACAATCAGAACGGACTATTCAGACCTTAGAAGACATGTTGAGATCTTGCTCACTTGATTTTCAGGGTATGTGGGATCAATATTTACCTCTGGTAGAATTTTCCTATAACAATAGATTCCATTTGAGTATACAAATGGCACCATATGAAGCGTTATACGGAAAGAGATGTCGTACACCAACCTGTTGGGATGACGTTGGTGAAAGAAAACTTGTAGGCCCAGAACTGGTGGAGGAAACGGTGGAAAAGGTGAAGGTAATCCAAAATCACATCAAAGAAGCTCAAAGTAGGCAGAAGAGCTATGCCGATAATCGAAGGAAGGATTTGGAATTTCAAGTCGGTGATCATGTTTTCCTGAAGGTATCTCCGTGGAAGGGAGTCATACGTTTTGGTAAGAAAGGCAAATTGAGTCCCAGGTACATCGGACCTTTCGAAATTCTAGAACGAATTGGGGCTGTAGCTTACCGATTGGCAATGCCGCCAAGTCTCTCCAAAGTTCACGATGTGTTCCACGTATCTCTGTTGAGGAAATACATGCCTGACCCAACGCATGTACTCACCTATGAAGATTTAGAACTGGAACCCGATCTGTCTTATTGCGAAGAGCCCATCAAGATTCTTGATACGAGAGAACAAGTACTGAGAAACCGGACGACGCGTCTGGTAAAAGTTTTGTGGAGAAATCATAAGATGGAAGAGGCAACGTGGGAACCCGAGGAACTTATGATGAAGAACCACCCGAGTCTTTTTATGCAGTAATACCCTAGAAATTGCGAGGACACAATTATTTGAAGGAGGGGAGAATGTAACACCCCAAGCTTCTACGGTACGTTTCCCTTTGAATAATGCGATAGCGTGTGTTGTACGCAACCTCGAGTTCTAACACACACCACAACTAATTAAACTAGCCGTTGTGAATAGTAATACCTAATTTTTGAAATTATATATATTTTATATTTGAAAATGGACTTCATTTTTGGACTCGGAATATCGAATTTAGCCTAAGGTGAAATTTTGGTACTTTTCGGATAACTTTCATATTTTGATGAATAGTGAAAATTACTAAATTTTAATTAAAAACAACTTTTTTAATCAAATTAATTACTAGTGATAAATTATGAATTTGAGTGGTTTTAAAGTATATTTAGAATATATTTTTACCATTTAATATAATTTTGGTCATTGGACATAATTTTACAATTAAACCGAACATAAACAAGTGTCAATCTTTTGATAGTTATTATCTCTTAAAAACACGCTTTTTGTTTTAACAGCGGGAATTAATTTTAAATTAATTTCTGCCACTTCTGTGTTTTGAATTTAGGAAAATGGATTCCATATTTGGAATCAGGATGTTCAAATTGTGTAAATAGGTAACTTTTATTTTTAGACATTTTGAATAGTTACTGTGGTAAATATTTTATTTACCATGGTTAAAGGGTAAATCCGGTAAATAAGGGTTAAAAAATAATATTATAATAATACAAAATTACCCTAAAACGTGTCCTAACCTTATTGGTGGACACATACCCGACCATGGGCATCCTTGGGTCAATTTGGGGACCCCTTGGAGCCACTTGTATGTGGTAGGGACACTTTATATTAATAAAGTTAAAATAAAAATAAAAATGGCATAAGCTTACATCTTTTAGAAGAACAATTTTTACATAGGGTTATACATGTTGGATTTTCGATTATAAATATTCATTAGAAAGCTAAAAAGATTTCCTACATAATGATATTTTACTTATAATTTTTAGACATTAAATAATTTATTTTATTTATGACACAATGATGATGCAGTAATTACTATAATAGTGAAAAATTAAAATAAGTGATATTATAAATACCCAAATAAATATAATATGAAACTTTTAATGAATTAAACTAATTTTCTAGGATAATATGATATATTAGGATTGATTTAATTGACTTTGTTCGAAGTAATAAATCTGTTATGAGTTTCAAAAAAATCAACTAATGAATAGTGTCAAAATTGACATAAAAGAATTCTTAAAACAAATATTATATTATTAATTGATATTAAATTCCTAAAAATCTAAGGTTCGGCCAAGAGACTTATATCATGATAGGTTAATCATTAATGGACCACTTGGGGGTCTCTTGGATGTATATAGTAAGTTTATTAACCATAATATATAAAATACAAAGAGACATTGTAAAAGTGAAACTAATTAACTTAGAGTTAATACTTAAAGATAAGGTTAATATAGGTACCCAAACCTGTCTAAATTCTATTGGATGAGTTTCTTTCGACCTATCCCCACCTCATCATTTGAATAGTCAACTTTGGAGCCTTTAGAAACCGAATATGAATTTATTATAAATTAATATTTCTAGCTTTTCCAAAGGTGCCCCTCACCCCTCTTATAAAAGGGCACTCCTCCTTCTCATTTCTTCACACCTTCAAAGCCTTTTGGTTCGGCCAAACTCTGCCCAAATACTCTCCCAACATCCCTCAATACAACCTAGAGGCCTTAGTTTGATCAGAAAGCCAACCTAAGGAGCCCTTTTGATCAAATCAAAAGGAAGAACCCGAAGAAGAGGTAATGATTTCACCACCCTTTTCTAAGTTCATTTTCTTCTTCCACTTCTTCTTCCTTTGTTCTTACCATTCTGAAATAATAACTCCAGTATCTCACATATACTGTGATGTTATTATAAATATGGTACAATCATATTCAGTATTCTATCCACCCTTTAAATAACATGTCACCATACGTGCGTACGTACGGCTTACCGTCTCCACGTCGTGGTGTAATTGTTATTCAATATAATATTATTTGGATGGGTATAATAATGATGTGTAACTCATGTAAATAATAAATATAACATGTTAATGATTCTGTATATATGATATACCATCCATTTATATGTTATTTTAATATCAAAAGAATGATATTGTCGCTCGTGCGTACGTACGGACTACCGTCTCCACGAACGCGATGAGATTCATTCTCCATCGTAACCATTAAAGCGTAATTATCATTTTATGATTTAAAAAGGATGTTTAAGGACTTGATATCATTCTGGATATGAATAATATACAACCTATCCTTTACAAACATGTCTTACGTAACAAAACATATGAAAGAAAACAAGTAAGTTAACACCCGAAACAACGATAATACTAAGATATTATTATCAAATCAATATTAAAAGATCATATATGATATCATATTAATGTATATGATTCTTGTATAATTTAATAACAATTATTTAACCATTATACAGGAGGTTAACCTACCCCAACCAAGGAAAAAGTACAAGGTAAGGGTTATTTCACAATCTCTTCATTATCCGAGGTTGTTTATATGTAATAATCTACTGGGATCTCTTTATCATCCACATCCATGTTTCTTAAAAATGTATTTCAAAACATTTTTACTATTTACAAGAATATGGGTTAAAGTCATTTATACCTTTTTTTGACTTTTTATAAGAGGTTTATAAAGGAATCTTTCCGTCGTTTTCAAAACAAGGTCCTTTTTAACCTTTTCGACAGAATTGAGGTAAGAATGTTTTTTTTAAATTATACGGCGGGTGCAGTTATTTTACGCCGTTATAAAATCTTCAAAGCTTTCCTTACAAGCTTATAAGAATATTTTCAAAGAAAATGTTTTATTTTATATGGATCTTAAATGATTTCAAAATAAAAGGAGATATTTCTTTAAAAAGAATTTTGATTTCATCTATGTCAACATCCTTTGATGGATTTTAAGATTATTTGAAGTTGATTTATTATGATACAAAACTTCTATATTGTATTGAAGGTTTTGTGATATGTTTGACTGTGGATGTGCTATTTTTATACCATTCATAGTTTATTGTGAAAGTATTGACATTTCGTATGCTAGTTTTAATACGAATGTTTATGTTATGTTTAAACCTTTTCATATGGGAATGCATTGGACTTAATAAGTGACGGGTGGAGCCCGCTATAGCTCCTCGATGCATCCGTAGGTCTCATGAGACAAACTAGTGTCTTGGCACAAGGCCTTGACAAAATCTTATTTGTAGTCTTGGCACGAGGCCTTGGCTATGTGGTTATTATAGTCTGGCATTATGCATTCCAACATTATGAAAGTGGTTATTGATATTGCATGTGATTATTCGATTAGTAGAATATCCATGTGAATAAGTAAATGGCATTATTTCATTTTTATTTTTGCCATACTATGTTGAAGTTCAATTTTAAAAGGCTTTTGTTTTAGTAATTCATTGCCTTAAATGTTTATGCTTATTATGAATGTTCCGCTATATTGTTATCCTTACTGGGCATTTGAGCTCACCCCTTTTCTATGTTTTATTTTCCCCAGGTAGTGAAGAAGTAATTTATGAATGACTTGCAGGGATATTATGAGGGGTTAATAGTGTGGATATGAATACTTTGTTGTTGTAGTAGTTTTTCACTTTGAAATTTAATGTAAAACTTTATGAATATATCTAGTGTTTCCAAGGCTACTAAACCAATCGGTCTTTCGGGATTTGATATTTCTTGTGATCATGCCAAAGTTATGTAATTAATGCACCGACTCTGGGTAGCTGGGGTCGGGGCGTTACATTATGACTTTAGGATCCAAACCAACTCGGACCAAACCCTCATCTTACCTCATATTTATCTTTATAACAGGGTGATCAGTGACAATTTCTAGGATAATAGTCAACATGAACACATTTAACTACCTCCATATGGCATATACCATACCATCCTCAAATATCTTGGCAGTTATAAGATTATCTCCTACTAGTGTGGGGGAGAACCACGACAGCTTAGTGAAATGCGATGAGTATTCCATAAATATCATAGTACCCTAATGTAGGTTTATAAATTCTATTGAGTTTTCATCCCTTAGAGTATGTGGAAAGAATTTATCATTGTAGATGGTCAAAATGTCTACCCTAACCATATTACAATGTATATCCACTTGGGTGATATCATAACATCACCACTTTGTAGAATAACAAAGATTATAAGCTGCAGCTTAACCATTATTTCTACAAGAATTTATAGATTCTAGAATATATGGTGGATTTAAAAAATCCAATACATCACAACATGAGGTTTCCATCCCCCAAAAAGGTGGGAGGACGTTGTCTCTAAAACTCATGGGTCAACTATGCCATGCTTGGGGAAGATAATACAACTCCTTGCATAGAATACAACATATGAAACAAACCCTCTCAGAGATAGGAATCGATGCTCATATCATGTACTTGAAGAGGTTTTATAGGAAGCACGGTCGGAGGAATAACTAGGGGCTAATATCCCGCCACCTC
This sequence comes from Viscum album, assembly GCA_963277665.1. NCBI lineage: Eukaryota > Viridiplantae > Streptophyta > Magnoliopsida > Santalales > Viscaceae > Viscum > Viscum album. The sequence continues at coordinate 773,677,194 of OY728166.1, read as the reverse complement.
AAGAGTATGGTCATCACCACCTTTAGGGCATGAGACCATAGGATGTCATGGGGATATAATTATATAATTTCAAATATATAAATCATAATAGATTCATGAAATTTTCAATATTTCTTTTTAGAAATTAGTCTCGGTGTAATGATTTCCTATAGAAAATACCACACCTCAAAGCCTGCACCAAATGCTAGGTCTTCGATGTAAAAAGATTATAAAATATGTAATTATAACATATGAAATACCCAAATATCCACAAATAAGGTCCGGTTTAGTTCCATGTCTCTATGTTCGATTTGTATATATATAGGATAGTTTTTGTATCTTTATAAGACATTTCTAATTTAAAATTTTTAGTATCAAATATTTGAATCACTCAAAATGGTTAAATTAGATGGTTTACCATTTTTTGATCCATATGGGACCATAATCTTAATGAATAAAAATATGAAATGAACTTGAACCATACCTTAACTCTTTCAAGCCCTTGTGACCAATGGTCCATGGAAAAACATGTCATAATTGACTACTTAATGTATCTTCTATAAACTATTCAATAAAACATTGTTTGTAAAAGGGATACAATTTAAGTATCAATTTAGTTTTTCAATCATGGAAAAAAAGTGTTTGCACAATTCAATACATAATCAAGGAACTGTGAATATGAAATAGGAAAATTCATGCTGAAAATAAATGAGACATGGAAAAATGAATGACCTATTAATAATATTGTACATATGATGATTCATGTGCTAATGAAAATCCATCATTTTATCGGGCCTAGGTAAAGGAATCATCATTTCAATAACATAAATATCAAAAACATAATATCTTAAGTTCCTCACCAAATAGAGATGTGATATCAACAGTAACAAGAAAGAGAAAAACAATAATTATAATTTTGGAAAGTTGCCTTTACACTTCACATGGTGTTGCGATGCCGAAGAACATCTAATGACCAAGTTCTACGAACTCTCAATATTCAATAAATTTTCTCCAAATATCAATGAAAGAAATAAAATAATCTAATATAACTTTTTATCATCTTGTCCCAAGATCCACTTAACCCATTCCTCGAGCTGATGGGTCGCATGGCCTAAAGATCCCCTCCACATATGCCCGAGGATGCCGACTATAAGAGAAGGTGTAAATGTGGTATTGTGTGGAGACTATATCCTCATTGCAGAGTATCAAAAAATAAACAATAGATAACATTCAACAAATGATCCATAATATAAACAGAAATATTCAATAAATAATAGAGGTGTAATTATATAACTGAATAAGTAAGAATCACAATAAATAAATAGCTAAAGAACTGAATAAATATTTTAAAAGGAATTGGGTAGTTTCTGATACATGGATGCATGAAATTATAATATTAAAAAGGGGGAATATGGTTCAGAAAAATAAAATCATTCTATGAAAACCAATAAAAGAACAAATATCACTACATATAATCTCAAGATAATGCCAGGTCTTCTTCCCCTATGCTCCATCTAAATTCAATACATATCTGAAACCTAGAGAATGGAGCCTAACCATATCAATACCTGAAAAAAATATAACATTCATGGGAAAAAAGGATTCCCATGTATTGTGTGAGATACAAATCTCATTAGAACACCAAAAAAAGTTTCTTCATGTAATTTTTGTAGTGCTAACAACTAAATAGTATGAAGGTATAACAGAATAAATAAACAATGATGAAATAAAATACTAGCCTTCTCGAGTTCCGATATGAAACATGGTTGGTCGACCTGCTTCATCTCATGGCTAGAATGTGTGTCCGATCATGTTAATATATATATTTTATTAATAATATATATTATTTAATTTTTTATTTCATCCACTGATATGAAACAGGTACATGTGGATGTAAGTGGCTATATAAGTGGAATACTAGTGTTGGCTCGACTGAGCATAACTCAGACATCCATGACCATTCTAAAGATCCTATAAGCTATTGTCAATGGGTATATGCCAAACATATTAAGAAGAGTGTGATGCGTCATGCAACAATGCTCGAGAGGGTGAGTGAGCCAGTATGTCATCACTCAAATCATGTAACATGGATCGTAAATACCAATTACCACATAGTTTACCTAGATTGAGATTCCTTACCCAATACATTATGTAAGGAGTGGGATTATATATTATTCTCAACAGTACATACCATAGTATCACAACCTCAATAAAGTCTTATTCATAATTATAAAGTTCAACATGAGGTAATACCTCTCATATGGCATGTTACCAATCCTTTATATATAGATAAAGAATATTCATTTAATTATAGTTGGCATGGGTAAGTACCTTCCATAAATATCATTCATAAATTATATGTTTATGAACAAGTAATAATCATAATTATGTATTTAATAAATTGATATGGAAGGAATAAGGGGTGTGGCCTTTCCACCCTAAAATCGATCCATTTTCCATTTTAAAACATTCATTTCATCTACGTAATTGGATCCCAATGTACATAAGTCATTCCATATTACTTAATTAATTCCTTCAAGGAATGGTGAACCACTATTTACAAACCTTACCCATTAAAAAAAGCCATTATATTTTCATTTAACCCATTAATCCAAAGAAATTCAAGTTATAATGCTTATTGGGAATTTTAAGGTGACAATGTATAACAAGGAAAATTCCTAAATGGGATATTCCAACTGTAGGAGGCCCAAACACATAAGAGGGGATTTGGGTTCCATATAATATTCATTCCTCAAGGGTAATTAAATTTTTTGTTTAAGATACAAGGAATAATGTTGTTCTGAGAACATTGAACAATTGACCCAAAATGGTCAATTTCACTTGGAACACTAATGGGGTGATCATATATGGTGTATAAAACCTATGAACCACCAAAAATTATTATTAGGTGCATAATAAGATGAAATGGTCATTTTGATATAAAGCAGTCATTAAAAATGAGACTCTTGGAGATGATTGACATTTGGCACAAAAACATAATTACTAGACAAAAACAAAAATGGAAAACAACCTACCCACCTACCACATGTTCATAGATGAAAACTCATTAAATATCAACCTCATAATTGAATCTAGTTGTAAGAGATAAGATAAATGGTCTAATGAACTAAATATATGGAAAATAATCCAACATATAATAATATAATAGATGGATGGATAAAAATAGATAGTTATTAAGAGACTATGATAGCTTACCTCAAGGGATGTAATGCCTTCGGTGGATTGAGAAATGGATTGTATAGGTATAAGTTTCTTGAGAGAACAAATTGAAAAGAATTCGATCTTAACAGAGGAGGAGAACAAAGGAGGACAATTGGAGGGGGATGAAGAAAAGAGAAAATGTTTTATCTTAATTGAGGAAGAAAATTCCCATTTCCCCAAAAAATATAAATGTTTATGGTTTCTAAAAACCATTATCAAATTATTCTTAGTTCAATCCTACTAGCGACACACCACATGGTTAGGCGTACGGTTTTCCTAACCCTATGGAAAACAAAAAAATGGCTATATCCTAAATTTTTGCAGCATTGAATAGTCATGCACCCTAGGTCGCATGGGCCTAAGAAAACTGTGTGGGCCACTTATCTCACATAATCATAGAGACCACCTATTGGGCATAAAACCATCTTATGGAGTCCTTTTGTCCATAACAAAAATAGAAATCTAAAAAATTGGTAATTATTTTATCACCTCTTTCAAAATTATTTTGTTTTTCTACTTCCTCTTCTTATGTTGTTTACATACTAAAGTAATAAATCTAGTATCTTATACACTATGGGATATAAATATTATTATGGGACCACCTTATACCTATTTTATCCATCATATGAATAATAATATCACCATGAGTGCATATGTAGTACTTACCGTCTCCATGCCAGGGTGTAATTTATATTCCACAATACATAATTTGAATGTGATTATTGGTGATTAAAGTGAATTTAAATAATGAATAGAACATAAAAAGTATTATATTAAATTCATATACCATCCAATTCCATTCTATTTAACTATCAAGGGAATCATATCATCTCTCGTGTGTACGCATGGCTTACCATCTCCACGATGAGATGAGATTCATTATCCACGTTAACCGTTCAAGAATGATTATAAGGTATATATAATAAATAATAATGACATATGTGACATAATAAATATACTAAATTTATGTGGGTATATATATATTTCATTTAATTTCTTACATTCAATAAAATTAGGAAACAAAAATAGTGTCCATGCGTACGTACAACATACCATCTCCATGAACTGTGTATTCCATTCTATTTTTCAATCTATTATATATATTTATATTCTGAATATATATGATATATCAATAATGTTTTAAATTTTTGACGTATTTAAATAATTATCTAGTTATTAATATCATGAAAAAAAATCAAAACATGTACGATAAATAAAAATATTATTACCCAAAACATTACTTTAAAAAATAATTGATAAAATAACGGGAAATATAAAGTCATAATTGAATATTATATTATATCATAAATATTATGGTTCTACTACAAGTTAATTATTTTTCTGAACCCACTATATAGGAGTTTTTGACAGATACATATGAAATCATACCTACGGTAACGGTCAATTTCGTAATCTAATTTTTATCCAAGATGGTTTATAAATATGTATTTACTGAGGTATATTTATCATCCACATCCATGATTCTTAAATATATAATTTTTTTTATTATTCTATTTTTTACAGTATTTTTTACCCATTGGTGAATTTTTATTAAACTAAATGGAAGGAATCTTTCATTCATTTTCCATACGAGGTAAATTTTTTGATTTTATCTGTAGGAGTATGATAAGAATGTTTTCCAACTTATATTATATGGATGGATTTTTACATCGTCAAAATGAATTATTTCTTTGAATCTCCCACTACAAGATTTCATATTTATTTAAAAAAAATACTTTTTATTTAATGTTGTGTGGAATTTTGAGAAAAAAAATCATTTTAGAAAAAAAGGATATTTTCCTAATGAATTAAGTTCAACTATTTTATCAAAATTAATTTCCATCTAAGATGAAGTTATTTAAATAGTGTTATGTTTCTACCCCTTTTATTACTATTATTTGATTGTGTTAATGATGAATGATATTTTATATGGATTTTGTTATAATGTAATGATGTTTAAGAAAAACATTTTATATCATGGGTTATGCTATGATGAATGATTTATCTTTTTGTGGAATATGTAAGAATGATTTCATTATGAGATGGGTGGGATATATATATCCCTCCAATGCATTGTGTAATTATTTATATCTCCTGATGTAGAAATTATTGGAATGGAAAGTAAATATGGTTCAATAATACTGGGTAGGAACATCAAAAAAATATGGCTTAGTAATACATGGATGGAAAGGAATGTAAACCCAGTTCAGTAATGGAATTTGTCCACTATGATGTTCTGGGATACTATTCCTTTTATACTATAGAAATCATATTTTTTCGTATTTTTTTTCTATAATTCCATGACTTATTCCAATTCTAATTTATCATGGTGAATAATCCCTTGTTTTATATGCCTTACGTACTGTCAAGATTTATTTCATGACTCATAATTTTTATTTTTGAACTTTATCTTCATGTTGTCACATTCTTAGGTTTGTGGTCTGTTTTATGTTCACAATGTTTACCCTTACTGAGCATTTGATCTCACCCTTTTTATGTTTTCTTTTCCCAGGGTATAAATAATGGTTTTATGTTGGAAACAAAATGGGAATATCTTTATAGGAGATATTGGAGATATTTCACCAAGATAGAAAATTATGTTCCAAGTTTTCAAATACACTTAATTAATATGATACTTTGTAGTATATTTGCGTAATTTACTAATAATTCAGAAAAATAAATGTAATGTCCATGTACCCCGAGCTTGGGCCATTACAACTGGTATCAGAGAGAAAGTTTATTTATACTTTTGAAACAAGGATAGAAAAACATAAGTGAGATCTCTAGAGATATTTCTAAGGTATATCCAGGGATGTCTCTATGGGTAAGTCTAACAATTGGTCATAGTCCCAGAATTATGGTTGTGATTATGAATAACCTAGGATTAAACCTTTGATGTTTGAGATTTTAAGTACTTCCCCTTGATTTTGTTGTTTTCATATTATGATTTTATCCTCTAATACTATTATATTTGGGTTTTAGAAAATGGAAGGAAAAAAGGAGGATTCGTGTTAATCGAGAATATGAAATACAATGGAATGATATTATTCATGAGCAACCAAAGGAAATGGGAGTTGGAAGGTGAATCATAATTATTATTCCCAATCATTAATCTCAACATATGATAAATAATCTCAAATTTCATGAGTTTCCTTACCCAACTAATAAGAGAATGATGGAGATTCATGGTGACCATAGAGGTAATAATGTTCAATTTTTCTCATGTGAATCATGTGACAAGAGGCATCAATGGGCTATCTCAGAGCGACTTCTACTCTCCCTCCCAAGGAATCTAGGATTTATCTTCTGTAATCATGCTCCTCCCCTCTCTGGCCATCTCGCCCTGGTTCTCCTCTCTTATAATTGTCTCCTCCCCACGGATAGGTTGGCTCAACGCGACATTTTCATCTTGTGTAGGGCTCGGTTTGTACTGAGGTGACTTCTTTTCATTGAGGATGATGATGGGCCTGGAGTGGCCGGGGGAGGGGGGTTTTCGTTCCTTGTTTTCTTTACATTGTTTTTAGTGTTGATGATTTTCTCTTAGTGGTATCCTCTTGAAGCTAGCAGTGCTAAGGTTTATCTCATCGTCGCCTTATCCCTATGTTGGAACTTCTTCAGATGCCTCAGGTGTTCTCCATTGCGATCTTGGTATTCGTCCTCCTTGCTATGGTAGAACACATCAGGCATCTATGACTCTACTAGTCTGATCCGCGGGTGTAAGACCAGTTTGTTCACCAGAATACTATACAGAGTGTTCAAGGGTTTGATCTCGGTTCTGACTTGTTGTCCTGTGGTCGTCTCTCTGCATGTGGATGTTGTAAACTGATTTGCGGCGGCTGAGTACTCTGAGGGTCTGCGAGGGTTTTCTTCAGCAGTTGGGGTGCCTGTAGTGGGGTTTTACGTGGTTGATTTTCAATGTTCTGTTTTATTCTTATTGTGAAATGCTGATTCCGACTGGTATCTGTGCTGGTGGTTGTTGATGGCGGCAACATCGAGGAATACCGGTGAATGTGGTGTGTGGTCGACGGTTTGATGTTGATGGTGGTGAAAAGGAAGCGGTGCAAGGAAGTCTGGTTGGGTTCCTGTGTTGTTTGAGATGATGGTGGCTAGTCTGGATTGTCTCGCCAGTGGCATGATGTTGGATTTCAATTTGAATGGTGGCACGTGGTGATGATTCTCAAATCGAGGTGTGGCATATTGGTTGGTGCGCGGTCAGATGAGTGGACTGGTTGGTAGTAAGGTGGATGGTGCACGACTCGAGGCCCTACTTTTTTTTTGAAATTTGAAATTTGAATGTTTTGGATGCTTGGTAGTGGTGTTTTGGATGCAGTGTTGTTCTGTATCAGGTACTGGAAACCCTTAAACATGACATTAGAAATTTAAAAAAATGTTTTCTGAAAAAAAATGCAACAATGAGAATGTTTCATAATAAATAGAAGATGCTTTGGGAGTGTAAAAGGACACAAATCCATTAATTTCAAAGGAAAACATTTAGTTAAAAAAATGTAAAAATTATGGTATTTCTAAGACATCAATGAAGATTAAATGTTTTAAATGTGGAATGTATAGGAATTATGAAAATTGGTGTTCTAAATTAAAATATCATGTAGAGAATCATCATTGTCTAATGGGTAGTATTTATGTTGATGATGATGAAGAGACTACAAATGATATATGAGATGAAAGAAGTGGTAAAGAATAAAATGATGAAGCTCAATCAATGGTTTAAGAAGATATTGGAATGATTACATGATTATCAGGAATAATGTGTTACAACTAATTTTATGTACAACAGAATAAAGAAACATATAAGGATAATTACACTATCTTTTGTCCTTAAGTATTTGAATGTATATGTTAAATGATACCAGTAACCATTAAAAGTTATTCATATATTTTTAGAAAATGCATGATATGTGAATAATGATGGTATACCTTTATATTGATATGTTTGATAATATTAATGACCTCATGTCTAATATAAGGACAAAGTGACATCATGGTTTTAGTATATTGAATTTTCGGAATTTATAGTGTCCGAAAAGAGTTAGTTTTGACTGAATACTTGTTTTCACTAAATTTATACAGTAATTCATGTTAATATAATGATCCAGGAGAAAACATGATTATGTTATTCACATGATTGGAATGTTAAAACCATGAAATTCCTAATAAGAAAAGGGAGACAAATGTTAAATTTATTTCGTCCACCTCTTAATAAGGATTTATATTTTATTTTTTTCGAAGGATTGTAATGTTATCCATTTATGGATAATATACATTATTTTCCTATTTAAGTCTATTAAATTAATGTGTAATATCACTATAGGTGGACTTATTCATATTTCACTACATTTACTAACCTTTTGTTGAGACAGAAGGAATGACATATCATTCAGTGGAAAGATCATTTAACATTTCATGAATGTCAAATTCAACTTCATTTATTTAAATAAGAGATGAATTGGAAATTGTTCATGGAACAACAGATGGTAAGATTGTATGGAAATAAAGTAAGTATTTATTCTCATGTTCTTAAGATTCATGGAAAGGATATTAGAAATAAAAAATTCTATCTTAGTACCTTCTAATCTGATGAATCAATTGGTACCTTAAATCATCATATCTTTATGGTTATCAAGTTTTTAACATTCTTAACACTTTTTCTCTATCACATTCCATCAGAACATGATGGATATATTTCTCTTCCATAACCTAGTTTTCACATCCCATATATTTTATCCAATGTGTTATGATTAACATTACTTTTTAAAATGATTCTTTAGTACTCCTTTTTATGATGTGGGATTCCATGAAAGAAACGTTCATATAATAAACATTTTATAACCTCAATTAATATTGAGGGGGAAATGAATTTTAATGGGGGGGGTATAATGTAACAACACAATTTGTATTGATTTTTTCCTAATAAATTAAAATTATCATTTATATCTTTCAGTGCACTAAGTCAAACATTCCCTTTACAATAAACTGACTTGTCATGTATTACAGGTTATACTAAGTTGGCACATGATAAACACAACAATGAGTAAGGATTTTGTTCAATTTATAAAAACCCTACGTTTGGATTATGTAATACATTAATGCAAATGAATAATTCACTATACACAATAGTGACTTGGTTTGTGTTACATGCAAGAGCGACCTTCCTCGATATTTTGTATATTACGAAATATCGAGTTCTAGTAAATAATGATATATTTTTAAAATTTTATTATTTAATGGGGGGTATAAACTTGCTTTTATGAATACTATTAACCTCATTTTGAATTTTATATAACATTAAAATTCATCGTATGTATTTTTGATACATTATATAATAACCAATTCAATTTTTTAGTTAAAATATGTATTTTTCAAAAAAATACAATTTTACCACCTTTTGATGGACAACCATTTTTATATATAGTTTTTGAAACTTTTATACGTTATATTTTATATAATAAACTACTTATTTGGAATCACAACATCAAAAATTACATTTTTTTCGAAAATTTGGTATTTTTATGATGAAATTCATATTTTAATGAATAGGAAAAAATAATGCATTTTAATTCACTACTACATTTTCTTCTAATTTATTTATATAGTTAGATTATGTTTTTATTTGGTTTTAAAGTGTAATAGTATTATGTTTTCATCATTTAATATAAATTTTTTCATTATATGTAATTTCAAATTTCAATTGGACAAAAACACATGTCAATCCTTGATAGTTTTTATTTCTTAAAACTCCACTTTCTGGTTCTGACAACATGAAAGAATTTTAAATTAATTAATGAAATTTATGTGATTTTAATTTTTAAAAAAGGATTCCATATTTTGAATCATTGGTTCCAAATTATGTTAATAGGTTTATTATATTTCTTTTTGATATTATGAATAGTAACTATGATAATTTTTATTTACAATAGTCCAAAGTAAATCGAGTAAATTATGGTAATAAAAAATAAGATAAAGATAATAAAATTACCCTAACACATTCCAAAATCCTACTGGATGAATTAAATTCAACAAATATCTCCTAAGGGTCAGAATGGATTCATTTACATGACTTTTTTCTATGAGATTGATGTAATTATAATTAAAATAAAAGAAAGTGACAACATGTCACTCTCATAGGTATTAAAAATTAAGTTTCAAATTTAATTTTTTTTCAAATTTATTTAAGATCAAATAAATTAATAGTTTCAAAATTAACACGATTGATAGTTTATACAAATAAAATACGATTAAATTATTTTAAAATAAAAAAATATTTAAAATTGACAAATTGAAAACTATATATTCTAAATTTTCATAAATTATCCAATTATGAAAAATTTAAAAAACAGAAGTAAATATTTAAGACAATTTAATATTTATAATATTATTACCACAATGAAAATTGAATTTATTAAACAAGGATAAATCAAAATGATAAGGTTTAAAATAAAATTAGACACGGTCTAACTTTTATGGGTTAAAATGATTCAGACCCGTACTAATATTATCTTTGATATTAATGATTTTGGGAACATTATAAACTAAAATTAAATTTATAATAAATTAATATTTCAAGACTTTCTAAAGGTTCCCCTCCCATCTCTTATAAAAGTGGACCTCTCCATCACTTTTAATCACTCCTCCAATGCCCTTTGGCACATCCAAACACTGCCCATCTCTCCTACCAACTTCCATCACCTAATCCAATATTCCACCCTTTGGGAATGAAGTAATGTTAAGGAGTCTTTTTGTTCATACCAAAAGGAGATACCTAAAAAATAGGTAATTATTTTATCGCCTCTTTTAAAAATTCATTTCTTCTTCAACATATTCTTCTTATGTTGTTTCCATAATAAAGTTATGAATGCAATATATTATAAATACTTTGGTGTTATTATAATTATGGGAAAACCATATACCTCTTTTTATCTATCCTATGAGTAACAATATCAGTATGTGTGCATACGTAAAACTTACTGTCACCACGTAGTGGTGTGATTGTTATTCAGAATACATATTTTTGATGGGTATATTGATGAGTATAATGGATATAAATAGTGAATATAACATAATAATTATTCTTTAAAATTCATATACCATCCAATTCTATGTTACTTAACCATCAAGGGAATGATATCATCGCTCGTGTGTAGGTACGGCTTACCGTCTCCATCACACGATAAGATTCATTCTCCACGTTAACCATTCAAGAATGATTAAAAGGTATATAGATTAAATAAGAATGAAATATAGAACATAAAAATTATACTATATTAATACAAATATTTATATATATATATATGTCATTTACTTTCTTCCATTCAATTTAATAAGAAAATGGAAACATTATTCATGTGTATGTACGACCTATCGTCTCCATAAAATGTGTATTCTATTTCATTTACCTACCTATTATATATATATTTATATAAAGAATATATATGATATATAAATAATTTTTTCCATTTTGTAAGTAATTAGACCACGATCTAAGTAATGATATCAAGAATAACATGTCAAACCATGTACGATAAATAAAGAAATTATTACCCAAAACATTTCTTTAACATGTAATAGATAAATAAACATGTAATATGAAGTCCTAAGTGAATTGTATATGGTGTTATAAATATAATTATATTTTAGTTTACAATTAATAATACATTTAAACCCACCATACAGGTGTTTAGAACACATATGGATGGAATACGACCTAAGGAAAAGGATAATTTCATAATCTCATTATTATCCAAGATTGTTTACATGTCTGTATTTAATGGGGTATAGTTATCACCCCCATATATGTTATATATATATAATATAATTTATATTATTATAATTTTTTTAATGTATGAATTACCCATTGGTGAATTTTTTAATAAATGGTAAGGATAAAATCTTTCATTCATTTTCCATACTAGGTATTTTTGTTGACATTTCTAGAAAGGGTAAAATAAGAAGGTTTATTTATCCTATACTACACAAACAGATTTTTTACGTCTTCATAATGATTTATTTCAATGAATATTCCTCTACAAGATTTCATTATTATTTTTAACTAAATTATTTTCTTTTAAAATTTTGTGGCCTTTTAAGGGAAGAAATCATTTTTAAATGAAATGGATATTTTTCACAAAAATTAAGTTCAAGTGTTTTATGAAAATTATTATCCATATAATATGATTCTATTTAAATACGTTTATTTTTCTATCCCTATTAATAATATGATTTCAGTGTGTTAATTATGGAATGGTTTTTTAAATGTATTATGTAAATGATGGAATGATGTTTTGGAAACCGATTTTATTTCATGGGTTTTGCTATGATGAATGATTTATGTTTTTGTAGCACATGTAAGAATAAGTTCATTATGAGATGGGTGGGACCCATATATCCCTCCAGTTTATTGGGTAAATATTTATATCTCATGAGATATACATGACTGCAGCAACAAGTAAATATTGTTCAGTAATATAACTTTAGAACAACAATAAATCTGGTTCAGTAATACATGGCCTGAATGGCATGTAAACCCAATTCAGTAATGGACTTTGTCCACTATAATGGTCTCGGAAACAATGCCTTGGTTACTATAGAAATAATATTATATGATTATTTGTTTACCACAATTCCCCATTTTATACCATTGATATTTTTTCATTGTTAAGGATCTTTTATGATAAATTCCTTATGTACTACCATGATTTATTTCATTACTCAGGATTTTGATATTTAAACTTTATGTTCATGTTTCTACATTCTTATTTACATGGGCTTTTTTATGTTATAAGTGTTTACCCTTAATTTTCATTTGAGCTCACCCTTTTTATGTTTTATTTTCCACATGATATAAAGAAGGGTTTTTGCTAGGAAAAAATGGGATGATCTATATGGTATATATTAAATATTCCACCCCAATATAGTATATTATGTTCCATGTTTCCAAAGACACTAAACTAATATGGGCATTGAGCATATATTTGTGTAATGTATTAATTATTATGAAAATAAAATTTACTATCCCTGTACTTCACACTTGGGATGTTATAGAGAGTTCTAGTGTCTTTGGGGCATAGGAACATTAAATGACAACATACGATATAAAATACAACATCATTATTGAAAAAATCTTTTACACGACCACAATATTCCATTGTACATAGCATTGCATGGGATAACACGAGGGCATACATAATAAAAGGGTGATATATATAGACTATAAAGGTTGTAAACAAGGCTAAAAATGAAGAATATAATACATGCTAGGCAGTAGTAAAATAAATATATCAGAAGAGAAAAATTAACATAAAGGCATGATATAACATGATCATCATAACATGGAAATGTGGAAATGACATACAACATGATATTATCAAGAGCCAAGGCTCATGGTACATTGATTATCATGAGTAAATCATAATTTCATATGAATTATCAAGAGTATTTCTTCATTTTATGTGGATTATCTTGATATTGAACATGACCTATTTCATTGGAGTGTTATCAAGGTGCACTAATCGTAATCATTTTAATCTCATGTTTAAGTTTGCAACATAGATCAGATAACACAGAATAATTCAAAATCATATGTTATTACATGAGAAAAAAATTTACATAAATACTTGTAATTACCATTAAAAAATTATATGTTATAAAACGGGAATACCCATGATAGATAAATTGGCATGGTATTCACAACACAATGATTTTTCATGGAAAACTGCAGTCCAATTTTTGAAGAAAAACGTCGTGACATAAGAATTCATAAAAATGGTTGATGGGAGAGAAAGGGGTCTCTAATCATATATACATGAAATTTAATGTACTATGGTCATATCAATAAATTTACCAACACATGGAATTTGTAAATAGAAGGCATAACATAATAGAGAAACTTGAAGAATGTGGAGAAATGGAACAACTCTTATGAAATTTCGGCATGGTAACATGTGTACATAGGAGGGATTAATGAGAGAGAAAGAGGTCTCACTTCATATAATAATAATAATGGAATTAGGGTGAGGTTTTATAACATACCCCATCATTTTTAATTTAAAATAAAAGGGTTTCACAATATAAATAAACTAGGATAAAATGAGGAAGAAAGGAAAATGAGGGTCCTTTATACGAGTGGGTTACATCAAAAGCATGAAGATGGTGTCATTTAGAGATTTGGGAGCCTTGGGAGGATTATATATAGGGTAGGTAAGAGTAGTTATGTGATTTAAGTATTTTTAGGGAAGGGAATTTGGATCATGGGTGGGTTTATATTGCAAATGAGAGGGGAATTCTTCATTATTTAGGTTTGGACACTTCACACTAAAATATTCAAAACCACAAATTGTCCTATGGTTTTACCATGTTTTCTAAAAAATGGTATTAGTATAAATTATTTCATAAGGCCAAGGTATAAACATATTAATATATTATGTTGGATTATGTGGAGGTGAGTCACTCTCTTAAGAAAATCATTTTAAAATGTTAAAATAATTTATATGGTTTGGATGGTTGATTAAGGTATTATAAAATTAATCAATCAAATATAAATTCACATTATTTTAAAGGTAAGAAAAATATTGGTCGAATAAACCTTTTATATTATTTCATTGCATCACTAGTGGGTCATTATGATGTCATCAATCACATTATGTATTTATCTAGTATTTCATTTTTATCCAAAAATTCGACAATCTCAGAAAAATAAGAAAAAATAACCATTGTATAATTTCAACATCCTGATTCAAAAAATAATATTCATTATATCTAAATAATTTCTTAAATATGTGAACTTTCACTATTAAAATGAAATATGACATTTGTTGAAAATTCATGGGTGTTGTTCGAAACTGTTTTCGAACCTTAATAAAATTTAGTTTTGACATTATTAAAATTATATAATCATTTATTATTCATAAAACCAATTTATTAATAATATTTTACTAAAATATTAATTTTTTGAAAAATTAATTAATTCATTAATATAATATTAAAAAAATACACTTTCTATTTATTCTTTTAAAAAATATAACTCTTATCAAATAGATTACCAAATCAATTATAGATATGGAACTTATATAATAATCAGTTAAATGAATTATTTTTATAATGTTATTAAAAAAACCTCAGTTTAATATAATAACTTATATGTGTCTCAAAAGTACCATTTTTACCTGAACAATAAATTTATTAAATTCAACATTTTTTAATGAAATACTACACTAATATAGGAATTGAGTACATAACCGCTTATAACACCCACATAAGACATAAGGGTTTGGTGTATGATTGTGACAAGCTCTTGTGGAGGATCAGATAACATCACATGGGTGGTAATATATATTAACATGAACTTCAACCATAGGTGGTTCCATTAATGATTAACATGTTGAAGCTCAACTTGGTCTTGGTCAAGAGTAATGAGTAGTGACACTACATCATTACCAAGCTCCAACAAATTAGCTTCATACAGCCCGATTCTACTGGATGATGCCATCACCTCCTTTGTCTAGGTTGAAAGGTTTTTTTCAAACATAAATTTATATTATTTATCTGACCACTATTCAATGACTATATAATCAATATTAATGATACATAATTGTCATTTAAACCCAATAATAATATAAATAAAATAGTGAAAGTGTTGTTTATATCCATAATTTATTAAAATAAAGGGAATTTTATTCATAAATGATCAATTCGTTACAACCTACCCCCTTAAGAAATTCTTCCCTTGAAATTTCCTTTTCCCACACTAAAACAGATGAGGGTAAATCTACTGCATTACTTCCCCTAGTTCCCATGTTAGTTCATAAAATTTATGTTTTAAATACAACACTTTGACACAAGAAATTGTATTATTGCTTAGAAATTTTTCTTTAAGATCTACGATCTTCACCATCCTCTCTTCATAGGATGGGTCATTCTCCATTGGTACCACATCTAGATTAAGTATATGCAATGGGATAGGTATGTACTTCCTCAATAGTGATGCAAAGAATACAACATGTATATGAGATAGGTTCGGTGAGAGTGCTAGTTGATGTACAACTACTTTGATGCGATCAAGGATCTCAAAAGGGCCGATGTTCATTGGACTAAACATTCTGTTCTTCCCAAATATCATCACTCTCTTCCATAGAGATATGCAGATCAAAAAAATATCTCCAAAATCAAAATTTATTTATAATCAACAATTTTAATCATAGATCTTTTTACAACAATGAGTAGTTTTGATTTTTTTCATTATAATCATAACCTTCTCCACCATTTCATCAACCATTTATAGGACTAGACGGTTTTTCTCCCCATCTTCATCCCAACATGCAGGTGTCATGCACCTATTCCCAAAAATATCTTTATAAGGAGCCATTTGGATGATTGAGTAAGAACTATTGTTCAAATATAACTCCAATAAATAAATATGTAGGTAACATCCACCTTTTTAATCTGTTGTAGAAATATATTAACATGTCCTCAAGTGTATGGATAGTTCTTTCATATTGGCCTTCATTTTGAGATTGATAAGATGTACTGAGGTTTATCTTAGTTTTCAAAGAATATTGGAGACTCTTCCAGAACATTGAGGTGAATCTTGGATCTCGATCAAATTGAATCGATAGTGGTACTCCATGAATCCTTACCAATTCCCTATTGTATATACATTCAAGTTGATTCAATGATAAATCCTCTCAAATTTCAATGAATTGTGAATTCATTGTAAGATGATCCACAACAACCCAGATTGTTTTTTTTTCATATGGATGTCTTCGGATGTATGGGGACAAAGTCCATGGTGATGTTCTCCCATTTCTATGTTGGTATGGGTAATGGTTGCATCATCCTTATAGACATCTTCCTTTCATCCTTCACTTGATGACATATCGGCCACTTTGATGTATATTTGGTGATCTTATTATTCATGTTATCCCACCAATAATGATTTATGAGATCTTGATACATCTTTGTGTTTCCTAGGTGAATAAATAAATTCAAACAATTTGGATCATAGAAAAGTTATTTCTTTTTCTCTAGAATTTATGGAACACATAGTCTTGACCAAAATCTCGCAATTCCTTCTTCATTAACATTGATCTCTGGGGATTTACCTTTTCAGATAGATTCCACTTTCTTCTAAATTTACACATAATCCTTTTGATCATCCATTAACCTTTCCATAATATACGGTTGAGAAAAAATTTTAGATAGGATTAGTGATATTCCCTTTTTTAGGATTCCAATGTCCATCTTCATAAAATATAAGAGGATCACTTTCAATTCACATCAATGATACAATTATTGGGTACTTTCTACTTAGATAATACTCCACCTTGTTCGTTTTCCCAGAGTGGTAATGTATTGAGCAGTTATAATCCTTGATAAGATCTAACCATCTTCGTTTGGCCATGTTTAGCTATTTCAATGTAAATATATATTTGAGACTTTTGTGATCATTATATATTTCATAGTTTTCCACAATGATACAATTCCACTATATTTTCTATTCAAATATCACTGATTCTAACTCTAGATCATTAGTGGGATGGTTTTACTCATGAAATTTCCACTACCTTGATCCATAGGTGATGAATTTATTGTTCTACATCAACACACAACACATTCCATTCCTCTAATCATCACTGAATATTATTAAAATATATCCACTTATGGGTAGTGTGAGCGCATGGGTAGTGAATAGTATCTTCTCCAACTCCATGAATCTTTCTTAAAATTCATCATTCCAAGAAAACATGACTCCATTACGAGTTATCATGGTAAAAAGGTTTGAAAATCATGAGAAATTTATCACAAATCAGAAATAATTTCTAGCTAACCTCTGAAATCTATGGATATCTGTCACAAATGTTTATCTTGACCATCCCTCAATTTCTTTTCTTTTGGAACGATCCATAGATATCCCATTGTGTGTGACTATATTCCCCAAAAATGCGAATTACTTCCACCAGAACTCTCACTTTATGTATGTTGCATAGAGATTCTATTTTCACAAGGTTTCTAGTAAAGTGCTTTGATTTTCCTCATTCTCCTCCTTGGTTTTGGAGTATATTAAGAATATCATAAATAAAGACTACCCGAAATTTGTCAACGTAATCTATAAAGACACTATTAATCAAGTAGAAGAATATTTCTATATAATTAGTGTGTTTGAAAGTAATTACTATAAATTCATAGTTCCCATACCTTGTACAAAAATAATTTTTGGGAATATCTTCATTCTTTACCGATACATGGTAATACCCTGATCGCTGATCCACCATGGAGATGTATTTTTCTCCATATGGCTGATAAAAAAAGTAATAGACTAAACAGAAGTATAATTGTTCTTTATCATGATTTTTTTTATCTCATGATAATAATTTCGTAGTCAGATTGACCAATCTTCTTCTTGACGAAGAGGACAGATGCACCCCATGGTGATGCACTTGAGAATATAAACCCTTTACCCAGATTCTCCGATAGAGTATTTTAGCTTCTCAAGATCCACAATATCCATTCTATAAAGAGTCATGGATATTTGAAACACCCAAGGTATAAGATAAATATAGAATTTAACATCTTTTCAAGGAGGAAGACCTATAAACTCCTCAGAAAACAATCGGTGAATTCCCTTTCAATAGTAATGTATTTGAGGATGGTTACATCCTTAGACTCAATCATTTTATAAAGATATTAATTCTCATAGGGAAGTAATATATATTCTTGAGATGATGGTGCTAATGAATAATCATCCTCCTCCTTGCACTTGTACAGAATTGGGGGACAATTCACCTTATGGGGAGTGATATCCCTCTCACGACAATTTATGTTGGATCTATAGAGGGAGAGCCAATCCCTTCCATGAATTTCATCAAATTCCACCAAGGTAAGTTTGATGAGGTTCACCAGGATGTTAAATCCAAAAAGTGTGATAGGGGAGGAGTAATATTCATGGGATGAAATAATTTCCCCATTTCCCGTTCTCATCGATATATATACTTCAATGATTTTTTTGGTGTTTTGATTATTCTACTAACCATTTAGGAAATAAAATAATATGTAGAACTATGTACGTTAACACAAACTTTGAATTTTTTATTATGGTTATACTTTATCCCATATAGATTAATGGAATAGTATTTTTGAACTATTAAACACATAAAGGCGAATCCAATGAAACAAAATTATAACATATAAATTACATTTATCTCATCAACTTATGAATTTCTAAGATTCTTTATATGGTATCCATGATCTACATCCAATCATATATTGTTATGGGATTATTTTATTCTAATAATATTAGTTTGAACTAAGATTATCAATTTACAGAAGCATATCGCTTGGGAGTGTCGAACCATGTGTGAAGAAAGGCTTCTGGTCGTGCACTAGTACCCATTCGAGTCTAGATTAAAGCAATGTTTTTTGGTTTTACCCCTAGTTACATCTGTGCCAGATCCACCTCTACTAGTTTGTATCCAAACAAGGATATATGTTATTGATAAACTACTTAATCTATAGTCATGAAAATATAAGGATTTTTTCATATACATAGTCTTAACCCTAAGGATTTTAATAGTGTTTTCCAATCCTAATCTCAATAATAACTAAACTTATCCAATGTACCAACTATGACAAACCTAATCTTTATTAGACATGAAAACATTATTTATTACATAATATTTCATTTAATACAAACTGGAAGATCAACTGTTAATGTTTTTTTGGTGCATAGGAACATTACATGGCAACTCAATGCATAAAATACAACATATTTATTGAAAAGAAATTTTACAAGACCCCAACAATAGTTCATACTTCGCATTGCATGGGATAACCTGAGAACATAAATACGAAAAGGATGAGATATAAATCCCATTAAGGGAGTAAAAAAGGAAAAAATTGAATAATACAACACATTTTTGGAAATTGGGATATCAATGTTGCATAAGATAGAAAAGTACATAATGTCATGATATTACTTGATCATCATAACAAGGAAATGTGGTAACAACATACAACATGATATTAGCAAGATCCAAGACTCATTGTGTAGGATTATCATGTTTAAACCTTTATTTCAAATTAATTAGCATAATTAAAACCTCATTTCACATGGTGCTTCATGATACTAAACATTATCTAATGTATTGGGCCACTATTAGGGTGCACCCTTCATAATCATTTTAATCGCATGCCTATGTGTGCAATATAGAACGTATAACATGGAATCATTCAAAATCATAAGTTATTCTACACCCATGAAATTAGGAATACATACATTTCTGTACCATTATACACATATATGTGCCTAATGGTGAATAACCTTGATAGAGAAATGAGAATTGTATTGACAAGACAATGATTTTGGCATGGAAACCCATTTTCAATCTTAGTAGCCTAACGTCGTGACATAAAAATTCATTAAAATTCCTGATCAGAGAAATGGTTCTCTCAACATATATACATGAAATTTACATTAATTTGACCATATAAATACATTTCCCATACAATGTAATTTGTTAATGAAATGCATAACAAAATAGAGAAACTTGAGGAAGGATGAGAAATTGATCAACTATTACGAGATTTCAGCATGTTAACAGGTGTACATGGGAGGGATAAATGAGAGGGAAATATGTCTCCAATAATAAAAAAATAGTAAGGTTAGTATTGGGGAGGTGGAAAATGAAACCCCATAATTTTTAATTGAAAATTAAATGGTGTAAGAATATAAAAAAACTTGGATAAAATGAGAAATGAAGGAATGTGAGGATCCCTTACTTGAGTGTGTTACATAAAAATAATGAAGAGAGGATTATTGAGATCTTGGGGTGACTTTGGAGGATTCTAGAGAGGGGAGGTAAGATTAGGGATGTGATCCAAGTCTTTTGAGTGAATAATAGTGGGATATTTGGAGGGATTATATAGGAAATGGGAGGGAATTCATTATTATTTAGGTTCTGGACACTACACACTAAAATATTCAAATCCAAAAACCATCCCATAGTTTTTTACTCTAGTTTCTACAAAAGGGGAGGGGTATACTATATTTTATAAGGCTAGGGGCCGAACATATTAAAATATTAGGCTTGATTATGAGGAGTTGAGTCACACTCTCAATGAAATGATTTTAAAATGTTATAATATATTATCAGTGTTGGAGGTTCTACTAAGACACAATAAAATTAATCAAATAAATCTAAAATCATGTTGTCTAAATGGTAAAAAATATATTGGCTGAATATAAATTTTATATTATTTTATAAGCTTACTGTTGGGTCATTATGATGTAATAAATTACATTATATATTTATACTGAATTTATTTATTACCCAAAAATACAATCGTATCAAAAAATTATAAAAAATTCACCGTTTGATAATTTTGACAACCAAATTCAAAAAATAATAATCATTTTATATAAATAATTTCACAAACATGTGAATTTTTATTTTTATTATGATAACCGATATTTATTGAAAATTCAATAGTTTTGGTAAAAAGAGTTTTCAAACATTAATAAAAATTGTATTTGAAATCATAAAAATCATATAATAATTTAATATTAATAATATTAATTTGATAATAATATTTTATTAAAATATTAATTATTTAAAAAATTATTTAATTCCATAAAATAAATTCTTTAAAAATACAATTTGTATTTTATCGTATTAAAAAGGTAACTCTTAGAAAAATAATTACCTAATCATTTTCACATAAGGAGCTGATATAACCATAATTTATAATAATTTATTTATAATATTATTAATAACAACATTTGTTAATATAATTATGTATATATTTCTCAAAATTACCATTTTTACCAATTTTTTTATTAAATTCATCATTTTCTAAAGAAATACTATTCTCATAAAGGAATTGATAGAATTTGATTTTTTTTATATAAAGGGATTACTTAATAAGTAACTAATACCTTATTACATAATACCTTATAACAACGACGTAAGACCTATGAGTAGGGTGTGCGATAGTTAAAAACAATTAGGGAATCTTCAATAATATTTCCTAAGTGGTAATCGCAATTAACATGATATTCCCTTGTAGGTGATTCCGTTAAGGCTTAAAATTTGGACTCTCAGTTTGGGATTAGTCAAGAGTGAAGCCCAGTGATGCTACCTCCTTCCCATGCTATGAAAAATGAACTTTGTACGACCAGAGTCTACTGGATGAGGCCATCACCTCCTTCTACTATGTCAAAAGGATTTGTTAAAACAATGTATTTATATTAGTCAAGTGTTTATTGTTCAAAAACTATATTATCAATGGAAATGATACTTAACAGTCATTTGAAAATAATAATACTAGAAAAACAGAGTGCATGTGTTTTCTATATTCATAATTCATTAAATTAAATGGAATTTTATTCATAAATGATCAGTTCATTACACATATTATAAATTATATAATTATTCTAGAATTTATAGATAAACACAATATAAAATTAAATGATACAAGATCAGGATGGTAAAAAAACCTCCAAAATAAATTAAGCCATTTTAATTAAAATTTTATCTAATGATTCATCAACATACCATATAAAAAACTGCTATATAAGACCATTTAAAATTAATGAGTTTTATTAATGAGATATAATTTTATTTCTATATAATTTTTCAAATTTTATATGAACATACCTACTTGTATACAAGTGAACTGATCATGATAACCAAGAAAACAAATACTCCTTGAATAATGAAAATAAACCATATAACTCACCAAAATGGAAATAAAATAACATAATAAAATTATAATAATTAAAAGTAATCTAAAAGATGTTCTATATTTAGTAATTAATTAATCTAATTTTGTTATCCATTATATTAATGTCAATATGGAATTTAAACACAAGGTAAGGGGATTTCAGGTACACAACTCCTTTTCATTGGGTTATTCCTCTTTCATTCCAATGTTCAGTGTGAACGTTATTTTAATATCCATAAAAATAATTTCATTGTTCTTGCCTTTTATTTTAGAGGATATAAATATTTTGAATCTAATTTTACGAAAAATAAAAATATTATAAAATATAACTCTTCTTTCCCAAAAACATTTTTTCTCCTATTTATTTGTTTCTTCTTCATTCAAGAATAATGAATCTTATACCAAACACGTTCTCCCCATTTTATTAAGAAAAACCATTTTTATCAATGACTGATAAAATAATTATGATACCCACTCTTTTATATGGGTAACTTCATGACATTGATTGATAAATTTTTTATGTGGCATGTCTGATTGTGTAATTTTTAAGATGTGACGAGTGCACTAAGAATCAGGTAGTGCACCAAAGAATATAGTAATATAATGTATCTAATGAGATGATGTAAAATAAGAATGAATATTAGTCTATATTTGTACACTATGATGATATTACGAATATTCACTTTTTTATATATGGACAAGAGGCTGGATTTTTTCACAACTATGTGTGGTATTTGATTACTAGGACATGATGTTTCATTTATAAGTACTTATTCATTCCATTCCTTTATAAAATATTTACTCCGAATATTATGATGATGATAGCATGTTAATTTAATGATGATGAATATAGTGATAACTCATGTAATATTGATTCATGTCTTTATTTATCCTTTTAATGGGATTATAACCAACCTATTTCATTGATGTATATACTATGGTGATTACCTTTACTAATTTGAATTAGAGAGACATTATGAAGTTAAATAATAATGAATAAAATATTTTTTTGTTTCATTATGTAAATGTTTTGTATGAGCCTAATTATCCAAGACCAAAATCAATCGATCATGAAGATGTAACACTATTATGTTGTTTATCATTAAAATGATGTAATAGTCATTCAAGAAAAATTAGGGTTGTTATAGATGGTATTGGAGCACAATTTAGTTAATTTGTTACTTGGTATTAGAGAACATTAGTGAAAAACCATTAGTACGAGACTATGAATATCTAATCACCCAATATTATTAGTCTTAGAAATATGTTAAACATATGAATCCAACAAGATATTACATTAGAGTTAATTACACAAGGTAATATATAATTTGTTCATGAGTTTTTGAGTTATGATTAGTTAAAACCTATTATAATTTATGAAATGGATGTATCAATGATAAACCATTCCAATAACTCATGCGATGGAAAATGTAATGAATATTAGAATTATATACCCAATGCCTTGGGTGGTGGAGTTAAAAATTTCATAGTGATGCTTACCCAATTTTCTCACGCTATGAACAAAAAACTGAATAATGTGTGACATGTGACTTCACCTTAGAGGGAAAAAACTGGTTGTTAAATCTTTTAGGTAGAAATGACCATAGACATTTTGTGGGTATTTCAATCCACTAGATACATAATAGAGGGTAAACTTATTTGGGAATATCTTTGATGTGACCCACTAATCCTAGAAGTATAATGTTACTCTATCGGTATAACATTTAGATGGTGAGGGTGATCAATGGTTGGTGATGATTAAGAACACCAATCTAAAGAATAAAATTGAATATATGGAGTGGGAAAATAGTAATAAAATATTTATTAACAAATATTTCCCTTGAAATTGTCATAGAAATATTGGGAGAGAATCTGTAGAGTTGATGAAAAAGGAGGGCTAACCTATTATAGATTATGAAGAAAATATCACAAGGAATGAATGTTACACCTCATGTTTTACTATAAAAAATGATAGAAAAATAGGTAGATTCATTAGTGGTTGAAAACTGAAAATTCAAAAGTCTCTAGCTATTCATGAATTTGGGAGTTCTGAATAAGTTTTTTAATGTTCTCTCAAAGTGGAGATAGGGTTTTGATAATGTTCCCATGTATATGGAGATATGAAATGAAAAATGGTGTTTCAAGATGGAGGATCTAATGACAGAGGTGGAAAAAAAATATCAACCTCCCACATGTTAAAAATGTGGGAATAAGCATTATTTAAAATTCATCATGTGAATGTTAAAATGAATCATGTGTGGGAGAGAAGGGAACCATACCCAACAATTTCAAAAATCCATGAAGAAGTAGGATAATGTGATGGAGGAAAGGAGATCACAACGCATGGATCAATGCTTCAACAATAGGGATAGTTCACTAAACCAAGTGTCCTCAAGGGTAATCTGAATCAGCAGTCACCAAAGCCAAAGAGTAAGTAAAAGATTATTCCATCGATTATACTGAGGTCGAATAAGAAAAAAAATTTCTAAAAGGAATAATTCTTATTCACTAAATCATGGAAAATTTATTATTTGATTTTGGTTCTACGCATTCATTTATACATTCATTTTTTATTGCACTGTTGAATCAATTCCTTGTATCATTGAAATAGATATATACATAAAACATATAGTGGGGAGATCATTGCAACCCATGTTTTGGAATATTCTTTTATTTCATATGTGGAATGATTCCCCAAAATAATCTCCTGATACTTCCCTTGGTAGAATTTGAGGCTATACTATTCATCGATTAGATATATTTATATAGAGAACATACCAAATGTTGAGAAATGGAAATAACTTTTCAAATTAGGAACCATACCATGCTCCTCTACATATACAAGGAAGCCCATGAATCTCATTGGGAAAGTCCCTCAATGGTGTGGGTATTAATTCCCTATACATAATCATATCTGACATAAATGGTTAAGTAAAAGGAAGGTATCATCCTAGAGGAAATTACCATTACAATGGAATACATCGATGTACTTTCCAAAGAGTTTCATGGAATTACCTCAGATACCGAGGTAGAGTTCATAAGATATTTCTTACCCAGATCTTCTTTTATTTAAAAAAGTGAAAATATGATGGATTATATAGAATTGGAGGTGCTAATGAATAAAATATAAGCGAATATATAAAAAGGGTCCATACACTCTATTGAATCTCCCTAGGGTACATCAATGTTCTTTATAAATAAAAATGATGGATCAATGCAGTTATGTATCCATTATCAATAACTCAACCTGATTACCAAAATGAAAATGTATCAACTTACATATATTGATGGCTTGATTGGGCAATTACGAGGAGATCATTACATCTTAGAGGTGGATCTTTGTTCTAGATATCATCTACAAAAGGTGCAGAAGGAATATATTTGGAAGACTTCTTTCCATACAAGGTATGGGTATTATGAGTTTATACATATTACCTTAGGACTTATAAAATCTCCTCAAATATATGTGGATTAATTGAATAAATTATTTTGACAATAACATGACATTTTATGTTACTATTTATTGATGAAGCTGTAATCTACTCCAATAGTAAGGAGGAACATGAAGAACACCTAAGGATTGTGCTGGAGACATTAAATAATGATACATTTTATGCCATCTTTAGCATGTATTACATTTGGATGCATCAAGTCATAGTCTTGGGACATATGATCACATGTTAAGTGATTTATGAGGAACATTCAAAAAAGGAAATAGAGGAATAGACCAAACCCTATATTGTCATCGAAATATGTATTTTTATTTGATTTGTGGGGTACTAATGATATTCTATGAAACATTTCTCACAATTGTAGAGACTTATAACTAATCTAACATGTAAAGGGGTAAATTATGTTTGGATGCAATATTTTTAGAAAATATTAAAAGATATAATGAAGAGGGTGGTCATTTCACCTTTACTGAAATTTCCAACAAGATGAGAATTTTTTTTGATATAAAGTAATGTTAAAAATAATGTATTGGGTTGTGTACTTAGGAATAATGATAAATCTATAGTCTACACCTAAGAAAATTTGAATATTCATAACAAGATCTAACAAATTATTGATACGGAGCTATAAGATGATTTTTTTTCATTGAAATATGTTGGTAATAACTCTATAGTGAAAAGTGTGACTTATATACTGATCACAATAATCTAAATTATATATTCATTCAGAAAGAACTCATAATGAATCAAATAACATGGTTAAAGCTAATAAAAGACAACAATTTATCTATTCACTTTCATCATGTGAAGGTAAACAAGGTATCTAATTCTCTTAGTAGGAAAAACCTAATACTCTATACATGATGAGGATTTAGAAAGACCCTCTCTTTATGGATATGAAAAGGATAGATCATGAAATCATAACAACATGGGATACTTATTACAATGACCAAATTATTTCCCAACCATCTATCTAAGAAAAGATCAAGGATGAATAAAGGGATGATTTGGAACTTCAAGTAAAGGTGAATACAATAAAGGGATTAAAGATACAAGAGTTACATATTGATGATGATGGCATGATTTGGTTTGGAACAAGGATGTTTGTGCCTTCATCACCTGAGAAAAGAATGAGTTAATGGATAATGCACACAGATCACCATTCCCCATCCACCCAAGAAGTACTAAGATGTAAAATGATCTCTGAGAATAATTCTAGTATGGTAAACATGAAAACAAATATTTTAGAATATATCTCATGGAATATGGTATGTCAGCATGTTAAATTAGAGAGGGAGAAGTCCAGGGGAATGATGTAACCATTTTTAATACCCATGTCGAAATGGGAGAACACGACTATGTAATTTTTCACTATTTACCTAAATACAACCAACACAAATAATGAGATATTGTATTAGGTGGATAAACTAAATCATACTTCCCACTTTATTATTATTTAGCAAGATCTCTCATTTGAACAAATTGAAATGATATATGTGAAGGTAGTGGAAAGGAGGCACATAGTTCAAATTTGGATTGTCTCTGATCGTAGTCAATGGTTCACGTCTAAATTATAGAGATGTATTCAACATTATTTGAGTAAATAATTTAATATTAAAAAAATCTATCACCCCCAAAATGATGGAATATATGAAAGGACTATTCACACACCCAAAGCTATACTAAGACCCCGCTCATTTTAATTCAATGTTGGATGGGAACAGCATCTCCCATTGGTTAAGTTATCATATAAAAATAACTTATACCATATTATTTAGATGGATCCATATGAATTTCAATATGGAATATGATTCCAAACTCCAAACTATTTGGATGATGTTGGAGAAAGAATGATACATGGACTTAATCTTTTGTAATAGATGATAGAGAATTTTTATACCATCTAATAACACCTAAATGTTTCTCAGAGTTAGAAAAATATATGTGGTCACAACCTTCAAATGGACATAGTTTTTGATTTCATAGATGAATTATTCATTTAAATATCACCATGGAAGAGAGACCCATGGTTTGGAAAGAAAGTGAAAATTAGCCCAAGGTACATTGTCCCCTTTGAGATACTTGATCACATAGGAGCAGTGGCCTATCAACTTGAACTTCCAAAGAATATGACTCATGTTCATGATGTGTTCCACATATCACTCATGAGTAAGTACATACATGACCCATCACATGTACTGCATCCTGAGGTTATACAACTAGAGAACGAACACTCATGGAAAGTAGTCTGTAAAGATCATGGGATAATTAGAAATATTACTATATAGAAATAAAAATCTCCTTGTAAAATTGTTTTAGAGGAACCATAAGTATGAATAAGAGACTTGGGATCTAGAGTAAGCAAAAAAGGCGAAATACCATCACATATTCATGTATAAAGAGATTTTGTGGTGGAAATATAAAAGAGGGGAAGAATGTAACAAGCTAAATATTTATCAATGGATTTTTCCCGTCTTATAATTATTTTATATAGTATAAAACACATAAATAGAATGATTATTCTTATAAAAATATTAATCTTATAAATGAAGAATGAATACTGTTATATTCATAGAAAATAGGGAACCAATACCAATGGAATAATAACATGACAATTGGAATAGTAACATAAATATTATGAATAGTAATTCAGCCAATATAATAGTAACCTTACCTATGAATGTTTAAATAAAATTTAGGAATTTTAAAAATGAAAATAGGATATAATCATATCATAGTATATGTAAATAAATGTTTTAAAAATAAAAAATTAAGGGTTGGTATTTTTGTAAGACATAAATGTTTTTTATAATTTTATAATAAATAAATTAATTTAATAGAAACATTATTTTCATGAAATATATTCAGAAATTTATATTTTGTTTTCTTATTATTGTATGATAATTTTATAAGAACTTAATTAAATATTCAATGTGTTGTAAAACCGATTATAATATTAAAATCTGTATTTTTAGAATAATTGATGATTTTATATAAAATTAAATTTCCAATATTTAGAAAATTATTTTAATAATATTTATCCATTTTTATTCTCCTTGAAAAAATGGGTTGGGTGATTTTGTAGGATTTTTCTAAAATTAATGTGTTTTTGGTGAATAGAGAAGTACAGTAATTCTGATATTTAACAAATACATAAATTATTTGGTCCTGAGAGTTGTATGGTTGATTTAAGACCATAATATCGAACCATCCTCAGTTATTTATTATAATTAGTGATATTTTTCGACACAATTGAAACTATTGAGCCAAATAAAAGAATAATTAATTTAATAATAAAAAACACCCATCCCCCCACATAAATACCATCCATCACCACATCTTCCCCTCGCACCTTCAAATCCTTGAATTTTGTCCACTTTATTACTAATAATATTTCCAAGTATCTCCACCATGTCCATGAGACTTTTGTATCAACAAAATACCAAACCTAATCTCCTTATAGATATTCTCAAGGAGAGGAGGTTCAAGAGGTAAAATCCACTTTCATTTTCTTTTCATTTATTTTTCTTTTCTTATCCTATACATATAAAATGTATCCCAAAATCCTGGTAAATACATTATATTATATATAATATAATTTTATTATGGTAATGTAATATCTATCATCAAACCCCTTATCCCATCATATTTATTCTGAAAATTAAAAAATCATATGTGGTGTGCCAATTTACCCTCATCACGAATATTGCATTTTCATCTTCCATTTCTTCCATCAAGGTTGGTCATGAAACAATTATTATGGTTAATTAAGATTTTATTATATATATTATATGTTATTTAATGATTCTAGATAATATATATATATTTACATGATATAAAATAAAGATATATAAGATCATGATGGTCATAAAAATAGCCAAAATAAATAAAATAATTTTCATTAACAATTTATCTAATGAATCAAAATCTTACATTAAAAAAATGATAAATAAGACCATTAAACATATATAGTTTTCATAATAACATATAATTTCAATTCTAAAGAATTATTTCCATTTTAAATGAACTTCCATACTTTTATAAAACTAAAATGGTCAAGAATACCAAAAACATTAACACCCTTAGATTGATGAAATTGAACTATATAACTCGCCAAAATAGAAATAAATGAACTTAATAAAATTATAATAAATAACATACATGTATAATGGGTTATGGATTTATTACATACATAATCTAATTTGATTATCTCAGATGTTATTGATATGAAATCCTCAAATATAAAGTAAGGGGATTTCTCATACCCAACTAATTCACATTGGGTTATTCATATTTCATTCCAAATTTATGTGTGAATGTGATTTTAATATTTATAAAACATAATTTCACTATTATTTCATTTTCTTTTTGAAGTATATAAATATTTCAAATATGATTTTATGAAAAATAAAAAAATTCCCAAAATAACCACAGTTTCCAAAACACATTTTGACTCCTCTTCAGTTGTTTCTTCTTCTACCAATAATGATGAATCTTATACCAAATATGTGTTTACCATTTCATTCAAGAACCCCATGTTTATCCATTACTGATGAATGTCTTATGAAACAAAATACTTTACGTGGGTTAATTCATGAATTTGATTTATTAACATTCTGTGTGGGATGCCTGATTATGTAAATGTTATGATGTGATGGGTGCACCCCGAATTATGTATTGCTCCAATACATTGGTTATTGTGATATATCATGTGAGATGATGTAAAATATGATAAAACGTGATGTTATATTTTTCCTCAATAATTATGTTATGATTTTTTTATTTTTTTTATACATGGATATAATTCCATCTTTTTTCGCAACTATGTGTGGTATTTTACTACTAAGACATGATGTTTTATTTTTAGTCATTTCAACATTCCTTGACATTATGAAATGCTTCCCCACATGATTATGATGAAGAACCCATGATTATGTTATGATGATGATGATTATGTTAAGCATTAATATATTTATTCATGGCCTTATTTATCATCTTATTTGGATTTTATCTCACCCATTTCATTTATTTATATCCTCAGGTGATTACTTATACTAATCATAATGAGAGGGACAATAAGAAGCATGAGAATAATGAATTAGATAATGATTATGTTTTATTATGTAAATGTAATTTATAAGCCTATTTTTCATAATAATGTTTACCATTTTATCATGTATATGTAAGAGTAATATGTTTTATACCTTTACAAGCATGTTATAGTCATATATGAAAAATTTGGGTTGTTATACATTTAACTAATTTTGAATTTTTCCTTGGAAGCATTTCATTCATCACCAGTTAAAAGTAGGGGCCTAAATCATAACCATATAGTATGATTTACAATATATATATATAGTTTTGTTATTATAATATTTTATGTGTGAAGTAATTAATTTCTTTAATAAAATGATGATAGTATTATTTAGGATTCCTTATTTTATCCCATTGATTGAATTGATGATTTAACAATGCCTATGACTACCCATAGTGAGATTGAACATTCGAAAATAATAAATTTAAATGGATAACTTTTAATTATTAGCATGGAATGTGTTTTTGTTGAATTTTTATTAGATATTCACCATAGAAAATAGATTATTTTACGAATTTAATAAATGGGAAATTAAAATAAAACTCGTAATTTGTAGAATTAACCATTTGGTCTTATTTGGAAATATTATGACATGATTTATATTATGATACACACTTGTGAAAAATGTTTTAATGTATCTATACTAGGTGATAATGTTGACACATTCTGTAATAGTTATATATCATGTTGTGACCTTGACAGGCAATGTAATGCTAATATACCAGGTTCTGACCCTAACTCATGCTATAATGCTTATGTACTTGATTCTAATGCTAACATAGGTATAATTAAAATAAGATGCGTTCTGACACTCAATCATGATGTAATTCATATATAATTGTTTTTGACCATATCACATGTTTTAATTACTATATACTAGTATATTCCATGACACATGTTGAGATTATTAGATAGAGCTCTTGTCCAATTGACTTTGATTTCTCATGGGTATATGGTTGTAGTTAGAATGGTAGTGGGACATGATGAGGGATATTTTGGTATGAAACCGAATAATTATGTGATTTAACATGTGTAAATGGTACTAGATGGTATGGTTGTGTCACATACTCATAGACATTATTTCATGATGTCAAAGAAGTTTCATGATGTATTATATTAATTTTATAAATAACCAGTACACTTGTTCATCACTGTATTGCATGAAATTATTATCAAACAAGTTATCTAGAAATAGTGGTTCCAACATACTGTGTTTTACTCACAACCTATTTAGGATTCAATTGGGTACCCAAGAATATTACATTGATTTAGGTTTGGATAAGGTCAAAGGACATTATTACTGATTTTTTTTATTTTTAAATGGGATGGTGTTGGGAGACATGACTCACATGGAGTTTTAGTCTATGGTCTTCTGGGTTTATCTTTTGGTAGGTGATTATTTTTTTTATTTTTTTTATTTTGGAATTTAGATACATATGAGCCTGGAATTTCATATTGGTATCTCCTTTATTACGTAGTTGTGTTATAAGGATTCATTTATGGTTATTAAATTTATGGTTTTTGTTTTATTGATTTTATACACAAGTATGACACTTCATACAAGGGAGTATAGTCTGACCACTATCCATATCACACCCTAGATGCTAGTTATTTTCCATTATCCCATAAGTAAGTGCACCTGAGGTCTCATAACTAACTCTTTTTAGTGACATGATATGTACCTAGATCAGGGGATGTTACAACGTGGTATGAATGGATCAGGATTCATTATTTGATTATTCACTATTTGGGAAAGGTATGAAGGAGAATAAGATGTTTTAGGACATAGAAAATATCATGGTGAATGGGATTACTTAACACATGTTTGGGGTAAAATAAAAGTTCTCTGGGATGGGGTAGTTATTAATGATGTTTTCTTATTACAATTTGATGTTTTTTCACCTAGGGTGATTTACATATTGTGTGATGTTATTATTTCATAATATTTATATTCATGTCCTAGTTTTTCATGAAGGGAGTATATATGCATCATGATATGAACATAGGGATATATAAAAGCATGAATTGTTCATGATGTAATTTTTTTATTTTATTAAAAATATTTAACTCTATGAACTATGAATTTAGTCAATAGTTATATCTAATAAATGAAATAAATGATTTCTTATGTCATGATAAATGACTTATTATGTTTTGTTTTTAGAGAATGATATTTTGGTTCACTTATGTCATCAATTTTTGAGTTTTACCTTATTGTTAAATTTCTTTTATGGTGTGGGTTTTTCTTATAAGGAAAACTAATCCTCGTCTTATTTGAATTGAGGATAAGGAGGGTGTAAAGCATTATGCTCCTAACCAAGTAGATTTATAGATCTTGTTGTTTTCAAGGATTAGATGGATGTTCAGATTCATGAAAACTTCTTGAGGGTTATGCTATCCATGGAAGGGGAGACCATTCATATCATTCATTTGATGTATGATTTGAAAATATATTTTTTCTACAACATCTATCCACATTCACTGTGGAGATATTCACCCATGTAGTAAATTCCAGGTTTACATTATTCAAGATAATCATTAAGCACCTTCATACACCCATAGAAAATAGGTTTATATTTCTATATTCTTTATTCTTGGACTAGCCAATCATTGGTGGGACATTCTGTGGAAATCTACATAGCATGATATGATTTATTTTTAGGTATTTGAGACATAGTTACTAGACTACATTTATTCCAAGGCATTGAGGAAAGAGAAGTCTTGCGAGTTAATGTATCTATCACTGCAGGGAATGTCAGTGACATACTATTTCTGATGTTTCACCAACCTAGATCATTTTCCTTCATATCTAGTAGATGATGAGACCTCCATTGAAATAACTTCTCAGAATGGTATTCACTTTGAAAACAGTTCACTAGTGAATTTTTTTCATTTAATAAGTTTTATGGACATGAATAATCAGGAACTCATCATAGAGGAGAATCTGAAAGATGCCTAAGAAGAAGCGAGGCTTTTTATAAAGGTTGAACTGAGAGATCTTCTTTGGGTATCTATAATAGCTTCTATGATATTTTTCAACATGTTAGTAGTGGTTAGAGAAACATCATAGGAGAAGACCATGTTAGGACCTTATTCCATTGTAATTTTATCAGTGTGGCCATTTTGGCCATAAGTGCTTGTATTTTACGTACCCTAAAGTTGAGTGTCATGTTTTGGGAAGACTTGGTGATCTTCAAAATTTCTATGTGAAGGTTCCATATCAATGTAGTTTTTTGGATCGAGATAGGAAACTAACTCTATAAGGGTCTCAACTACACCTTAACATGCTAGTAGTTGGAGTTTGATAGTAATTCAGGATGGGGAAAGGGATTTCATACCCTACTGTAGGAGTAGTGATATTAATAAGAATAGCTAGATCAGGGGGGTTATAATGGATCCTACGGTTGAGGGAAAAGTCAGATACAGACTAATTAAACTACTTAGACTATTTTTGATGCATGACCTCCCACTGTTAGAAGTAGGAGTCTTGTATCATCAACCTTGTCTTGTATTTACCCTGACATAGGAGTATCACATTAATTTATATCTAGTCATTTTGGAAAAGGGTTTGTCTTAGTTGTGGAAATCATTGATGTTGTTTTGGTTATCAATATACCTTTGGTATTAAGGATAGATAATATAAAACCATTCAATATGTGTTATTTAGAGATTGGTGGTTACCATTTTATTTGGGAACCGTTTATTTAAGAAATGGAATTATTCAATATGATTATTGGAATGGATTGGATAGATTTATTCGATGATTATATTGATTGTTACAAGAGGATACTTAATTTTATTCTCTAGAGTGAGGTTTTTATTCTCACTAAGTCTAGTAGGATCTTCAAGTTGTTCATGTATATCCAATTCTATGTATGTTGGATTGCCTCATGGATCAAATAGGTGATGTTCATTCAGTAAATGGTGAACTACATCATGATTATTTTCCTCTAGTTATAGATCAGTTTTAGAATTTATTTATTGATTATTTTTATGTATTACACCCCAGAGATAGATCAAGTTGGCACTGGATGAATACCCTTTTTCTATCCCACCATACAGAAAGGAAGAAACAGAGCTTCAAGAGTTCATTATTCCATTGGAAGATATGGAACCTAATTGTTTAATATGGAATAGTATATATCCATGGGATTCTCTAATTATCTTCCTCAAAAATGATTTTGGAACCTTGTTTTTTTCGTGGATTATTGCATATTGAACCAGATCATAGTCAGGAAATAGTATCCCCTTCTACACATCAATGATCTCTTGATCAACTGATATGTTTGAAGATACACTCAAAAAAATAACATTAGGATACCACCAGTTATGGGGGATACCATCAAATATTCCTCAAACTGCCATTGGTATTAAGAATAGCTTTTATGAGTTCATGGTGATGTTGTTTGGTCTGTCCAATGCAATAGTGGTATTAATGGCCTTGATTAAAATAATCTTTCATCTTTTTCAAGACCCCTTTGTGGTGGGTTTTCTCATTGAAATAATTGTACACTCCCTGTCACTAGGAAATCATTTCCAACTTCATGAAATCGTCTTGAGTAAATTGAGAGATCATCTTCTTTATGCCAAGCTATCGAAATTTAGTTTATGGATTGATTAAGTCCACTTATTAGGCTATTTCGTCTTAGAGGCAAGAGTATCAGTAGACCCAGAGATGGTTAAAACCATTGTATATTTGAAACAGAGCAAGAAAATTTTTTAGATTTAGGGATTTCTTGGTTTATAAGGTAATTATTGGTTCTAAATCTAGGATTTATCTCATTTGGTAGGAATAATGTTAGTAATGACAAATAATAGAGTGCGGGTTGTTTGGTCTGATGCCTATGGGAGATATATTAAAGTGCTGAATGGAAGGATTACCTCCTCAACTATCCTCAATATACCCATTCTGGGTGAATAATAAACCAATTACTATTTTGAATCTAGATATTGAATCAGATCATTTCAGATTTAGGTGGATCGAGTGGTCGCTTATGGATAATGACTGTTGAGAATGTATTGGAGAAATTACGCTACTCATGTTTTGGAGATAGCGGTGGTGGTACATGCCTTGATATGTTAAAAAAACTATCTTTTGGGTGTGAATGTTATGGAATACATGGAAAATAGGAGTCTTAGGTTCATCTTTTTTTAATGGGACCTAAACCTTCTATATAGAAGGTGGGTTAGAAATCTAAAGTATTTTTCTTTGAGTGGGATTCAACATAATGAAATGGAAACTTCATTTTCCATGCCTTGATCTTCGATACATAGAAATAGGTAGTATGGGAGTCTTGTGATGAGTGGGGAATGATGTCACTCATTATATACTTGTATCTAGATGTTCAAAAGTCTTAGGGATTAGTAGCTACAGCTTTGACAAAGTTCATACCAGTTCATTTTGACCAAATCAAGAAAGACATGCTATATTATCCAAATGACTAAGTTATGAAAGAAATATTTAATGGTGGGTAAAAACATCAGGAGGGTCTCTTGGATCATGAAATGCAAATTGTTTTCATGGCTATGTATTGGATCCTACAAGCCTACGCTATGAGGTGGTGAGGGAGTTTCATGATACTAGATGGGACGTACAACATAGTTTGACTAAGATGTTTCATGATATATTTAGGTAGTATTGGTGGTCAATAATGAAGAAAGAGTGAGAAGGATTTGTGGATAGCTATTTCAAGTGTTAGTGGGTAAAATACAATCATCATTGGACTGCTGGGATTTTTATAACTTTTTCATTTCCTAGGTGGAAATGGGATAATGCTACTATATATTTTGTGATAGGATTACATTGGAAAAATCATATGAATGATTTAGAATGAGTGATTATGGATTAAATGATGAAGGTATCCCACATTGATTTTTTAGGGAGACCTTAACAGTTGGTGATTCTGTGGTCTTTATATGTATGACAGAATTCATTTCCATGATGTTTTGAGGTGTATCATTTATAAAAATGATCCTCATTTGACGTTGCAGTTTTGGGAGGGTC
Organism: Viscum album; assembly: GCA_963277665.1. Taxonomy (NCBI): domain Eukaryota; kingdom Viridiplantae; phylum Streptophyta; class Magnoliopsida; order Santalales; family Viscaceae; genus Viscum; species Viscum album. The sequence continues at coordinate 773,639,714 of OY728166.1, read as the reverse complement.
ATTGGAAGGTATAATGATTACATGTTCTTTTGATCTTTGGATATCATCATCAAATAGATGGACTATCTGATGGGACTCTCATGATTTTGCAAGATCAATTGTAAATTGGTGTTTTAGATTTTTGTGGTTCGTGGGAGAAGAATATGGAACTCTTTTAGTTTTCCTACAATAATATCTTCTTTGAAGAAATAAAAATGGAACATTTTGTAGTGTTGTATTAAATTTCATGTTGTTTTCCTATTTGTTAGATGGAGGTAGGTGAGTCATCATGTGTTGGACTTAGTCTCATGCAGGATATAACTGAGTGGGTATAATTGATTAGGATTCAGTTGGTGACTACAAAAAACTATTATAAATATTATGATGAAAATCCAATATCTCCTCTATAGTTTTATTTTTTTCATCATTTTTTCTTTCTAGGATGACATATGATGGAGAAATTTCATTGAAGGTAAATAGTGAGAGCTAGAACACTCATTTTTCGTCCCATTTGAGATAGTGAAAAGGGTATGTTCAGGGGAATACCGTTTGTCCCTTCCATAGTGCTATAGTTCCTGGTATGAAATTTTTCACATGTCATATCTTTGGAGACATCATCTTGACACTTCTCATGTGATAGCCTTAACACACATCGAGTTGGGTATAGATACATCCTTTGAAGAGCATCCAATACAGATCGTGGATCGTAGTGAGACATACCTCTTAGATAGGACATTACTATTAGTTCAAGTGATGTGGAATTATGGGATAGATCAAGATTATTCCTCATAGAGGGATTCTAATATGTGAGAACAATGGTTAGAATAGTCCACTGATATCCCATATTGATGCTTGGGGGAGATCATAGAGGAGTTGATAAATGGTTGGGATATTGAAAGATCCAATATTTTTCAAGTAATCTCCCTCTAAATGATTTTTAAAATTATTTTGGTTCAGTTTTTCAAGGAATTTATAGGTTTGAGATTTTTATTCATCATTGATTTATTTATTTATTTAATCAACATAGAATTATTCTTTGAGGAAACATGAGAAAAATAGAGAAGATATGCATAGGTAGTGGTTTTCAGATTAATTTTTAATTAATGGATTCTGGGTATAAATGATTCAATTGTTACCAAGGGTTCTTGGTATGTTGAGAATCCTTTTAGGGGATTAGGTTTGTATAAGGATAATAGAATGAAATCTATGATAATTACATTTACACATTCTATAAATGGGTTACATTCCATGTAAATACCACTAAAATCATGTCATGGATTGATTGACGACATGAATATATTACACATCATTAACCAATCACAAGATGTGTGTTGTTTGAGAGAATTAAATATTCAGCTAAGGAAGTGTGTTTTTTTATGTATCCCCTGAAAAGGAGATACACAGCATGAAACTAAATTAAATTCGATGTATTTTCCCAAGATGAAATCTTAAACCTTCCATGTGAATGACTTGTTCTACTTTTTTTACAACCTCCATTTCTCAAATATAATGTTTCTTCTAGTAAATTTTTGAGAACCTATCTCTATCCCAAAAATTTTGTTTGTGTGATCAATCCTTAAAAATTCATTATGTTTAGGATTTCCCTTCATTTTCAATAATTGAGTTGTAATATCTTGAACACAGTCATATTTGATTTCGATCGTCATCAATTTTGATATAGTGTATCCTTTCGATCATCATCACATTATTCTTTGTTAGTGCTTGTCATTGGAAGTGTTGTTTTCATTAATGGTTAAGGGTAGAGGGTCTAAATAAGAACCATATGGTTTGATTTTTGAAATCTATGTATAAGGAATTTTTTAATTATGATAACACTTTCACACAACAACTAATTAATAGAATAGAATGATGAAAATCCTTTATTGGATTCCTAATTTGATCACTTGGATATAATTGATGATGTGAACTAGATTATGGATTCCCATTGGGGGACAAAGCCTTTCATGAAAATAAATTGGGTGGTTTTTAATTGGTTTATGAAGTCTTCCCATTTTATTCTGATCAATAAAACTGCTAATGAATATTATTTGTGTAAGATGTATGTCGAAAAGATAGTGAGATTAAATGGAAGTCCTTATATTGTTTCAGATAGGTATTCTAGGTTTACCTCAACATTTTAGAGGAGTATCCAAGAGGTGATGTGATATTAGATTAAGTTGGTCACATCATACCATCCATAGACTAGTTTCTAAACATAGTGTGTAATTTAGATTCCATAGGATATTCTCCACGCATGTTTATTGGATTTTGGAGGATCATGTGATAGCCATCTGGGATTGGTTGAGTTTGTTTATAACAACGGTTATAAGTTGTTGATCATAATAGATCCATTTGAATAATTGTATGGTCTCCCATTAAAATATCCTCTTTTTTGGAATTGGTGGTCAATGTGTCCTTGGTGCGACCATTTTTGGTTCAAGAGATGTCAGTTTAGGGTCAAGAGGTATGGTGATATCAGGTGACAACTCAGAGTCGGCAGAAATCATATACAGATCCTTCATGTCATCCCTTAGAGTTTTTTGATGGTGACCGGGCTTTCATGATTATTTCTCCTCATTTGGGTCACCATCGGCTTGGGAAATATGGAAAGTTGGCTATGAGATATGATAAACCATTTGAAAACAGTAAACCTCTAGGGAAAATTTCTTATCAATTATCTATGCTGATTCTTTTGATGGGAATCCATGATATATTCCACATAAATCAGCTTATACAGTATCACCATGATCCTTCTCACATTTTGAGTTGGGATGAAATTGTGTTAGATCCAGATGTTTGTGTTTTGTAGAATCTGGTGGGGACCATTTAATCTCTTGTATAAGTATTGCATGGGATGTCGATTCCATTGGTCAGAGTCTTCTAGAAACAAGGATTTATTTCTCATGATACTTGGGAACATGAATAATTGATAATGGACCAGTGTCATCATCTTTTTCTAGAGATTACACATGACTTCTTAGGGAGGGAAGAAATTTATGGTTGTGAGTTGGTAACATCTTGTTACCTTGATAAGGTATGTTTTACCTCTCCATAAGTTCCATATTGGTTCGAAGTCCTTATAAGTGGTTTTGTAGATTTTCAGCAGGTTGTAGATTAGGTACATGCTGTGTACTGGTTTCTTGATACATGTCGTGATAGGGGAGATAATGTTGTGAACTGGTACATGTCATGAATGGTGAGTATGCATACTGTATATTTTAAATATCATATTTTTAATCTGAGGCAATAGGTTTTTTAAAATTATTATCTAGTGAGGAATTTATGACATTACCATGGGTTACACATCATGAATCAGACACTTCCAAACATTATGTCTCACGTTTGGTAGTTTTCTCAGTCCTTTATTCCAAGAACTCTTGGATATCAAACTAGAACTCTTTTGAGGTGATTTTAAAAGGATCTTCTCATTCTGAATAGATCTGACCATCTTTGGATATTCATTCCATCTACATTTAATCTCTCTAGGTGAGTTTTCATTCTGGTCTTTCATCATGATTGATCATGGTAGCGCCCTAGATTTTTGTTATCGGATCTATTTACCTATGTTGGATGTTTCTTATTGGTATCTTGAAGAACCTTTGTGAGATCTCATTATGGATGCCTTTTCCTTCTTTGTCCTTGGTGCAGTATGCATTCTTCCTCAATGTATATTCGTTTAATCTATTCTAGCGACCTCTTGTGTTTAGATATTGATCAATATTGATGTGGATTTTATTCTAGGTTCTTCATTGACATTGTTGGGTTTCATTATTGTTGGTTTTCATTATGGGAATGTATGACCTATGTTTTGAGGTAGGTGGTTCCATATCAGCAATAAAAAGATGACCATGATTGTTTTTCCTTATAAATTGTTTTTAATATTTTCATTATTGATTTGTGTATGTCAAAAATATATTTATAGGGAAAATGGATTTTTCAAAGATTGTGATAAATTTAAGGTAATTTGGAATTTTTAAGAAATTTGATCGGATTGTGAAATGGTTTGGGAAGGGAGTTATGAAGATGAGATCATGGGTTACCTTGGGTACTTTCGTGGAAGGTTTAGCATGAGGCCATTATTTATTTTTTGGGATTATCAAAAGAGTTTACCTTTGGGGATTACTATGTTTCCAAGGCCCATTGTTCTTGGGGACCGATGTAGACATTTTTGACGGTTTACTGAAGGGGTATTACTCTACTTCATTGGAACACTGTTCTAGGATCAGTTTTTGTGCCATTGATTATTTTGGAATTAGTAGTATGTGGCCTTGAATAATAGTATTCCTTGGTTTTGAAATACATGCACTTATATTTTGAATTTTTGGAATTTAGGATTTATCCTTGATATTAATGATTATTCTTGTGGAATGTGATGTGGAAAAAAGTTCTTTGAAAATTATATACATGCTTTTGTTTAGAATGGTGGAAAAAGGGAAATGTTTACCTTGTTTTTTGAAAAACATCGTTAATGCTTATCATGCCATGTTTTTACTTAAAAAGAGCATAAAAGAATATATATACCAATATTGGTTATGGAACACCTTGGTGGGATCCAACTAATCATGTTATCTCACACCCTACACACCTATTTAGTAGTGCGTAGACTGTTGTTTTTCTTCTAGTGTAGGTAATGGAAAAGCAATGAAGTGAGGAAGTGTGGATTTTGTTAGCTGGTTGGGTAGATGGTTGTGAGATGTTAGTAGTTCATTCATGCCATCGTTTGGAGTATCTTTTTGGTTTTCAGTAATTTGTTGTTGGAATTGTCTTAGTGTTTTATGTAATTTTCCAGTTGTTTATTTATCCTATTTTTCTTATAGTTATGGAAAATATATATTTTTCATCTTATTCTATTCCTTTTTAATGCACACATTCCATGTTATTTATTAAGTTGGGAAAAATCGTTCCCACTTTTGCTTTTTTGATGCCCAGGTGTTTGTCACCAGATCGTGGGGATTGGGAATTACCTTTGGATATGTGGATTATTAGGTCGTGTGTCAGGTTTAAGGGAAACCTGGGTCTATTCGTTATAAGAAATGTTACAACACCAGATTCCATGGTACACTTTCTTCTAAATAAATCAATATCTTGCGCTACATGCATTATCGTGTTCGAGCACACAATGACATTTCAAACTAGCAATTTAAAAAGTTTTTAGGATTAATATTAACCAATTTATAAAATTTATAAATTTTAATTTTAAAAATTTAATTTATTTTTGAATCTAGAATATTAAAATTATCTTAGGGTGAAATTTTAATAATTTACTTAAAAATATTATTTTTTGATGATTAGTGAAAATACTACATTTCTGTTAGAAACAAAATTTTTCATTTAAATAAATATTTTAATTTTTATTTATTTTAATGACACAATAGATACATTATATATATATATATATATATCTATAAATATTTTCCAAATTTACTTAATTGGCATCATTTTTAAATTATAATTAGAGATAAAAACATATTCTACTTTTGAACGTCTGTTTTACTCGCCTTCTAGCCATATCTACGGGATTTGCATTAAACATATTTTTACCACTTTTATAAATTGAATTTAAAAAAATATACATAAATGGTTATAATCATTATGAAAAATTTAGTCCCCTAAAATTAAAAAAAATTGGTGAATAGTATCTTTTGGATTTTATTTAGCACAGTTAAAGGTAAATAGGGTAGTTAATGGTAAGATTAGTACTATAATAACATAATATTACCCTAAAACTTGTCCTAATTTCATTGGATAAGTGTGTTTCAACTAAAATCAAACTCAGGTATAAATTATGATTTTTTGATCCACTTGTGTTAGATTTTGACATATAGTATATTTTATTTAAAGAAGAGTTAAAAAAAGTCATATTAAAAATTAAAAAACAACACAATTTTTAATATAGAGGTTTAAATAAGGTAAATTAAAATATAAATTGTTTCTAAAAAGATAAAAATATTAAATAAATAATTTTATTTTGTTAATAGTTTTAGAAAATAATTTAATAAATTAAATGGTGTCACAATAATGATGTAGTAATTGAATTATTAAAGGATAAATAAATTAAATGATATTTAAAATATTAAAATTAATACAATTTAATTTAATAAATGAAATAAACTAATTTTATAGACAAAATATACATGTTAGTGACATATTAGAGGTATTTTTTTTCGAATTTATCCAATTGGGTTTATATTTTTAAAAATGAAAATTTTGAATACTATCAAAATTGAAAAAAATGATACTTTAAAATAAATAATATTCATTAAGTGATAAAAAATTCATAAAAATATTAGTATCATCCAAATTAATAATATAGTTTTCAATACATCATAAATGATCCAATTTGGGTTGTTTTGGAGTTTTATTGTAACTATATTTACCCTTTAGTTTAAAAATTCTGGAAGACATGATAAGAGTTATAATATTTAACTAAGGGATAATCCTAAAATATAAGGTTACTTCCATGACCTAAACATGCCTAAAAATAATTGATTGAGATTATTTAGACAATTTATCATCTTATCCTAAAAATAAATTAGTTTGATGCAATTTGAAACCGAAAATAAATTTATAATAAATTAATATTTTCAGGTCTCCAAAAAGTGACCATAACCTCTCTTATAAAAGAGAACTTCACCTTCCCATTAATTCCCACATATAAATCCATTTGGATCAATAAAACCTGACAAAATTATTATCCTAAATTCCATCACATCATCTTTGAGGCCACAATTGGGTAATAATTCCATTCTATGGAATCTTTTTGTGCAAACCAAAAGGTGTCACCTAAAAAAGTGGTAATTGTTTTATCACCCCTTTTAATGTCCTTTTTTTATTATAAATACCTTTTATATGTTTTTTCCATCTCAAAATAATTACTAAAGTATCATCCATATACATATATGTTATTATAATCATGTAAATCCCATATTCCTTATTTTATCCTTATTAAGAATAACAATATCACCATGCGTGCGTATGTATGACTTACCATCTCCACGCAATGGTGTTATTTATTATTCAACACTACTTTTTTTGGATCTGTATACTGATGAGTATAGTGGATATAAATAATTAATATAACATGATAATTATTCTTTATAATTAATAGTCTATCCTTTTCCATACCACATAACCACAAAGGAAACACAACTATTTCTCATGCGTACGTTAATCCTACCATCTCCAAAATGTGATGAAATTCATTCTATAATTAAACCTTAAAAATTTATTATAAAATTTATATATTATGAGTAAAAAATAATAATTTTGAACATAATTTCTTACTATATTTGAATAAAATATTCCTTTTCATAACTAACATGCCTTACATGCAAAAACATAAATGGGAAAATGAAACAGTTAACACCCGAAGCAACGGTAATACAAAAATGTTATTACCAAAATTATATAATAGGATAATATATGGTATCATAAATATGAATATGGTAATGTTATAATTTAAAAACATTTTTTAAAAATTATATAGGAGGATAAATCACCCTCAACTAAAGGAACCTATAAGTTAATGAATAATTTCACAAATCTATTAATTATTCGAGTAAAATTATATGTAAGTATCTACTAAAACATCCTTTTCATCCATGTCCATTTTTCATAAAATGTAATTCAAAATAATATTGATGATTTTTTGAACTCATTTTTACCCATGTGTTAATTTTTATAAATTTTTTTGAAAGGAATATTTCTTTCATTTTCCAAATATATTTTTGTATAGCCTTATCAAAAAAATTAATGACAGAATGTTTTTTAACTTATATGGAACAAGCGGCTGCTTTCTACCATTATGACACCCTAAAATTTTGAAGCATTAGTTACAATCATATAATTTTATTTTCAAAAGAAGTGTTTTATTTAATAATTGTGTGGACTTTACATTAATTCAGTGTTAAAAAATTGATATTTCCCTAAAAGAGTTTTAATGAATTTAATAAATTATTTTCATCTATGTCAACATCATTTCATTGATTTTATTATTATTTGAGGTTCAATTATTATCATATAATCATAAACATTGTATTTAAGGATTTATGATACATTTGACTATGGATGCGTTCTATTTATACCATTCATAATGTTTTATTAATGTATTAACATTTCGCATGGATGTTTAAATATTATTGTTTATGTTATGATTCACCACTTTCATAAGAGGATTGCATTAGACGTATTAATTAATGGGAGGGGCCAATATATCCCCTCGAGGCATCGGTAGGTCTCATTAGACAAACTAGTGTTCTGGCACAAGGCCATGATGGTAGGTTAATGTTCCGGGTTTGAGGCATTGATGGTATGGTTATGATGTCCAACATTATATATTTCCTCATTGTGAGATTACTTATTGATATTGTATGTGATTTTTTCTCCTAGTATAATATCCATGTGAATGTTTAAATGAATTATTTGATTTATTCATTACATAGTGTGGTGAAGATTAAATTTAAAAGGCTTGTGTTTTAGTTTTATACCATGCCTTAAGTGTTTATTCTTATTTATGATAGCTTCCGCTAATTTTATTATCCTTACTAAGAATCTCAACCCACACATTTATTATGTTTTATTTTCTCCATGATTGGAAGAAGTATATTGCGTTACACCTGAATGGATTGTTTAAGGGATATGAGAGTTTTTAAAGGGGGTAATATTTTGTTTTTCATTTAATGTTGTAATGTAAAACTTATGATTGTATCTAGTATTTCCTAGGATACGAAACTGATCATCCCTTTCAGATTTTATTTTCTTGATATCATTCCAGCATTATAAAATAATGCATAAACTATGGGAAACTGCGGACACAATGTTAAATTTGGTATCAGAGGAAGATCAGTACAAACTATGGAAACTAGATTTAGAAAACATCATTGATCAGGGAACATTACCCTAACATAAACATTGAGGATATGTATAGAAACACATCCATGAGTTTTGGTAATATAGTGATTAATTGGGTATTCCTAGGCAATACAACCCTGTCTAAATACTACAAGTTGATGCTATTCTCGAATAGATGTACCTATGGGTGAAAACTCTAACAAGGTGTTTCGAATTTGACTTAGGGTATCCTAGTACAGAAAAATGACCCTTAATACACAACTAGTTTGACACTTTCATTGGGTATTAATTGGAAAAATCATATTCTCTTTACAAATAGCTATGATGGAATTATGGTTAACTATGTCATAAAAAAACATGTTTATGATTATGGATTGAATATGCAGAATTTTTTTTATTTTATGTTAATTATTTTAATTATTTTGATTTATGAATTACAATTCATAAGCTAATCAAGTGTATCCCATTGTTTAGAAATGGAGCTTAGAAGAAGATATTGAATCCCTATCAACCCACGTAATCCATATAGGTATGTTCCTCTTATGCAAGATAATGATAGTGTTGATGGTGATACAACTTTTGTGGAACAACATATAAACAAACTAGGGAAGATGACTCAGGTTATGAAGAATAACCATACACATATTGATCACCCTAATCCAAAACCTGGAGGATCAATGTTAGACTAATTCATGAGACAACAACCTCCAACATTCAATGAGACTAAAAATAAATTTTATTCTATGAAATAGATTTATTCTTTAAAGAAAATATTTATTTATTTGGGGAGTAATGAAAGGGAAAAGGATTTTAGGGAAGTTTATCATCTCTCTAGATATGCAGATCAATAGTGGTCATTAATAAAAAACACAAAGGAGGGTAGATAAGTAATAAATATGGGCTAGAGGGAGTTTAAATAAATTTTCCTAGAAAATAATTTCCTTGTGAAAAATGAGATGATTTGGAATGAAATTTATGAGTCTTAGTAAAATAGAGGATGAGAATGTTGCCTGATATGAAGTTAAATTCACAAGGTTAGTGAGGCATGTTGCATACTACATACGTAACTCAAGAAGTAATATTGATCAATTCTTTGAGTGGTTAAAAACATTCCTTCAATGAGCCCTGGTCTCACAATCCTTATCATTATATGAATATGTAGTCTCATGTTCAATCATGAAATAAAATGATTTATATATGTCTTATGACTTCAATGGGAATCAAGAGAAGAAGAGGGATGTTGAACACTATGGGAAAGGAAATAAGGGGAATAAGGGAAAAGATGGGATTCCGCACAATAGTAAATGTGGAATGAAACACCTCTGTACTTTCTTAAAGTGGAATGGAGTTTGTTATATGTGTGAAGAAGAAGGACATAAAGCTCCAGATTGTAAGGGGAAGAAAGAATCTTCCAATGTTCAATGCTACAATTGTAATGAAATGGGACATTATGAAAATTATTATCCAATGTGTAATGGAAACATGCCTCAGAAAGGGATAAGGGAGAGATGCCCATAATATGCTATCACGACAGCTAAGGATGAAATTTCTAATGATTTTGTGGCATATACGATAATCATCTCCTCAAGTTTAGGTAAATATATATTTTTTGATTCTGGATCCTTTCATTCCTTTATATCATCCCAGTTTTTTTTAAAATTTAGATATTTCCAATTCACATTAATAAGGAATTTTTCAGTGAAAACCCATAAGGTAAGTATCATTGCAACAAATATGTGTATGTATGTTACAATTATAGCATATTAATGTGAATTATCTGATGAAATTATTATCGTACCTGTGGTCAACTTTGCTATAATAATCAGTATGGATTGTCTATCAAAATATGAGTTTAAAATATTTTGCATTTAGAATGAAGATATGTTTTGTTAGGATCATATAGAATCCATTATCTTTAGAGAAAAAACATCATCACATGATTATTATCAAAATACACCCCAATAGATTTATTGAATGAGATTCTTAGGGTGGAATAGAAAATAACATATGGGGATGGAGAATGAAATATCCAAATAAAAGATGTACCTATTGTGAAGGAATGCATTGCTATTTTTTCCAATGATTTACCTAGACACACCTCCGAGCATGAATTTGTGTTTTCTATTGATTTAATCCCTGAGGTAAGACCAATATAAAATACTTCTTATGTGATGGCCATTTTGTAATTAATATAGTTGAAGAAACATCTACAGCAGTTAATTAATAAGGAATTTAATCTCCATTGTGTTTATCCATGGGGAGCCCTCTTCTTTATGTTATTAATAATGATTGATCAATTAGGATATGTATTTACTATTGAGATGTCAATGATATTAAAATAAATAACAGGTATCCCCAACATCATATTGATGATTTATTTGATCAACTTTGTGGAGCTCAATATTTTTTGAAAATTTACCTTTATTTTTCATATCATAAATTATGTGTAAAAACAATGATATTACAAATACAGTGTTCTGAATGTTATATGTTCATTACAAATTTATGGTAATTCAATTTGGATTGACTAATGTACCATCTTTTTTCATGGATCTAATAAACATACTATTCACGGAATTTATTAATGACTTTCTCGTCATATTTATTGATGATATCACGGAATACTCCATAGGCTATGAGGAACATAATAAACACTTACTTATTGTTATGTAGACACTTAGATGAAATAGAAATTATGGGATTTATAGAATTTGTGAATTATAGATTCATGATATTTCTTTTCTTGGACATATTGTCTAGATGAATGGAATAATTGTTTATCCTACAATGACAAGGAAAATTAAGGAATGGAAAACACTAGATAGTATAACCTAGGTATTCCATTTTATTGGTTTATTATGTTACTATTGGAATTTCATTCAGAATATTTCCCAATTGGGAAACCCATTAACCAATCTCACGCATAAAGGGGTTAAATTCGTTTGGGCAAAAGAGTGTGAATAATGTTTTAAATAATTTATGTGAATATTTTTCAATGATCTTATGTTGACTCAACTATTTTGGAAATATGGATTTCTGATTTACAGGGATGTGTCATGGAAAGGACTCAATTGTGTCCTTATGAAGAATGATAGGGTTATTGCTTTTGCGCCAAGGAAATCTATCTCATGATCATGAGTTAGTAGAAGTAATCTTTTCTCAGATGATATAGATACATTATTTATATAGTCAATGTTGTGAGATGTATACACATCATAAGAGTTTGAAATATATTTTCTATAGATATAATTTAACATGAGATAAAAGAGATGGATTGATCTACTCAATGATTATTATATCACAATACTCTACCACATAAGGAAGGAAAATAAGGTCGCATATGTGTTTAGTATAAAAGACTATGGAGTTCTAAAAGAAATGAGAGTTGAAAGGTATCATATGTGTATAGATGTAGTAATGATAAATATGGGAATTATCATTGAAGGTGAAATATCAATATGTTTTTAAATGGTTGTCATACCATCTTTACGATAAAGAATAAAAATTTCTTAGTCTGATAATGAAGAGTTTCAAAAACATTTAATTCTATGAGTTATGGGAGACTGATTAAATTTGAATTTGAAGACAGTGTTATGAAACTAGGGAAGAGGCTTTCTATTCCTGCAATACCTATACTAGAAAGGGAATTATTGGATGATTATCATAGCCCCTATTTCCATATACACCATATTTGAACTATGATATACAGATATATGAATGAATATTTTTGGTGGGACAACATATTGAGGGAGATTTCTGATTATGTGTCGAGATGTTTGGTTTGTCAATAGGTGAAGGATGGAAGCCAACAACATAGATGAGTCATGAAACCTCTTCTTATACCTGTGGAGAAATGGGATGATATTACGATGATATTTTCATGGGGATACCAAAGAATCGAAGAAGAAATGATGCGATATAGGTTATTGTTGATCAACTTACCAAATCAGCATATTTTCTTGACATAGGAGAAGATTTACCACATGAATGATTAGAAATATTGTATATTAATGATGTTTTAAGTCTTCAAGGTGTACACCTATTGATTTTTTCTGATCATGATTCCCATTTTATATCACAATTATGAAAAGTCATCAGAAGGCCATAGATATTGATCTTCGGTTGAGCACTGTTGACCACCCTCATACTGATAGAAAATCAGAAAGGGAAATTAAAACCTTAGAAGAAATGTTGAGATCATCATCTCCTAACATTCATGGTATATGGGATCAATATTTTAATTTGGTAGAATTTTTTTAATAACAATAGCTTCCATTCAAGTATACAGATGACACCATATGAATCTTTATATAGAAAGAGATGTTTTAAACGAACATTTTGGCATGATGTTGATGAAAAAAACTCATAGGACCTGAACTGTTTTTAAGAAATGATGGAGAAGGTAAAAACTATTCAGGAACATATCAAAATTGTTCAAAATAATCAAAAGAGATATGCTAATAACTGAAGGAAGGATCTCGAATTTCATGTTGGAGATCATGTCTTATTGAAGGTATATACATGAAAGGGTGTTATATGCTTTATAAATAAGGGTAAATTATTTCTAGGTAAATATGATCTTTTGAAATTCGGAATTGATATGGAGTTGTATCTTACCATTCGGAAATGCCGCCAAGTCTCTCAAAATTTCATGATGTGTTCCAGACATCAATGTTAGGCAAATACATTTTAGACCCAACGCATGTAATCACCTATGATGAAATAGTACTGGAACCCTATTTGGCTTATTGTGTAATGCCTATCAATTTTATTTGATACTAGAGAACAAGTGTTGAGAAATTTGAAGACCCGTCTGGTAAAGGTTCTTGGGAGGATAAATAAAATGCAAGTGGCGATGTGGGAACCAGAAAAACTTATGATGAAGATCCACTTGATTCTTTTTATAATGTGATATTCTAGAAATTTTAAGGTTGAAATTATTTGAAGTGGGGAAGAATACTACACCCCATGCATCCACAATATGCTTCCATCTAAATAATTTAATAGCTTGTGCTACATGAAAAATTGAGTTCGAGCACACCAATTCCTTTTGAAACTGTCTATTTAAAAAGAAGTTAGGAAAAATATGAACCAAATTATAAAATTTAAAGAATTAATTTTTCACAATAGACTTTATTTTTAAATTCATTATGTCAAAATTATCTTAGGGGTAAATTTCGGTACTTTTCAGAAATTTTTTAATTTTTGATTCATAGTGAAAAATACTACATTATTGTTTAAAATGCCATTTTTCCTTTAAATAATTATTTTTCTTTAAATTTATAGTAATGTCAAAAAACTAAAAATATTGGTCTAATTATTTAATTAGAAATATTTTTAAAATATAATTAGAGATAAAAATGTATTAAACATTTGAACGTCCTTTTTACTGTCCTTCAAGCCACATTTACTGCATTTGCATTAAAAATAATTTTACCCCTTATATGAATTAAATTTTAAAAAATGGACCTACATGGTTGTAATTAGTATGAAAAATTTTATCTAATAAGATAAAAATAATTTTTGGTGAATAATATCTTTTGGATTTTATTTACCACACCTAAAGTTAAATAGGGTTATTGAAGGTAATATTAATATTATAATAATATAATATAACCCTAACACATTTTTAACTTCATTGGATACGTTTGTTTTGACAAAAATCAATCTAAGTTATAAATTAATATTTTTAACCACTTCTGTTATATTATGACATTTATTATATTTTATTTAATGAAGAGTTAAAAATGACATATTCAAATTTTAATGATAACCCCATTTTCAATATTTGGTAATAAATGAGATAAATTCTACAATAAATATTGTTTATAAATCTAAAATGATTATATACATAATTTAATTTTTTAAAATTGTTTAGGAAATAAATAATAAAAATAAATGGTGATACAATAATGATGCAGTAATTGACATATTAAAGGAAGAATGAATTAAATTATATTAAAAATGTAAAAATAAATATGATTTGATTATTTAATGACAGAAACTAATTTTATAGATAAATAAATGTTACTAAAATATTCTAACTATTGGTTATAATTTATCATGTTGGTTTCGTATTTTAAAAAATGAAAATTATGAGTAGTGTCAAAATTGGCATAAATGATACATTAAAAGATATAATATTTGATAAAATTTTATCAAATTTATAAATATATCTTGTTGGGAAAACTAAAAAGGAATATATTAAATATGTCATAACTAATCCAATTTGGGATTCTTTGGTATTTTATAGTAACTACATTAACCCTATAATGTAAAAATACAAGAATGCATAGTAAGAGTTAAACTATTTAACTAACGGTCAATCCCCAAGGATAAGGTTAATTTAACAAGATAAACTTGTATAAAAGCCATTGGATGAGAGTATTTCGACCCATAATCATCTTATACTAGAAATAAATTACTTTAGGAGGTATTTGAAATTGGAAATCAATTTATAGTTAATTAATATTTTATGCTCTTCCAAAAGTGCCTCCCATCTCTCTTATAAAAGGGAACTTTTCCCTCTCTTTAATTCACACCTTCAAATTTATTAGGATCTACCAAAACCTACCCAATTATTCTCCCAACATCCATAAATTCATCTTAGTTGTCACACATTGGGATGAAATCCATCCCATGTTGTCCTTTTGTAAAAACCAAAATGAGACACCAGAAAAAGAGGTAATTGTTTTATGAACTCTATAAAAGTTATTTTCATATTTTACTTCTTATTTATATGTTGTTTCCATATGGAAAATATTTACTCTAGTATAATCCATTTAATGATGTGTTATTATAATCTTGTCACAACTATATTAATCATTTAATCCATCATACGAATAACAATATCACCATGCGTGTGTAGGTACGGATTACCATTTCCATGTCGTGGTGTAAATTATTATTCGACACTAATTTATTTGAATGGGTATAATTATGATTTTAATGGATACAAATAATGTGTAACACCCCGCACCTGCGTCATTGGCTTGAGGAGGCGGTGAGGGTTACTTGGCCTTAAGCGACGTTCCCAAGATGCCAAGGCTGGCAATAAATGACGAGGGCTTCAAGAAGAAGTTGGGGAACGATTTCCCCTTAAGAAAAAACCAACCAAACCATCCACTAACATCCATTATATGATGCATGTCAATTAAATTACCCAACCATGCATTCCTAAAAGATGACCAAGTTGTTCCACAACACACTCAAACCAATACAACCAGACATTTCCACATAACATCAGAGTACACTGCGAAAACTAAATTAGCAAACACCACAAGCCATGAAACCAACACAGCTCCACTCCAAACTCCAAGTTCTAGGCTCCACCAAGGAATAACAATGCTCCACTAAAGGAGGGGGATGCCTTACCTTTCCCCACGCCACAGTACTTGAAATCTGCAAAGACAACATAGTTCCATAGCATGGGGTGAGTACTAAAACTCAGTAGGATTTCCCCAAATTACTTCCCTACACATGCCACTAGGATAAAACTGTTAGCACATTTATATAAAATAGTTTATATAAATTAAATCACAAGTTCAAGAATTTTCATAAGACAAACATGCCCTTACCAAGTCATCACATCCATACCAAGCAACCAAGGGAAAGTCAACCAACATTCCACAAGCCATCTCATCATTTACACATTCTAAAAACAATTCCATCTTGTAAAGAAATGAAAAAAAACAACCACAAAAACTAAACAACCAAACGGTGGAGCTTCCATCCAACCTGGTCACCCATTCACACTAAGTGTCACTTCCCATCCACTTATCCTTGATGGTGGCACTTCTGTCCGCTATACATCCCTTATTTATAGTGGTACTTATTGCCACTTCCACACAAAATTTAAATCATTCACAACCAAGAATATAACCAACCAAGGTCACTACCACATGTAATCAACCAATTCCATTGCATAACAACCCTCTTCAATAAATAACTCAATTATTGAAAACCATTTTCCATGCCAAAAAACATTTTAATAAAAAAAACCTTTTTATTAAAAACCATTTCCATAAATCATTTTCACAAATCAACCATATCATCCAATTTTAATATCTCCATTTCAAAATCCACAACAAAAGCATTTCATTATAAAACTCTCTTTTCCCCAAAATTCCCAAAACATCACCCAAGATATTTCTAACCAATTTCACACATTAAAACACAATTAATTTCAAGTACAGTAAATTAATTGTAACCAAAACCATTAGCTCTAACCCATTGGAGTCAAGAGAGAATCCACCTACCTTTAGTGTTCCTGAGAAATCGACCCACAATCAATCGCACCTCCAATCTGGCGAACGCACCATCGAAACCACTCTAGATCTATTCCCCTAACATTCACAAGCATTAAAACATCAACCGAGGAAACCAAAACCATATATATATACACACAAAAAGTGTATATCTAGAAATCCAATAAATATAGGGATGTATATCTAGAGGAAAACACAAGAGGAACAATAGCAGAGACTTACTCGGGAGAAACCACCATGAATCCACCTTTAAACCCCTTCAAATCGCATCCAAAACATGTGGGAGATACCCTCCAACCCTTGAGAACCAAAAATCATGAGTGAGGCTCAAGTGGGAGGATGAATAGAGGAAAATTGGTTAATCCTGAGGGAGGTCAGATCTTATAACCCTATTTTTAAGTAGCTGCTCGGTTAGCCTGCACAGTTTGACAAACCGTGTGTTAACCGTGCCCACACTACTTCCTCAAGAGAAAAGGTCTGCACGGTTTCCTTGAACGGTTTGGAAAACCATGCGAAGGCTGTGAGAAGCCTACTGTCTCCCCTGCACAGATTTTGGAAGAACCCACACAGTTTCCACTAACTGTGCTCAAACCGTGCACCCCTTTAAAATCCTCCAAACTCATCCAAAACCATTCCAAACTCTCCCAACCTATTCCCAACTCATCCCATTCACTTAAAACACATAAAAATTCATATACAAAGGCCCCATAAATCAATCAGGGGGTGCTACATTCTCCCCACCATTTGACTTTCTGTCCTCGGAATGTAGTGAACCCTCGCTTTGACAAAAGTTCTCGGGCCACTACTCGACCATCTCTTTCTCCGCTCCCATGTCTCGTCTTGAAACCGACCATGTTGCCACAAAACACGAACTAAACCAATTCTTTTAAGACAAAAGGCTTTCTATTTCCTATCCACAACCCGCACTGGCATGTGAACCAATGATTCATTTCATTCATGTTCACCATGATCCCATTGAATCACATGGTCACAATATGGCTGATACTTTTTCAACTACGTCACATGAAAGACATTGTGCATCGCACTAAACCTAGGTGGAAAAGCCAAATGATAAGACACCTCATAAACCCTCTCAAGAATCTCAAAATGTCTAATATACCTTGGAGATATCTTTCCTTTCTCCCCAAACCGACGATGTCCCAACTTAAGAGAGATCCTTAAGAAAACATGATCACTCACATCGAACGACAACGACCATCGATGATGATCCACATACGATTTATGACGAATTTGTTCGGTCTCCATTTTCTTCCTAATAAACGTGATATTCTCCATCGTCTCCTGGAAAAGGATTGGTCCAACCATCGAGGAATCACCTGTTTCCACCCAACATAGTGGAGAACAGCATGGCCTCCCATTCAATGCTTTAAACAGAGCCATCTGTATGGTTGCCTGATAACTATTATTGTACGAAAACTCAAACAACAATTAGTGATCCTTCCATGAGCCACCAAAATCCACGACATAAGCCCGAAACATATGATCCAGTGTTTGAATCATCATCTCGGTTTGACCATCCATCTGAGTGTGATACGTCGTGCTTATAGTCAACCGTTTCCCAAGGGCTTGCTGCAAGAATTTCCAGAAATGAGATGTAAACCTCATATCTCTATCTGATACAATCTAAACTGGAATACAATGCCTCATTATCAACTCTCATATATAGATTTTGGACAGATCCTCCATCATATGAGATTCCCAAATCGGGATGAAATGGGCCAACTTCGTTAGCCGATCCACTATCACCCAAATGGAATTGTGCTTTATAACTGTTCTTGGGAGACCTGTAACACAATCCATCGATATCTGCTCCCACTTCTAAACAAGTATTGGTAAAGACTGCAACATTCCTGCTGGCCTCTGATGCTCTACCTTGACCTGATGTCAAGTCAAGCATCTCAAAACAAACTCAGCCACTCACCTTTTTATACCAACCGACTAGAACTGTTCTTTAAACGCATTATACATTATTTGAATTCTATGATGAACAGCCCACCACGAATGATCATATGTCCTGAGAATATCCTCATGACAAGCAACTATTATAATCATCCAATTCTGAAAACACAAAATTGAAACTCCATTCAATTGCCAACCCTCAATGGTCTCCCCACCATTGATTCTTGACCCCATGGTCACACACTCAGAATAAGATATATGTGCCTCTCTAACGAGGCCAAACAAGTCAGGAATCAACAAAACTGGAAAGAAGACCACTCTATCTCCCTAGTCCTCACATTCCAACCGCATATCAGATATAACTGACATTAACTACCAATGTTCTGATGCCTGTTTTATCACCTGGCCATATGATTTTCTACTTAATGCATCTGTCACCAAATTTCCCTTACCCGGTGTGTACATCAAGTCAAAATAAAAAAGCTGGAGATATTCCTTCCATCTCCACTGCCTCAAGTTCAAATCCCTTCGTGAGAAAATATGTTTCAAACTCTTGTGATCTGTATATACTGTAAATTTCTCACTGAAGAGATAATGAAACCACACTTTCAAAGCACGGACCACCGCTTCGAACTCCAAATCATGAGTTGGGTAGTTATTCTCATTCACTCCCAACTGTCATGCGCCATATGAAACCACATGATTCCCTTGCATGAGAACACACCCTAACCATAATCCCGATGAATCACAATACACCATGTACCCTTTTCCTAATTCTAGAAAAACCAAGATTGGTGATGAGGTAAGACGACCCTTTATCTCTTCGAAACACAGCTGACATTGTTCATTACACTGGAATGGAACATTCTTTCTGGTCAAAGCTATCACCAGCGAAGCCAATCATGAAAAATCACAAACAAAAAACCAGTAATACCTAGCTGGACCAAGAAAACTGTGTATTTAAAACACATTATTTGGTGTTTTACATGAGTTAACGGCCTCTATCTTTTCTAGATGCACTGAAACATCTCTTTCAAAAATCACATGGCCAAGAAAATGAACTTATTGTATCAAAAAGTCACACTTTGACAATTTGGCATACAACAGATGATCCGTAAAGATTCCTAGTACTGTTTCCAAGTGCTGCTTATGCTCCACCCTTGTCTTTGAATACACCAGAATATCGTCAAAAAACTCCACCACAAATGAATCCAGATATCTCTGAAATATCCGATTCATTAATTTCATATGCACCGTTTGGGTATTCGTTTGACCAAAGGGCATAACCGTATATTCATAATGGACATATCTACTTCTGAAAGCTGTTTTAGGAACATCCTCCTTCCGCACCCATAATCAAGGATTTCCCAACCTCAGGTCAATCATGGAGAACCACTGTGCTCCCCTCAACTGGTCAAACAAATCATCAATTCATGGAAGTTGATATCTATTCTTTATTGTAACTAGGTTAAGTCTACGATAATCAACATAGAGCCTCAAAGATCCATCCTCCTTTTTCACGGATAACACTGGTGCTACCCACAGAGACATTGTAGGCCTGAATAACCCTTTGTTTTCTAGATCTTCCAACTGGACTTTTAATTCCTGCAATTCATCTGGTGCCATACAGTAATACAGAAGTGATATAGGACTGGTCCGCTGAAGGAGATCAATTGTAAACTATACTTCTCTTATGGAAGGTAACCCAGAGAATTCTTCAAGAAAAACATCAATGAAATGTTCCACCACTGATGGAAGAATTCTCTACTCAACACCATTTGTCGATTCCAATGACAACACCACCAACTGATAGGATAACATACCCATTGCTGGTGCCAACAAACCCGTTTCACCCTGCCTTTCAAGCCTCTCTAATCTAAAGAGATGTCTAACACCATCGTGTGTTGTAAAAGCCACTGTCAACGCATCACAGTCGATGTGGGCCTTAAAAGCCACCATCAAATCCATTCCCAGGATTACATCATACCCATCCATCTCAAGCATTGAAAAATTCCATGTTATCTCAACCTCGCCCACAACAATACAACATTCTATACACAAGAAATCTCGACATTCGCTATGACCAAGAGGAGTTTGAAGTTTCAAAACTGGGGGAATCATTTCAACCCTTAAACCTAACAAATCAACCACTCGTTCAGTAATAAAAGAGTTTTAATCAACTGTATCAAAAAAAACATGCAGGAAGCTAGAATTTAAAAGAATAGTACCTCACACTGTGGATCGTCCATACTAATCATCCACCACAACCTGATCAGCTACAACCATATGTTTTCTTTCCACACTCTTCTCTTTATTGCTCTGCTGTGGCGTTATGGTATTCTGAGAATCACCGTGACCCACTTTACTCTGCGGATGAGGGGTATGATTCTCTCCCCATCCCGTCGAAGAATATGACGTATGAGATCCTTGGGTAGTGTCACACGCACCTGACCTTGGAGCATTCTGAAAATAACGCTACAGATGCCCCATCTTCTTACAATTATGACATGCCCGAGGTTGTACCACACAATCCCACTTGATGTGACTCGTAAAACCACACTGAAAACATCTTTGCTTGATCTGGGGATTCAGAGGAAGATTTATCGATCCTGTCATTGGATTATATGCCATATTCCCGCCCTGAGAATAAGTGTCCCTCCTTGGCTTGAACCTAGCGTTAGAGTTCCCACTATTCCCCATGGGCAATACCATGCTTCCCATGCCCGGAGCTCCCAACATATCCCGCTCAGCCCCCGAGGCACTATTCACCATCTTTGTGTAATCATCTATACACAACACCGCTATCTTTGAACGAATTTCTTGCCTCAACCCCACTTCAAAGATCCTTGCCTTAAACGATGTGCTACCCTCCACCTCAAGTGTAAACCATACTATGTTCATGAACATAGCGGCATACTATGTCACAGACATAATCTCTTTCTTCTAACTGAAGAAATCAGTCGTACAATGAATTCTTAACTTATGTGGGTAGAATTTTTTGTTAAATAATTCCTCAAAGCCATCCCACATCATTCCCAGGTTTTTCCCCGATTGGACTAATAACCCCCACCACTGAAGGGAAATTTCTTTCAACATATATTTGGCCAACTTCACTTTTAACTCTACCGGAGTTCCCAAGAACTCAATGATATTGTTCATTCTATTAAACCATGCTTCTGCCCTATCCGGCTCTGAATCACCCCTGATGATGGGTGGATTATGCTTTCGAAACTGAACCGCATGATCAACATTCCATGCTTCATCCATTTTGTTTCCACTTTCCACAGCTTGGAAAGCTTGCAATATGCTTTGCACTAGATGCCGGTTCACCTGAGGCTTAGGTGCTACCACATTCTCAGTAGCCTCCTCCGGTTGGTCTCTATGACGCCTACCTGGTACCATTTATATAATCATAAAACAAACAAAAATGAGTCTCACTTAATTAGACATAATGAAATCCAATTTCAAATCACATTACATAACACTATCACTACAAGGGTTTCCACCAGTTCACATTTTCAACATGTGCCATGTTTCACGATTTTGAAAATCATACCATTTTAAAAATATCAATTTTATTCACATTAAATCTTTACACAAAAACCATTTCTCAATTCATCCCATAGATCATTATAACCCAGTGAAATATGCATCCTAGAGGGATGTCATTTCTACCATGCATGTCATGCTCCTCTCATTGGCTACACCCACAACAATGAGATATCCAATGCCTATAAGTGTTTCAAAAATACTTATGTACCCAACTCCCTAGTAACATGAATTTCTGAATAAAAGGGTTAGCTACGTCCTTTTATGCTATACATTCCATGTTCCGACAATCCTACGCCTTGCTATAATCTCAAATCAAGTAGTATACCACAACAAATGTCAACCCCAAATCCGAGAATCAACTCCAATGGACCGAAAAAACTAATACCACTTGTAACACCCACCCCTGCCTCAATGGATTGAGGATGCGGTGAGCGATACTTGGCCTTAAGCGATGATCCAAAGACGCCAAAGGCTGGGAATAAATGCAGAGGGATCCAAGAACAAGTTGGGGAACGATTTTAACATAAGACAAAACCAACCAAACCATGCACTAATAGCCATTATATGATGCATTTCAATTAAATTACCCAACCATGAATTCCCAAAATATAGCCAAGTTATTCCACAACACACTCAAACCAGTACAACCAGACATATCTACACAACATCAGAGTACACGACAGAAACTAAACAAACAAACACTACAAGCCATGAAACCACCACATCTCCACTTCATGCTCCAAGTTCCAAGCTCCACCAAGGAATCACAATGCTCCACTAAAGGAGGGGGATCCCTTACCGTTTCCCACATCACGGAACACAACCTCTTAAAAGACACCATAGTTCAAGATCAGCGGGTGAGTACTAAATCTTCGTAGGTTTTCCCCAAATGACTTCAGTAGACGTGCCACTAGGATAGAACCTTTAGCACATTTATATAAAACCGTTTACATCAATTAAATCACAAGTGAAACCATTTTCATAAGACAAACATGCCCTTACCAAGTCATCACACCCAAACCAAGCAACCAAGGGAAAGCCAACCAACATGCCACAAGCCATCTCATCATTTACACATTATCACAATAATTCCATCTTGAAAAGAAATACACAACAAACAATCATAACAACTAAACAACCAAATGGTGGAGCTTCTGTCCAACCCATTCAGTCATTCACACTAAGCGACAATTCCCATCCACATATCATTGATGGTGGCCGTTCTATCTGTTATCCACCCCCTTTATATTGTGGTAATTCTCACCACTTCAACACAACATTAAAATCAATCACAACCAAGAATATAACCCACCAAGTTCACAACCAGATGCAATCAACCAATTCCATTTCATAACAATCCTCTTTAATAAATAACTCATTTATTGAAAACCATTTTCCATGAGAAACAACATTTCAATAAAGAAACCCTTTTTATTGAAAACCACTTCAATCAATCATTTTCACAAATCAACCATATAATACCATTTTAAAATTCCCATTTATAAATCCACAACAAAATCATTTCACTATAATACCCTATTTTCCCAAAATTCCCCAAAACATCACCCAAGGGATTTCTAATCAATTTTCCACATAAAAACATAATTAATTTCAAGAAAAACAATTTAATTGTAACCAAAGCAATTATCTCAAACCCAGTGGAGTGGAGAGAGAAGCCACCTACCATTAGGGTTCCTGAGAATTCGACCCACAATCAATCACACCTCCAATCCGGCAAACACACCACTGAAACCTCTCTAGATCCCTTCCCCTAACATTCACAAGACTTAAAACATCGACCAAGGCAACCAAAACCCTAGATCCACATACAAAAGTGTAGATCTAGAAAACCATGAAAAATAATGATGTATATCTAGAGGAAAACACATGAGTAACATGAGGAGAGACTTACCCGGAAGAAACCTCCTTGAATCTGCCTTGAAAACCCTTCAAATCGCTTGCAATACGTGTTGGAGAGCCCCTCAAACCATTGAGAACCGAAAATCCTGAGCGAGGCTTGAGTGGGAGGAATATTGGAGTGAAATAGGTTAAGTAAGAGGGATCCATGAACTTATATCCCTATTTATATGTAGCCTCATGGTTAGCCTGCACAGTTTGGAAAACCGTGCACTAACCGTGCGCACACTACTTCCTCGGGAGAAAAGATCTCAACAGTTTCCTCGCACTATTTAGAAAATCATGTGCAGACCGTGCGAAACCTACTGTCTCCCCTACATGGTTTCCTGGAGAACCCTCATAGTTTCCACTAACCGTGCTCAAACCGTTCACCCCTTTAAAATCATAAAAACTCATCCAAAACCATTCCAAACTCTCCCAACCTCTTCCCAACTCATCCCATGCACTTTAAACACATAAAAAATGCATAATAAAAGGCCAAATACCTCAAACCAAGGGTCCTACATATTGTATATTTCATTATCATTATTGTGTATAATTAATATACAATCAAATTATATAACATTTATCTCCTAAGGTAATGATATCGACGTTTGTGCATACGTACGACATACCATCTTCAAGATGCAATGGGAATAATTCTCTATGATAACCATTCATGAATGATTATAAACATTATATATGATTAGTAAAAATAACATTTATGAAATTAATTTCTATTTGTATATGAACAAAATATATATTATGCATAACCAGCATGGCTTACTTGACAAAATGGGATTGGGAAAACGAAGCAGTTAATAGCCAAAACAATGGTAACACAGAAATATTATTATGAAAATTATATAAGAGGATAATAAATGAAATTATAAAGATGAATATTTTCCAGATCTAATTTTATTACTTGTTTTAACTGTTATATATTAGGCTAACTCACCCTCTACTAAAAGAAATTCTAAGGTATGGGTTAATTTCATAATCAATTAATTATACGATATTTCTTATTTATAAGTATCTACTGATAAGTCCTTATCATCTATGTCCATGTTTCTTAAAATGTAATAAAAAATATTATAAAATATTTTTTAATTTCATTTTTACACATGTTTTACTATTTACAAAACATTTTTAAAGGAATCTATTTATTGTTTTCCAAATGAGAAACTTTATAATCTTTTCTATAAATTTATGTAGGGAATATTTTTTTGACTTATACAGCACAAGCAGCTATTTTATTCCATTATGATGCCATAATATTTTGAGGATTTCCTTACATGCTTATAAGGATATTATCAAATGAAATATTTTCTTTTTTAATAGTTCAGTTTCTAAATGATTTCGATGTAAAATGTGATATTTCCTTGAAAGAGTTTTAATGAATTTATAAAATTATTTTCATCTATTTCAACATCCTTTATTGGATTTTATATTTATTTGAGAGTGAATTATTATAATACAATCATACATGTTGTATTGAAGGATTTATGACATATTTGACTATGGATGTGCTCTGTTTATTCCATTCATGGTTTATGGATAAATTATTAACATTTTATATGTAATATTTGATACGAATGTTAATTCTATGTTTCACCCTTTTCATAAGAGGGATGAATTGGACTTATTAAGTGACAGGTTGGTCCCACTATAACCCCTCAATGAATCTTTAGGTCTCAGTGGATAATCTAGTGTCATGGCATAATGACTTGACGGTATGGTAATGGTCATGGCACGGGGACTTGGTAGTAGTGTTATGATGTACGATATTACGAATTTCCTCTTTTTGAGATTAGTTTTTGTTACTTCATGTGATTATTTAGTCTAGTAGAATATCCATGTGAATGTATAAATGCAATTATTTGATTTTTTCTTTCCATATTGTACTGAATAGAATGTTTAAAAGACTTGGGTTTTTGTTTAATACCTTTTTTGAAAGTTTATTCTTATTTATGATAGCTTCCTCTATATTTTTTATCCTTATTGAGCATCTAATATCACCCATTTATTATGTTTCAACTATCCCTAGTATGTGAAGAATTATAACATGATTCACCTATAGTGATAGTCTATGTGATATGAGTGTTTTCAAAGGGGATAATATGTTGTTTTTTATTTTAGGTTGTAATGTAAAACATATGAATGTATATAGTATTTCCAAGGATACTAAACTGATCGGTCCTTTGGGATTTCATTTTCTTGTGATCACGACAATGTAATAAAATAGTGCACTAACTCTTTGTAAATGGGGTTGGGGAATTGTAGGAAAAAAATATATGTTTATGCGAAAAGTTACAACAAATCCCTAACTTCTCCATTATTTGTATCCTCAAAATTGCATGGTTGTTAATACCTTCCCAATGAAAAAATTAATCAAAAATGAAATATTATAACACACCTAATATAATGTTAATGGGGTGTCACATTTACCCATATCATGGTGAAAATTAATTTCTCTAGTTACTATTAATTATAGGGGGAAAATTAAAGGGATCTAATTAATAAATTTTGACATCCTGGTTCCCCATATGGAATGAATTTTTCAAGATTTAATTTCTATATGTGCAAAAATTTAATTTATGATTAAAACACAAAAGGAAATGATTTTATTTTCATAAAATTTTCTTTAAAGAAAAAAAGTATATCTATTTAAAGAATAAAAATTATTATAAATAATTTTTTTTTATTTTTAATCACAACAAACTTATAGAAATTTTAAAAAATTAAAAATATCATTTCACTTTTAGAATAAATAAAATGAAATTCATTTATTGATAAACTGTTGAATTTTTTGATATTTATTGAGAAATAAAACGTTTAAAAAGCTCAGAAGTTCAAAATAATAAAACTATGATACTCTAATATAAAAAATTGTATAATTTTTATCAATTAATATTTCTATACATTCACGAGAATAATTATAATATTTTTTCACAAAAAAGATTAAAACCCATTTTTTATGAAAATGAATTTTTGAAACAAATAACATCATTACTAAGAATTAACTAAATATTTACTATAAAGTTATTTCAAAATTTATAATGAATATTAACATTATATATAAATTTCATAAATCAGTTAATCATGTTCATACACACTAATTTATTGTGTGGAATATAATGCTAAAAGTACAATAATAATATTTCATGGTACTTTTTAGATCAATGATTCTTATCATATACACTATTGAATAATTTTTTATTTATTAAAAATATATGGGTGTTACATTCTTTCCCCCATATGAAGTATTAACCTCAAAATTTCACATTATATACAAAGGTGACAAAATGTGAGGGTACTTATAGTTCATGGAATCCTATTTATCCCATGTTTCATACTCATATTTATGGTTTCAACATAGTACATTGACTAGGTAAGTTTTCTTGTTTTGCATTCCATTTTCTCTACAGTCCATGATCTTCACTAGATACACCTCATAAAGGTGACCATTTTCTAAATGTTCCACATATAAATTCAATACAGGTGAGGGATCAAGTATTTACTTCATTAAGCGATATGTGTGGAAAATAATGTGTACTTGAGATAGGGTTGTTGAAGTCCTAGTATATAGTCCATAACTCTAATGTGATTCAGAATCTCAAAGTGGATGATGTACCTAGGACAATTCTTATCCTTATTTCCCAATGTTATGAATTGCTTATATTGAAATATCCAGAGAAAAGTTTCATCTTCAAACTCAAACATTAGTTCTCAATGATAACAATCAAAATAGATCTTCTATTGACAGTGAGTACCCTTGATGTGTTATTGGTTGGTCTTAATCTTTTCTAACATTTCCTAAAAAATTTCTGGTCCTAAATGATTACATTCACTATCTTTACCCAATAAATAGGTGTTCTAAATTTCTTCCCAATATATGAAACATAATTATATAAGTTATTGGATGAGTAAAACATGTTGTTATATGAGGAATCAACTTGAGGATGATGTTGATTACATAATCCTTTTATGTCAATTGATCATGTTTTCAAAATTTATTCTAGTGTCTTGATAGTCCTCTTATATTTTTCATCTCTTCATGGGTGATAATCTATAATGAAGTGAAAATTTTCCTTTTGATCATGTTCTAGACTCTTAGAAAATTTTATGTAAATGTCCTATCTTGGAATGATACAACTTATTGTGGTTCTCTATACATCGTCACTACATCTCTGATGTATATCCTTGTATCTTGATCATGTGAGAAGTCCAATAATCAAGAAATGAAGAGAGTAGTCTTTGTAAGATGATATTACACAACACATATAATATTATTTTCTATTGATTTCTCCAGATTATGTATGAAAAAGTCCATTATGGGGTTTTTTCATTTCATTGTAAGAATGGGTAATGGTTACATCATCCACTTAGAACATTTCCAATCAATCTTTACTTGTTGAGAAACTCAATACTTTGAGGTATATTCCATGATGTCCTTCATTATATTTTCCAAATAACAGTGCTATCCAAGATCTCAATAAATAATCATTGTCCATGGATTGATATAGTAGGTAAATCTATTTGAATAATTCATTATCCCCTTTTTTTATCATTATATTTTATGGTAAAAATTTTCATAACCCCATCCTTAATACTCTTTCTTATTTGATTTTGAACTCTAAGGATTTCACTTTTCATATAGCTTCCACCGTATTCTAAATTAACACATTATCTCTTTCATCAATATTTCTATTATCTACACAGTATGGTTGAGAAATCATTAGAGAATGGAATGACGTTGTTTCTTCTTTTAAGATTCTCATGTCTATCTAATTAAAGTATACTAAAATTGGATCCTTATCAATTTTCATCATTAATAAATTTACATATTTCCATATACATTAAACATGTGAAACTAGTCATTTCTAGGATAATAGTTGATTGAGAATTCATAGTCCTTGATGAGCTATAACAATCTCTTTTTCACATTTTATGCTCCTTCATTGAGAATATATATTTAACACTTTTAGAATCATATATATTTCCCACTTCCACACATAGATATAATACTGATAGATTTTCATTGTAAGGATCACTACAACTAAATCCAGATCATGTGTTGGATATTTATTCTCATGAAGATTCCTCCTCATTTAGGTGTAGGATATCATTTAGTCATTTTTCATTGGTACATAGCACCGAAATAATCTTTAAAGCATCACTATACACACTAAAATGTTACCCATATGTTTGCAGAGTAACTGCAAGTACAGTGATAACCCGTTTTTAAATTAATTGAATCTCCCTTCACATTCATATCTATAGAATTTCATTAACCCCTTATGAGTCGGCGTGTTTAGTTGTTTTCAAAAATCATGAGATATTTCTCATAATTATTCAATAATACTTAGTTTGTTCAAAGAAACTGCAGATCTCCATTACAGTTTTCGTTCTGAGACTCTCCTCGATTACATTTTTCTTAGAAGGGTCCAAAAATATACCATCACTTGATATTAAACTCTCTATGAAAGATATCTCCTCCATATATAACTCAAATTTAGAATACGTTTCATGTAGATTATCCTATAACAATGACTTTAGAAAAATATTCAAATACATATCATTATCCTCCAAGATTTATGAGTATGTTAGAATGTTAGCTAAAAATAATTCTACAAATTTTTTAATATAATATCTATATACTCTATTCACTGAGTTTATAAAGATTTATATAGAATCAATTCACCCAATTGGAATCACTATGGAATCATTTTTTCCATACCAAATTAAAATTGTCGTTTTGGGGATATCATTTTTCTGTAGAATTAATTATCACTATCCTAACTGAAGGTCCATATTATTGAAATAATAACCCTCAAATAGTTTGTTCTGTTGTATTTTTATTCATGGTAGAGGAAAGATGTTAGTTACCATTATTTTTTGTTGTTCATGATAATTAGTATTGAGGCACATTAACAAAACATTATTCTTAATAAAGTGAAAAGAAAAACCCCATAGTGAAGAACTCAGGAATATAAAACATCTTTTAAGATTCAATTATAATTGATTTTCTAGTTAGTTGAACTCGATGGTTTCCATTATATATCAATTCATGGAAATTAGAAGAAATCCATATACAAATTCTCTTGAGAAATCATCCTATTTTTCTGGAGGATGTTTTAAAAACACTTAAGGGAATCAATAGTATAATTCCTTGAAATGGGAATGTATTGAATGTTGATTACCTTCGTTTTCTTGATAATTTGACTTAGATATTCTTACTCAAACGGAAATAATACCCATGATTAAACATTAGATTCCAAGAGAGATTTATCATCCTCTTTTCACTTGTACAAAATCAGAGGATGTCTTGGGATTTGAATTATGATATACTTCTCCTAATAGTTGATGTTAGAATTTTATATGGATATCGAATCTATGAAAAATATATCTTCAAACTCTACTAATGGATGTAATAAATCATTTTCTAGAATAATTAATCCACAAACATTGACTTGGGAGAAGTTATATATTTGGGATACAATAATTTCCCCTTTATATATTATCATAGATAGCTTAAC
Organism: Viscum album; assembly: GCA_963277665.1. NCBI lineage: Eukaryota > Viridiplantae > Streptophyta > Magnoliopsida > Santalales > Viscaceae > Viscum > Viscum album. The sequence goes on along the minus strand of OY728166.1, from coordinate 773,608,711 downwards.
CACCATATTTTATCGTCATTTTTTCATAGTTATAAAAAATATGAGTGATATAAAAGAATGTGTAAAACCATAAAAAATCTTATATTCTATCTTGATTGAATATTTAGAATACCCTTCACTACATCATTGTCAGTATGAACCGGAATAGTAGTGAAAAAATATTCTTATCCTTGATCTTTACTCCATAGATTTTTTTTTCACTTATTATCAATGAATACACTTATCCTAAGGAATCATATTTTATAATTCGCATGTATCATGAATTTTAAATGGTACACTATATGTTCAATGTTTATCTGAATAATCTTTTATAAATTTCATTTGTGGGTTTCTTTATCTCTATTGAGAATTTATTAGCCCGAATCCATTATTTTCTAAACATGAATAATTTCTTATTCCCATTGAGATAGAACCTATGACGATTCATTCCAGACATTTGAAAATGGGATATTGGATTTTCTTTATCCCATGAGATCTATTTTTTCATACACTTTATGAAATCCCCATTTTATGGTTTTTATCCCCGAACCCGTGAGACAATTGAGTGTCTCAAATCTCCATCTCAACCCTAAGGGCACAGAAAATATATTCATAGCATTAAAACTATTGAATCACCAATGATATATATATACATGGACAGAATCCACTGAAGAAGTGGTCTACCTTACATTTGATGTTAATGATGATGTTATTATTGTGTCATGAAAGACATTGGATGTTTTACTAATTCAACAAAAAATACCCACGTTAATTTTTCTTTATTCTATAGAAATACCACTTCAATTTATATAGGAGAGTTTAGGGAAAGTATTTATTGAAAAATATATTAATTAATTCTTCCCATTCTATGGAATCAATATCCTCTCGGTCATCATGTTCTTGACAAGTGTGAATCACTGATCACCTACCCCATTGATATAAATTTCATACAAAAATTTCTATTAATTTGAGCATTAGAGGATAAATAATATTTTTGTAATGGATTGAATAAATTATTTCATGATGATATTATAAGAATATACCATAAATGTTGGAGGCAACATTCTAATAAAAAACTCGACCAAAAATTTCTATTTATTAAGAGTGTAAGAGAGTTACACATTATTCATGTTATTATTCATATCATGAGTCATATGAGATATTAAATTCTTCATGTTACCCAAAACCACTCCCATAATTTTAGGCAAATCATTATGGAAATTATCACATTTCTTATCATGCTGGTTGCTAGAATAGTTTCTCATATTTTCTTCCATTAACTAAAAAAAGACAAATATGAACAGAATATAAAAAAAATGAAAATATGAAAGTAATAATATTAACATATAAAGAAATATTATATCCTAAATGTTTTGTCTCTATATTTTAATTGTAATATATTGATTTTAAATTTTCCAACCTAAAAATATATTTACATCCTTCATAATTGTTCATAATGAATTTGTGAACATTTTGGAGAATATCTTATGGGAATGTCACACCATATTTATAGAAAAGCCTCTTTATGATGCACCAATTTCAAAACAAGTTAATACCTAATAAACACTGTATAGAGTTATTACCACTAGGCTCTACTATTCCAAATCCATGTCATCTTGTATTATCCAAACATAGATTTATTTTCATGGAAACATGTCACTGTACACTTTAATAAAATTAAAGGATATTTTCATATACATAGACTAATCCTTAGAGTTAACAATGTAATATTCTAGTACTCATCCCAAAAAATGTATACAATTTCTTATGATACCATATATAATTAAAAATCCATTTAAATATATTAATACGTGATTCTTAATATAAATATCAATCCAATTCCACCAATGGATCATAAGGCCTATTCTATTTCGATGATTAGGTTCCTAAAACAACATCAAGATACTAAAAAATACACTTATTATAATATAAATAATTGGATTATATATAACATTATTCTCCTAAAACAACAAAGGATAACTTGGGTAATAAATAAATGAAATGGATGAGCTATAAATCCATGTAAGGAAACATAACATGTTATTCAAAGGTATAACATGATATCATAAAAGATAAGTCCCATGAGTCATCACATGGTATAATAACATGAAGAATATGGTGTCATAAGATCATGGAAAAAATGAAATTTGGATACAACAGAAAACATGTGATAAGAATATCTCAATGTTAACTATGAAGGCAACAACACATGGTGGACACGATCCCATTGATGGTTAAGTTTACTCCCTTATCAAATACAATGTGTATCAAGAGAAAAAAAACATATCCAATGAATTGGAGTGATATCTAGGTACAAAAAACATAAAATTTTCATGATTATGTGGGTATCAAAATTAAGTTAGTCATAATGCATAATTAAAACTATTACCCATAAAATTATACATGTTTCATAATATTTCCTCAAATTATAATCAAATGAGATTTCATAAAGAATGAATTTTATAAAGTAATATAATGTATGAATTACACAATAAATGAAGTTAAAATAATCTAGGTATATTATATATATATATATATATATATATATATATTAGTTAGAGTCATTACATGACATTAAAGAGAGATATAATGTTCATAACACAATGAAAAGGGTGGTTTAGAGAGATCTATTACCTTATGCATTATATTGATTAATTTTCATTACAAAACCTCTATAGAAACTAAATATTTATTATAAATATATTACATAAACATTATAATATATATCATTCTATATGTTATTTTACACTAACATCTTTTCAACATTTTATTAAGAATTCTGTATGGAAATCAATGTTCCTGGTGACAACTTATTTTTTCACACACGTTAAATGTTAGAGGACTCAATATTTGTACATTGATAATGTCTCAATAATATAAATAATACAATCGTGATATTAATATAATATATATTCAAAATATATATTAACAATCACCTATAAAATATAGAGATAAAATATGAATTACATCGTTCATGGATATATTAGGTCATATGTACGCATGGACACTATTTCTTTTTTCAATGGACCAAACCAAAAAAATGAAAATAAAAATTCACTATTAAAAATTTATAAAAATATCAAAGATAAAATATATTTCTATTAATATTCTCGTTTTTACTAGTCATGATAGGAGGTGATGGAAAACGAATTACATCAGTTCGTGTGGATGTAGTCCGCCATACACACCAAAAATGATTTCATTTGCCATTTGTTGGAAGTGGGTAAGGATTTTTGTGATGCAATTATCCTAATAAAATATTAGTATATATAATATACATTTTTTAATTTAATAATATTTAATTAATATTTTAAGGGATTGATAATGAAATAAAATTAATACATTCGATTAAAGACTATACCTATTCTTTAGAAAACATTCTTTTAATTACTCAACAAACACTGTAATGTTAGTATTATTATAAATTTTTTTATAGAATAAACTTTTTATTAATAGAGTAAAAAACCAACAAAATATATTTAGTTTGAGTTAGAAGCAATATCTAGTCTATCTTGCATTATACATAACATTGTTTAAATAAAACATATTATTATTATTTAAAATATCAGATATCACATAGATGGTAGAATAGAGAGAATGAAAATGATTAATTTATTATATAAATAATTGTTTACACTTGTATATATAATTAATTCCTTGGGCCCCAATTAATGAGAAATAAAAATAAATCCATTTTGAAGAGAAGATGAAATTGCTTATAAAAAAATTATTTAAATGGGAACAAGTGTGTTTTCTATGAATTAATTAAATAAAATAACACGTTTTGGATTATATTAATAAAACTTGTATATTATACATTTATTTTATTTTTTTAAAATCATACGATTTTTTATTTAGATTAGAGATAAAAATAAATGAAATTTTACAACAAAAAATTTATTTTTTAGAATAGTAGATTTTCACCTAATTTGGTCACACTTATTTAAAAAAAAAATTCAATTTTTATAAAACGTTTATTAGAAAAATGAATTTTATTTTTTTAATCATAATATAATAATTTAATTTTTGGATTTTGTTTTGGATATTTTGTAAATGTTTATTTTTCATTAAATAATTAAAAATAATGATTTTGGTAAAAAATATTTTCTTTTCAATTAGATAAGTTATTTGAAAGTCCTAATTTTTTTCAATATTTTTTAATGTGATATTTTTTTCAATTTTTTTAAATCTACTTAATTCCTTTGAGTACTATTTATATTGGGTTTTAGTGTATGTTTTTTGTTTTAAAACTAGGTTTTTTCTAACGCATATTTTAAAATACATAATGTTTCTCCATTATAATTAAATAAATTAATCCATGTTTTTTAACATTTTAAATGAAATTTATAGATTATATAAAATTAAATATCGGTTCAGTTTTATAAAATAGTTATTTTTTCTCATACAATTAATATAGAATCTTCAATTGCTAATAAAATACCCTTCGTAAAAACGTATTATCTCACTGCTTATATGAGATTATTTATAAATTATATTTTCCACTCATATGAGTTTTAGTTGTCCAAATTGATTGTATATTTTTAATTATAATATTTTTTATTATCTTATATGGTCAACTAAAAATTTTACCATCATGATTTTTGAAATAAGAAAAATAAATTATTGTTATTTAGTTCGAGTTTACTTATTGGTTAAGATTAGAATATTAGGTGAGAAAATTAACCTAAACCTAAGAAAGTCCCACTTTTTGGACATATATTTAAATTATACTTTCTGTTATATTGTTTGGGGAATTTTTGGTGGCTTTTGGTTGGTAAAAACATGGTTACACATAACATTATTAAAAATTTACATATATTCTACTCACTTAACTTATAAAAGGCCACCCCCTATCCTCTTATATTAACACAATAAACAATATTTTATTAAACCCATATAGGCCCAAATAACCTCTCTAATTACCCAATCTCATCCTATAATCCATATTTTTGGAATAAATACAACCTCAAAAGGACTTTGGTGGAAACCAAAAGCGGATGTCTAATAAAAAGTTAACATCAATCAATGAGAAATTTTATTTTATCTCTTTCTAAAACCCATTAATTTATTACTAGACAATGCTGATATAATTACATAATAATTTAAATTATACGCATATTTTGTAAAGGGTATTACCTATAATCACTGTCACTTACATCAAGTGTACTATGGAATCATCATTTTTGTGTATGGTAGACTACCGCCTCACGAAATGATTTCATTAATTTTTACATTACCACCTCTTACAGTTGGGTATTATGACAGATATAAAGTTTATATATTATATTTATAACATAATTATATCTATCTATTCATTATTTCAAATATAAATTTTTATTTTTCATTTCGTATGGGATATGATAACTCTCCTAGTGTATACGATGAACTACAACCTCACATAACGATGGGATTCTCTTTAACTAATACATTACATGAAAGGTAATGATGGTGAATATCTTGAATATATGTGATATAAATGAAATATTAATTATATTAATAACATATTTTTTCATTATCTAAAAATAATATTCTTATTTTTACCCTTCACTTGCTGAAAGAATGATAATGTCGCTCGTGGATGTGAGGATTACTCCCTCATTGAAGTGATGTTATTCCTTTTTTTCATCATCGCATACAAAATAATGATATATATAAGAATATATAAATATATTATATTTTATTTATGATATTATTATCTTAATATTAATATAAATGTTAGTTACCCACTTTCTATAATGGTCATTGGAAAATAGAAATGTTACTCATGCGTATGTACGACCTACCGTCTCGATGTTCGTAAAATTTGTTCATTTTTCATAAGTATAAATTATGATTCTTTTGAAAGGAATAATTTATGTATTAATATGTTAATTATTTCAATGATATTATTCTTTACATTTTTAAATAATGACCACTATTTCCATAGTCAACCTACCAAAGTCATTTGTGACACATAAGACGAGTATGGTCAAAACATCCGATGTAAATCAAATTGACAATGAAAATATATATAAATTGCGGGATATAAAATTAATAATAAACACTAAAATTTTTATTAATAATTTAAATAATTACGATAATTTATTATTCAGGAAGATATAGAACAACCGAGATAAATAGAACTCAAGGTATTGGTTTTCTTATGTCACTTTTATTTCTATGAGATATATTCTATATTGACCACTAATTTTGTTTTGTATTGTATATAAAACTCATAAATGTATTTTAAAAAAATTATGATTTAATTTATTTGGATTTAAATATCCATTTTATGTATATATTTTATTGGGATTATGGTTTCAATCTTATAAAATCATTAAGGGTTTTTTGTCTCAATTTTCTATCATTGAGATATATGTTTTGTTATACACTTATCATATTTTGTTTAGGTGTATATACTACTCTATTGAAATATTTTTTCATGAATATCCACATTTTCAAGATATTCCATGTTCTATGTAATGTTTTTATTTCTCAGGGATTTCAATAATAAATTTTCAAATGTGCAAGAGTCTAATGTTACAGTCTCATCGTTTATCAGTATTGTTTATGATTATGCTTACAATAATGAGATATTATGATATAAAACCTAGTAATACTCTTTTATTTTGTTATCATATTTTTAATCATTATAGTTTCATTTAATATTACCATTTTATCAGTCTTCAGAAATTAAAATAGTTGAGTGAATTGTTTCCATAAAATCCAACTTCATTACTCTCATGGGTCTGAAAACCATTTTTTTTAAATCATGTTTCATAAAAATGATTTCAAAAATGTTTTAACCTTTTAAAACTATTTATTAAAAAAAATACCAATTTTGTTTCAAATGTTTTTAAATGATTATTTATAACATTTTCAAAATAATTCCCACTTTTCCTTTACCAAATAAGTGAAATGATTATTTGTTTTAACGTGTATGACATGAATAGATTTTCCATCCATCAAGATAACTAAAATGTTTTAAAGGTTCATTTATGATTGTAAAAAAATAATTTATAATAAATATATATCAATTTTTCCCTTTCATAAACATTTATTTTATGATATTTTAATGGTATTTTTGTTCATCAATTTCAACAACCCCTATTGTTACTTTTTCACCTATGGGGATATTTTGAAAATATTTCATCATAATTCATTCTTTGTATCGATTAATATTGGTTTAATGAGATTTTTATGGAACCCTCTTATTTTCTATGGGTTAAAAAATATTAGAAATAACTATACATGATACACATTTCTATTCATTTGGTGAATAATGATATAAAGGAAATAATTATTGTTTTGTTTAGTTCTATGATGAAATAAATGATCTTTATAATTTATTCATGTTATGGTTCCTAGAAATAGACTCTATTCTGGGGAGATACATATTGAGATATTGGTTATCCCATTATATAATATACATGATGGGTAATCTCATATTGATCTAAGTGAGCCTATTATATCATCAAATATTGGTGTTCCTAGATAGAGTTCTAATAAATTGGGTAATGTACCTTATTGTGAGAGGTAGGACAAAGGGAGTTATCTAATAGGGTTCTCCTATGTATTTAACTAGGAACCATGTAATTATGACATGGTTTAAATATGAGTTATGAATAAAAATATTTAAATATACAATGTCTTATTTTTACTATTATAATTGGTAGATAAAGTTTATTATAGACAATATATATAACAATTGGATCATGAGTATTTATTATGATGACTCTTACCTATTCCATGTTCTCATATTTGGAGATATTTATATTGATGGGTATGAGTTCTTTTATGATTTTCTCATGCACATAGATTATATAATCACACAGTAATTCAATACTTATGATTAATTTTAGTTATTAATGCTTATGGTTACTACTACTAAGAATTTGAGCTCACACTTCCCATGTTACCTTTTATATAGGATATTAATATATTATGTTTTACAAGTTATGTATATAAGGTTTTTCATGTGGATGATGATGATGACTTAAGGAGAAATAAGAAAATCTAGGTCAGGTGGGATAAATTATCATATAGTGACATTAGTATTGATTTTTTTTTATTTTTTTCCTAATTATCCAAAACTCTACACCTAAAAGATATATTTGAAAGAAATTGATTTAGTTTTATATGTTTTAATGTTTAATTTAAAAACATTGGATCATATTTATCAGTATCAATTAAAAAAATGTGAATTTTATGTTTTAAGCACTGGATCCGGGAGTGCGGGTTCTTGGATTTCATAGTTGGTATTTTGGAAAAGGATTATATTACATTTTAAATTAGGATGTTTTTCTGTGATATTATATTTAGTGTTATGGATACCATTATAGGTAATTTAGATTAATTATGATAATAAGTTCAAAATCATAGATAACAATCTTTAATGTTTTAAGTGGTAAAACATTTTATGTTATTAATGATATTTTGGGATATTTTTTATTGGTTTGGGGTATTTGTAACCCCATGTATAAAAAAAAGTGTTATTTTTGACAAAAGTATTTTTTAGGTTTTTTGGAAAAAAGGAAAACTCATAATCTAGGTGAAAACCCATAACATAGAGCAAGTTGGTGGGGCTTGAACCCATAATAAATGGATGATAATGGTTTCACACCTACCAATGAACTACGTGACATCATGGTTAATATGAAATTTATTTAAAGGTAAATATTATGCTTATTTTGGAAATTTATGTGAATTTGTTTGAGGAATAATGGTTTTTTCATCTTGGAATAATATTTGATGAAATCACTGTAATATTTGTGTCTCAAACATAGATAGAGAATTATTGAATAATATTAAGGATAATTTATTAAGGAATGTTTTGGTTTGGACTTTGAGTATTACTTTGGAAATTTGGAGATTAATGTATTAATGTTTATTTATTTTGGGAATTATCTAACCATGTCTTAACAGTTTTGGTTTTGGTAGAATTCTAAAGATATAAGGAATATTTTTTAGTCTTTTGGGGATTATATTGTTCTTTAATATTTAATTTTATTCCTTGAAGCATGAAAAAAGCATCCTAAATACAAATCATTTGGAAGAAAATCTAATATTTTTGGGGAAATTGATAAACGTATTATATTCTACTTTTCCAGTAAGTGTATTCCCATATTGTTTTAGTCCATATTGTAGGATAATTCCTCAAAAAAAGGAAAAGGATATTGAATCAAAGAATTTTCTTGTAGTATCTTCAATTATATTTAAACAATGTCCTCTTTACCATCACTAATTCATGGGTTTTTAGGTTGTTAATATTATAAATTGATAATTCACTTTCTTGTCATCAATATCCTCAATCACTGTCTATTACTTTTAACAATTCATGTTCATCACCTCCAATGTTATCCTATGTAGAAACCTAATTATGCATTATTTCATATGAAAATTTTACTTCACTTTCTATATTATTAAGAGGATGTTTTATTAAACTTTTTTATTAATTGGGTTAATAATAAAAGAATTTTCAAATATCCATCCTTAGATTAGTGAGTTGAAGTTCAATTTCTAATGATGAAATTTATTAGGGGGGATCGAACACCCTGTGTTTATAAAAGATGCAAAAACTTCTTATTTGTTTAAACTATATGAAAAATAGTTTTTTCATTACATGTAATATCATGTTTATCTTGTGTTATATACAACAATGAGTTTAATCAAAACACAATTTTTTATCACCTTCATTATTATAATTTAATATGATAGTTATCACCTAGATATTCGAATGGAGGGTATGAATAGTTTAAATATATTATAGAAATATGGTATAAAAATTTATATATAATTAATTTTTATTTTGACCAATTATTTAGAAATTAAAATATAACCCTTTTTGAAAATTAATGTAAATATTTTTCTAAAAAACATTTTTAATGCGTACAAGTGTGTTTTATTAAAATAAAATACAAAATAACATTTTTTTATTATATTAATTAAATTTAAATATTATATATTTAATTTAATCTTTAAAATTTATCCTATGTATTTTCTATAAATGCGTTACAAATAAATCCAATTTTAACCCGAAAATTGCATTTCTTAAAAATGTAGTTTTGTCACATTATTATGGAAAACATACTTCAAAAATAATTTTTAACAATTTCAGAAAATATATTTGATAAAATTAAATTCATTTTTTGAATTTTAATTTATGAATTTACTTTGGGTACAAAAATTATTTTTCATAAAATATTGATTTTTTAGGGAACTGTGTAATAAAATGATTTTTTGTAAGAAAAATATTTTATATTCAATAGAATAAGAAATTTACATGATTTAATATGTTTTGAATTTGAATTAAATAATAATAATTATAATTTATTCATTTTTAATAGAATTAATTACATTGAGTCAACATTATATTGTGTTTTTTATAAGTTTTTCACTTCTGGAAATATGACCTTTCCCAACACTTTTGTACCCATTATTTCAACATCACTGCCCAAATTCTGGAGACCTATACCTACGGTTGTCAAAACCGTTGGTATAGGTCTATGCCAAAGGTTTTGACAACCGTCGGTATAGGTCCTTTGATTTTTTTTTCAGATCCACTTAACCAGAACATTCTATAAAACAAAATTTAAAATAATTATGATAATACTTATATATTTATGAAATTATGTTCACAAAAGTCATGTTAGGTTAGTGGTTTGGTCGTTCAATGATAAACGGAAGGTCTTGGGATCAAATCCCAGCGATTGTTTTTTGGAAATATATATACCAACGGTTTTATGGAACTGTTGGTATATATTTTCATATTATTTATACCAATAGTTTTCAAAACCATTGGCATAGGTCTATAACAACGTTTTTCCAAAAACTGTTGGTATAGACCTATCCTAATGGCTTACATGGCTACGGTTCTCCAAACTGTTGGTATAGGCTATACCAATGGTTTGGAGGCCTATACCAACGGTTCCAAACCGTTGGTATAGGTTATTTTTCCAGTAGTGTTCTTTGGGTGTAAAAACAAGGGTTTTATAAAAACAGTTTTAAAATACATATTTTCCTCCATTATAATTTATTAAAATAATCATTAATGTGGAATTTTTTAAATACATTTATATATCGTATATTATTAAATATTAAATTAGTTTTATAAAATTATTATTATTAGTTACAGAGTTAATATTTAATCTTTCTTTCGTTAAAAATACTCTTCCGAAAACCCATTGCATCATTGCATCTGTGGGATTCATTCTAATGTAACATATGACACTTCAATGAGTCTAATTTGGAAAAATGGATAATATTATTTTAATAAAAATATTTTACATTTTTTGTTGAGGTAAAATTATTTTTTACTATAATGATTATTGAAATTTTTAAAAACATATTAAATTGATTAAGGTAAAAATGAGTTTACTTAATAGTAAAACGTATAATATAATGTTTGAAAATGACCCAAAAATTGGAAAAAAAAAATTTATAGAAAAATTCAGTTCTCATATGTTATATTATAGAGTTTTAAGAATTATTTGATACTTGTGATTGGTAAAAAAGTGGGTACAATTAACATTTTTCAAAAACATTTCGAGTTTTCAACTCACCTGACTTATAAATAGCCACCCCTCTCCTCCTCTCTTCACACTTTCTAAACCAATAGGTTCTTCCATGAAATAATCAAATAACCAATTAAATTTCCTATTATCATCCTATAATACATATTTTGGGAATTGAGAAAACCTCAGAAGTCCATTGGTGGAATCCTAAGAAGTATACCTAGAGAAGAGGTAACATTCATCAATAAGGGATTTTTTTTATTTCATTCTACACCCACTTAAATTATTCATATAAAATGATTATATAGTAAAATAACTATATTAAAAATATGATAATTTTCTATTTTAATGTAATGACCTTCAGCGACAAACAATTCCATCGAAAGGATTACAGAATCATAATTCATGTGTATGATAGACTACCACAATGTGAAATGATGTCATTCATTCTTTCAATTACCAACTATCATAGTTGGGTATAATGATATATATAATTTTAGTTTATGATATTTATAACATAATAATACATATATAATACATATATAATATATAACTATTAATATTCCATTGTATGCGGGGTATGATAACACTCCTCAGTTGTATGGTGTACTACTTCCTTGCGAAGCGATGTGATTCGTTTTTCACTAACATGTTACATGGAAGGTAATAAGGGTAAATATCATTAATATATTCAATATAGATGGAATATTTATGATATTAATGGAATATTTATCATCCCATAAAATTTATCATATCATTTTTACCATTTCACTCATTGAAAAAAATGATATGGTCATTCATGGACAAGTGTGCTCTAGCCCCTCAAAGCGATGTTATTAATTTTTTCTTTGCCACATAAAAATAATGTTATATTTAAGTAAAAATTAATTTAATAATGTGGTATTTATGATATTATTATCAACATGGAATTATAAGTGTTACTTACCATATTTCTGTAGTGATTTTTGAAAAATAGAAATGTGACTAATGCTTATATGCAACATTCTGTATCAATGATCATAATGTTGATTGATTTCTCATAACCATCTCTTAGTATTGGTTTTAAAATTATATTTCATCTATAAATATGATAATTATATCATTAATATTATTTTATAGATGTATAATTTAGGACATCTTGGACCATAGTAAACCAACGAAAGTGATTTTTGATACATAAGCTGAATATTGTCAAAACGACTGACAAAAAAATAATTGATTAAAAATTTATAAATTCATTGTTCATAAATGAAATAATTGTAATGATAAAACTGAAAAAAATAAATTTTCACATAGTTAACATAATTTTACTATCATGTATGATAATGAAGTATCATGATGAATTGAACTCAGGGTAAGGGTTTTCTCTTCCCACTTTTATTTCATTGAGATATATGTCATATTCACAACTTATTTTTTTGTGTAGTGTATATAATACCCATGATTTTTTTATTATCCCCTATATTATAGTGACTAAATTTAAATTTTATAATTTCTCATTCATGGGGTTTAGAGTTTCAATGTTACCAAAGTAGTAATGGATTTTTTTTCTCAATTTTCCTTTTTTGAGAGATATTTTACATATATATCAATCTTATTTTTTGAGGTGTATACATATAACCATTGAAAATTTATATTATGAATATAATTTTTTCATGATTTTCTATGTTTCATTTATTTTTTTCTTTCATGTGGATTATGAATCTGTGTTGCAAAATGGGTAAGAGTCCTATGTTACAATCTTGTATTTTATCGAGATTGTTTATGATTGTGATTCCAATTATGATATCTTATGATATATTGCTAAATATTTCTCATAACATTTCTTATCATTTGGTTATTAAGTGTATTTCTATTTAATTGTACCACTTTAAAATAATTGATAATTAAAATATTGTAGGAATTTTTTTAATTAAATTTGACTTCATTTTCCTTTTTGCTCAAAACCCCATTTGTTCAAAATTCATGTTTTCTAGAGATGTTTTCAAAAATTATTTTAACAATTTCTAATTAATTTATGAAATTTATTTTCACCAATGTTTTAATTTTTACAAAAAAAATCAATGGAATCATTGTGTTATTTTCAAATCAATGACTAATTCGCCTTTACTGAAAAGTGAAAGAAATAATTATTTTACTATGTACAAAATGAATAGAATTTTAAGCCACCACAATGACTGATAATTTTAATGAATCCTTAAAAATTTTCAAAAAATATTTTCAAATAAAAAAATTTTAAAAATGAAAGGTTTATTTTCCTCAAAATTTATTTAATGATATTTTAATGGTATTTCAATTCATCTATTTCAACAACCCCTATAGTAACTTAAGTTGCAATGGGGGGAATGTTTTAATTATTCCATCCTAATTATCTCTATAGTTGGATTATTATTATTGTAATGAGATTTTTGTGGGACACGATTCTATTCCCTGGGATTATCATGTTTCAATTATATTGACATGAAACCAATTTGTACATAGATTAATCACGTTATTAAAAAATAATGAGGGTCTATTTGACTTTTGTTATAAAATTAAAGGTCTTTTTAACATTATCATTTGGTGTTTCATAGAAATATGTTATATGAAGGGGAGGCCAAGATAACTTTAGGTGATACCATTATAGCTTATACGATGGGGTGGCCTATGTAAAGACCAGACCCCAGTTACCCAGAGTCGGTGAATTGTTACATAACATTGGCATGATCACAAGGGATCAAATCCTGAAAGACCGATCAGTTTAGTAGCCTTGGGAACACTAGATATATTAATAAGTCATACATTACATCTTATATTAAAAAAACTAAAAAAACATCTATTCTTCCTATCCCTTCATACTATCCTTGCAGGTTATTCATAAAATACATCTTCACATCCTGGGATAAATAAAACACTGAAAGCGGTGAGCTCAAATGCTTAGTAAGGATAACAATATAGCAAAAAGCTACATAAATAAACATAAAAATTTAAGGCAATTTATAACTAAAACAAGATCCTTTTAAACAAGAACTTCATCATAATATGGAAAAGATAAAATGAAATAATTACATTTAATTATTCACATGGATATTGTACTAATAAAATAATCACATGAAATATCAATAACCACTTTCATAAATAGGGAATGCTTAATTTCAAACTTTAATTTCTGTGTCAAGGACTCGTGCAAAGACCTAAGGGATAACTGTAACCGGATCCCAACCCAGAGAGCCTCTGTAACCGGACTCCATCCCGGAGAGCCTATGTAACCAGAATCCAACCCGGAGTGCCTCTAATAATCGGAAACCAACCCGTAGGGTCTGCTATAACTGGACCCCAACTAGGAGGACTTACTTTTACCGGTCCCCAATCCGGAACATACTAGTCCAACACATTCATCTTAAGAAGATGATGAAATATAATATAAACATTCATATTAAAACTATTATACAAAATGAAAAAACATTAATTATAAACCATTAATGGCATAAAAATAACTCATCCATAGTCAAACATATCACAAAACCTTAAATACAATATTGATGATTTGTATCATAATAAATCAACTTCAAACAAGTGTAAAATTTATCCAAGGATGTTAACATAGAAAAAATCAAAACTATTTGAGAGAAATATCTCTTTTTGTAAATCATTAAAAGTCACATAATTATAGAGAAAACTGTTATTTTGAAAACATTATTATAATATTTTAAGGGAAGCTTCGACACTTTATAATGGCGGAAAATAGCCGTACCCGCCGTAAAAGTTAATGAAAACATTCTTGCATTAAGTTTGTCGAAAAGGTTAAAAATACCTTGTTTGGAAATTCAAACAAGGGAATAAATGAATTTAACCCATATTCTATACAATAGTAATTATGTTTTTAAATACATTTTTAAGAAACAGGGATGTGGATGATAAAGAGGTCCCAGTAGATAATTACATATAAACAACCACGGATAATGATGAGACTGTGAAATAAACCCTTACCCTATACTTTTCCTTGGATAAGGGTAGGTTAACCTCTTGTATAATGGTGAAATAATTGTTATTAAATTATAAATGAATCATATACATTAATATGATATCATATATGATCTTTTAACATTGCTTTGTTAATAATATCATAATATTATCCTCGTTTCAGGTGTTAAATTACTCATTTTATTTTACATATAAGACGTGATTGTTATGGATATGTTCTTTCTTATTCATATCCAGAATTATATCAAGTCAATAAAAATTATTTGTAATAATCAAATGAAAATTAGTCTTCAATGGATACGATGGGGAATGAATCTCATCGCGTTCGTGGAGACGGTAGTCCGTACGTACGGACGAGCGACAATATCACTCTTTTAATATTAAAATAATATATAATTGGATGGAATATAATATATAATGAATCATTATCATGTTATATTTATTATTTACATGGATTACACATCATTATTATACCCATCCAAACAATAAAGTATTGAATAACAATTACACCACGACGTGGAGACGGTAAGCCGTACATACGCACGTATTGTGACATGTCATTCAAGGGATGGATAGAATACTGAATATGGTTGTACCATATTTATAATAACATCATAGTATATTGGAGATACTGAAGTTATTATTTTAGAATGGAAATAATAAGGAATTAAGAATTTGAAGAAGAAAGAAACTTGAAAGAGGGTGGTGAAAACATTACCTCTTCTTCAGGTTCTTCATTTTGATTTGATCAAAAGGGCTCCTTAGGTTGGATTTATGATCAAACTAAGGCCTCTAGGTTGAAATTAGGGAATTTGAGAAAAATATTTGGGCAGTGTTTGGCCGAGACAAATGGCTTTGAAAGTGTGAAATAGTGAGAAGGGGGGAGTTCCCTTTTACAAGAGGGGTGAGAGGCTCCTTTAGAAAAGCTAGAAATATTATTTTATAATAAATTCATATTCAGTTTTATAATTTCCCCAAAGTGGACTATTTAAAATTTAAATTGTGTATAGGTAGAAAAAAACTCAAAAAATAAGTTTTAGATAGGCTTGGGTCACATTATTATCCTTATCTTTTAGTTTTAACTCTTAGTTAATTAGTTTGACATTTACCATGTCTCTTTGTATTTTCATATTATATAGTTAATCAACTTACTATATACCTCCAAACGACCCCCCAAGTTGTATATTAATGATATACCTATAATGATACAAGACCTTTGGCTGAAACATAGATTTTTAGGAATATAATATGAATTAATAATATTATATTTGTTTTAAAGAACACTTTTATGTCAATTTTGACACTATTTTAATTTGATTATTGTGAAAATCATAACAGTATGAATACTTCAATCACAGTTAATTAAATCACTCATAAAAAGTCATATTATTCTATAAAATTAGTTTAATTCATAAAAAGTCTCAAATTACATTTATTGGGATATTTATAATATCAATTATTTTAATAATTCATTAATTTGGTAATTACTGCATCACCATTGTATCATAAATAAATTAAATTATTTAATGCCTAAAAATTATAAATAAACTACCATTATTTAGGAAATATTTTTATATTTCTAATGAAAATTTAAAATCTAATTTATCTTATGTTTAACCCTATATTAAAAATGTTTTAGTAATTATACTTTTATTTTAACTCTTCTTTGAATTAAATAATAATAAATGTCCTAATCTAATCCAAGTGGACCTAAATGATAATATTTTATTACTAAGATTTTTTCTGATAGAAATACTCTTGTACAATAGAATTAGGACATGTGGTACGGTAATATAAATATCATTTTTAGCATTAATTACCCTATTTACTATTAACCATGGTAAATAAAAGTAAAAAGATACTATTCACCAAAAATTATTTTTATCTGATTGAACAAAATTTTAATCCTTGATATTAACTGTGTCATTAGGATTTTCAAAATTCCACTCACAGAAGTGGTAAAATTATGTTTTATGCGATTTTCCAAATTCTCCAAGGAGGTTGGTAAAAGATGGTGAAAAGTTCAATAAAATTGTTTTATATATAAAATTATTCTAAACTAACTTCGATGAATTACATTGAACATATATATGTATTATGTATATATTTTGAACATAATTAAATTTAAATAAAATAATTAATTATTTAAATAAAAATTCGTTTTTAAACTATAACTCAGTGTTTTTTCACTATTCATCAAAAATTGAATGTTTTCTGAAAAATACAAAAAATTTACCCTAGGCTAATTTCGATATTACAAATTCAAATATGAAGTCTATTTTGAAAGCTAAAATTTCTAAAATTTCAATGAGTGGGTATTAATATTCATAACGGCTGCTTTGATTATTCGTGGTGTGTTAGAGTCTTGATGTTGCGTACAATGCAAGCTATTTCTTTATTCAAAGATAAATGTATCATGGAAGCTTGGGGTGTTACATTCTCCCCTCCAAATAATTGCACCCTCACAATTTGAAATTTTTCTTTGAAAATAAATGGTTCAAAATAGAAAATACCATTGTGGAAAACCCATATCAGAAATAGGGTAATAAAATTTAGTTTTAATAAGAGGGAAAGGGAATTGAGAATGTCACAACCCAATTATGGTTTCGAATAGGTGAAAATTGGTGGAAATTATATACACGTAATTAGAGGAAAAACATAAATATTTATAGGGAGTGATTGCGGTCATCAATCACAAACAAGTGTAGAATTGAGGGGCTCAAAGCCATCAATCTATGATGATTTAAAATATCACCAGTTCAACAAAACAAAAGGTATTAGGATAACACATTTTTGGCTTGGATATCCCTTCCCTAAAGAATCAATTTATTCATAGAATAAGATATATATATATATATACATCTTTACAAGTAGAGTTTTTATCCTTCAACTAATTTCTACCACAAACTCAACTTTCACTCAAAAAGATAATAGAACTCAAAAATATTATATTTATCCTAATAGTATAAGGTTTCAATCATTAACACATAAAATTATATTGAAAAAAAATATTTTTTAATAACTAGGGACTTCTGGTAGGCTAGTGGTAGGTAATAAAGGCATGTTGTACTATGGTTGTCGATTCGATTCTTGCAGCTTTGTCCGGCGCAAAGGGTTATCGACCGACCTGCAGGTTGTCCTTTTCCTAAAACTATAGTATCATAATATTCCAAAAATAATCATAAGAAATTTTTTAACCTTGAACAATACTATACAAATTTCAACTTAGTCCATTCCAAAACATTATAGTTATCCAAAGTACCTATATGCAGACTCTCAGTAAAAGGTATCTAAAATCCAAAATCAATCGCAACATCAGATTCTCCAAATAGAGTAAAGTTTCTCTTATTGTCACAAACTGAAAATATGAATACCATAGTCATATTATAACCTTAATGAAAACAACAAGTATTGCAGTACAATCCTTATATATATCACGTTATTCTCATAAACAGAATATAATCCTCGAGTCCAAAAACACAAATACATTAATTATTCCTCTTCAACAATAGTAACAACATAATCTTGGCCTTGATCCCTTGGCCTTTTCTGTGGTAAGTTTCCCAAACGCTTAGGACAATAATTTTCATAATTACCCATTTATCTACAATTGTAGCATTCAACATTGACAACCTCGTTCTTTCTCTTGCAATCACGAGTCTGGTGACCTTTTTTTCGACATTTGTAACAAACTCACATTCCTTTTAGGTAAGTACCAGAGTGTTTCCTCCCACAATTTTCAAATAATGGAAAATCCTTCTTTCCCTTTTTCCCTTTATCTGTCTCTTTCTCCATAGTTCTCTTTTTCTCTAACCTTACTTTATTGTCATAAGATTTAGAGTATTCATTTTCTGTCTTGATAACACATGAGGCAATGTCTTCATACGATGAGAAGGATTGTGAGATCAATGCTCGACGAAGAAATTGTCTTCACCCATCCAAGAAATGATAAATCTTACTTCTTGGGTTATATATATAATCTCCAGCATAACTTTCTAACCTTGTAAAGGTAGCCTCATACATTGCGACATTCTCATCCTCCTTTTGTCTCAGAATCAGAAATTGCCTTTCCATATCTGCTCGATGGTCATGAGGAAAGTATTTTTGAAATATAATATCTTTGAACTCCCTCCATTCAGTATTTTATACATCTCCATATTCCTTTGTGTTTTGAATCGATGACCACCATTGGTCAGTATCTCCAGTGAGGCGGTAAACTTCCATGATAACGTTTTCTCTTTCACTACTCCCCAAGGCATGGGATATTTCCTATAAGGAATTTATCCATTACTCAGCTACTAAGGGATTTGTATTCCCATTGAATATTGGTGGTTGTTGCCTCATTAAGATATCTGACATTGATCCTCCATGCTGCGGATCAGGGTGCTCCATACGGGTATGGTTATTATTCATAACCTGAGTGATTTTTCTATGTATGTTAATTAGCTAATCAGCACCAGTTGCATCACCACCTCCACTATAATTATTTTTAGAAGGAGGGAAATCTCTACATGGAGTGTGTGTATTGATACGATTTCCATTTCTTCCACTAGGTTCCATTTCTAAACAATGGAACAAACTAGAATAGCTTATGAATCAAAATACATATTTCCATACTTGTAAAACACATAAAATAAATTGAACAGTTTATGGATATAAACAATAATCATATAAATGTTTTCTTTGAGATAGTATATACTCATAAACCCTTCATAATGGTTTTTAAAAAAATGAGAATTATCCTAAGCATATCCCCTGGGAGTGTCGTAACCAAGAGTGCAGCAAGGTTCGTTGACGTGCACTAGTTGTCGTTCAAGTCTAGCTCAAAGCGGTGTTTTCAGGTTTTATCCCTAGGTACATCTGTTCCAGAGCCTCCTCTACTTGCTCACATCCAGACAGAGATGTATTGCTCGTAAAACTCACAAAATATCTACAATATCAAAATTTTAAAAAGTTTATATATACTAATCCTCAAAGTCTATCTTAGGGATATGTGCTCTAATAAGAGTTTATCTAAATCTAGCTTCCAAGGATTGTACTAAACTTCCTCTAATACCAACTGTAACGCCCTAACCCCAGTTACCCAGAGTCGGTGCATTATTACATAATATTAGCATGATCACAAGGGATCAAATCCCAAATGGCCGATCAGCTTATTATCCTTGGAAACACTAGATATATTCATAAATCATACATTACGTAACAATTTAAAAAAGGCTACAACAACATATTTTCTTCGTATCTCCTCATAATATCCTTGACGGTCATTCATAAAATAATTCTTCACATCATGGGAAAAATAAAACACTGAATGGGGTGAGCTCTGATGCTCAGTAAGGATAACAATATAGCAGAAACTTGAATAAATAAAAATAAACATTTAAGGAAATGTATAAATAAAACAAAAGACCTTTAAACTTGAACTTCATCATAATATAGAAAAGATAAAATGAAATAATTACATTTAATTATTCACATGGATATTCTACTAATCGAATAATCACATTCAATATCAATAACAACTTTCATAATAAGGGAATGCATAATGCTGAACTTTAATATCTGTGTCAAAGCCTAGTTCCAAAACCTAAGGGATAACTGTAACCGGAACCCAACCCGGAGAGCCTCTGTAACTAGACTGCATCCTGGAGAGCCTCTATAACAGAACTCTAACCCAGAGTGCCTCTAATAACTGAACACCAACCCAGAGTGCCTCTAATAACCAGACACCAACCCAGAGGGTCTGCTGTAACCAGACCCCAACCTGGAGGGATTACTTTTACCGGTCCCCAACCCCAAACATTCTAGTCCAACACATTCATCTTAAGAAGAGGATGAAATATAACATAAACATTCACATTAAAAATAGCATATGAAAAGACAAAACATTAATTATAAACCATTAATGTCATAACAATAACAAATGCATAGTCAAACATATCAGAAAACCTTAAATACAATATGGATGATTTGTATAAAAATAAATAAACTTCAAACAAGTGTTAAATTTATCAAAGGATGTTGACATAGATGAAATCAAAAATATTTGATAGAAATATATATTTTTTGAAATCATTAAAAGTCACATAATTATAGAGAAAACCTTTAATTTGAAAACATTATTATAAGATGTTAATGGATGATTTGACGACTTTATAATATTGGAAAATATATGCACCCGCTGTATAAGTTAAAAAAAATTCTTACCTTAATTTTGTCGAAAAGGTTAAAAAGGACCTTGTTTGGAAAATGATGGAAAGATTCATTTATAAACTTCTTTTAAAAACACAAACATGTGTATAAATGAATTTAACCCATATTCTATAAAATAGTAATAATGTTTTGATATACATTTTTTAAGAAACATGGATGTGGATGATAAAGAGGTCATAGTAGATAATTACGTATACACAACCTCGGATAATGAAGAGGTTGTGAAATAAACCCTTACCTTGTACTTTTCCTTGGTCAAGGGTAGGTTAACCTCCTTTATAATGGTGAAATAATTGTTATTAAATTATAAAATAATCATATACATTAATATGATATCATATATGATCTTTTAACATTGCTTTGTTAATAATATCATAGTATTATCGTCATTTCTGGTGTTAACTTACTCATTTTCTTTTACATATATGCCAGGTTTTTTAGGGATAGGTTGTTTATTATTCATATACATAATGATATGAAGTCCTTGAACATTATTTTTAATCATCAAATGAGAATTATTCTTGAATGGATACGATGTGGAATGAATCTCATCGCGTTTGTGGAGACGGTAGTCCTTACGTACGCACGAGCTATAATATCATTCTTTTCATATTAAAATAATATAAAATTGGATAGTATATCATATATACAGAATCATTATCATTTTATATTTATTATTTACATGAATTACTCATCATTATTAGAACCATCCAAATAATAATGTTTTGAATAACAATTACACCACGACGTGGAGACGGTAAGCCGTACATACGCGCATATGGTGACGTTTCATTCAAGGGATGGATAGAATACTGAATATGGTTGTACCATATTTATAATAACATAACAGTATATAGGAGATACTGGAGTTATTATTTTATAATGGAAATAATAAAGAACGAAGAAGATGAAGAAGAATGGAACTCGAAAGAGGGTGGTGAAAGCATTACCTCTTCTTCGGGTTCTTCTTTTTGATTTGATCAAAAGGGATGCATAGGATGGCTTTCTGATCAAACTAAGGCCTCTATATTTAAGTGAGGTAAGTTGAGAGAATATTTGGGCAGGTTTTGGCCGAGCCAAATGGTTTTATAGGTGTGAATTAGTGAGAAGGGGGTGTGCCCTTTTATAGGAGTGGCGAGGGGTTCCTTTGGAAAAGCTAGAAACATTATGTTATAATAAATTCATATTAGTTTTATAATGGCTCCAAAGTAAATTATTTAAAAGGGAAGGTGTGGATAGGTTGAAAAAAACTCAAACAATAGGTTTTAGACTGGTTTGGCTCACATTATTAACCTTATCTTTTAGTTTTAATTCTTAGTTAATTAGTTTGACATTTTCCTTGTCTCTTTGTATTTTTATATTATATAGTTAATAAACTTACTATATACCTCCAAACGACCTCCATGTGGTCCCTTAATGATACACATATCATGATACAAGTCCTTTGGCCGAACCTTATATTTTTAGGAATAGAAAATGAATTAATAATATAATATTTGTATTAAAAACACTTTTATGTCAATTTTGACAATATTTGGAATTTGACTTTGTGAAATTCATAACAGCATGATTACTTAAAAAAACGTTAATTAAATAAATCCTAACATGTAATATTATCCTATAAAATTAGTTTAATTCATAAAAAGTCTGAAATTACATTTATTGTGATACTTATAATATCAATTAATTTAATATTTCATTAATTTGTAAAATACTGCATCACCATTGTGTCATAAATAAATTAACTTATTTAAGGCCTAATAATTATAAATAAAATAAAATAATGTTAGAAATCCTTTTATATTTTTAATGAATATTTACAATCGAATTTATCTAGTGTTTAACCCTATATTAAAAATGTTTTAGTAATTAAACATTGATTTTAACTCTTTTAACTCTTCTTTGAATTAAATAATAATAAATGTCCTAATCAAATACAAGTGGACCTAAATGATAATATTTTATTCCTATTGTTGTTTTGGTCGAGATAAACTTTTACAATAGAATTAGGACATGTTTTAGGGTAATATTAAAATCATTTTTACCCTTAATTACCATATTTACTTTTAAATGTGGTAAATAAAAATAAAACGTTACTATTCACCAAAAATTATTTTTATCTCATTGAACCAAAATTTACTCCTTGATATTAACTGTGTCTCTCATATTTTCGAAATTCCACTCACAGAAGTGGTAAAATCATGTTTTACTTGAATTTCCAAATTCTCCTAGGAGGTGGGTAAAAGACGGTGAAAAGTTCAATAAAATTTTTATATATCCAAAATTATTCTAAACTAACTTCAATGAATTACATTGAACATATATAGGTATTATGTATCTATTTTGTCATTAATTAAATTTAAATAAAATTAATAATTATTTAAACAAAAAATCGTTTTAAAACTATAACTCAATGTTTTGTCACTATTCATCAAAAATTAAAAGTTTTCAAAAAAATACCAAAAATCCACCCTAGGCTAATTTCGATATTCCGAATCCAAATATGAAGTCTATTTTGAATGATAAAATTTATAAAATTTTAAAAAGTGGGTATTACTATTCATAACGTGTGTTTTGATTAGTCGCGGTGTGTTAGAGTCTCTATGTTGCGTACAATGCAAGCTATTTCTTTATTCCAAGGGAAACATATCATGGAAGCTTGGGGTGTTACAGCCTATATATCACCAAGAGAGCCCGTTTTAGCTGGAAATATTGGTGACACCAGATATCACTCCAATGAATTGGGTAATGTAACTTTTATTAAGAAGAAATGATGGGGATACCGTAGGGTTTCTGTCATGTATTTAACTAGAATGTTGTTTTTTATGACATGAGTTTAACATGAGTTATGAATGAAAATGTTCCAAGAAACCAACATGTTTTTATGCTTTATGTGGGAATATAATGTTTCTTATGATCAATATTGATATCACAAAGATCGTGATTATTGATTCTGATTAATCCTTCATATAAAATGTTTTAATATTTGATTATTCAGATATTGATGGTTATGGGTTCTTTTCTGATTCACTCATGGACACTAATTATGTCACCACACCCTTATACACTTTTTCTTATCGCTAATGGAATTCAATTCTCAGTTCATATGTTTACCATTATTGAGAATTTGACCTCACCTTTATTATGTATACTTTTACCAAGAATATCCTGAAATGATTTCTGAATGATTTATTTATAGAATTTATTTCATAAGGATGATGAGGGGTAGTTAATGTGAAATAATGAATGTTGGGTTAAGTGGGAAAAATGTTGTTTCAGTGACATGGGTATTGTGTATGAAAGTTTTTATCCTAATTTATCAAAATAATAAACATAAAACATCCTTGTTAATATAAGTAATTTAGTTTTTAATTTGATGTTATATGGTTTAAATAAAAAAATTGGGTCACAATTGTTAGCATCAACATCTAAAATGTAATGTTTATATTTTCACATTCGGATTCCGGAGTGCAGGTTCTGGGATGTTATAATAATACAGAATATAATTCCACTAGAAACTCTGGATGAATTTTAGGGAGGTATTGGAAATATATTTAATAAAAGTGGGTTTTCCAGTGTGGGGAAAAGAAGGTGGGAGGATCCCTTTTATAGGGGAGAGAATGATCACTTTTGTAATATTAAATTAATATAAATTAATGTTCTTGGAAAAAAGGATATATAATTATATAATTTGAATTTATCATGACTATGGGTTAAAATATTATCATAATATAAAGTTTGAACAATTTTAGACTATGTTTTTACCATTATCTCTTTATTTCAACTCATTTTAATATGTTTTGACTATTACCATGAATTTTTTTTACTCTTTACGTTATAATATAGTGAATATTAAAGGATAATTGGTCCATAAATGTGATATATCTTATATTTGAAAACATATACAAATAAATTGGCTGTATATTGGAATTTAAATAATTTTAAATCATTTAAAAAAATTAATTTATTATAATATAATATTAATTACATTGATATAAATATAAATTTACTTTGACATTCAAAACAACCAGAAAAATGTAATTACCATTTAATAAATTTAAACCACTAAAATGTTTTAATTATTTCTACAAAAAAAATTGGGGCATAATAATTCATTTAAAATATATTACTTTTAAAATTTTTTAATTTATTTATCTTAGTTTTATATTATTTGAATAAATTTTGTATTGAAAATGCAAAAGCATTTAAGGTTATCAATTAATCGCTAAAAAATTAAAAACAATTAACATGGAAAACCATTTTTATTTAAAATTACCATTTATAACTAAACAAATCATTTGTTTTCACCAATTAAAAAATATTAGAGATAATATAATAAAGAGAATTACATTTTTTCCATTTATTTACATAAAATAATATAAACGTAAAAATCAATGAAATATAGCACTATGTTTCCATATTTTAAAAAATGTGATAGAAATGGTTGAAATCCACTCATACAATAGGATAAAGGAAAGTGCCCAGGTCCTTTTTTATCCTTGTCATTTTATTTTTAACATATATTACCCTATTAGCGCTTATTGTGGTAATAATTATTTATATTGATTTATATTCATAATGATAAAAATAAAATGGAAATATTTACCAAATTTGGAGCTAAGGAATACAAATATGGAATCATCCATTAAAAAATCTTACTTAAATGTGGTTGAACTTTTTTTAATATTAAAAAATGAAAAAACAGTGTTTTAAAAAATTAATTTTTTATTATAAAAATGTTTCCTTCCAATTTGAAGTATAAAATTCATCGTAGATAGTATATTTATATTATTTTTACTCAAAATTAAGTATTTATATTTTAAATTAAACAAAAATATAATTTGGCATTAAAATTATTTTAAAATAAAAAATTGTTTTTAAAAAAAATTGCATTTTTAACTATTCATTGAAAAATAAATCTTTTTAGAAAAATATAAAAAACTCACTATAAATTAATTCTTATTTTTAGCTTCAAAAAGTATATCATTTTTATGAAATAAAATTTTTTAATGATCAAGAAACTTTTTATTATATTTTCTCACCAATATCATTAGAACCTATTTTTGAAGAAAACACATTTCTTGAAAATAGAATCAATTTACTAAAGATTGATTGATTATTTACTATGTAGTAATTAATAAATTTATATTAAAAGTGAAATTTATATATATTTTATAAATTAAATAATCTAATTTATACTCAACAATTTGATGTTTATGTTATAAGAATTGTATTTGAATAATATTATTTCATGGTTTATTTATGCTAGATGCTTTATGTCGTATTCAATATCAAATATAGATTTCCATTTTAAAATATTGAGGAGTAGAGACACTGCGTATGACTACATACCCTTTGATACCACTTGTTGGAACTACATTAACACAAATATGGGGGGTGAATTAGGGTGACAGATAAATTTAAATTTGTTATTCATATTCCCATTATCATTCTTTTAATATCTTGTTTCCATGTAGTTAGGAACAAATATAATGTATCAATTGATTACTCCCATCTAATAACCTCCCATAATGTTTAAAAATACACAAAATAAAGAATCATTAATATAAAACATTGTTTTTTTTTCAGGTTCACCATAATAAGAAAGTGCAAGGGGCATTCATTGACATTATTTCAGTCATACTAGAATTGGCATATCATTATTAGTTTGGTAGATAATTTGTTTTAGAAATGGTAACTTTATTTCTGGTTTACTACATTCAAAATATTTTTTGTTTGAAAAATCCACAACCATGAAACAATTTCACTTCCTCACCTATCTGCAATGTGTTCATGAAGGTACTTTCAATTTTTATAGACTTGAAAGTATTCTTCATTATATTAGAATTATATAGAATTATACCTGATCATCATGAGACTCTTCTTGCATCATAGTGGGGATCTAATTCTCCATGATTAGATTGTTAACTTGAAATAGTTATTCAATGCATTTTGTTTTCACAAAAAATATACTCTATTGAAACCCCCCACTTTCATAGAACTATACATTTTGTCACAAAAAAATTCTTTATGGTATGAAATTACATGTTTTCTCTTAACTTATATGTTTTTACCAATATTCATTATGTTTTGAAACTCTATAATTTTGGGTATCATTCCTTGTATCGGTAAAATAAAAACATTCATTAAACTTTAATATTTCATGAATCTCCATTCTCATTATATTGAAATGTTATTTCTTTTGAAATCTAATTCTAAAGTTACTTATACAAGCAAGATGTTATTGAATACAGCTGATGTTTTCATGAATGTTTTCACAAAACTCACTCGATCTATGTGACATAAGTCCTTTCTTCACATAATATATATTTTTAAATTTTTAAACTCATTCATTATTCAGATCCTTTAGATATTCAAAAATTATAGCTACTTTAGATGAGGGGGTTAAATCTATTTATTAATTTTTTTGACACATTACACAACATCCTTTCATGCCACCGAATATCCATGAAACATTCCAGGTTTTGTAAATATCGATGATTTGATGTTTACATTATCAATAAACTAAATTACCTTGAACAAGTACCACACATATTTCATGAATTCATCTAACCTTACAGGTTCACTATAATTAAATTAGTAAACATTCTCTTTTTCATTCAATTCACTACTGTCGTGCAACAACCTTGAAACCAATGGTTGAATGTCCAATATGACTTGAAACAACTAGATAATTTAAAAATTTCAATGACAACAATTTAGTTTCATATTAGGCTCTTCATCATATGATCTTCCATTTCCAAAACATGCAACTTATTGGCACACCAATGAAAAAACAAGTGGTTATTCGAAATAACCTTTCAAATATGGTACTATATGTGAATTTCATTAATTCTAACACTTATTTCCACTTTTATATCCAATAAGATTAATAAATAGATCTCTTTTAGCACATAAGCACACACCATGTATCATATATCCCCTTAATTCTATAAAAAAACACATATTACAAACAGTTAAATAATTGGTGATAGAGGCACCATAGACATCCAAAACAAGTGTATTGTGGTTGGTCTTTATAGACCAACCTGTTATCATTACATACATTGAAGTATACTCTTTTCATGATTGTTTTAACTTTCTTGAAAATTACAACATACATAGAAATGTAATTAGTCATTCATTACATACGTAATAGGTCTTGTTTCTATATATTGGTTCTATACTCTTGATTGACCACCCCATTGATCATTAGTTTCAACATATTTCATGGGTTCATTAATATTTTTATTAATAAAATCTTGAAAATATGAAGATATTTTATTATTTTTCTTATATGAATGTTCACTATATATTCTTTCATGAATCCATCACATGTTTTTTACCTATCTATTCTTAAATTATTTATATTTATACATTTATTATTATTTAAATTATTTTATTTTATTTTTGATAAATGTGTTCAATCCATCATTGAGAATAGATTTTTCTATTATAATTATAAGAAATAAATATTTGTCTCTACTTTCCACATGATAGAGATTATTATTTTTCTACAACCCTTGAAAAATTAAATTTCAAGAATCCTCATTGATAATGAAGACCATTCTATTGCATTCCACTTGGATTCATTGTTAATAAATTTACTTATACATAATATTTTATATCAAAGACCATCCATATAGGGCATATTTATGTTTTTTTTAAGAAATCTTAAACTATAATTATTCCAATACTATTATTTTTAATAAAAAAGTTCATCATATACAAAGTGAAATATATTATCCACATTATTCTTAATATTCCTTAAAAACTAGATTTTCAATTCACATGTGTCGAACAGTAATTGTCAATTATCCCTTTGCATTACATTAATTTTCTAGCACCCAGTTGGATAAATACATCACTAATATATTATTATTTTCATTTATGGTTGTGATAAATTTATCCTTTTAATTAAAATCTATATATTTATATTAATTATTCAACATACCATTAGTCTTCACCCTTTCATAATCTATCAAGCATATTTTTAAGTCATAATGGTATTGTTTCATCAAATTTCATTCCTCAAGGTCCAAATACGTGGAAATTAAAAAGGTGGTTTTTTTATATTCATCTTTATAATAATTAGATCATTGACTTTTTAAAAAATTTCATATGTAGATCTAATAACCTCAGTGAAATGTTTTATGAGATCATAAATGTTCTCATCATGGAATATCGTTATATCATCAATATTATTTTAAAAAAATTATTTTTTCCTCTATAAACGTATTATATATTTTTAATATATTGGGAAACCTATCATGCATAGATTTTGTAGATATATATATCCTAAAATTAAACTAGATATAATTTTACCATTATCTAGATTATGAATTTAATTAATTTTCAACGTCATTGAAAAGATTCTGGAATATTTTATTCAATGACATATTAGAGGGTTCACTTTCATTAATAACCTGAATAACATCTATGAAAATATAAAATTTATGTGACCATATATGTGATCTCATGTGATTATTTTTAATATATTAATTTATATCATATAAATTTGAATTTCCCTTTAGATTAACATCAATTTTCTTGTCTTTATCATCCTTATAACAAATTCTCTATCCGTAAACCTTTATTCTCTTATTATAAGTGTTGTTCATGTTTTTCATCACAGTTTACCATTAGGGTGTCCATATTCCATTGTTGTTTTCATTAGACAGCAGTTTCTCCCTATATTCTTGATTGTTTACTATTTAATGTATCTGTTTGATTGGTTTATTACATTATCTAATTGTGAAAAAATTTATTGTTGAACCCTAAATTGAAAAATATCTTATTTTTTCTATTTCATTAATATACTAAGAATGTTTAAAATTATTTCTTCAATCCTGATTATTACCGTCAAGAGAAGCAACCCGATTTTGATAAGGGATGGGAGTAGGGGTGTTCCAAATATAATACATATCTAAATCATAACATGGAAACACTAAGTCTAGTAATGAGGCCACCTAAAAATAGATTAATTAATTATTTTTGGAAACCTAGATCATGGGGAGTTTAAATGAATGAACATGACCAAATTGGAGAAGATTTTGTTATAACCATTACCCTAAGATAATTTCATCAATAGAAGATAGTAAAAAATCAATCAATATTTTTTTTATGTATATACCAGTTAATAATTTAATATTATATAGAACTAGTAGTTTTCACCATAATCAACTAATTCTCTACGAACAGCATGGCAACCTAATCCCTAGGACTGTTCCAAGTTTAGACAGTGAATATCCTTTTTAGCTAAACCATAAAATTGAACATGATCCCTATCTTATTTTGAATCCTAAACAATACTCCAATATGATAGTTAAATCCAAAACTCATCCAAATTCATGAGGAATCATACATAATGGGTTCAATGTTAGTGGTTTTTTTATGACCAATTTCTCTATATGGGTTCGAACCAACACTACCAAATTACTTTTTAGTTCATTAACATACAAACAAAAAA
Organism: Viscum album; assembly: GCA_963277665.1. NCBI lineage: Eukaryota > Viridiplantae > Streptophyta > Magnoliopsida > Santalales > Viscaceae > Viscum > Viscum album. The sequence continues at coordinate 773,577,595 of OY728166.1, read as the reverse complement.
TTACCAAATCAATGAATTGATGTGTTTGTCAATTGTAAACCTTCTAACGAGGTCTCCAACCAACCACCTGTATAGTAGTCGATGCAACTACAACTGCAGTATTAATATTGAAAACCCATAAAGTATGACGACAACTGTAACACCCGAGACTTTTATGTTATATGAATCATCAATTGAATCTTTTTCTACACAACACTTGTTTGGCTTGCTTTACACGCAATCGCGACCTTCCTCGATAGCTTGCGTCGTACGCAATACCGAGTTTCACTAAACAACAATATACTATTAAAACTAGCCGTTATGAATAGTAATAACCACTTTTTAAAATTTTATAAATTTTATTTTTCAAAATGGACTTTATTTTTGGACTCAGAATATCGAAATTAGCCTAGGGTGAAATTTTGGTATTTTTCTGAAAACTTTCAATTTTTGATGAATAGTGAAACCACTAAGTGGTAGGTTAAAAACTGAATTTTGCATAAAACTTAATTTTACCGCTTCTGTGAATGGAATTTCAAAACTCTGACAGACACGGTTTATATCAGTAAGTAAAATGTGGTTCAATGAGATAAAAATAATTTTTTGGTGAATAGTAACTTTTTACTTTTTTACCGCGGTAAATAGTAAATATGGTAACTAAGGGTAAATATGATATTAATATTACCCTAACACATGTACTAATTCTATTGGACAAGTGTAATTCGACCAAAAACAAACTTAGGAATAAAAATATGACCATTTAGGCCCACATGGATTAGATTAGGACATTTATTATTAATTTATTTAAAGAAGGGTTAAAATAGTTAAAATCAAAGTTTAATAAGTAAATCATTTTTAATATGGGGTTATACATAAGATAAATTCGACTATAAATATTAATTAGAAAGCTAAAAAGATTTCCCACATAATGGTATTTTAATTTTAATTTTTAGACATTAAATAATTTAATTTATTTATGACACAACAATGATGCAGTAATTATCTTATTAATGAAATATTGACATAATTGATGTTATAAACACCAAAATAAATGTAATTTGAGACTTTATATGAATTCCACTAATTTTCTAGGTTACTATGATATATTAATGTTTATTTAATAAACTTGGTTCGAATATATAATTCTTTTATGACTTTCACAAAAATCATATATCAAATAGTGTCAAAATTTACACAAAATAGTTTTTAAATCAAATATTATATTATTAATTTTTATTTTATTCCTAAAAATCTAACGTTCAGCCAAGTGACTTAGATAAGGATATATATATTAATAATAAACAATTTGGGGTTCTTTTGGCATGTTATAGTAAGTGTATTAACCATATAGTGAAAGAAAACAAAAAGACACGGTAAAAGTTATATTATTTAACTTAGAGTTAAATCTAATTGATAAGGTTAAAATAATACCCTAAACTTGTCTAAATCCTATTGGTTGATAGGATTTCGACCCGTACCCACTTTATCTTCGAAATAAGACCCTTTGGAACCATTATAAACCGATTTTGACTTTAATATAAAATAATATTTTGAGATATTCCTAAGGTGCCCCTCTCCTCCCTTATAAAAGGGAACCTCCTCCCCCTCCTCCTCACACCAATTTGAGCACTCAAGATCGGCCAACCCCTGCCATTTTCTCCTCTCCACTTCCCTAGAATAATTCTAGAGGTCCTGGTCTTCTTCAAAGACCAATCTTAGATCACTAAGTGTAGGATTCAAAGAGGCGTTCCAAAGAAGAGGTAATATCCATTACCGATCTTTTCAATTTCTTTCTTCTTCAAATTCTTCTTATTTAGTTGTTTCATGATAAAGTAATAACATCAGTATTACTTACATACTGATATGTTATTATAAATATGAAACAACCCTAATTCACCTTCTATCCATCCCACAGAAAAATGAAATCACCGCGCGTGCGTAGGTACGGAATACCGTCTCCACGCCGTGGTGTAATCTATTTTTCCACCATCACATTACAAGGATGGGTATAATGGTGTAATGAGTAACTATTTATGATTATTATAAAGAAATATTGATACTTAAATAATATATATATACTCCAATACAGTTCCACGATCATAGGAACGATATCATCACTCGTGCGTACGTACGGAATACCGTCTCCACGATGTGATGCGACTCGTTCTACAAGATCATCATTACATAGTAATTATATAAATGAATTGAATGAATAAATATGATATATGTTACAATAATACCATTCTGGATATAAGGTATCTATAACCTTAAATGAAGAATAAGAATGTATTCGGCAAAACACGCATAAGAACAAAAGGCAATAAAGACCCGAGTAACAAGTAACAATGAAATATTACTAAAAAGAAGCTAAGAATATGGCCATATATGATATCATATCAATATGTATGATTCTGGAATAAGTCAATAACATTATTTAAACCATTATACAGGAGCACCGGACACGTACAAAGAAAATCGGACCTAAGGTAAGGGAAATATCACAATCTAATTTTTATCTGAGATTTTTTATTCGTAAGTATTTACTAGGGTGTATTTTATCATCCACATCCATGTTTCATAAATATGTTATATTATTTCCATCCACCTAAAATTGTTTAAATCCATTTTTACCCTTTGGTGAGTTTTTAGTAATATCTATGAAAGGAATCTTTTGTCGTACGAGGTACCTTTTGACTTTTCCGACAAAAGTACGAAGAATGTTTTTTTTAACTTATACGGAATGAATGGATTTTTAAAACATTATTTCCAAGAAACTTCCTTTACAAGCTTTCAAGTTTATTTTTAATCAACTTATTTTATTTTAATGTCGTATGACATGTTATGAAAGGAAAAAAAATTTTGAAGTAGAAAGGATATTTTCCTCAAGAATGGAGTTCAAGTATTTTATCAAAATTATTTTCCATATAAGACAATAAAAGGGTTCTGTTTTTATCCCTATTATTACATGGATTTGATTATGTTGTGATTGAAACATTTTTATGAATTCCTTTATCTTATATGAATTGTTTTATGATGTCATGTTGTTTAAGAATCCCATTTTTATTACGTGGATTACGCTATGATGTATGGTTTATGATTATGTGGCACACATAAGAAGGATTCATTATAAGATGGGTGGGACCTATATCTCCCTCCAATGCATTGGGTAAAGGTTTTATATCTCATGAGGTAGACATGGCTGGAATGGTAGGTTATACCGGTTCAGTGAAACAGGACTGGAACGAGGGTGACTCGGTTCAGAAAGGGACTCTGTCCACTAAGATAGTCTTGGCAATAAGTCATGACAAACAAGAAATGATTTTCCATGATTATGTGTGCATGCCACAAAGTTTCAAGTTTTATGTTATGATTATGGGGATATCATTTTCACTTCTATGATTTATTCCATGTTAAGATTTTATGATCTCTTTTGCAGGATATGATTTTAAAAAAGATATGATATGATTTTTATTTCCTTTATTTTCCCCTGCTGAGAATTTGAGCTCACCCTTTTATGTTTTCTTTTCCCCAGGTCAGGAAGATGGATATTAAGTAGAATATGCTAAAAGGGACCCTAGATATGATGAAATAAATGGGAGACACTGTAGAAGATTTATGAACCAGTTGTTTATGTTTCCCAGTTTCTAAAGACACTATACCTATATGGTACTTTGTGGTTTTGTCATATGTTGTAATAAGTGTGCTTCAATTTTAAAGTATTAACAATGTATGGGTCGTTATAGTTGGTATCAGAGGAAAGGAATAGTCAACCTTTGGAAACTAGGATGTGAAAGCCTTAGTAAGAACCCTAAGGATAAGTCTAAGCATAGAACACAATCTTAGTGTTTTAGAAATGGCCTTGAATAACCTAGGATAAGACCTTAAGCATGAAAATTTTATTCTTAAATTATGTGGTTTTCCTATTATAATTAGTGTTGCTCACACTATTCTTCTTGGTTTTAGTCAATGGCTGGAACCCGAAGGAACCGTGTTAATGTGGAATGCGATGGGCAATGCAATGATTTTCCCCCTGAGCAACCAAACGATATGGGAGCTGGAATGCAAAATCTTGTAGCCATGGTCACAAAACTTTCTCAAGCTATGAATCATGCAGGGCTTCCAAACGAGCAAAGGAAGGAGCAACATTCTGTTGAATCCTTCATGAGGCAGCGTCCACCTTCTTTCAGTGGGTCTACTGATCCATTAGTTTCTGAACAATGGATTGGTACTACTGAAAAGATATTTTCAGTTCTTCAATGTTCTGAACATGATAAAGTCATCCTAGCAGTGTATCGTTTGGAAGGAGATGCTGATCAATGGTGGAATCTTATTAAGAATACGAGGCAAAGGGATGAAATTGAGTCTATGGAATGGGACGAGTTCATGACCTTATTTTTAAATAAGTACTTCCCTTGTATTCTCCAAACAATGATGGAGAAAGAGTTCCTTGAACTGAAGCAAAGGGATGATGAATCTGTTGGTACCTATGAAGCAAATTTTACAAGACTTGCAAGGTACGCTTCTGGTATTATTATCCAACCTGAGAGTAAGATCGATCGATTCTATAGTGGCTTAAAACCAAGTCTTCGAAGGGCGTTAGCCATAAGGGACTTCCATAGCTACGAGGAAATCGTTCGATGTGCTCTCAAAGTCGAGATGGAGATTGGAGTAACCCATCAGTCACATGGGTTTGATAAGAAGAGGAATATGGAATTCAAAGGAAAATCTAAAGATCACACTGAAATGAAGATGAGCTTTCCCCTATGCTCAAAGTGTGGAAAGAAACATGGAGGGAGTTGTCTTAAAGGGACAAGTAAATGTTTCAAATGTGGAAAGGAAGGTCATCGGGCATTTGAATACCGTGATAATGGGAAGAAGATGTCTAATGATGCAAACAAAGGAAGGGATACATAGAATGAACCTACTACACTTCAATGTTTCAAGTGCAAGGAGATGGGGCATTATGCCAATCAATTCCCAAATCCAAGGGTTGATGACGATGGTCGAAGTCAACAAAATCTTAAGGCTAAAGACAAAGGAAAGTCACATGAAATTTCTATCAGCGATGTGGAGTACGATAACGAAGTGGTGAAAGGTACACTTACCATCCACTCTAAAGTAGAAAATGTTTTATTTGATTCTGGATCCACCCACTCTTTTATTTCTAAAGAATTTTCTGAGGGTATCACCGTATTACCTCAACAATTAGATGTTGAGTTAGCTGTGACAACACCTAATGGAACAACAGTCGCATCAAAAGTTTATAATTCTTCTCCGATCGATGTTTGTGGGAATGTGCTTCCTGCAAATCTTGTGATCCTTCCTTTAGTGGAATTTGATGTGATTCTTGGCATGGATTGTCTTTCTCTACATGGAGCTCATATCAATTTCCAACGAAGGGAAGTCACATTTCATATTCTAGATCAATCTACGATCGTCTATCAATGCAAGGATGAACATAACCTTCCAGTGGAAATTCCTTCCATCTTATGGGTCTTGATTCCACTAAATGAAGGTTATTTATCTCAAATGGTTGGTGAGAAACTCACGATTAAAAATATTCCCATTGTACGGGTGTTTGATGATGTCTTTCTGGAGGAATTACCGGGTCTTCCATCAAATCGTGAAGTTGAGTTTTCAATAGAACTCATACCGGGTGCTTTGCCTATTTCAAAGACACCTTATAGAATGGCCCCAATTGAGTTGCAGGAATTGAAGAAGCAACTCCAAGAGAATCTTGATAAGGGATTCATACATCCTAGTACGTCACCTTGGGGAGCACCTGTTCTATTTGTTAAGAAGAAAGATGGATCAATGAGACTCTGCATTGATTATCGAGAACTTAACAAGATCACTATCAAGAAAAAATATCCTCTCCCACGCATTGATGACTTATTTGACCAACTACGCGAAGCTCAATACTTTTCCAAGATTGATCTTCGTTCAGGGTATCATCAAATAAGGGTCAAAAGGGAGGATATACCAAAGACGGCTTTCCGTACAAGGTATAGACACTATGAATTTATAGTGATGCCATTTGGTCTTACTAATGCCCCTGCTATCTTCATGGATCTAATGAATAGAGTCTTTAGAGACTATCTTGATCAATTTGTGGTAGTATTTATAGACAATATTCTTGTCAATTCAAAGAGCAAGGAAGAGCATGAAGATCACTTGATAATTACATTGAAGACCCTGAGAAAGGAGCATCTTTATGCCAAAATTACCAAGTGTGAATTTTGGCTTCAAAAAGTTGCATTTTTGGGTCACGTAATCTCAAAAGAGGGGATATCTGTGGATCCAGCAAAAACAGAGGTTATTGAAAGATGGTCGAGACCAACAACAGTAACTGAGATTCGAAGTTTTCTTGGTTTGGCTGGATATTATCGACTTTTTGTAAAAGATTTTTCATGATTATCTAATCCACTCACCAAGTTGACTCGAAAAGGAGTTATGTTTTTCTGGACAGAGGAATGTGAAGAGAATTTCAAGGAGTTGAAAAGAAGGTTATCCAGTGCACCTGTTCTCACACTGCCTTGTAGTGGAGAAAGGTTTGTGATCTACAGTGATTCATCCAAGAAGGGATTGGGATGTGTTCTTATGAAAAATGATATGGTGATAGCTTATGCCTCACGACAGTTGAAAATCCATGAGCAAAATTACCCAACACATGATTTGGAGTTGGCTGCAGTAATATTTGCATTAAAGATTTGGAGGCATTACCTTTATGGTGAAAGGTATTATATTTATACTGAACATAAAAGTTTAAAGTATATTTTCACACAAAAGGAGCTGAATATGCGCCAAAGAAGATGGTAGGAGCTGACTAAGGATTATGACTGCTCAATCCATTACCACCCTGGGAAAGCAAACAAGGTGGCAGATGCATTAAGTCGACAAGACCATGCTAGTTTATCCATGATGAGGATCACAAAAGATCCAATATTTATGGATTTACAAAGGATAGATCTTGGAATTATAATGGAAGGGGAAAAATCTTATCTTTCTCAAATGAATGTTCAACCATCTATACATGTGAAGATTAGAGAGGCACAGAAAGAAGACGTCGAGTTACAAAAGAAGGTGAGAAATGTTCCTGAATTCAACCTTGATTGTGATGGGATAATAAAGTTCAGGAATCGGGTTTGTGTTCCTCCCATCCCCTAATTAAAGAAGGAGCTGCTGGATGAGGCTCATAGTTCATCATTCTCTATTCATCCTAGAAGCACGAAGATGTATAGAGACCTAAAAGAGTACTTCTGGTGGGATGGCATGAAAAGAGATGTTGCTGAATATGTCTCTCGATGCTTGGTTTGTCAAAAAGTTAAAGCTGAGAGACAAAAGTCTAAGGGGATGTTACAACCATTACCCATACCCGAATGGAAATGGGAAAACATCACTATGGACTTTGTCACCGGACTTCCTAAAACATCCAAAGGAAATAATGCTATTTGGGTCATAGTTGATCGTCTTACAAAGTCTGCACACTTCATTGCTATTAGAGAGGATTTCTCTCTAGATCATCTTGCCAGGATATATGTAAACGAAGTGGTAAGATTGCATGGAGTACCACTTTCTATTATATCTGATCGGGATCCGAGATTTACCTCGAAGTTCTGGCGAAGTCTTCAGCATACTCTGGATACAGAGTTGAGTTTCAGCACTTCTTATCATCCCCAGATAGACGGTCAGTCTGAGAGAACAATTGAAACCCTAGAAGATATGTTGAGAGCTTGCTCTATGGATTTCAAAGGAGGTTGGGATCAACACCTACCTTTGGTGGAATTTTCTTATAATAATAGCTTTCACTCCAGTATTCAGATGGATCCTTATGAAGCTCTCTATGGAAAGAAATGCAGGACTCCAACTTGATGGGATGAAGTTGGGGAAAGAAAGCTATTAGGACCTGATCTCGTTGATGAAATGGCAGAAAAGGTCAGATCTATTAAACAACACATAACATCATCTCAGAGTCGACAGAAAAGTTATGCCGAAAACCGAAGAAAATACCTAGAGTATGAAGTGGGCGATAAAGTGTTCTTACGAATATCTCCCTGGAAGAGGGTTATGAGATTTGGAAAGAAGGGGAAGTTGAGCCCTAGATATATCGATCCTTTCGAAATACTGGATCGTGTTGGAAAGGTAGCTTACCGATTGGCGCTTCCACCGAATCTCTCTCAAGTTCACGATGTGTTCCATGTATCTCTCCTGAGAAAGTACATACCAGATCCTTCACATGTACTCAGCTCAGAAGTTGTACCGTTGGAGCAAGATCTTTCTTATGAAGAACAGCCGATAGTGATTCTGGATCGTAGCGAAAAATTCCTAAGAAACAAGACCACTCGATTGGTGAAAGTTTTATGGAGGAACCACCAACTAGAAGAAGCTACATGGGAGCTTGAGGATATGATGAGGCAGAAGTATCCTCATCTGTTTGTTACAAAGTGACGAATTTTGTGGCCGAAATTCTTTTTAAGGGGGGTAGAATGTAACACCCGAGACTTTTATGTTATATGAATCATCAATGGAATCTTTTACTACACAACACTTGCTTGGCTTGCTTTACACGCAATAGCGACCTTCCTCAATTGCTTGCGTCGTACGCAATACAGAGTTTCACTAAACAACAATATGCTATTAAAACTAGCAGTTATGAATAGTAATAACCACTTTTTGAAATTTTATAAATTTTATTTTTCAAAATGGACTTCATTTTTGGACTCAGAATATCGAAATTAGCCTAGGGTGAAATTTTGGTATTTTTCTGATAACTTTCAATTTTTGATGAATAGTGAAACCACTAAGTGATAGGTTAAAAACTGAATTTTGCATAAAACATAATTTTACCGCTTCTGTGAATGGAATTTCAAAAATCCGACAGACACGGTTGATATCAGTAAGTAAAATGTGGTTCAATGAGATAAAAATAATTTTTTTGGTGAATAGTAACTTTTTACTTTTTTTACCGCGGTAAATAGTAAATAGGGTAACTAAGGGTAAATATGATATTAATATTACCCTAACATGTGTACTAATTCTATTGGACAAGTGTAATTCGACCGAAAACAAACTTAGGAATAAAAATATGACCATTTAGGCCCACTTGGATTAGATTAGGACATTTATTATTAATTTATTTAAAGAAGGGTTAAAATAGTTAAAATCAAAGTTTAATAAGTAAATCATTTTTAATATGGGGTTATACATAAGATAAATTCGACTATAAATATTCATTAGAAAGTTAAAAATATTTCCCACATAATGGTATTTTATTTGTAATTTTTAGACATTAAATAATTTAATTTATTTATGACACAATAATGATGCAGTAATTATCTTATTAATGAAATATTGACATAATTGATGTTATAAACACCAAAATAAATGTAATTTTAAACTTTTTATGAATTAAACTAATTTTATAGGTTACTATGATATATTAATGTTGATTTAATCAACTTGGTTTGAACATATAATTCTGTTATGACTTTCACAAAAATCATATATCAAATAGTGTCAAAATTGACACAAAATAGTTTTTAAATAAAATATTATATTATTAATTGTTATTTTATTCCTAAAAATCTAAGGATCGGCCAAATGACTTAGATAAGGATATATATATTAATAATAAACAATTTGGGGTTTTTTGGCATGTTATAGTAAGTGTATTAACCATATAGTGAAAGAAAACAAAAAGACACGGTAAAAGTTAAATTATTTAACTTAGAGTTAAATCTAATTGATAAGGTTACAATAATACCCTAAACTTGTCTAAATCCTTTTTGTTGATAGGATTTCGACCCATCCCCACTTTAGTTTCGAAATAAGACCCTTTGTAACCATTATAAACCGATTTTGACTTTAATATAAAATAATATTTTGAGATATTCCTAAGGTGCCCCTCTCCTCCCTTATAAAAGGGAACCTCCTCCCCCTCCTCCTCACACAAATTTGAGCACTCAAGCTCGGCCAACCCCTGCCATTTTCTCCTATCCACTTCCCTAGAATAATCCTAGAGGTCCTGGTCTTCTTCAAAGACCAATCTTAGTTCCCTAAGTGGAGGATTCAAAGAGGCGTTCCAAAGAAGAGGTAATATCCATTACCGATCTTTTCAATTTCTTTCTTCTTCAACTTCTTCTTATTTAGTTGTTTCATGATAGAGTAATAACATCAGTATTACTTACATACTGATATGTTATTATAAATATGAAACAACCCTAATTCACCTTCTATCCATCCCACGGAAAAATGAAATCACCGCGCGTGCGTATGTACGGAATACCGTCTCCACGCTGTGGTGTAATCTATTTTTCCACCATCACATTACAAGGATGGGTATAATGGTGTAATGAGTAAATATTTATGATTATTATAAATTAATATTGATACTGAAATAATATATATATACTCCAATACAGTTCCATGATCGTAGGAACGATATCATCACTCGTGCGTACGTACGGAATACCGTCTCCACGATGTGATGCGACTCGTTCTACATGATCATCATTACATAGTAATTATTTAAATGAATTGAATGAATAAATATGATATATTTTACACTAATACCATTCTGGATATAAGGAATCTATAACCTTAAAAGAAGAATAAGAATTTATTCGGCAAAACACGCATAAGAACAAAAGGCAATAAAGACCCGAGTAACAAGTAACAATGAAATATTACTAACAAGAAGCTAAGAATATGACCATATATGATATCATATCAATATTTATGATTCTGGAATAAGTAAATAACATTATTTAATCCATTATACATGAGATTCGGACACGTACAAAGCAAATCGGACCTAAGGTAAGGGAAATATCACAATCTCATTTTTATCCGAGATTGTTTATTCGTAAGTATTTACTGGGGTGTATTTTATCATCCACATCCATGTTTCATAAATATGTAATATTATTTCCATCCACCTACAATTGTTTAAATCCATTTTTACCCTTCTGTGAGTTTTTAGTAATATCTATGAAAGGAATCTTTTGTCGTACGAGGTACCTTTTGACTTTTTCGACAAAAGTACGAAGAATGTTTTTTTAACTTATACGGAATGAATGGATTTTAAAACATTATTTCCAAGAAACTTCCATTAAAAGTTTTCAAGTTTATTATTAATCAACTTCTTTTATATTAAAGTCATATGACATGTTATGAAAGGGAAAATGTTTTTGAAGTAGAAAGGATATTTTCCTCAAGAATGGAGTTCAAGTATTTTATCAAAATTATTTTCCATCTAAGACAATAAAAGGGTTCTGTTTTTATCCCTATTATTACATGGATTTGATTATGTTGTGATTGAAACATTTTTATTAATTCCTTTATCTTATATGAATTGTTTTATGATGTCATTTTGTTTAAGAATCCCATTTTTATTACGTGGATTACGCTATGATGTATGGTTTATGATTATGTGGAACACATAAGAAAGGATTCATTATAAGATGGGTGGGACCTATATCTCCCTCCAATGCATTGGGTAAAGGTTTTATATCTCATGAGATAGACATGGCTGGAATGGTAGGTTATACCGGTTCATTGAAACAGGACTGGAACGAGGGTGACTCGGTTCAGAAAGGGACTTTGTCCACTAAGATAGTCTTGGCAATGAGTCATGACTAACAAGAAATGATTTTCCATGATTATGTGTGCATGCCACAAAGTTTCAAGTTTCATGTTATGATTATGTGGATCTCATTTTCACTTCTATGATTTATTCCATGTTAAGATTTTATGATCTCTTTTGCAGGTTATGATTTTAAAAAAGATATGATATGATTTTTATTTCCTTTATTTTCCCTTGCTGAGCATTTGAGCTCACCCTTTTATGTTTTCTTTTCCCCAGGCCAGGAAGATGGATATTAAGTAGAATATGCTAAAAGGGACCCTAGATATGATGAAATAAATGGGAGACACTGTAGAAGATTTATAAACCAGTTGTTTATGTTTCCCAGTTTCTAAAGACACTATAGCTATACGGTCCTTTGTGGTTTTGTCATATGTTGTAATAAGTGTGCTTCAATTTTGAAGTATTAACAATGTATGGGTCGTTATAACAACATCAAGAAGAAGTCTCACACAATTCCATTATATGGCATAGCGATAAAGGACAACCTAGTCACAGAATCTATAATGTTGATGGACACACCAATATAACTACCCAAGTGGAGGCCTTAACTAAGAACCATAAATCCATTTAGCTACCTCATACACCATCTCCCCCTTCTGGTCCAATAATAGAAATTCAATCTTAACAAATGTGTGGGGGCCACATTTATATCAAGGATGAATGGTTGTATAAAAGAAATAGTAAATCCTAGATTGTAATTAATTTAATTATAATAAAAAAACCAACAATAGAAACAAATACAATAAAACTACAGAAAGTGGTCGGATAAAAAAATGCTAGAAAATAATCAAGGGTACTACTATTAAGGAAAGGATAAAAAACTACATAGGACCCATGATCCATATATCTACCCAACATTTAATCATATAGTTAGGACACATCAAGAATTACCCCAAAAACCTTTTCCTCTTAAAGGATGATAAAAAATTCAATGGGTATTGTAAAGTCCACCATAACCTCCTAGTCCCCTTGAATAAAATTTGGAGAATTTGGTCACAATATTAATACAAAAGGAGTATCATAGGATGACCCTCTAAGAAACAATAATTGAAAAATCAAAGGGTTTTCCTCTAAAACATCAATCTTAAAATGGGTAAAATCTCATAGACCTTTTCCAATAGATTTTCAAGCATGATACCTAGTAATACGGAGACATACCTAAAGGATGGGAAAAAATTGAGTGATACTGAGGAGTCGTGAAGTTCTAGATTTTTTGAATACTTAAATAGGATAACAGAGAAATTTTGAGGAACCTAAGAAACCTACAATAATCACTGAATGGGATTATGATAAGAGAATGAATAAAACTGATCAAGATAAACCTTTGGAATTAACACCCCATCTAATAATATAACATAAGATCAAATGAGAGTGGATATATACATTTAACCACCATCTTAAAAACCACCTTTCACCATCCCAAAATTAATTTTAAAATGAAGGATCAAAGGGAAATATAAATTTTTTTGGTGACGTTCAATAAATTTCACATCAACATTCCATTTGCTAGAATTATTTCACAAATGTCTGATTATGAAAATTTTATCAAGAAACTATTATCCAAAAATTGGAATACGAATGAAATGGGAGTAATTTCACAAAATGAAGAGTGGTTTGATAATGTTCAACAATAAATTCCACCAAATATGAGAGATCTCTAGATTTTCTCAATTTCATTCAACATACATGAGTGAAAATTTCAAAGATCCTTTCATGACATAGTTGTCATAATTAATATCATGATAATGAGTGTATTTAACATGATGGGACTCATGGAACTAAAGATAACTATAATGGATCTTCAATTATCTTAGAAATTTGATGAGTACCCTTAAGGGTTTCTCAGGGATTCTCATGGAAGAATCGTTAAATTCAATTTCTTACCATACTTATTGATTTTTGACATGGAAGAATAATGAGAAATTATCGTTATCCTAGGCTAGATATTTCTATCCACTATTATTGTTTTGATTGATTTTAATAAAGGTATATATATATTCTGAGTAGGTGAAAAACAAATTGTGTTCGGCCTTGGGAAAGATGCAAGACAAACATGTCATTCTTCCCACTTCCAAGATATATTTCTCAATAGAAATATCAACATTTACTTGTCCATTTAGGATAAAAGTGAAAAACACAATCCTACTAAAAGGGAAGAGTAAAACCTAGTGGAACGAAACTACACATAACCACTTACAATGTAAAATATCCTTTCATTCACACCATCAATCATTCATCCACAAACGATGGAGAAAAAGCCTCTCCTAAGAACACTATAGCATTACTTTCTAGAGTCTAAAACAGAACAACAACTCATTGTTAACTTACAATAGACACATCTATAAGAGAAATTTCAATCCAATTAATTCACTAATATAAGAATTCAATTTATTGTGTGTGGCTGATAACAATTGGTTCAACCCCACATTATGCACTAATAATGTTTTATTAGAAGAAAGCATGAAACTAAAATGCCAACCCCAGAGTAAAATGAGCACGCCAATAAAGGAGATAGTTAATAAATAATTATTGAAACTTCAATATTCTGGAAAAATTATTTCAATCATTGATAGATAATGGGTTACTATACATCAAGTAGTTTCAATGAATAATGTCATTGTATATTTAAATAATGATGAAAGTGAATCGATCACGACTCACACCTGTGGGTTCTTGGTGCAACAGAAGTGCAATATGGGTGTGTACCCAACATTTCAATTTATCATAATCAATGTGTAATATGGGATCAATATTATTATTAATGCCAGTATCCATGGAATTAAATCAATGATATATGAGAAAGGATAGAACATGGAACTAAAAAGGAAGGATTTCCATATGTTGTTTGTAATTAATTTAATTAAATTTCTATATTTACCTCTAAGGTGATTCTTTCTTCATTGATTCATCTGACCACGGGTCTAGGGTGCAGCTTCATTGCGATGTATAATCCAAGGATATAAATCCTCTGGAGGGGATCCACATGTGATCCATGTATCTCCAAACATCACTGAAGGAGTCTTCATGTTCTAGAGTAGAAGATCCTTGTTCTTGTAATTCCTGCCTTCGATCCCCTTGAGAATTTATTACAAAATATTCTCCTTTATCAGGTGGAGGAGGATCTCTCTCATTTTTGAGAGTGTTATTAGAGATGGAATAGTTTACTAGGCTTGAGATATTTTCTCTAAGGGTGTTGTGCACAAATTTATTAGTTAGCTAGTGGAATGATCCCTTGTCTAATATTGAGAATAATACATTAACAAGGAATTTAATTCTCTAAGTAATAATAAATAATTAGCACATGTTTCATTACATAAATTATTATTCCTTGTGAAATCCCATGTTAAATAATAATAGTAATTCTATTATTTCCATGACATATTATTATGTTTCATGTTATATTTAATTATTATTTAACCAAATAATATTTAATATTATTTCTCACCAAACCCATTACTTGGTCTACCAATCCTCCTCAATATTTACTAGGCCTTAAATAATGACTGTTTGTTCATGAAATAAATAATTTCATTATTCACTGATAATTTTTTTTCTCTATATATTGTCTTGAATATGTATCAATGAAATTAATGTAATCATGAATACTTGAATAATTATTAAACCACAATCTGGAATAATATTTTTTCACCTTGATAAACTAATAAATTTTTTAACGCAGATACTTGATACACATAGTGTGTGACCCTTTAGGCCTCTTTATAATTGTAATTAGTAATTATTAAAAAAAGTCTATGATTAATATCTATCAATGTGCCAAGGAACCCAAGAGAAAGGAATTTATTTCACATCCACCTTTCACCTCATACGAACATAGACCATGTAATATAATCCCTTTGTCCTGATATCTCCAATCAAGCAGGTTGCATGGATGTGCCATCAACTGATGTGATCGATTTCTCATTCATTAAATTATCAGAAATTAACATGCCTAGATAACAACATTTACATGGATTTAGCTAGGCAACATCATTTCTGTAAAAGGTCCGGAGATATCTACTTTCAAAGAATTGAAAAATTCTTTTTTGAATTATTTATTAATGCATTATTACATGTGACACACCCAACATATCTTACATCCTCGTGAATATCTGTCCTAATTGTTTTCTTCAATACATATATGTGTGTGAGTCATAATACCCATTAATAATAATCATAAAGTCTCAAGACCAATACACACAACAGTTGATAGGAACATCCAATGACAATAATGAATGTAGATTTCTTACTGGCAGATCCTGTTCTCATAATATCTTCCTGGATATTTTTAATGGAGAACATCATGATAAGGTGCCTCAAAATTTCATGAGTCCCCACCCCTGATAGCTTATTTAATTTGTGTCCCCTCAAATTATATAATCCAATCATAGAACTTATATTAAATAATAGTGTCATGACACTTCCAATTTCACATCATAGATGGGATCTACTATGACCTTTTAATGCTACAGATATTCATAGGGCATTATCACAAACTATTTCATTCAAAATAACAATCGTGATGTGATATGTAGTTTATCAATATTAATCAAATGAATACAGGTTTAACATAAATTAAAAATAATTTGGTCTCTTGGGAATCAACTCCAACAGTCTCCCACTTTCACTAGATCCAACAACTAACAACATTATATTTTCTAGCTCTCTCATGATATTCATGCTTCTTGTGAGATAGGCCTTTAGTCAAGGGGTCCTCCACATTTTCAATCATAGAAACTCTTATCACTAAAACTTCACCACTATGATTGAATTCCCTCAAGAGGTGACACCATCAGAGTCTACTCTTTATCTGTTGATGTGACCTTGGCACTTTTGGAAGATCCACCACTGTAGTATTATCACATTACAATGTAATCGGATATTTACTATTAGAAATTCCATCTTGTTTGTGGTCAATGTTTAGAATCTAGACATCTTCCATGGATACATCAGAAGCTTCTATATATTCTGACCCAATTGTAGACTCAGCGATGATTGGATACATTTAACTCTTGTAGCTCCCAACTCCACTATTGTGATGGAAAACATATCCTGATTGGGATTTCAGGCCATTGTGATCTGTGTAGAAATAAAAATTAACATACCCTATCATGATAGGATCCTCATCTCCTCGTACATGAAGAACATATCCATAGTTATTCTTAGATTGTCATGGATAGTCTTGAAAGAAGTCCAATACTATTCTCATGAATCTTTTTAATATATTTCTACCATGCTTAGTATATAAGAAACATCATTTTTGGTACATAACATGGAATACATGATTGATCCTATGGCTGAAGCATATGGAATCTCAATCATCCTATCTTTCTCTGGTTGTTTCTTGGGACAAATGTTATTGGAACGATGTATACCATGTGACACTGGATGAAATACCCTATTGGATTATTCCATACTAAATCTCTTTAGTGTGTTTTCAATGTATGTACAATGACTTAGTCTAGGAAGCATCTAATATATATCATGAATCATATTGATCCCTGTGCTACTTTTCCTAAGTCCTTCATGGGTAATCACTTTCTCAACCAGTTCTTGAATGACTATAATACTATTATATAGCTTCGAATAATAAACATGTTGTCAAAATAGACTACAAGGATAACCACTTCATTCCCATTAAACATGTTGTAGACACATGGATCACAACCATTCACAATGAAACCAAATTCTTTATGGATTCATCGAATCAAATGTTCCATGATCTGTATTCTGTCTCTAATATACAAATGGGTATTTGTAACTTTCATACACATTTAGCACCACCTGGTGGAAAATATATTCTGGTTGTGTGATGTAGACATCTTCCTAAAGGTTCCTATTAAGGAATGCAGTTTTGACATCAATATACCAAATATCATAGTCATGGAAAGCCGTAATGGCATGTATCCTTCTTATGGATTTAATCATGACAACTGGTGAAAAGGTTTCATCCTAGTCAATTCATTAATGCTATTTAAAAATATTAACCTATATCCTTGATTTAAAAGTACTAAAAATAACTTCCATGTACACTATCTTATTAAATACCCATCTACACCGAACTTGATTTACATCAACTACCACATTGACCAGAACCAAAACATGGTTCTAATACATTAAATCCATCTCAGAATTCATAAATTCTAGCCATATTACAACTTCCAACATTTTAATTATTCTTTATAGGGTAGAGGTTCATCATTTCCTAACAATAATGAGTCTCCTTAATCAGTGATAAGGAAACCATATATCTCCGGTTCCCTTACCTCTCTTATGTTCGAACATAGTCCTTGTGATTCAAGAACTACTCCTTCCACGGGGACCTGTAGATTTGTTTCTTGTACCAACTCTTTTGTATCTTGAGAATCAACTTCATTTAAGTCAATATTCATTCCACTGTCCATTTTTAGGTTATTCTCCCTCTTAATAATAAAAGAATATCTGGTAACAATCACATTCTTGTCTGAGGGGTGGTATAGGTTGTATCCATATTTTTCCTTGGGATACCCTCTAAATATAATATTATTGACTTTGGGTGCTCGTTTGTTTCGTGAGAAATCCTGAACAAATTCATCACATCCCCATATACGTGTATGTGTCAAAATGGGTTCCCTTCCACTCCATAGCTCGAAGGGAATCCCATTTTCTACCTTAGTTTGTACTTGGTTTAATGTGAATGTTGTCATTTGAAATGAATATCCCCAAAATGATAATTGAATATCTCCAAGGTTCATCATAGAATGTACCATGTCCAACAAGGAATGATTCCTCCATTCACTAACACCCTTCCACTATGGTGTATAAGAGGGAGTGAGTTGTGATAGAATCCCAAACTCCAGTAAAAGGATGATGAACTCTTGGTTAAGATATTATTCACCATGATCCGATCATAGCTTCTTTATATTCTTACCAAGATGGTTCTGTACTTCATTCTTGAAATCCGTGAATTTCTTAAAGGACTTGGACCTATACCTTATTAAGTAGATATAGCCATATCTACTCATGCCAATAGTAAGAGTAATGAAGTTAGAGTATGAATCTCTAGCTTCTACTAGAAATGGTCCACACACATCAGTGTGTACCAATCCTAAAAGCTATGTGGACCCTTCACCTAGTCCATCAAATGGGGGGGTTGGCCATTTTCCTTTATAAACAAGCATGTAATCTATCAAGTGGTTTTATCTTGGAAGAGTCTAAATAAACATCTTTACAGAGATTGGTCAGGCACTTTCCATTAACATGACCAAGGTTGTGATGCCATAACGTGGTGTTGTATGAGTCATGTTAACTTGGTTAATTATCAATTACTAACTCTTGGATCTTATAATTTAATACATGAAGACCATTATTCAAATTCGTCATACCATAACATATCCTATCATTATAAAAGGTCAAAACCATTATTTCCAAACATGAAAATAAATCCATATGTATATAAAAAAAATATAAATTATGCTCAAGTTAACACTTTGTACAAAAAAAATCCATGTAAAACCAAAATAATTCTCTTTGGCAATGTGAGGTGGTAGTCACCAATGGTAATAGAAGCCAACCTCACACCATTGGCAGCTTGCTGATCCACCAATCCTCTACTAATTTTCCACAATATATTTGTTTCCTATATTTCAATATAGATGTGATCATCACAAGTTATATCTAATACATAATGAGAAAATTAGAAAGATTGTACATGATAAAGATTGCACATTTGGCATCCCCTTCCCTATGGGTGATGTTCCCCTTCATGTGGCCAGACTTGCAACATGCAAGGCATACTACCTCCTTTAACATTCCCTACCTCAATATATTATTCATCTTTGATAAAATCATCTTAAAGGATTTATATTGGTTATAAATATTAGGGCCCTTTCCCTTTTCCATCCTCTTCCAATTGACTGTAAGGACTATGGATTTTTCATTCCTTATGTCCTTATCATCTTGAAAAAAACTGGTAAGACACTCTGATAGACTGTTCTTAATATTTTTCATATTATAATTCACTATAAGATGAGTGAAGTTCTTAGGAAATGATGATAATAGAAGATCTTTATGGAACTCATTTGGGAATTTAATCCCCAAAATGTCCAGATGCTAAATGTACCTAATAATATTGACTATTTGGGGTCCAGCAGGCATAGAATCTCCATGAACAGCAGTGAACAAAGCATTGTGGATCTCATACCACTCCTGTATCTCCTTCACTTAATATTGGTGTTGAAGTTTAGATATCATTATATAAGAATCTATTTTCTCATGTTTCATAAAAATATCATTGGTCAGGGATGACAACATGAGGCACTCAACATCTGTAGTATCATTCAAATGTTTCTTTTACATAGAGAGTTTCTTATCACTCTCCTCATCTCTAGATAGAACTGGTAAAGACACTTCCAATGCATAATGTTTCATCTCATGTCGAAGGATACCCCAAAGGTTCCTTTGCCACTCCTAGAAATTAGATCCACGGATAAGGGTTTCCTTCTCTTGTATGGATCATAATGAAACAATTGATGTCATTTTAATTAATATATCTACAAATTAAGATGAACAGAGTTTTGGTAATTTATCATGATAAATATAAAAAAATATCTATAAGTATTCCACTATTTTGTCAAACCCCAATAGCCCTCACCATTGGCATGAGAATGTCCAATTTCTTGGAAAGTCTATGGACAAGGATCCATTTTACCCTTCACATTACTCCAACTGGGGTTGGTGATCAAATTGAAAGGTTTTAGGTAGGAATTCTAAAAGCCTACTATGTTAACTCATATCTATTTGATCTGTTGGTCAGAATCCCTGACCCCAATGTCATGACACGTGAAATTGATTAGATTTTTAAGGTTGATTTGTAGTTTAGGGAAGACCCTAGGTCATCTCTTAAGGAGTGTAGATAGGTTTAGATTATGCTCTTTTAATAATATGTACTATACGGGGGGATTTTGAAAATATTTTAAATAATATAACAAAACATAAAGAGCTTAATAATTAACAGATTAAGGTGGTGTTTTATGAATTATGACTGAAAACGGTCCTTGTGATTTCAGTAAACAAATTTATAGTTCAATTTTCTTTGTGATTTATTTAGGTTTGGGGAAATTCATTGGATGAAATTAATAGAAATCCTGATTAATTACTAAGATATTATTTCATTTTTGCAAAAACCAAAATGTGGCATAAAAATCACATTGTCAAGGTCCAGAACATATTCATGGAATAATAGCTTCAAAATTAGACTAAAATCTAAAGAATGAGGGTAAGAAAATGATTCTTGTGTTTCAAATCAGAACAACCCAAGTCACTCCCTCAAAACCTCACACCAATCGGTTTGAAATTATGAGAAAATTAATCACATGCATCAAAACAAGCATTCAAATAAGAAATAATTTAATATATAAAGAAAAAAATGATTTAACATGAAAATACATTCAAACTAGCAGCTAATATATTCATTTGAACTCCCTTGACATGTGTGTACTATATAGATCAAGTTGGTTGGGCTAGATGATGACCAAATGCAGCCTGTTTTTCTTCAAATGAAATATAGAGTAATGAAATTTGGACCAGTGCACAAAACTTCATCCCATTTGGATTCCTGGTTAAGTATAGGTATTTATTTTATTAAACTAGTGTTCTTGGATCATGCGCAACATGGACCATTTTTCTTGGACTTCATCAGGGGCCCTCTAAAACACCTCCACCTTTAATGAAATTATCAAAAAAGAAACATTTCTCTTGGAAAATGTGATAAACACAGAATAATTAAATCTAAACTGATGTGGAAATTGAACTTATATTTGGAATTTACAATACAAATATAATTTAAAATAGTGGTGTAAGGGTTAAAATGAAATAGTGAATCATAGTTCAATCATACCCCCACACCTTATCATTTTCACTTCTAGGAAAAGTCACATTTACAAAACCTATTCATGTACCTATTTCAAAATTCATAATGATTATACATTCAATGAAAATTTATTTCCTAATAGAAATGTTATTAATGAAAAAATCACATCGAGGAATTATTCTCACTGATCAAACAAAATGATTTCTCAATAACTGTATATGCACGAAATTCAAGGAGTTGAATGGTAAAAAATTGGGAAATAGTTAAAAATATAACCGTGTCACTAATTATTTGTGTGTGTGAGTGTGAGAACCATTTCACACTATTATTTCAACTTTTTATTCAGTAAATATAAGTTATTATAAAATTTTTCTAATAAAATGGGCCTTTCCCGACCGAGATATCCGCATATGTTATTCATTTCATCAGTTCCCTCTTTGAATATTATTTTTAAAAATTTTCACTTGGTAAAAATGATGCACTCTTAACCCAAACCATGTTTTATCTCTTCATGACACTAATTTTTTTAGTTATAATATGATAAAAATTAGAGGAATGGTTGTTTTTTGACCTGCCCAATATACAACCGGTTTTTTTTGTTTTTTTGAAGGCATACAACTATCGGAAAATAGGTAAACACACATAGTTTAATCTAGTATAGTAATGAAATATATTAGATAAGGAACATACATATTCAAAAATTAATTTTCAATGTAGATAAAAATTAACCTAACTTATATTTAATTTCTATTAAATAATAAAATTTCAATCATCATGGTTGGGTGCAGAGATGTGTGGAAGAATTAAGAGAATAATTTTTCCCTTAAACTATTCAAGAAAAAGGGTAAAAATATCTTCAATGGTTTCAAAATTATACAACCATTTATATCATAAAAAAAGAACCAATTTTCAAGATAAGGTCACACCATAGTATTTATTTCCTACTAAAATTCACATTTTATAAAAAAATTGAAATTTTAAAACAACATGAAATACAAAAATTCCACATGCCTTTTCAATAACTTCTATTATTAAATGGTCATCATTTTCCAGGATAATGTGGTTATAAAAAATGTATCATTCTAGCATAAAAGTGAGTTGGAGGGATAGAGGGAAAGTAACAGTATTATTTAGCAATCTAAAAAGATAAAAAAAGAAAGATGAGGAAAATTCTAATGTAACCCAGGAATATATACATCCACCCACACCTAGAGTGTACAGTTTCCTCTATGTAATAAACTATAATGTGGAAATAAAGGGTAACACTTGGTTAGTTTCATTCATAGAGTGCTTCTTGAACCTGTATTTCCTCTATAAGGGACTCTGGAATGGCTTCATGGAAGTGCTTATGTGGCTACCCATTGACAGTGAAGCTTTGGTTGGTTTCTTTATTCTAATCCTGAAAAAAACCAAATGGATAAACATTAGTAAGACTGTATGGGAAAAATTAGTGGGAAAGAAGCTTACCTAGATGTAACTTCATCCTTGAATTGTAAAGGAGGACCATATGCTCAATGTTGAACTGACGATGAAGGATGAGGCAGTGGTGGGAAGCTTCACTTTGCTACTTATATATTCGAGAGTTCTCATATTTATCTCTGTGCATTTCATCCAGCTATAGAATTTGTAGTTTCCATTGAGAACCAACATTAGAAATATTATAATTACATTGTTTAATGGCCCAACAGGCCTGATGCTCTATCTCAATAGAGATGTAAAAAATCTTTCCAAACACAAGCAGATAGGGTGACATTCCAAAGGGGTTTATGAAAGTAGTAAAGTAGTCCCATAATGAATTATTGAGTCTAATACTCTAATGTTTTCTATTGAGTTGAACCATTTTTTCATGAATTTGTTTTACTTACCTATTCAACACCTTAGCTTGACAATTGGTTTGTGGGTGATAAGCAGTAGACACTATATGCCCAACCCCATACCAACACAAAAGAAATTACATTGTTCGTTTGCATAAATGAGAACCCTGGTCACTAATGATGAACCTAGGTAATCCAAACCTACAGAACATTTTGGTCCTCAAAAACTCCACAACTTTCTTGGAGTCATTAGTCATTATAGCTCATGTCTCTACCCATATTGAGAAATAATCCACTACTAAAAGAATGTAATGGTTCCTAAATAAATTAGAGAATGGTATCATAAAGTCAGTTCCCCAAAAATCAAAAATGTCATTGAATAGAAAGGGTTGTGGTGGAATATCATTTATTTTATAGACATTCCCCATTCGTTGACATCGAGGAAATGATTTATGGAAGACATGGGCATTCTAAAACAATGTGTATTAGAGAGACTAGAATCGAGGACCTTGTGAGCAGTCTGTTGGGGACCACAGTGCCCCCCACAAACAAGAGTGTGATAGAACCTAAGGATGAACAAAAACTCACTATCCAGAACACAATTCCTAAGGAAATGATCACTACATGTGTTCCAAAGGTAGGGGTCAACATAAAATGTAACAACGAGATTCACATTTTAGATGTAAGGGGTGATTTTTTTGGAATCTGTTGGAATGCTAGATGCTACCAAATAATTTACAATTTAATCATACCAAGGAATAGTATATTGCACTCGGTATAGTTTCACATCAGAAAATATGTCATTTATGGAAATACAAGGGACACGTCAACGTCCGAGGATGGGAGGATCTTACAAATATGTTGAACCCCCTCATTCTCTACTTCTTTTTTATCCCTAATTTAAAATTGAATTCTTGTAGGAGGATCATCCAGGGAGTGAGATGTGGTTTGTATTATAGTTTCTTAAGGAGATACTAGAGGGATACATAGTCTGAGAAAATAATGTCTTTGGACACTAATATTTTTAACATGAATTTATCCATTGGAAAAAAATGGAATGAAATTATTTTTTTGTTATGGTGTAGTTTTTTTGGGAAGTTTCAAGTGGGTGTGAGGAATATGTAATGAAATATGAAGCTTGGTCGAACCATTGGGATAGTACTGCCCCAAATGGATAGTTATCGGCGTCACACATGAGCCCAAATGGTAAATCCCACTGAGGTGGGTGGATTACTGAGGGGTTATGTGAGACTCTATATTAATATATTAAATCATTTCTCAATTTCTTTACCAAAAAAAATTACTTTTTATTTTGGAGAAACCAATAGATGGGGAGTGAAATCTTACTAACTCCACAAATGAAATTATTGTAAAATCCATCATGACATAGGAAAGACCACACATCCCATACATTTTAAAACAATTGTAGGGAAGAAAGGACATCAACATTTGATTTATATATTTGGATAACATCCCCAGAAATCACATGTCCCAAAACTATACCTTGTCTCACCATGAAATGTCATTTCTCATAATTTAATGCGAGATTTATTTCAATTATGCAAAAAGAGGACATAATTGTAACTCATCAAATAGTCATAAAAAAGGACCTATATACAGTGTAATCATCCATGAATGCTTCAATGCAATTCACTATGTAATCTGAAAAAATACCAATTATGCATTGCTGGAATCTACTCGGAGCATTTCAAAGACCATAAGGCATCCTACAAAATGAAAATGTGACAAATGGGAAAGTAAATATTGTCTTTTCCTCAACATCGAGTGGAAATATAGATATGAATGTATCCAGAATACCCATCAACAGAATAGTTATTGGACTTCATTTTTATCCTCTATAAAATTTGGTAAAAGAATGATAATGGGAAATGGTCATTCCTAGTGTGCTGGTTTAATTGGAGATTTTCTCTACAGACACGCCAATAATTCTGTAGAGTTGGGAACAATTCATTTTTTTTTATTTTTCATTATTGCAATAAATGTTCTTTTTGGAATTAAATGAATGGGTCTAACCCATTGGATGTTAGAGATAGTGTAAATGATTCCAACAGCCAATAATTTTGTTACTTCCTTTTAAAATACATCTAATATGGTTGGGTTTAGTAAACATTGTGCCTGCCTCCCAAGTATAACCACATCATTTAATAAAATATGATGGGTACAAAATGAAAAGATAATACCAATATTTTCCTAAAGACTCCATACCAATGCTTATTTATACTCCCTCAAAATTTCAACAAGTAAAAATTATAGCTCAAGAGGGAGTGAATTAGTAATGATGATGGGCATATTTTTTCCATTATCAAGATATTAAGTTTTTAAATCATGAGAGAGTTTTTTTAGCTTGAATTCCTAGGGATTTCATATTAATGTGAGTGTGTGTGAAATTTATAAGTAACTAATATTATCTAACTACATAATGGTATCATCCTCAAATGAGAAATGAGCTTTTACATGCATAGCAGTGTCATCAATGGTCATTTGGTCCACATTGTTCATGAAATTATCAATTAATAAACATGAATGACACTTTTCAAGACTACTACATCATTCAATAAATGACACATTACCATGTATTTCAATCAAGGATGAAAACTCAAAATAGAGATCGGGGGGATGAAAAGAAATGATTTCAGGGGAAGGTAATACATCAATTGAGTTCACCGATAGAGAGGAATGTTCTTCTGATGGGTGCTTCCTGGCATCAAGGATGTTGAAATGGACTATGTGACCACAAAATTACATAGATAATGTAAAACTATTGGCATAAATAATGGTTTTCACAGTTTTCAAGAAAGTACACCCCAATGTAATTGGGGATTATCTATTTATCACTTCATCTCCGATTTTTAGAACATAAAAATCTCCATAGAAAATTAAAATTTCCACCCTCACAATCACATCCTCTAACACACCAGAAGGGAATGTTTTAATCTGATTTTATATGTGAAAAATAATTCCAACGGGATTCAATTACTCGACCTACAGAGATGAGTAACTGGATAGAGGCATCACATTTACAGAAGCGCCCAAATAAGTCATAATATTATAAATAGAATACTCCCCTATGTTGCATGGAATCAAAAATGTTCCTCGATCATTGTAGTGGGTGGTAAGAGATGGCTATATTAATTATGGAATGTTCTTCACCATTATTACCTTTTAATCTCCATTAATTCACCATAATCATGTAAACATAACCTTTAGAATCTTGGGGTATAGTGGAATTTTCTTCAATAGGAATTAAACCTTCATAAAAATACTGAATTGAAATTTGATCACTTATTTGGTGGTGTGGACAGCATGAACATAGCCTCTTCAATCTCTTCCAATATTCATGAAGTGTTTCACCATGGTATTGTATTATAACACATACATATATAGTTTTTTCCTCTACATATAATTCGTTTGATTTTACTTAACTACACCATAGGATTATGATCTTTATCAATATGAATAATCCTAGGATGATATCATTATGAAAATAAGGATGTGACCTGGTCTTTTAGGGGGTAGTTTGGTCTATATATTCCTAAACAATATGGGTTCCCAAGTATGGGTAGTTGATTTATAACGTGGTTTCTGATGCGAATTGGTGATATCCATAGAGTGGGTGTATTTGAATGTAACATTACTTATGGTTTTGTGATATAAATCACCTAGGGTACTTTTAATGTCAAGATATGGTTTCATATGGAAGGAGTAGTTAGATTCCAAAATCTATAAGTTTAATGTGAGATTATCAGTGGGATAGTGGATTGTGTTTCTAGAAGGTCAGATCTAGGATGGATAGATAATGGGTGGAGTTTTGTTGTTTTGGAATGATGATTGAGATTTGGATGACCATAAGGTAGGCCATGGAATGGGGGGGATTCTAGTCTTATTGGAGAGATGAGACTTGGGTGATTTTGGATAGATAATCTAAGAATCATATTAAAAAAATATTCATAATAAAATATGGATTAAAATCATTACAATTGGGTGAAATAATTTGGTTATTAAGGGATTTATAAACATTTCATCAAGGATGCGTTCAGAAGTATAAGAGAAATATCATATCCTCATGAATAATAATCATAAAACAAAACAGAGTTCAAAATGGAATTTATTAAGAACATAAATAAAAAAGATCAATAATGAAGCATAATGTTCATAAAAAAAGGTTAAAATAATTTAACATTAATGTTTCATAATAAGAAAATAAGACTATAATGTGTAACATCTTTTTAATTTGGCACAATCATTAACATATGGAAATATTAATTTTATAAGATATCCAATTTCAACCATTCTTTAAAGAAAACATAATTGTACCGATGTATAAATCTCCTTTGTGAGTCACACAGTACCTCGAAATCTTTAAAACTGAAAAATTGATCCACTGATACATATCTCAATATATTTAAACTTTTATTCAATGCATCGAACAATGATAAACAACCATATCCATAATAATCCATAATTATGATGTCCACATGAAAATTATTAACCAATCACATCATAAATAATGAATTGACATTTTTTATTCATCTCCATGCACATATATATATATATTGGATTAAATATAATTTTTTTTAATATCAAAAATCATTTATTATTTTAGTTATTTTTTATAATTCCTATGTCTATTTTCATACTAAGATGAGTAGTTTTGATCATAATTTTATATATATTGTTTCATTTGAAGGATAAAAGGTTAATATAACTTTTATTAAATTAAAATAAAACTAAATATTTAAATAGAATGTTTGTATTCAATCCTGAACATGATTCATATTTTTTCTTTCAAGAAATTCATTCATTATAATCTGCTTTAGAGTGTTCTTTTATATTTTATTAATAACATATGCTATACTGATTATATATTTCAAAATATTTCACATTTGATTGAAAACAAAATTATATTAATTTCATTATTTTAAACAGAAGTATAATTATATTATTTCTGGGGTTCCCTATTTATCCTATGATTTTACCACAATTCTGAAAATCTATATCTTCAAAAATTCATACTTTTTTTTAATTTGATATCTCATTCGTTTCTAATCAGAACATCTTAGAGATTCTTTAGTTATATTTTTATTAAGATTATATTAATTTCAATAATAAAAATGGAAATCCAAAAATTACCTTTACATATCCTAACAAATGACGGAAATTAAATAATTTATTTGAGATTTTATTTCATATTTTTATAGAATTTTGATCATAAAACATTCAATACAAATCTGAATTGAGAAATTCTTGTTTTCATGAAAATGTAATGAAAATAAATTAAATTATATTTTTAGGAAAAATTTTTTATTATCCTTTTTAGATGGAATAATAATTTACCAAATACTACTTGTTCAGCATGTACATGAAATGATACACAATTCATCAATTATTTTGATTTATTTTAAAACAAAAAATTGTTATATTTAATTTAAAAGAATCAATTAATTTTTTATTTTTAAACCATCTATTAATTTTCTATTTTATATCAATCAGTTAATTTTTTTATTAAAAATATATTATTTTTTAAAACCATTAATTAATTGTGTTAAATGTTTTATTAATTTTTATTCTAGTGGTGAATTAATAATTTATTGTACTGGTGAATTAATTTTTTTTGTACGATATAGTTGGTTTATTTATTAAACTGGTGAATTAAATTTTTATTTGTATAAGTGAATTAAATTTTTATTTTATAGGTGAATTAATTTATTATTATATTGTTGAATTAATTTTTTAGTGTACCATTAAAATAATAATTTATTATAATGATGAAATAATTTTTTTATTGTACATGGGAATTAATATTTTATTTTAACTACCGATAAATTTTTTTCATACCTGTGAAATAATTGTTTATTATGAAGATGAATTATTTTTCATTCTAATGATGAATTATTTTTTATTCTAATTGTGAATTAAAGGATTTTATTTCAATGCTTCTGTACCCATGATAATCACGACTAAAATTTTATTGTTTTGAAAAATTATAAGTACAATATTTTTCATTAGTTTATATTTTGATGAACAACTTAATTTTATTATTATTTTTAAGTATTTTATTAATTTTCAAAAATTAATATATTATGTAGAAGTCATGTGAATCATTTTTTAAATATTTAATTATGTTTTAAAATGTGATACCTTTTTATTCATTATCAATGCATACACTTATACCATATAATTGATATATTGATATTTTAATATTTTTAATTAGTGTTTAATTTATTTATTTTATAAAATATTATTTAATAACATTGATTTTATTAAAATACTTTTTATGATTTTTAATGTAGTATAATTACTTTTTTATTGTCATGGTGTCTTAAAATAATATATATTTAATATTTTAATTTTATCATTACAATTAACTAATGATTTTTATGGGGTTAGCATTTTAATATGAGTAATATCATTTAATGAGTTATTTAAATCAATTTTAATAGGTTTTTAATTTTTTAATTCCAATATTTATTATTATAATTACTATAAACATTATTATTCACTCTCCTGCATTACTGTTATTTGAATTGGAATTTTTATACCCGTGGAAGGTTTTTTTCATCTTTGTAGATATATAAATAAAGGGGTGTAGATGACCTTATAAACATATTTAAAATACCATTTAATAACTTTGAACCTCAATTTTCCCCTCAAGAAAAATTATAGAACAATTTAAATGCTGAACAAATGGAGGCCTTGTGCGATGCCTTGTTTCGTCACCTAGACATTCTCTCGTAGGAAGGATATATTCTCCTTCAAATTCAATTACATTTAGAATACTTATCAATACAATCCTCGAGAACCATTACCAATTATTTAATGATTTAAAAAAATTCATCATGTTTCTGAGTCCGTAACATTGTTTCCCATCTCACACATACAAATACAGTTTTCCTGTTTATGATTTTACACAGAAATACATTAATTTTTTCTCTTACTTATTTTGTGAGTCCCCAATTCTAGTGTTGGGATCTAACAGTTTTGAATCTCTATATCTAATTTCAGTATTGTTTGTGTTGTGACTCTTAGTGTCTAAAGATAGGTTGTAAGGGCAGTGACTCCCCATACAAATGTCAGTGTCTCGGTGATCCATCTACTATAAAATCATTCTTTATTTGGGTTACAATACCTAGTAAAGAATTATGTTTAGTGCTGATGAGTCTCTCACATAGTATAGTGATATAAGAGTAGTGGAGTACCACTTTGGACTAAACTAATATTCAAAACATCCTTGATTTATTTATTTGTTAGGTTTTAATTAACAAAAATAATTAACACTGATAATTAGTTTAATCAATCTATTCATTTGAATAAATTTTTTAATCTTGTCTATTAATTCCCCTCTTTAACACCTATCATACCGATATTGGGACCTAATATATTTTATCATAGGATAATCCTTTTATGACTTTATCTTATCTATTTTTCTATTTTTGATACCTTTACATTTATATAAAAGGTAGTCATTTTTTGAATTGTCCAATCCCTCTATGGAGTCTAATTTTATTTTCTTTGTTTTATCATATTCTTTAACCTCAAAGTATAAGGAAAAGATCTTATAAGTTGTTAAGATTGATTCAAAATTATGGTTAGCTTCCAAAAAGTCCACCACACTTCAATTGTAACGATTATGTCTATAGGAGATCCCGAATTAAGGCATACTACAAACAGTTGAGCGTTAAGCACTGATCCATTATGGAAAAATCATATACTATTCTTGATTCTAACCTAGATACATGTACAAAAATGATGGTCAAAGATATGTTTTAAATTAAAAAGTTGTTGATATTTTATATTATGCAATTAACAGAAGTGTTTTTAGTCACATGCCTTCTTGTAAGACAAATCATGATATTTGGATGATTCTAGAAGTTTCTCTTATTATATCTAAAAAATTAATACAATCTAAGAATTGATTGCTTTGTGATAATTACCAAGACTTAAATATGGATGATGAATAAATAGTAAACTAAATGTTCCTGAGATTCAAAAAATATTTGAGTAGAATGAATTCACATAGAGAATATTTTAAAAATCCAATACTTGTTCAAAGTGTACTATGATATTTCCAAATAAACGGAATTCTATAAAGGTTTCCATTGATGAGAGGATGAACATAATAGAGTAAACCCTAGATGAATTAATTTTATCAGTACTCCAATATGAACTGGAACTAAATAATATAACCGATGAGGAGAAAAAAAAGGATTTTCTTTTAAATATGTGATGGTTATTTCTATAGACTCTTCTGATTCCTATCTAATTTATAGAGAAAGAAATTCTTTTCTTATATTGTAATTGGATTTTAAAAATTATTGAAAATTAATGGACTTAGAAAACACAATTTAAGAAAACCTAAAAAATAAAAACTCAAAGGAGATTAGAGAGGTGTTACGAATTATAATTATTTCTATGTAACCCATTATGAGTGCATAAAGATTACTCATATTAAGAACAATTGTCCAAAAATTAATAATAATTAAAAATAAAAAATTAACTCCAAAAATAAATTGAACACTAATTACAATTGTACAGAAGAATAAAATTCTGGTGAACAATTTGGAAATGAAAAAGATATTACTAACTTATATTTCATGGAATAACTGGATGAGGTTAATATTTTTTGTTTTTTTTCTTGGGATGTTTTAATTGTAAATATTAATATGAAAACCACATTGTTTTTGAATTAAATATATACATTGATATATTAATAAAAGATAGTTTTGATGATGTTGATTTTTATAATAATCATAAGTAAAATAATGGGAAAATTACTTCCTTAAATATTTTAATTTTATAAGAAAATATAAAAATTAGGACATACTACTTATGAACCTCATTACAAAATCATGAAAATTTGAAAACACTTCAAGATTTGAATGAAAATTTTAAACAGTAATTTTTATATCATATATAATGTTTATCTACATATATTCAAGGTCATAAAAAATATTATGAGATCATATCTTTGAGAAAAACTAATAAAAATAAATATGGTTTTGGTTATGGTAGGAGATTCTCTCAAATTTTTAAAACCCATTTTTTAAAAGTAAAAGTTGATGTAAATATATTTTTACTTGTTTTAAATATGGAATGAAATTTCACTATGTAAATGATTGTTAGCATAGATTTAAAAAATCATAGAGATTTAAAAAAACTAATATTTATAACTCTTTATTATCGAAAGTACCTTACAATATATGTTTAGATTCTATATAGGTAACAATTTTTTTATTACTTATCCTATTAGAAAAAAAGTATCTTGGGTTCCTAAATTATCAATTAATTGATTTTGTATAAAAAATTGGGGATTCCTCAAGAATGAAAAATGGTACATGAATAGTTTATTTTCTTTGCATTTGACAAGAGACCAATAAATGTTTACAACTTATAATACTTCTGATGGAGGAACTGTTACATTTTGAATAAATTCCAAAGTCAATGTAAAAGGTTTTGATAAATATGGTATTTCATATTATACATTTATTTATAAAGTATTATATGATAAAAATTAAAAAAAATTAATTAATATATCACAATTATGTGATGGTGGAATGGATGTTAGATTTCAAAAAGATAAATTTTCTATTTTTAAATATGATTCATTGTTATTTTATACTAATAGAAAAGAAAATATTTATACTATGGATTTTTCTAAACTAATTATTCAACATGTTATCTGTTTGAATGATCTATAGAATAACATTGTCTTTTGGCATTGATGTTTAGGCCAAGTTAATTTTAGAATGTTATATAAGCTCTCAAAACATTACAACATATAACCACTATCTTTCAGGATGAAAAAACTTTTTATTTTATATACTTTACTAAAATGAAATAGACACAGAATTTCATTATATCCATAAATCAGATTATTACTAATAGAACATTATAGTTAGTAAATCTTGATTTATTTGGCCCCAAAAAAATTTGTACTCTTGGATGAAGGAAATATACGATTGTTATTGTGGAGGATTACCGTAGATTTATATGGGTATACATTCTTTAACATTAAAATAAAAGAATTTCCTGATTTATTAATTTTTATAATTTATTTGCAATTGAAAAGGGGTTTTAGGAATTTTTTTATTTTACATGATAAATGGTATGAATTTAATAATTCATATTTTGAATTTTTTTGAAAATAATGGATAGTTTAAAAAAATTACTCATAGAACACAACAGAAAATGGTGTTGTAGTATAGAAAATAGAAATCTTAATGAAATGGATCAAACTATGTTAAGTGATTTTAATTTTACATGTTTAGGTTTTGGTTGAGGATTTTTTTTGGGACATTAGATTTTCAATAGAATTATTATTAGACTTTTATTAAAAAAACTCCATTTGAATTATTCTAAAATAGAAATCATAATATTTGTAACATTAGTGTTTTTGGATGTAATAATTTTATTTTAAATTTAAAGGATAATATAGATAAATTTGATGATAAATGCGTTTATGGTATTTTTCATAATTATTATAATAATAGTAAATCTTATCAAGTTTATAATAACAAATTATGATTAATGAAGAATCTGTTAATGTTATGTTTGATAAAAATAATGGTTAATAAAACTAAAATTCCAATGTTATTTATGTTGAGTATAATTATTTTAATTTTAGTAAGGAAAACCCTCAGAAAAAAGATTAATAAATTTAGGGGGATATTACACTTTATCAATCTAAGCCAGAATCAAAGAAGATTCACAAATATCTTCCTATTGAAAATATAAATAGAAATATTTATTATGGTGGTAAAACATGAAATTATGTTTTAAATTTTTATGCCAATTATACTTTTTTTATGATTTCATTCCTATTAATGATAATTATACTTTGAAAGAAGAAAACTGGATTGTTTCTATGTAAGAAAAATTAAATCAATTTTTTTAAAGTAATGTTTTGACTTTAGTAGAATTGCTTGAGGATAAGCATGTGATTAGAACTATGCAGATATTTAGAAATGATCTAGATGAATATGGATAGATTTTTTAAAAATAATGAACAATTTTAGTCAGGACTACTCTCAGGAAGAAGGTTGAATATTTGACTAAAAATATATATTAGGTATGTTAAATTCTCTGAGAAAATTTTTAATTTATTCATCTTCAAAATATAAATTATTTTTTCTATGCCTTCTATAGAAGATGAGTATATCTATAATTCTAGTAGATGTTCTCAATGTTTATGGGTTTTGAAATATTTAAATAATATAATAATTTATCTTTAAAAATCTCCAATTTATTGTCATATCACTTCTATAATTTATATTTCCAAAAATTACAAAGAATATTCTTGAAAAAATCAAATCAATAATAGATTTCATTTTATTAGAAATCATGTGAGTAAGGATGATATTTTTTTTAGAATTTATCCCCACATAATATAATATTTAAGATATCTTTAATAATACTTTAGACTTTTCCTAGTCTTAAAAATTATATTTGAACTTGGTTTGCTAGAAATTTATTCATTTTTTACTCTATTTTTTGGTGGATTTTATGTTTTCCCTTTTTGTTTATTAAAAAAAGGGGGAGAGAATTTTTTTTAAAATTTTATTGTTTTGAAATTAAAAATTTTGTATATTTTTTCATGTTCATTCATATATTTATGTTTTGTTTGATTACATTTTATTTTATGTTTTTAAATATCAGAGCCCTTTTATTATTTTCATTGAAAATATATTTTTTGAACCTGTATTTATTATAATTTTAACACATTTTTTAATGGTTATAATTTTAGAAATATTTTTTAATTTGAATGATAACTATTTAATATAATTTTTTTTAAATGAAAAAAAGTATAAATCATTCTCTTGTATGTTCTCATTTAAGCACGAACATGGTTCAGTTTTTTCATTCTTTAGATACTTTTAGAATGATATCCATTAATGTTTTAATTTATATTTTATATTGAACATATGATATATGGATAGGATTCATTAAAAATATATCCCTCTTCAGACATAATGAATATATCATCATTTCATTAGTTAAAATGAAATTCTAATTCTATTATCTATGGGGTGCACCGTTAATCCCATGTTTTTATAAGAATTCTGAAAATCTATATATTCATGAAATGAAATTTTATTATTTCATTTATATTTCTTTCATTTCTAATAGAAATCACTCGGATATTTTTGTGTTATATAGATAAGAATATTATATTAATTTCATTAAACTAAATGAATCATCGAAAATGTATTTTATAAAACATAATAAATGGCATATTTATAACGTTTTTATTTCAGTTTCTATTTCATATATTCATAGTATTTTGATCATATATCATTCAACAATAATAAAAATTAAGAAATTATTGTTTTTTTAAATGATTATGAAATTATCTACTAATTATTATTTGAACCAATGTCTAATTTAGTTTTTAAATGGCCTAAATATTCATAAAATTTTGTGTGTTCAGCAAGAACATAAAATAATGCATTATTCATCAATTATTTTTTTTTTAATTTTAAAACCGTCAATTATAATATTAATTTTAAAAAAAATTGATTAATTTTTTATTTTAAATTCATCAATTTATTTTTTAGTTTAAAACCATCAAACAGTTTTTTTTAAACCATAAATTATTTTTTATAAACCATCAATTAATTTGTTTCAATAGTCAATTATTTTTTATTTTAACGATAAATTTAAATTTTATTGTACATGTGAAATAATTTTTTATTATAATGGTGAATTAATTTTTTTTGTATTGGTGAATTAATTTTTTGTTGGAACATTGAATTAGTTTTTTATTATGAGAATTAATTAAATTGTTATTACACCAATGAATTATGCTTTTATTGTATTGGTGATATAATTTTTTACTATATCGGTGTATTTTTTTTATTGAAATAGTGAATTAATTTTTATTGCATCAATAAATTAATTATTTATTTTAATGGTTAATTATGTTTTATTCTAATGGTGAATAGATTTTTATTCTAATAGTGCATAATTTTTATTTCAATGATTTCAGACACATGTAACCGTTGATTAAAATTTTATTGTTATGAAAACTTTTATGTACATTTTTTTTCATTATATTTTATTTTGAAGAAATATATAATTATATTAATTTTTTTAAGTATTATCTAGATTTTAAAAATTAATATATTGTATAGATGTCTTGTGTATAGTTTTTAGAATTATTTTATTGAGTTTGAAAATGTAATTGATTTTTATTCTATATCAATGTGTACACATATGAAATAATTTTGAAATATTTATATTATATTACTTTTAGATAACTTTTCAAATTTCTTATTTTCTGAATAATTAATAAAAATCATTAAAATTATTTAAATCAAATTATGATTTTTGAAGTTGTATAATTATTTTTTAATAAAAATGGTTCATAAAATTAAAGTTTACTTAATAATATAATTTAAAAATTAAAATTGACTTACAATTTTTGGGGGATTACCTTTATGTTATTATTATTATTATCATTTAGAAGGTTATTTAAATCAATTTGAATTTCCCTATAAATTATGAATTCAAAACAATTTTTTTTCGATAATTATGGACATTATTATTCACTCTCATGAATAATTGTTATTTGAAATTGAATTGTTTTACCATGGAAGGCGTTTGTTTGTCATTTTTGATATCTATTTAATGGGGTGTGAAGTAATATTGAAACATATTGAACACACCACTTATCATTTTCAACTCTTTATTTTTTCCCTAAGAAAATGATTTTAAAGTTTCCAGTTTGTTACAAACTATATCCCTATGTGATACCCCATATATTAATCAGGACATTCTCCAAAGGACCAAATTTATTCTGCTTCAACATATAGTAACTTGAAGAGACATTTCAATTCAACCCTTAATAACATGTTCCTAGGATTAAATTAATTTTCTACTCTCTCTTCATATTTTTGAGTCTATAACATTTTTCCCATCTCTAACGTGCATTTATTTTTTCTATTTATGATTTTACACAAAAAATTATTATTTGTTCTTATTTTCCTCAGGTTGCGACTTTGAGATTATAGATTCAGGATCTACTGATTTTTATTCAATATATGTATTTTTAGGACTACTGAGGTTGTGAATCCCAATGTCTAAATTATGGTTGTATAGAGGACTACGGTCTTGTAGACTAATGTAATTTGTTTTCTATCATCACCTTTCAATGCTATATTTAATTACGGATTTATCTTTTTATATAGTATTTATGAAATTATTACACCTCTATAATTTTTATATCATATATAGATTCTTCCTTTTAAATCATTAGTGGATATTATAACATTGATCATGTGTACTGTGGACTACCACCCCACGATGTGATACAAATCGTTTTTCTCTTATACATTAAATGTAAGGAAATATGGATAATGATAATGAATATATATTATATTTATAAAATAACCATACCGATGGATGTAAAATATCTTATATTTCATCTTAACATCCAATACATTAGAAAAAAACAGGTTTTCTTGTGCGTACATGTTGAATACCTCCATCATGTAGCGATGTGAACTATTATTCAATTTTTTAACATATATGGTAACATATATTTTTTTGATTAATATAAGGTTTTATATAAAAACGAATCAATATAGAATGCTGATTTAATAATTATTTTTAATTCCTTTCACCCTTTATGAAAAATGGAAACATCATTTAGGTGTACATAAGACCTTCCATCTTTATGAATTTTGTAACCCAATTTTTATCTCTAACTTATATAGATTACTGTAAATTAATATTGCTGGTTCTTGAAAATTACCCATATAGTTAGTAGATAGTTCCATCAAAATAAAAATATTGTTGAAATAAACCTAGAAAAATATTGAAGAAAAAATGGTTAAAAAGGATGAATCTATGAAAGAAATATTGATCCCACCAAGCACAAATCGCTTCGTGGACCGCTACTCCACAAGGAATTCCACTATGTTGCGAATGGCCATCCCCGGGAATGAAGTATTTCATGGGATTATCAAGTACCAATGGAACCTATAGATGAATTGAAGTCATATATGGGTCCAACTTGTGATCTCCACACCCGCTAATGACTATCCCTGACGAATGAAATCATTCATGGAATACGGTGGTACCACAAACACTCACAAAAGAACCACAATTTTTTTCATGATTAGATGCTGATTTATACCCGTAAGAAAAACTACCCCCATGAATGAAATTGTTCACAAGATGGGATATACTACCAGTCCCATGAAAAAAAGGATTATGGCCCACCATAGATGATCGACCATCCCAGTACTGAGTCCTTTTGTTCTACTATAAAACCCCACTAATGGAACCAAAAATTTACCACAATCCAGATTATAATAAATCAATTATCACAGGATGAAATCCTGAATGATATCCAATGTATATATATTTATATTCCAAGAAGGAAGACCCCAACACATAGCATTAAGGGTAAAATAAAAGAAACTCCTTCCTACTAAGAACATAGAAACCTTTTATAAAACCTTCCCATAAGGTTTAAAATGACGACTAATCAACAGACTAGTGCCCCTCATAATAAAACACAATGTGGGAAGAAACACAACCCCCTGTGGAAAAGTTCTATATGAGAGGAATGTGACCCCATGTAGAAAAACACTATTCAAGTGGAAGCTAACCCCACATAGAATAATGATATGTATATTGTACTCTCACTTATTTGGAAACACTTTACATGGAGGGAACTTCATACCACAAAGAAATATGCTATGCTAAGTGGGGCCTCCAAGTGTGTTCTGCACTCCAGATCCCATCACTCCCTTATGTCGTCTCATCATTTCCAATATTGGAACGTCTATGAACTAGTCTAATGGAATCAGAATAAGGCTTCTTCTAAATATACATGACATGTACGATTAGACCATCAAATACATCAATATGTCCTCTTATGTCTACACACCCATTGTAAGAGGAGTCACATGTTTAAACTCTCCAATTAAGAAGACCTTTATAATTTCATCAGGTCTTCATTTCCATTATAATAAGAGCTATGAACTTTGGAGTCTCTTATTTGAACCTCCGTGTTCCAAGCCCAATCAGTGAGGATAATACTTTACTTTCTATTCGTTGGGGAATGAGATCCTCCCCTAGGACCAATTTAAGGCCCCCCCCCCTAGAGTAAACCCCTATTTTTTCTTGCAAGAGGCAACACTCATGCTCCACTTCTCCTAGGACCAGGTAATATATGGTTGTATTAATTGATGGGAATATGCTGTTAATGAGAATCAAAGGGGATAAAATCACACGCAAGTCCCTCTACCTCCCCATGTGGGCTTCATCACCTCCTCCACCTGTGGACAGAGTAGATCTTACAATCTTAAGATATATTTTTTCCTCTTATTCCACACAACAAGCATTACTCATGTGGTCTTAGAGGCTAGTGGTGATATTGAAATTAGTATGGTTCTTGTCCAAATGGGACTCTCTATAGATGTAATCACAAACATCAATTCATATGGTCCTTCTATACTATTAAGACCCAATCATATCCACTCAAATAGAACTTCTCCATAGATATAAGCCCCAAATATTCATATAGGCCTCTTATGTGTTATAAAACCAAGTCATATCCACTCAAATGGGTTTCTTCTATAGATTTAATCCCCAACCACTATTCATATGGGCCTCCTATATGGTATAATCCCTAATCATTTCCACTCAAATAGTCGTTGAAAATATATTAAATCCACAACCAACATTCATATGTGCATATCCCATGCATAGACCTCAACCACATGATCCTATAGTCCTTTTAAAAGTTTCAATCCCCAAATAACTTAACTATATGAGATTTGATTCCCAACTAAGTAAGATACATAAAAAGCCTCCCTAAGGTCCAACACCAATAGCCAAGTATTCAGTAATTCTCCCCAGTCTATATTCCAGGATAGGTTATACCCTCCTTGGAGACCACATAACTTTTTGTTGCCTTGGGAATAATTATTATATATAAAATACAAAACATTTACTATGAACCGCTCTCTTGGAAATCCTTTCTAAATGATGTTAAACTTCATGGTTTTGTCCTTGTCACATGACCATAAAATGTTATGTGTCCTATTAAGTGGAATCAAACAATACTGGTTATGATTCCTATCATGTGTATACATTGGAAGCTCATCTTATGGGTTCAATCCTGATATCAAAACATCTTCAGCCTCACGAGATGATAGGAATCTCCAGATCACCTCACCAAGTGGATTAAATGAGACCATCACAATGAATGACTAAAGAATCTATAATCTATATATAAAAGTTTACCATTGATGAAAAACCTCATATTCATACAAATATCCCTATCAATGGAGAACCTTAGATACATATAGATGATTCTAGACCCCATATATGTTCTTAATTGATCGCCACCTCTGGATTACATATGTATACCTACATGGGAATGAAAAGGTATTCACAAACATATCTTAATTATATAATTGAGTCTTGCAGTAAGAAATAGTCCCCACCCAATGGGTGTGATGAGCTTGAATACTTTTCCTCTACACCACTTTGAGTTCTTAAGCATAGTTACAAAATTTCCCCAATAAATGCCTTCCTTTGGAAAGTAGGTCCATGAGTCATCAAAGATGTATGATTTGTAGGGAATTTTTGGATCCACGAACAGAAACTGTTGAAGATCATTCAATGAAAATGTACCCGACATAAATTATTTCACACATTTAAACCCCTTTCAATCAATAATCAACCACAAACTACAATATTTGAAAACAAAATTCTGATCTCAATATGAATTCCTATGAATGGTGGATGTGTTACACCGTATGAAGCCCATTACATATCGAAGATGTAAGTGGGTCAAAAAAGACCATCACTTACAGATCAAGTTATGAAATGATACTTTGAAGTGGGTTTTAGTCATATTTTTCCCATATATTCCATGAAATAATCAACATAACTCTCTTTAATCCAATTTAATGTCACTATATTTCATGGAAATGTGCATTATCCACTACACATGATATGTCACCAACTAAAATAAGGATTTCATCACATACCCATAATCATCAACACCAGTTTTGAATGAATTGGTATCAGAGTATTGCTAGAATGGTACTATCCCAACCCTGTATAAATCTTGAATGACGCTTCATTCCATGAATCCCAGCCTGCTATCTTCACAAAGGCAGTCAATGGTCCAAAACCACATGAATCAAATACCCCCTCAAAATGATTCGAGATCCTATCCAACGAAAGAAATAATTAGTTTCTACCTTACCTTAGGGAGGATAATGAATTCGTCACCAAAAAGATAATCCCAGCAGTACAAGGGTCCTTCAAAGCGGATCTTACTAAAATTGTTGCTATAAATGTCATTAATCTCAATACTATTATCATTCAGAGGGTACTTCCCCAAGGCCCCCATAAACGTCAAACTCACCTAGTTCCCTATATTAGCTCATGGAGGCAGACAATCATAAAATCCAATACTTTCCATCATCATTATTCCTATGTAGGAAGCCTACTAAGTTAATATGATGGTAACCTATGAGATAATGTAAATCCCTTATCACCAATAGGGACCCCATCATGAAAATAAAACAGTGCATGAGCCGATGAAAATTCATGTTTGAAAATATAAATCCCTTAATTCAAATATAAAGGCAACCAAATATGAGTAGATTCATATTCAAACTCACTCTATTGAATATTATACGTCAAATATGGTGAAAAAATATAAGATGAAAATTCATTGTAATGCATATGAAGCTCTTTAGTCAAATACAGTGATAACCAATAATGGAAAGAACTATATTCCTTCTCACTCTCATGAATCCCATTAGTAAAATATGGCGGAAAACAATGAGAATACAAAAAATTAATGCTCATTCACATCAAGAATTCCATGTGAATAGGGTGGCCAATTATAGGCTGACACATATTCTTTCAAATGAACAAGAATCCTGTCAGTAAAATTTGGTGACAATCAACAATGAGAAGATGAATATTACTATTTTCTATCATGAAGCCCATAAAAAAAATATGTTGGATAACCATGAGTAGATGAAAATTACAACTCATTCAATGGAATCCCAATGTGAAAATAGGGTACACAATTACTGGAAGACATATATTCTTATTAACACATGTGAATCCCTTTAGTAAAATATGGTAGTATTTCTTGAACAATGTAAAAATATCTTGGACACAAATTATTGTCAAATATGCATTCCTACCTCGAAACTGAAATGGATATTTATTCTCCTTCCCATTAAGGACATCTCTCAACTTGTAATAGATTTGGTGGAGGGTCATACATCAATCATTGACTGTATCTTATGAACTTTTCAAGATGTAATAGTGTTCGTAAAAATTTCTAGGAGTCAATGAAAAAATCCCACATCCTCAAGTGGGGTGACTCATCCACACAATTGTGTGGTCATTCAAAAGCCAACATGCATCCCTTATCCCATAAAGGATGGCCTTTGACAATATTCATCTACATATAGACAAAAGAGTCAAAATAAATAATTTTTATAGCTGGGGGACACCGACCTACTTTGATGGACACTCTACGGAAGGAATATAAGACTTCTATAATGAAAGAGTAATAGAGACAAATCTCAGTATCACCAAAAAAGAAACTTGAAATGAAAAATGTATATGAAGGGTTTCATGTACAACAAGTGGCCCTAGTCACCTGTAAGAGAGCCCCTATATGGAAACAACTCTAAAGGCTACAATAAAATGAACAACCATGTAACAGCCCGAAATTTTGAATAAATCTTGTTTCCTAATTTCATGTGTTATTTTATTTTATTTTTATACTCAACAAAAATGTTTTATTTGATAAACATGATTATAATTAAAATGAGACCAGTGGGTCTTGAATGTTATATGACCATCGGTCAATATGACCACTGTGAACAAAATGTTTTGATTATTGTCTCTAAATACAAGTAATCTTGGTTAATTATTATAGAAAGAAGATTTGATGGCCTCACCTAGTAGTCTTGGAGCGATCGAAGACCATCTAACAGAACTTGGGAAGGAGGTAGAACCATTGGGCTTTTCTCTGGACCAATCCCAAGCCGAACTACATCATGTGAAGCTAGAATGGAATCCCCTTCGTGATAAGTTCAAACTGATAGAAATTACTACTCGGGCAATGTTGACCGAGCCGCCCCAAGATTCTATCACCCTAGCACACCTTACTCTTAGGTCCTATGCTGGTATTATAAGGGGATATGTAACAAGACCGTAACTGCCTTGTGTAATCCTTTGTTTTAAATAAAAATTGGGATTTCTTCTTATGATGATGTTTATGAATTTTCAAATGACCGGATAAATATAGTATGCATATTTTTGATGAATTTTAGAAAATGGATACTTTAAAAATGTTTATGTAAACCTTAAATAATTAAAAATGTGTAATGATTTTTTAAAAATGGTCTTCTACAATTATGTTCAGTACGAAATTTGGAGTCTAATAAGATCAAGTTGATTTTTGATGAATAGTAAATTATGAATAGTGATTTTATGATTAGGATTAGTAATATGACCAAATGGATTAGTAATCTCACTTAAAGAAAGTTTTAAAATAATCTAGGCACCTTGATTAAGTAATGTGATTCAATAAAATGGTTAAATAATGGTTTTATAAAATATTATTCAAGTATTAGTTTTTTAGGGTGAATAGTGTTTTTTAATTAAAAATTGAATCAAAAATATTTAGAAAATTATTTTTATAAAATGGATTTCATTTTTGAACTCAGAGCACCAATATTATGTTATGGTAATTTTTGGGGTTTTTTCTGAAAAAATGAATTTTCGGTGAATAGTGTATTTATTTAAAAATAAATTTAAAAATATTTAGAAAATTATTTTTATAAAATGGAGTTCATTTTTGAAATCAGAGCATTGATATTTGGTTAGTGTGAAATTTTGGGATTTTTCTGAGAAAGTTGAATTTTCAGTGAATAGTAAAAATGCAGTTTTAGGGTTTCGGTATGTTTA
The DNA here is from genome assembly GCA_963277665.1 of Viscum album. NCBI lineage: Eukaryota > Viridiplantae > Streptophyta > Magnoliopsida > Santalales > Viscaceae > Viscum > Viscum album. Next base: position 773,533,323 of record OY728166.1, on the reverse strand, counting down.
ATGACATCATAGCTGTTTCATGTTGATTTCATGAGATTTTTTAAGGATTGGCCGGCCAAGGGTGATGGATTATTGTTTTGGGGCCCCATGTGGCCTAACTTGTTGGGAAATATCAAGGGAGAGCACATGGGTTTGAGAAAAGCACATGTGAGGTGTCCCTTGGCCATTAATGCCTTGTCCCCTCACATTCCCTATAAATACCAAGCCCTCCTCTCATTCATTCGACTCCCCACTCTTCCCCAACTAAGTTATGGTCTCTTTACTTCCCAATGAGTCTTCCCAAGGTACCCCCAATCCCTCAAGGTCCCAACTTTTAAGGTTTAAGAGTTACATTTTAAGGTAAGGGATCCGACCCCTCTCTTTCTTTTCAAGTGATCTCTTTTATGTCATTCCTTTTATGATCCATGTTCTTATGTTGGAGGATGGTCTTTTATACACCTCTTACTTCCCTTTTTATGTTCATATAATTAGAGATCCCCTATTACTCTCATTATTTCGTTTTATGAAGATTTATGTGGCGCCGTTAGGCTGCCGAAATTTTTGTAACAGATTCTTTCTCCCCACTCATTTTTCATGATCTATTTTCATGTAAAGTATTTCATGTTCCTTTTTATTATTTTGGGGTATGATCTATAAATTTATCATACTGATATTCTATGATCATATGATGAGAGACCCTATTTGATATTTTCAATCCAGTATTTTGAAGTTTTAAGTGGCGCCATTAGGCTGCTGAATTTTTAAGTGGTTCTTCACCCTTCTCGTTTTGAAGTTCTACTTTCATGTCAATAATTTCAAGTTCCTTTTTTATGTTGGGGTGTAATATATATTTCTATCATACTGATATTTTATGACCATATGATGAGAGACCCCATTTGATCTCTTCAATTCTGTATTTTGATGTTTTATGTGGTGACGTTAGGCTGCCGAATTTTTAAGTGGTTCTTCACCCTTCTCGTTTTGAAGTTATACTTTCACGTCAATTATTTCAAGTTACTTTTTGTTATTATATCTATATATATCATACTGATATTTTATGACCATATTATTAGAGACCCCATTTGATCTCTTCAATTCAGTATTTTGAAGTTTAAGCGGCGTCGTTAGGCTGCTAAATTTTTAAGTGGTCCTTGCATCTTTCTCCCTTTTCAAAGTTCTAATTCCATGTCAAGTCTTGCAAGTTCCTTTCTATTATGTTGGGGTATGATCTCTATATCTATCATACTGGACTCTTATGTTCATATCATTAGAGACCCTATTTGACCTTGTCAATTCATTTTTGTTGAAGTTTAAGTGACACCGTTAGGCTGTCGAATTCTAATAAGAGAAATCTTATTTTTGTCTTCCTTTCATGTTCTTCATTTCATATGGTATATTTTCAAACATCATTACCATGTTCTTAAATCCATTATATTTTGTCCCTCTACTGTTTTATGGGTCATTTATGAATTTTTGACCCATGTCCCCTCTCTTTTCAATGTTTTCTAAAACCCCGAAACATAGCCGTTATGCTGCGGAATTTTCGTCTCAAAGTGCCTCTCTCTCTTTTCTAAAAATTATTGTATGTTATAAAGTGAATACTCAAAGATCTTATTTCTACAAGGGTATTCACATATATATCAACATGTTCTATTTTAAATTCTGGGATTTACATACATGAAACACGCTTTCCCTTTTTTGTGGGTTTAAAGTGACATAAAGATCATGTCATTAATGTAGTTTTCAAAATGTTATGAAATGAAACCCATTTCTTTTATGCTATATGGGTTGTTTATGAAATGATTGAAGATGATATATGTGGCTCACATGATAATAAAGACATTTCAAGGGTGCGCCCTGATATCACTCCAATGCATTGGGAGAAGGCTTATTCTCTAGAGATGACCATTTTTTTAATGACGCCATGGTGAATAACCTTGGTAATTTCTAACGACACCTTGGGGATGGACCTTGGTGAAACGAAATGATTTTCAATATTAAATGTTGCATCCACATATTCATGTTATGAAAAATGTTTTTTTTATTTATGGTATATCTCATGATTCCTTTCTTATGCCTTAAAGTTCTTTTCATGTCTTTATTGAAGTATCTCAAGTTCACATGTAAAATGTTTCTCTTGTTTCCCTTACTGGGCCTTCTGCTCACCCTTTCTTTTGATGTATGTCCCCAGGTTATGAGATGCAGTAATGAACCTAGGATGAACATTTGGAGAATCCTTTCAAGTGTTTAAGAAGAATGTTTTATTTTTTCATGTTTTATGTTCCTGGTTTCGAAGACACTAAACCTTAAAGATCCTCAGTTTTGTATAATGTAATGAAAGTTTATGTGATAAAAAGGTGGGGTTCTATAGTTGGTATCAAAGGATGGTTTAGTTATTTGTGGAAATTAGGATATGAAAACTCTAGGAAGAACCCTATAGAAAATTTTATATATAGGAAATCTTCCCATTATTTTGGTGAGTATTGAGTAATGGGTTGCCAAGAAAATACATCCCAGTCTGGATACGAGCAGGTAGAGGTTGCTCTGGCACAAATGTACATAGGGGAAAAACCTGAAAACACCTCTTCGAGTAGGACTCGAACAGGAACTGGTACACGACAACGGGCCTTGCTGCACTCTTGGTTACGACACTCCCTAGGGATATGCTTTGGTAAATTAATAATCTTAGTATGATCCATTATTAAAGGACCAAGGATAAAACAAAATAAATATTCACATAAGAATATATGATCATGGATAACCTAGATGGGAACCTGGGAGATCACAATTTAGGGTATAATTTTCTTCTACACGTTATACTTATATGCTTTATGTTCCTTTTAATGATTATTATCTAAGTATTTAGGCCCCAAATTATAGTTTTTTTCTTAGTTAATGGCGGGAAATGGAAGAACATGTCCCAACAACCAATGTGATAGGAAATGCTACGATTGCCGTATTAATACGACAGAGATGATTAGGGGATTAAAAGATGATTATTATTTTGGAAGACATTCATTAATTTGGGAACCGTATTTGATTGAGGTAAATATATTACTACGGTATTTTCATTCAGGAGTAAGGTTGACTTATATTTTGAAGAATCGATGAATTTAAGGTGGACTTATAGTAATTTAGATTACTTATGGAAATGATTAACCTATCTTGGGTAAAATATGTTTAGGTTAGCAACTTTTGTTATAAGATGTTAGGAGTGGTTGATGTTGTTTGTAGATGAACAATGAAGTTTATTTTGGAAGACTATGTTATCAAATCCTTCTTGTATTTGGGTTTCAATATTAGTTTGGTTTAATTTGAGGAATCCTAATGACCGTTATTTATGTAATGGTCAATGATGAACTCTGGGTAGTACAATGGAACTTTGAAGAATTAATGGTAGTTTCCATTCCTATGGGATTCTTTATTTTTGAAGAGTTGTTTTACCTTAGCCTTTCTGTTTTTGGGATAATGTTTAAAGATAGAAGAAATAGATAGTTGATATTTTGTGGATTATGTGATTCTCTAGAAAATGATTCTTATGTTTTGATGAGACCAAGTAGTTTTGAATGCTCATCATTTGGAGAAAAGATTAGTTTTGGTAGAAACTTATTAAAGTATGAAACTCTACATGAAGGTAGATATATTTCCTTATGTTTTTGTTTTGTGTTGAAAATGAATTCCTCAAAGTTATGAAAAGGAATGTAAAACAAAAACGTTGTTGGTTTACGTTTCCTACTAGGTAATCAAAGACCGCTTACACACATCATAATTTTGGGATTTTCGGGTGGTTAACTTCCTCCTAATCATGTTTTCTATCACTCTCATTTAGAACGTGACCCTTTTTTTTCTCCTCCATGTCCATGTTTCCTATATGGAATCCTAGTATGAGTAAACTCGGGTGGCCTTTGTACTTCCTTTTCTTTCTTTTAAAGTAATGGTGTTACTGACTCTTTTTCCGATGTGGGACTTTCAATGAAATTTCAGAACCCAATTTTTAAAAATTGTTCGGAAGCAATATCTTAAGGGGGAAGATTGTAAAGGCCCGAAATTTTGAATAAATCATGTTTCCTAATTTCATGTGTTATTTTATTTTATTTTTATTCTCAACAATTATGTTTTATTTGATAAACATGATTATAATGAAAATGTGACCAGTGGGTTTTGACTGTTATATGACCATCGGTCAATATGACCACTCTGAACAAAATGTTTTGATTATTGTCTCTAAATACAAGTAATCTTTGTTAATTATTATAGAAAGAAGATTCGATGGCCTCAACTAGTAGTCTTGGACCGATCGAAGCCCATCTAACAGAACATGGGAAGGAGGTAGCACCATTGGGATTTTCTCTAGACCAAACCCAAGCCGAACTTCATCATGTGAAGCTAGAATGAAATCGCCTTTGTGAGAAGTTCAAACTGATAGAAATTACTATACGGTCAATGTTGACCGAGCCGCCCCAAGATTCTATCACCCTAGCACACCTTACTCTTAGGTCCTATGATGGTATTATAAGGGGATATTTAACAAGACCGTAACTGCCTTGTGTAATCCTTTGTTTTAAATAAAAATTTGGATTTCTTCTTATGATGATGTTTATGAATTTTCAAATTACCGGATAAATATAGTATTCATATTTTTTATGAATTTTAGAAAAAGGATATTTTAAAAATGTTTATGTAAACATTAAATCATTAAAAATGTGTAATGATTTTTAAAAAATCGTCTTCTACAATTATGTTCAGTATGAAATTTGGAGTCTAATAAGATAAACATGATTTCTGATGAATAATAAATTATTAATAGTGATTTTATGATTAGGATTAGTAATATGACCAAATGGATTAGTAATCTCACTTAAAGAAAGTTTTAAAATAATCTAGACACCTTGATTAAGTAATGTGATTCAATAAAATGGTTAAATAACGATTTCATAAATTATTATTCAAGTATTAGTTTTTTCGGGTGAATAGTGTTTTTTAATTAAAAATTTAATTAAAAATATTTACAAAATTATTTTTATAAAATGCATTTTATTTTTGAACTCAGAGCACCGATATTATGTAATGGTGATTTTTGGGGTTTTTTCTGAAAAAATGAATTTTCGGTGAATAGTGTATTTATTTAAAAATAAATTTAAAATTATTTAGAAAATTATTTTTATAAAATGGAGTTCATTTTTGAAATCAGAGCATTTATATTTGGTTAGTGTGAATTTTTGGGATTTTTCTGAGAAAGTTGAATTTTTAGTGAATAGTAAAAATGCAGTTTTAGGGTTTCGGTATGTTTAATGACATCATAGCTGTGTCATGATGATGTCATGAGATATTTTAAGGATTTTCCGGCCAAGGGTGATGAATTATTGTATTGGGGGCCCCATGTGGCCTAACATATTGGGAAATATCAAGGGAGAGCACATGGGTTTGAGAAAAGCACATGTGAGGTGTCCCTTGGCCATTAATGCCTTGTCCCCTCACTTTCCCTATAAATACCAAGCCCTCCTCTCATTCATTCGACTCTCCACTCTTCCCCAACGAAGTTATAGTCTCTTTAACTCCCATGGAGTCCTCCCAAGGATCCCCCAAGCCCTCAAGGTCCCAACCATTGAGGTTTAAGAGTTACATTTTAAGGTAAGGGATCTGACCCCTCTCTTTCTTTTCAAGTGATCTTTTTTATGTCATTCCTTTTATGCTCCATGTTCTTATGATGGAGGATGTTCTTTTATACTCCTATTACTGCCCTTTTTATGTTCATATAATGATAGATCCCCTATTACTCTCATTATTTCGTATTATGAAGTTTTATGTGGCGCCGTTAGGCTGCCGAAATTTTTGTAACATATTCTTTCTCCCCTCTCATTTTTCAATGTCTATTTTCATGTAAAGTATTTCATGTTAATTTTTATTATGTTGGGGTATGATCTATAAATTTATCATACTTATCTTTTATGATCATATGATGAGAGACCCCATTTGATCTCTACAATCTAGTGTTTTGATGTTTTAAGTGGCACCGTTAGGCTGTCGAATTTTTAAGTGGTTCTTCACCCTTCTCGTTTTGAAGTTCTACTTTCAAGTCAATTATTTCAAGTTACTTTTTTTATGTTGGGGTATAATATCTATATCTATCATACTGATCTTTTATGACCATATTATGAGAGACCCCATTTGATCTCCTCAATTCAATATTTTGATGTTTTAAGTGGCGCCGTTAGGCTGCCGAATTTTTAAGTGCTTCTTCACCCTTCTCGTTTTGAAGTTCTACTTTCATGTAAATTATTTCAAGTTCCTTTTTGTTACGATATCTATATATATCATACTGATATTTTATAACCATATGATGAGAGACCCCATTTCATCTCTTCAATTCAGTATTTTGATGTTAATGTGGCGTTGTTAGGCTGCTAAATTTTTAAGTGGTCCTTGCACCTTTCTCCCTTTTCAAAGTTCTAATTCCATGTCAAGTCTTGCAAGTTACATTCTATTATATTGGGGTATGATCTCTCTATCTATCATACTGGGCTCTTATGTTCATATGATGAGACACCATATTTTACCTTGTCAATTTTTTTTTTTTTGAAGTTTAAGTGACCCCATTAGGCTGCCGAATTCTCATAAGAGAAATCTTATTTTTGTCTTCCTTTCATGTTCTTCATTTCATATGGTATATTTTCAAACTTCATTAAAATTTTCTTAAATAGATTATATTTTGTCCCTATACTGTTTGATGGGTCATTTATGAATGTTTGACCCATGTCTTCTCTCTTCTCAATGTATTCTAAAACCCCGAAACATAGCCGTTATGCTGCGGAATTTTCGTCTCAAAGTGCCTCTCTCTCTTTTCTCAAAATTATTTTATGTTATAAAGTGAATACTCAAAGATCTTATTTCTACAAGGGTATTTACATATATATCAACATGATGTATTTTAAATTCTGGGATTTACATACATGAAACCTGCTTTCCCTTTTCTGTGGGTCTAAAGTGACATAAAGATCATGTCATTAAAGCAGTTTTCAAAACGTTATGAAATGAAACCCATTTCTTTTATGCTATATGGGTTGTTTATGAAATGATTGATGATGATATATGTGGCTCACATGATAATAAAGACATGTCCAGGTTTCACCCTGATAGCACTCCAATGCATTGGGTAAAGGCTTAATCTCTAGAGATGACCATTTTTTTAACGACACCATGGTGAATAACCTTGGTAATTTTTAAGGACACCTTGGGGATGGACCTTGGTGAAAATAAGCGATTGTAAATATTAAATGTTGCAGCCACATCTTCAAGTTATGAAATTTTTTTTATTTATGATATATCTCATGATTTCTTTCTTATGCCTTAAAGTTCTTTTCATGTCTTTATTGATGTATCTCAAGTTCACATGTAAAATGTTTCTCTTTTTTCCCTTACTGGGCCTTCTGCTCACCCTTTATTTTGATGTATTTCCCCAGGTTATGAGATTTAGTAATGAACCTAGGATGAACATGAGGAGAATCCTTTCAAGTGTTTAAGAAGAATGTTTTATGTTGTCATGTTTTAAGTTCCTGGTTTCCAAGACACTAAACCTTAAAGATCCTCAGTTTTGTATAATGTAATGAATGTTTATGTGATAAAAAGGAGGGATGCTATAAACCAAATCCTAAAAATGAAATGATATAAAATAGATTTTTTGGTTCCATAATATATCGATAAATAGTGGCTCAGGATCCTGATGATCTATTAGAAAATTAATGAAGTGGTAGTAGCATCATCGAAGTTCCTCCCAAAAACATTGTTACAGTTAGCTCTGTATGTCTTCCCCAAAGACCATACCATGATGGATTCCTTCACAGGAACAAGACAATCAATCATGGGATATTATATTATGATGAGAATCATGATGTAAAACCTTTTGGGAAGAATATAAAATAGAAATAAGGTCCTCCATGTGCATCAATCCAGCCTGAAGTTCATCCCCATGATATAAAATGAATAAACTTTCTTAGTAGTCGAACATAGAGCAATACTAGTAGTCATTGCTTTTATAGAATTCACTAAAAGGTCTTCCTCATACTAAAACCTTATTTTAGAATGAATGCCCTCCACCTGTTGAGTAAATAATGACAAATCGCTCATATTCTATGGTTCTTGGTAAGATATGTCGATACATTCTAGACACCCTATCAATGACAAGTTACATCCTTTCTCAACAAGAAAAATGACCTATGGAAATACCCATCCTTTGAGACACCCTCATACTATTACCATACCAACAAGACCTCCACTAACTACACAAATAGCACCAAAACAATCAAGAAGATCCCATGTTGGGATGATCAAGTAGATAAGTTTATTAGAGAAGAAACAATGATTCAATTCTTTTGATTGGAAAATTGACTAGGGATGAAATACCGATTATGTTTTGGCCCTCAACCACTTCTCTGTTTGACATTCTTGAGGAATTGTCATATGAATTCATATATAAAATCTTTCTAAATATCTAGAAAACTCTCCACCACCAGAAATAATTTTTTTCAATACACAATTTGGAATACCATGTAAAATATTGGGAGATATTATTCATAAAATCAACTTGGATGCCCTTCTGTCTATGTAGATCCTATGTGATTACATGTGGCATAATAATATATAATCATTATTCCTCAATATATTTTTATATGTTTAATCATATAATTGTTAAAACCAAATCTAGTGTTCATATATGGGGGTGGGGGAACATGGATCTTGACATTTCACTACATGCCCTAATCATAAGGACCGATTGGAATCAAAATCCAATAATGTGATTATTACAAGGTGGCTATTTAGAAAACCCCATGCTTAGGAAATATGGAACACTCGATAAGAATTGGTCTTGAATAAATATCAAAAGCATCAAGCCAGATGTGATGAAGCCATCAGAAATATCCAAATCTAGGAAACTGTTAACATTCAGCAAGATTCTAAACTGAGTGAATCCAATAATAAATCATTGATTATGTCCTTGGAATCAGCTAGTTCACATGCAGGTACAAAATCGTATCCTGGTCACATTAAAATAAGGATTCATGGGATCAAGAGAAAATCATTAATAGAAGTAGCTACTATATTTTGGGATCAAGACCATCCTATGGGTCTGAGTGCATTTTTATTATAAAATTTCTATCTTAGACCAAAAAATCTAGACTCATGCACATAAATAAGAGAATGAGTGAATCCACATCAAATCGGGATGCATACATTTTTACCCCAAACTCCGCCTCAATGGAAATAAAACATTTTCCTATTTATAGAGGATGATAAGATGTATGGTATCTCAATATATCCCATCTTTCAACATATTTCCCCTAGAAAATAGATTTAGGAAAAATATTCATAGAGTTTCCCTCTGAGACACCCTGCACCAATAACCATTAATTGGATCCAAAAAATGAATGGAGAGGTCCCCAAAAGTGCGTAAATATCCCTCATAAAATTTAGCATCCAGTACTATTCCCACAATGAAATATGCATTGGAGAACATGGTAGACATTAATCCTATAGATGTCATTATAATGAGGCAAAAATTAATTATCATGGAGAGTATGGTTCCCCTATAAATATAGTCCAAACAACAAATAATGGTGTGTATACCCAGAACAAGAGAATCACCCTAAATCTGGGTGCTCCCTCGATCAACCCTATACACCCTCATCAGTGAATCCCTAATAAAAATAATGATGAGGCCATATATGATTCTAAATTTCTTCTCAATTAGGACAATATCCCCACACTCAAAGATATTTTCTCCCATCATAAGTATGAAATTAAGGGTTTGGGGTGAAACAATTTTGTGTTCATCCTACTCAGCATTATAAACAAGTATTATCCCCAATGAGAGAGTCAACATACACTTCCAAAAGTTGTACCTATATAATAGGGATTTATCATGACAATTGAAGAATTGTTAGGACATCCACCCAATTTGGTTCTTGGACCATTAGTTTATATAGAATCCCTTATGGGTGGATATCAATATTTCCCTCCATTATGAATAAAACCAGAATGGGGTACTAAATACTATAAAAAGATGTCGTCAACCAAATAGTAGCCTCATATGATGGAAGAACCAACACACCTGATCTTTCCAATTATTGCACATGTTTGAGATCATGTTCAATAAAACACTAATCAAGGGATTATTGACACCACCGAGTCATTCGTAGAACAATTAGATGTTTTCAAGGACTAATGTTCACTGGTGAAACCAGAATGGAATCATTAAACCGAATGTGTGAGAAACATACCAAAATCTCCAAATGTTAGGAGTCCTGCATTTTTTATATTTAATGGCTCAGGTGACCTGAAACAACTTACGACATGCTATTCGCCCCATTTTGATCCCATGATGGTATCTCTGTAGAAAAAAAGGAATGAAACTTGGATTCCTTATATCAACCCTACATGGGCCTGCCTTTGTATGGTACACCAGTTTTCTAGCTCAGTCGGTCATGCGATCAGAAGAACTCTATCGACAGTTCCTCTTCCAGTTCATCTCAATGCTGTAATAGAAAGCTATCATTGCCCTCTCAGACTATAAACAACAAAAAAATATGATAGTCTTGTATTTCATTCCAATATGGGAAGGGATGACGTAGTCTTAGAACAATCATCTTCCCCATGAAGATATGATCACTCTCTGCATTGATAACCTTCATGACTAGCTTCAAACATCACTCATCCATGTCAAATATACTAGTGGGTTTCGGTATATCTCTTTGATTTACCAATGAAAGGAATAATCCATATAGTGGACCAAGCTTATGTCATAGATAACTCCAGCTATACCAAGGAATACAATAGGAATGGTGGGGGTGGTATCCATCACACTTAAACCAGCCTCTATGATTACTCTATCTCTAATGTCTACACTGTATATTGCAGCAGCCCATGGGAATCAACAAGATCTCTGACCTTAAAAATACTAGTATAGGGTAATAAGGAAGATTCAACTAGTGGAGGGATGAAATAATGTTTAGTTATTACAAGATAAGCATGTATGTTGCTATTTTATAGTCGCTTTGGAAAAATATATAATCCAACATCCATATCCAAATAGGATCAAGAAGGTGGGTATTAAATAATGGTAGTATTATTTTCCCTTTCAAGAAAAAATTTTGAAACACCAATCATTAATTATTCTCCTTAAAATAGCTACTATATAAAATGGTAGATTCTCGGAATGTAATGCTAATAAGTTCACTAGCCCAGGTGGTGTATGTTTCTACCACTGACCATAGGAGGGAGGTGAGAGATAAGAAGTTGTTAAAAGAATGAAATAGATGTTAGATATTTTTATGGCTTAGAATAAAATCAACCAAACTCATGGTGATATCTACGAATAGTTGAAAAATCAAACTATGCCCATTGTAACTTCCACTAAAGCACAACTGATGCCATCAACCCCACAAACTTCTAAGGAAAGGCCTTTAAAAAAAGGCCTGAATGGAATGGAAAGGTGGAATTATAGGACGATGAGCCTTCATTAATGACAATTTTGTATTTGAAACTCTTATATTCCATGACCATAGATCTAAAAGAATCGTAACCTCCACACCAAATGGTACCACTCAAAATCATTATCCATGAAAAGTACTCATTGGAAGAGGAGTTAAAATTTGGTTCTATTAATTTCATTTAAAAAATGGGTCCCTTGTCTAGTGATGAGTATGTCTATGAACCAAATTTCTCTACATCTAGGTGACTAATCAGTAGAGGAGGTCATATGAAGTGAGGATACCAATGATGGTGAAGTCAGGGAAGGAACCAGAATTATTGCCACATCCCTAGTCAGACTGTCAGTATTACGGCAAAACATTGAAGATCCCTCCAGTGAGTTCTCCATGAACAAGAAAATATTTGTATAGAAACCAAAACCCACATTGATAATATCACTTTGTATTATCAATCAAAATAAGAACATGTTCCAGATCACCCTCGATGGGTAGACAGACCTGCTCGACCTAACCCACCAAGGATCAGAGTACCTCCAAACCCTATCTTGGGGAAATCCATCTATTCAAAATAATCACTCCCCTAAAGAACCTTTTAAAGTTAATCCCCACACTAGGAGAAACCAGCCTTTAGTCTATAAGTAGGATATATAAAAACAATTATTCCTGGTACCATCAAATCTATCAATCCAAAAATCCACGAGCTTATCAAAATCTCACAGGGATGCACTAATAGATAGTTTTCTACACCCCCCCCCCATTATTTAAGATGATGTGGATACTATTTTGGTTAATTGGATAGAGAAATATCATGGGGAACGCGAAATAGTAATCTCCTTTATAGAACAACATTAAGATGTAATTATACTGTGGAAAATTAGAGCCTTTTATGTGTGTGACAGGATTAATGGGGGTAGATCTAAGAAATTGTTTCATTAACAACAACTCTAGATTTAACCACATTTTATTATTTAAACTTCACTGATTGGGTTTAATTGAGGAAATTTTATCACCCTCATCCATAACACTACAGTTCTATGAAATAATTTAGGTTAACTCGTTTGGCCAAATCATGTGTAAGGATCATTTAGAACATATACTTTAACATATTTCAAGGAAGGCCCTAGTAAGACCAACATGACACCATCCCCTCCTCGTACCATCAATTATAAAATACTACAATAATGGACCAATCATAATGTTTCATGATGATAAGGCCCTGTTTGAATCCTATAAAAAACACTACAATAATGAACGATTCAAACAAGGGAATGCGAAACAACCCTTATTTGATGGTGTTTCTTTGGTTACTTCCCAAAATGTTCTGGAAATGATACCATATTTACCCAAAAAATATCTCAGAAAATAATATGATTTACCCATCAATTAGGTTGAGTATAGGATCACAAACACAAGTGAATATTTAAAAATATTTATGATTTAATCCATTAAAATTGATTCCAGTAGTGTTTAATATTCAGCTGCCTCCACAGTTAGGGGTAAAATTTTGGATGTCAATGCCTTCATTCTATCCCCAAGGAATCAAAAAATACCCACATCACCAGAAGAGGCAGAAGAAGTTGTTTCATCTCTCAAAAATTTTTAAGTAACAACTTACACATCCCTAACTCCATCACCTCCATTATTTAGAGGATATCCCACACTAATAGCTTGTTCAGATGAAGTCACTTCAACATTTGATAATAAAGATATTGAATACTCTTTGGGCTATATATTACTCATATAATGACATGATTACACAAAAAAACCAGATAAATAATATGAAGAAGAGGAATAATATGAGTGGTATGACCATAATGATTCCACTCTGTCATTTGAAGAGGGTGTCTCAACCACTATTAATGAGCTGAGAGAAATAAATATAGGTATAGAAGAAGGAACACAACCCTCCTTGATTATTTCACCCACAAATTCTGAAGAGCAGGGAGTATATAAATCATTCCATAATATGAATCAGATTATATTAACCAATAATTACAAAGAAATTATAAGCATTGATATTGGAGTTTCCACTCACCACTAGGGCATGCAAGAGGACAACCAAGGATATAAAAAAGCATCTAGAAGGACACAAGAGACTCATGAAACCAAAATTGAGGCTCAGTTTGAAAATATCATTTGAAAAAGCTTCATTAGGGGTTTTTATATCCCATGTGCTTAGAACACAACATATCCAACATGAAGAATAATGGGAAAATCATATTCTGTATTTATTTCAGTGATCACAACTAACAATGACCGAAGGATGATTTCCCAGTCCCAATCACAGCACAACTAATTGTTGAAACAAATAGGTATCTGGACCTTTCATTAAAAGATTACAATTGAGTATATAATGAAATTCAAATGGTTTAATAAGATGGGTAATACACCACATATAGGCCCCCATGATGTAATTTCATATCGGTAAATTCTATTTATAAAGAAGAATGATTACTATAGATACCAATGCGCCATGCATCGAATATTCAATAACATCTTATTAAGGGGTTTTTAATGCTATGTTGATGATCTGGTGGCTATATATTGACAATGATCTAAAACTCTGGCCGATCTAAACACCGACCTCAACTAATTGTGAAACACATCTTGAAAATGAACCCCTAAATGCACATTTTTAATTACATCAATAAAATTTCCTATAATCTTGTTGCATTATCGTGGAATCAATGTTGACCCTGAGGGGAAAAATGATATCCTGGGTGTGTCACCTACTTTAATCCTCATAGTGATGAGAGGACTTCAAGGACACTTAGCCTACATCCTGCATTTTATATCCAACCTTACTAGAAAATTCATACCCTTAACAATGTTTGATGAAAAAGGGGGTTACATATCACTGGATAGATGATTGTTAGGAAGTGTTTGATAGAATTATGAAATATATCTTGACTTTTCTAGTGATGAAGCCTCCTATCAATAGAATACCACATATTCAATGGATCAAATCCATGGAGAAGTCACTAGGATCATTCCTCAAACAAAATAATGATGTCGAACATTAAAAAAAAATCATCTATTAGCTCATTAGACCTAGGATCAATCATGAGAAACATTATTAAAATATCCACTAGAGCTATCTGGTGATAATTATTGCAGTCCCGGAACTGAGGTACTACTATAAGAATTATGATTTATTTTTTTTCTAATAGAATCCCTCTAAAATATATTCTAATTCATTCGATGTTGACTTGGCAAATTTCATTGTGGTAGTCATCTAGCTGTAGTTTGAAATTTAGTTTGTTCCTTAGAAACTAGTCAAAGTCCAAACATTAATAGACTTTTTAGAAGTGTCCCTATGAAATAAATGACTTAATTGAATATTGAATTATCATATGAATAGGTATTCATTTTTCAATAGAGACCCCTTATACGAGAGATTCATTTTGATGGTGAATTCAAAAGCCTGACCGAGATATGGATTGAAGACCCCATGATAAAAAAATGTGGGATTTGGAGTTGTGATAATCTCTAATGGAATGACAATACTTCATAAATCCTTACTGTTTTCAGATGGGTGCACGAACAATGAAGTAGAATTCCATGCTATCAATATAGAGATAGAGATTTAAATTTATGTACATATAATTCATTTGAAGATGAAATGTGATTTAGAAGTAGTCATTAAGCATGTGATTGGTGATTACACTATAAAAGAGGAAGAGATAATCCCTATTCATGGCCATCTCTAGGGGTGATGGAGGAGTTCCCTTTGGGAATGACATTGTCTCAAATCCCATGATCATTGAAATCCCAAGACGATTCACTATAAAATGTAGCCACAAAAATATCTGATTTTTATTGGGATGAAACATTCATAAATATTGTGCATATATAAATGGTATCACCATTAATTCAAATTGACATGGAATAAATCCAAGAGATTAGTCGAATATAGTAATATTAGTATCCTACCACTGACTGGATGAAACCCACTATGAACTACCATAAAAAGGGAAAGCTCCCACCAGATAGATATAGTAGAGTGAGAATTTGAAGATATGAAATCAACTTTGTTCTATATGATATTCTGAATCATCAAAAGGTCCTCTATAATTGGAGCCTTGATGGAGTCCTTCATAGTTTTATTTACGTAGAAGAGACCACTACTATCTTGAAGGAAGTAAACATTGGGTCCTATGGAACTCCTCAGACATGAATCATGTTTTCTCACAAAATATGAAGTCTTGGGTAGTACTGGCTCACTATAACACAAGGGTACACAAAATTCACCAAATAGTAGAATTATATCAAGTTTAATGACAACTCCATCAACCGACCCTTGAATTTCCTTCACATATCCAAGTACTCCAAGTAATTTTCTATATGGTGAGTGGACGTTGTGGGACCATATACCCCCACTACCACTAACAAGTTCATGTATATTCTTACTGGAACTGTTTTCCTATCAATGATGGCCAAAGATATATGCCTTAAAGAAGTCAGGGAAAAGAACATTTCAGCTTATTTAAAGACATTATTAATAATGGATTTTTAATCCCTCATAAAATACTGATAGAAAATTCTTCTAATTTTTGTTCTTCCAAATTAGGGGATCTATATCATGAGTATGACATCAAATCTAATCGTTTATCCCACTACCACACAATGGATACTTACAGATAGAGGTATTCAATAATACCCTACCAAATATACGCTATAAAATAGTAGATATGGTTGAATATTCTTGGAAAGAAAAGATCCTACATACCTTCTAGGATTACCAATCTATACCTCACACTACCACACAAGTGACCCCATACTCATTAGTATACTTTCCAGAGTTGGTATTTTCCATTTAAGATCAATATCCCTCACATAGTGTTCTAATTACTGATATATTATATAGGCATGAATTACCAGAAATGGTTGGATTGATTGGAGAAACTAGAAGAGAATATATTTTACACCTTGCATCACATTGAAGTCCACCTAAACTGGATTAAAAAAACCATTACCAAAAATATTTCCTCCCATGTTTCATCAAAGGAGAGATAGTGTTGGTCCTTAGGACTCTGATGATACTTAAAAATAATCCTCCAAAAATTGATCCAAATTAGGAAGAACACTATGCCATAAACAAAGTCTACTCTAATGGAGAATATTATTTAATCCCAATGGATGAAAAAATAACCACATCTCTGAACAGTGATAGGTTCCTGAATAAGTACATTGTGTAATCATTATTACATGACATTAAATTTCATGGGAAAACATCATAGATACTTGATGTTAAACTATGTAGTAATTCATTTTTCATGAACTTAAAAATCATGATATTGTTTTCTAGTTCAAAAGTCAATAAACTTCCTAACATCAATATCCTTACTACATGATTTTAAAGTTCATGCAATTAGACAATTCAATCAAAAATTCACCACACATGAGATAGATCTATGTGAAAGAAAGATAAAATACCCATGTCCCCACATGTGGTTTAGATCCATGTTGGGAGTCTCTTTATCAAGAACTACATGTTTCTTGATTCCTACTACCATGATATATATAGTGATTCCTTTAACTATTTCATTAGGCATAACAAAAAATGTCATTCGATTCATAAGATTATTTTCATTGAATATTTTGGACTCAAGTAATCTCTTCATGTATAGAGTATGTTTCTTGCAGGATCAAGAAATCATCCTTACCATAATTACAATACAAAATTGTCCTAATTGGATGATGTTAAACTGCATGATACATCCTAAATGTCATGATACAATAAGCTTCATAACAACAATGTCTTCATTGTATGATGTTATACTTCAAATCACCCAAATTATCTCACCCAAAAGGACATTTCACCCAGAATCAGCCATCTACTATACTGTATTCAAGAACTATATATGGATTGATTTCTATTCACATAGGACACTTAGCGATGCAAGGATTTTTCATCATGGTCTTGCCACCCAAAAAGTTATTTAATTCCCCCTCCCTACGTATGGTCTGGACCAACATTGGGATTTTTCCATAAAAAAAATACACATGTACTGATTCCTTCCCTTCTCGGATACATAGTGATAACAAAATCCACATTCATGGCACCCATCATGATGTTACTTATTTCACATCGAGTGACCCCCATCCTTACCACCAAATGTTATACTACATGTTTTATCAATAACAATGTGTTTCTGGATTATCATTTTATGGGATATATAGTGACACTTAGAACTCTTGTCCTAGCCCCAAAAATATAATACAAAACATTTGTCCTCCCCGACATAAAAACTAAATAAATACATGGCACTCCAAATCTAGTCCTATTAACAGGTCCATTTTAATCCTACATCCTTCTCTTTGTGGGTGAATAACATCTGTGTAGGGATTCCCTTCAAGAAATATGTGTGGATTTATTCTCATTCAAATTGGATATTTAGTTATTATTATACCCTCTATCCTGAGATTAGTAATAAAATATCAGAGAGATGATCCCCATGTGTATGCTTCAAACCTGTGTATCGAGTTCTCATTTATATCTACATGTTGCATAATTCCTACCCACAGAAGATACATAGTGATTCTCGGATCATCGATTTTGGGTCAATAAAAAACATTCCCTCTCATTCTTATTGTGTCAACATCTTCCTCTCCACATTATGTTAAATTTCATGGGGTCCCATAACTATATGTGGATTGCTTGTTTCCACTACATGATACATAGTGATGCTTGGTTCCCCAATATTGGTTCTAACCACAATAATCAAAATAATCAAAGGGATTAATGACCCTCTACAAATGCACTACTCAGGACATCACAGGGTACTAGTTCAAGAACAAAATGTGGCATGAGTTTCACCTTAATGAGATATGTAGTGATTTATAAATAATCAATATTGGTCCAACAACCACAAATTCAAAATTCCTATATCCTTCATTTTTTCTCCTTTGTGTTTTGAAATAAATTGGTGAAACCACTAGTTTCTCAAACTAGGAATAACTCATGGGGAATTAGAGGTTTCAATATGGTATTCCCCATATGATCAAGGATTATTGATATAAATAATTTTTTCCATGCTCTTCTAGCAATACCATAAAAGGAATACATGTTTAACATACAACATGACATTAAACTACAAGGAAAAAATCCTTACTATATGATGTAAAATTATATGGACCAGTTAAATCCATATTTATTCACATCGAGTGACCTTTTACCATACCACATGAAATTAAAATACATTGAGAAATTCATTTCCCTCTAACATTAAACTATTTTTTACCATACGAACTATGTGTGTCTTGATTCTTGTTTTCACAAGTTACTTCACGACACCTAGACCTTGTTTTCTGGTCCTAGCCATAGTGTTACGAAAACAAAATTTACCCTTATACTATTTAAAAAAGATATATGTAAGAGATTTCATGTTTGTGTTCTTCATTCTGGGATATATCAATTAAATAAAAATTCACCACTTACATATGTTTTAGGTCTTTATAAGAAAATTCATATTTCATGGTCAATCGTAGTGTGAATGTTTCTTATGTACCCGAACACAGTACTACCACCCATCATACTCTCTACCCCCGAGATATTTTTATATCTGCATCCATTATATGGAAATGGGAAGTAGATGGTCAGTTTCATGAGGACACATTTGTTTCACTATGCACAATATGCCCTAGTTGGCTCTGCATAAGTGACCCAAAAAAATATAGTCAGCCAAACTAAAATTCATCCCTATAAGATTCCAGTTATATCATTATAATCCCCAATGTAAAATTTACCCCATATCACTTATCCTGATCTAGGAATACCCCATAATCATTTTTATGGTTTCTTCCCACTCACGTCCTAGGTATGTACAAACATCTAGAACTGATTAGAAACCTGTTACTCATAATTTATATGAAATATGGTCTTATCCATATGACAAGAAACTAAAAGACCATATGTCATCCCGAGTTTAAGACATTAAAATACATGGACGATGTCCATGTCACATGAAAATCATCAATGTGATTCCTAATAACTATTTCTTACTTCATTCTAAATTTCTATGAGATAATTAGTGACACATGAGTGTTGAATATAATGTCCATCCCTGAGATAGAAATGTATATATTTTCCTATGTATGGGTAATACCTACATAGGAAACCCTATAAGAACTATGTATGGTAAGATTCTCTCTTTGCAAGGAAACATAGTGGAATCTGGATCATATATCCCGATTAGGATTTAATAAAAAATTCCCCCACTCTCATATAAATGAGTTAGATCTATATAGAAGGGTCCAATACATGTATCACCTTACTTTTAAGCTGACATTCAAAACAAAATTCCCCTTACCCATGAAGAAGTTTGATCAATTCATGGGGAAACGTTCGGACAAATATGTATCGCTTCACATTGAACATTACAGGATAGGTAGTGACACCCGAGTAACCAATCCTAGGTTTAGATACAACCAAAACTAAACATGTCCCTTTCTAGTGGATGGGTTTGACCTAAAATGAGAACCTTCCATGAACTACCTATGGATTGATTCTCATATGATGAGATATGTAGTGATTCGAAAATCATATAAATCAGTCCCAGTCATAATGAATTGAAATCTTTCCTTCCTATGTATGGGGAAGACATGCGTAAGGGAAACATTTCTACCAATTCTTGAATATTTCAAAATAAAATTCTATATTCATATTCAATTTCATTCCTTTAACAATCTAAAATTTGGTTATCGGGAACTCTGAATCTCAATAGGCATCCCTGACCATCATAAATGGATGTTTAGTTTTAGGGGAACTCCATTATTTGACTATAAATAATATTCCCTGGTTTTTTCTACATATGTTTCCCCCAAAAAGACCCATCAACCAATGACTAATTATTCCCTTAGAGAGACTATTACCCTATCTATATGCCCAAATGTCGTTTTCATCCCATATAACCAATAATGTTAGTAAAACCATAGATTAAATCTTACACCCTATACCCTTCATTCCGAAGGATGTTGGATCAAACATGAATAGATTTATGTGAGAAGGTTGAATCATATATCCCTCATCCAAATCTAAACAAACATAAACTATATCCCTAAAAAATTCTTTCCATATGACATTAAAATACATTGTTCATGTCTACGTTGCATGAAATTATATTGTACCATTATCTATCGCTCCTTTATACCGTCCAAATTTTTATAGGAGTGTTTTGAAATTCATGGCTAGTGCCGATATAGATGCCACCATAATTTTTAGACATCATTCCCTAGAAAAGACACCCACTCTAGTCTTGAGAAATTTAAATATTTAAAAATTACCTGGATATTAAAACTGGAGGGCCAGTGTATTGGGGACACCCATATTTGACTATGAACAGTATTCCTTAGTTAGCTTTACATAATTTTCCCCTAATAAAATAATTTCAACCGAGGAAAACTCACCCCAGGAGAGGCTTCTTCAACCTCCATACACATCGATAATATTGTCTTGAAACAAGACATATGGTTACTCCTTGCATTGATTCCCTATATCATGTTCAAAATTAGAGAGGAAAAAAATAGGGATGAGAAAAAAACTACCTTCCTATCAGAAAAATATCAGCACATTCCTGGATATTATGACATTTTGGGATCCTCTCCATATAATTAATTATTAATTTTGTTCGACTTAAAACATCAGTTTCATTCATCTAGTTTGAAAGACTATAAAAAGCCCATAAAAAGAGACAAGACACTCTCCTGGTGGAAACAAACAAAATTAACATGGGAAAAAGTTGAGTATCATCTCACGATACATATATCTTGTATTGTTTTGGTTGAAATTCAGTGGTCAAACACAGATTTTAAAAAGTGGGAAAACCTATTATGATTTGAAGAGGAAATGGTAGGCTCGATAAAAAGTCATGTTATGCATGCTAATCCAACACGATAGTGGAATTAGGAACATATTTTGGAAATAATAGAACAAAAACAAATTGGTTTCTCTATGTAACCCTAGGAATAGTACAAAATATGCCCACTGAGTCCTTTGGCTCAGGGAAAAATTAGTGCATTATCTGATATTTCACTTTGATGAGGACTGCTTCTTCATTAGAACATCCTCCTATTTATCCTAATTGTATTATATTCTGATGGGGGCATTAGGTGGGTACCGGTAATGTTTCACACATAAAAGAAATAATTCCATCAAAATTAGAAAAGGGTAAAAATAATCCCATAAGATGTGTGAAGAAAAATGTAAAAATGGGATGAAACTATGAAGGGAGGTTTGATATTGTAAAGTGAAATTTACTTCAAAGGCCTCCTATAATCATGAAATTCCATCACATTTTGAATGATCATACTCGTGAAATAAAACATTCATAGGATGTGGCTATACCACTTCTTGTCGTAGATTAACCAATGTTATTTACAGGTCAGAGTAGTGATTTCTACCCCTCGAAAGTGACTATCTCCCAAAGAAGAAATCATTCAGTGGATGAATAGGTACATCTAGTTATCATAGATGAACTAAAGTATTTTTCAAGTATTAGTAGTGATTTATGACCCCACAAATGACTTCCCCCATTAAATAAATCATTTTCGGGCCAAAGTATCCTCTTTTTCCAAAAAAAGGCATGTAGACCATCATGATTAATCAAAAATCCCAGTAAAAATTCCCCATTTATTCTATAAAATAACACTCAGAGAAAGAAAAAAAGGAATAATACTATGATGAAATAAAATCAGAGATCACAAGAGTAATTCTTAGATGAGATTCAATGTACATAGAAATCTATTCCTAAAAGTTAAAAACCCACCTCATAGAAAAATTGTGAAATAAAATAACATCTGACTGACTTTGAACATGAAAACCATTGTGGACACCATCATAAGGGTCATAAAAGTATAAAC
The DNA here is from genome assembly GCA_963277665.1 of Viscum album. Classification (NCBI taxonomy): domain Eukaryota; kingdom Viridiplantae; phylum Streptophyta; class Magnoliopsida; order Santalales; family Viscaceae; genus Viscum; species Viscum album. The sequence goes on along the minus strand of OY728166.1, from coordinate 773,511,001 downwards.
CCTATACAAAATAGCAGCTTATAGAGAAAAAAACTATGCCAGAAGAACACTACCCTATATGGAAACATGATATGCAATATGAAAATGGACCCATGAATAAAAATGCAACGTGGGAGGAAATTATCCCCATATATTACCATTTTATGCATAAGTTACCCTCACCCATGTAGAAACATGATATGTTTATGGAAACCCATATAACATAACAATATTCTATATTTATTGGTTCCTATAAGGGTGTTATGTGATTTATCTAACATCACTCCGTTTTATCATCTCATCAGGGCCCTTATTGAACCTTCCACAAACCTATCTAACATCATCAGACCAAGAAATCATGCAAATCCACATAACATGTATGATAATACCATCAGATTCATTAACATGTCAACTAAATTCTACATTCTCATTCTATGGGCAGCCATGTCTGTATACTATATAAGAAGAAAAACCCTTAAAATACTATTCGGTCTGCGTGCTCATGGTTTGATGGGCATCAATCTTGGTGGATCTCATGTGAACCTCCTGATTCCATGTGGGTATGGCGAGGATAAAATTTTTATTTCTCTTTGATGGGTACTATTATCCTTCCCCTAGAACAAATTTTAGTGCATCCCTCTTGGAGTAAGACTTGAATCATTCTTATGGGAAGTAGCTCTCTTGATCCACTTTTCCAAATCATGGGACATAGTTAGATGGATCACTAGATTTTACTATCCTAGATATGAAAATAAAATATGATACATGCACAATCATGGTCATATCCCTTTCCATTTTGGATTCATCACCTCATCCACCAATGCACTAAGTGGATTGTGTGATATTTGGATGAACTTGTTCTTCTTATTTATCACAACGAGCATGATTCACATAGGCTTTGATGTTAGCTGAGATCATGAAATCCATAGGGTCCCAATACAAATGTTCCTTCTCCATAGATTCAAGTCCCATCTTCTATTCATATTTTCCACTATTATTGTATAATCACCATTTATATCAAATCAAACAGGCTTTCCCTATAGATATAGTCCCCAACATCTTTTCATACAGTCCTCCTATATAGTAAAATCCCAAATCATATCAAATAAAATTCACCTTCTCTATAGATGTAAGACCCAAATCTATTAAAATGGAAAACTCCTGTAATGTAAAAGATTTTCCATGTATTTATTTTAAATTTTATATAAAATTAATATGTGACCAATATTTTTGACGGCGTGCGATTCCAAGTCTCGGAGTGCACATAATAAATGTTTTAATGAAATATTAATATTTTAGACAGCATGCACGAGCAGTGTTCTAGAAAAAGTAGCATAACTTTTAAAAAGGTTCTTGGATAAGAAATATAAGGGCACCATTTCAATCATATCAATGACATTACCTTAGGCAGGGCCTCAGGTCGACCAATGCGGGTCAGCTGCAAAAGATTGTTTTTGGACATTTTAAATAAAATTAAATAAATTAACAATTTATTTTATTATAAATGTTTCCATAATTCAATGACACTTATTTCCTTTTAAATAAGAAATATTTCAGGGATAGAATCATAGACTTGGAAAACTCCCTAGAAACATCTGGAGCTTTGGAGAGGAGCCAAATTTTTTAGGATTATTAATAGACTCCGATGAACGACGACATGTGGATCATTGCGTAGCGAGTTCGAATCCTGAATGACAACCACTCTTCCTTTTAATCGATGATTGAGGTAATGGTGTGTTATTAATATTTAGTTCCTCCTCATTCTTTGATTAAATAAAGAAGGTGGATCAACCCATGAACATGTTGATCCGCAAATCGTGTGTTCTTGTGGGAGGGTGGGATTTGTCATTTCTTTTGGGGGTTGATTAGGAAAATTGTTTTGTGATAACAGTTAGATTATATTTTGATTCATCATGTTTAATCATTCTAACCGGAGGCAATTGACGCAGTGAAGGAAAATGGAGGAGGTGTGTTCCTCTTTTATTTATTGATTTTCTTCCTCATTTTAACCCTGTGTTCTTGACATTATTCATGGTGTTTTGAACAATGGATCTTTCTACATCCATTTTTCATCTCAATGATTCCAAATTTGATATATGGCATTGTGACATCCTAGCGGAGGTGTGAGAACTGTGTTGGATGACAAATCGTACTAGATCATGAGAAACCGTTCTTCAACCATTATTCACGTGGGTAGATCAAAATGGGGGTTTGGGGCTGATCGAACACCCAAAACCACCCGGAACTTCGATTTCATGGAAGAGAGGCCTAGGATATTGAGTCTCAGGGAAAACATATCGATGGATTGAAGAACGGTTCATCACTGAGGCGCGACAGTGTAGGTTCACGATTCTGGAAAAAACGGAAGAACAAAGTGTGTTATTCTATACACATGCTGTGTGGGGTCAGTTTGGTGGTGGTTATTACTTACGTGATATGCATAGTGAAAGACATGGAATTCTCCCATGAATACACATTGTGTGGGCCCCACTCACAGGTAGTTGGAGTTATTGGGCTATAGGAAATGTAGAAACGGTTTGTGACCACTATCACAAGGAGTGTGGGTCCTTGAATGGTACTCGGTATGTATCTCGGACGATACATTGTCACGGGGTGGGGTATAAGACATGTAATCCACCACATAGACAGATCGGACTAGTCGTGCGGGTCACTTCGTGTACCGATTACAAGAGGTGGCATAAATAGGTTGAGGCCGTGTACGGGCACATAGCCTTCATACAAAAAGCAGACCTCTGATACCTTGACATGACATGTGATACTTCCTACATGTCATTTATATGCATTTTACACATCATGTTCTCCAGAATCGGGTCATTGTACACGGGTAGTTCCCTACGTCAAGGGACATGTCTTGTGACAAGTCTACATGCCATGTAATCTTTTTATATGGATTTATCTTATTATCCTCCATTGCTTTGGCATGCTTCATTTGGGTTAGTGCCCCTCTGATCATTCCCCAGATGTTTAGGTATGTCTTCCATCCAAAAGAGTATGATCCCTTCACCAGGACATTCTGAGATAGAGTTAGGTGTCCCTTTGAGAGTTCTAGTGAGAGATCCTCTAACCAATCTTGACCATAGGTAAATTCAGGTCTTGATGTTACTAGTCCTATAGAAAGTTTATCCACTACCTAGTAGGTGAATCCTAGTGAGGTGAGGTATCCGCCAAGGCCCTGTCAGCGATTCTCTTCTATGTATCATGGTCTTTATCCACTCAGAAGTGTGTTCTCATTTAATGAGTGTGTCTATCTCTCATGGATTTTCCCGAAAAAAGGTACTTCATAGATAGACATCATCATTACTATCTAGATCATGTAGTGAGTTCTCCCAGATGAGTGCTTCGTGGAACCTTCGAACTAAATCCCTTGCATGGGTATGCGGTTTTGTGAAATGTCTCTAGACTACTAGTCAAGGTTTTGAGTGTATCTGGATCATGATTCTCTTTAAATATGTTTAGTAGACATATACTACATATATATGACTATAAATCAACCTTTTTTGTTGTTTTTGTGGTTTTTGGTGTCCTCTGCTGATTATTTTTATACTCACCCCTACACGTGCTTTTCCCACACGTGTCATGTCTTGTTCAGATGATCGACCTTTTGACGGAGTCTTGGGAGGACCAGGACCAGACCATGCTTTCTGAGATCCCTACAGACCAAGGTGTTCCTATGTATTTCAGAACTAGTCTAGGTACCTCTGTAGTCTTATAGGTTGGTCTTTATAGTTTGTAGACTCTTGTTTGTTATTTGCTTATATTCTGGCCCTGTTTAATTTCAACACTTTACTATCTATTTTACTTTGTTGGTTGGGTTTAGTTGTATGCATGAATTTTATTCTTTATTGGTTTTTACATTTCAACATTTGTGATATTGTAGATGTGTGTGTGTGTGTACATGTACAAAGTAAATGCCTCCCTTGTTATTGATATGCCTTCAGTGCTAGTCAACTGCCCCTAGCTGATTGGAGGCGGGCTTGGGGAGTCACGGCCCAGGCCCCACTAGGACGGGTAGTGACAGAGTGGTATCAAAGGTGGTCAGTTCTACCATATCACCGACAGTCTCTGATATTGGTTTGGGGAAACAATGTAAATTGTTTTGATCTCGACTCTCAGGCTAGAGATTCTAGTGTTGGTGTGGGCGACTGATGTATTAATACACCATGAATCAGATAACCTACTATTCGACTTGGTACCTGAAAACACTAGTTGCAGGAAAATAAATAAATGGTATATGAATCATATATTAATGGGTTGTGTTTTCAAAATCCATTAATGTTAGATATCCGGATATATTTTTGGACCACAGTACATATTATTTCCTTACATGATTCCTCCGCAACACATACCCAGTATGACTTAGTAGCTTGATCATGAGGATGACCCCTCAGTGATGAGGTTGTAATAAAGGGACTAGTTACCTAGGCATTACCTCTAGGTGGTGAACCTGCTGTACCACCACTAGTGGAGTAGCCTGTGGTACATGCAATTATGAAAGATGAAGGGCACTGGCTGAGCACGCTCAATGAGTTTTAGAGACAGAGACTCCTTTGGTTTTGAGGCGAGCCCGACCCTCAGGCAGATAAGAAATAGCTTTAAGAGATGACCAGAATTTTCCATCTAGTGAGGACACCAGCAGACTAGATAGTGAACCTTGGAGTGAGCCTTCTTCAGGGTTTAGCAGGACAATGGTGGAGTTTGACAATGCAGACTCACGATGTGGAGACTATTTCATGGGAAGAGTTTGAGAAACTCTTTAGGGAGGAGTTCTCTCTAGTTATTCTGAGATAAGTGTGTATCTAGGACCTTAATAAACTCCAGTAGGGATGTATGACGATGGGTAACTTTTCACCGAGGTTCCCCAACCTCTCCAGGTACACGATGGATAAATTCAGGGATCCATACATCAGTGCTCGGACCATTGATCAAGGACTATAATGGGAAATCCAAGCTAGTGTTGTGCCTATGTGAATCTCAACTTATTCATGATTCCTCGAGTGGTCCATGCTAATAGAAAGCTTCATGGTCGAGTAGAGACAGCTGGTAGCAATCAGCAGTAGGCTGATAGGTGCATAGAACTCAACGTTAGGGAGCCAACATCAATCATAGGGATGAGGACATGGGATATGTCACATGAGGACCCAATATATGGGATTAATAGTCCAGGTCACTCAGGATTGATCCAGCCATCCTAGGGAGAGGAGATGCTAATCATGTAAAAATTGGGGAGTTCTCACTAGAGACTTTCCAACTCATCGAGCTATTGATAGAGAGGCAGTGGATGGATCATTGAGGCAGAGGCAGAGAGTTGAGCAGAAAAACCTGCCATGTAGTAGACATGGAAGAAGAGTAGAGAGAGGTGCGGGTTGTGGGAGACAGTTTGATCTACTCCCACCCCCATCCCCCATAGGTCCACACTGGTCTCAAGGAGTTGGGGGATTGGAGTGAGGACAACTACATGTAGGTGAGTCATACAACCCAGGAACTAAAAGGATGATCTGAGGTGTGATCTATGTCATTTTTACAATATATTCCATAATTAGAGACATAAGTTACATTCATTCATTCCTCACAACACGTCTTGGGCGAAACATTGTGATTCTGGTAGAGTTGTTTTCTTGACCCATATGCTTGGAGACACCTAGGAGAGGAGACTTGATGATCACAAACCTTTGCAGACAGTGTGATATAGCCCTTGGAGGGGAGAGTTTATGTTGGACTATCTTGGTGGAAGCATTGTGGCCTTACGATGTCATTCTTGGTATAGATTGGCTATATTCGGTCCATGCCCTGATTGACCACTTTAGGAAAAGAGAGCAGCGTGTCTGCCGTGATAGGATGAGGTTATCCTTTTTCATTGAAAAGGAGACCCATGAAACATAGGATGGGCTCATTCATAGAAGGGGGCAGTCAATCACCCTTTAGTTGTCTATCCTTACTCTCAGAGCAGTAGATGTTGTGAGCTTACTATTCCTAGTAGTTATGGTGGTGTAAAAGAATGTCTTCCCAAAGATGTTCCCGGACTACCTCCATGCTGGGATTTTGACTTCTACATTTACATACACCATATATGACACCAATATCGTCACCAGAATATCAGTTGGCTCCTAAAGAGCTTCTTGAGATGAGGGTGTTGTTGGACTATTTGAAGAGGAAGGGCTTCATAAGACCAAGTGTTTCATCCAGGGTGTCCACAGTTTTGATTGCCAAGAATGTAGATGAGAGTATGAGGATGTGTGTGGATTACCAGTGCCTGAATTAGGTAATGGTGATGAACATGTATCCATTTTCGAGGATCAGATACCTCTTTGATTGTATAAGAGGAGAACAATTGTGCTCGAAGGTTGACCTTCGATCAGGTTACCACCGATTACAAGTATTGGATGTGGATATACCGAAAAAATCATTCTGATGCCGCTACGATCACTATGAGAAATTAGTAATGCCTTTCAACATAAGTTACGCCCCCCATATTGTTTTTGGGACTTATGAACCTAATCTTCTAACCATACATATGGAACTTCATAGGGGTCTTCATCAAATACATCCTTGTGTACTTAGCGTTAGAGGATGAGCACGTGATGCACCATAGGATGGTTCTAGAGGTACTTTGGAAACACTAGATTATAGGGAATCTCTCAACGTTATAGTTCTAGATGCAAGAGGACCACTTTATGGTACATGTTATCTCAGTGGATGGAGTAGTAGTGGACCCAACCAAGGTCGAGGAACTATTACCATGGGATACACCTCGAAGTGTGACAGAGGTGCAGAGAATCCTTGGGTTGGTAGGATAATACTGCAGATTCATCCTTGATTTCTATAGGATACTATCACTGATGGCATCCTTTACATTAAAAGGGTGTCCTTTAATCTGGATGGAGACGTTCCAACATGATTTCTAGTAGTTGAGGCAGAGTTTGACAAGCGCACTGATATTGAGATTCCTAGAAGAGGGTGTCGAGTACATTGCTTTCTGCGAGGCATCTGGGACCGGGATTGGTCGTGTCCCAATGTATAGACAATCAGTTATTTCTCATGGTTCATGCTATCTAAGGCCTCACAAGAAGAACTACACGAACGATGATCTTGATTTGGCAGTGGTAGTATTCTAGTTGAAGATGGGGAGACACCACCTGATGGGAAAACAGTTTATCGTCTACTATGACCATAAGATCCTCAAATACATATTCTCACATATGGATCTGAATCTGAGGTAGACGAGATGGCTAGAGTTCCTCTAGGAGTACAATTTATAGATCATATATACTCTTTGGAAGGGGAACGTTGTGGCCGATTCTCTTAGTTGGAGATTGAACTCGCAGCTATTGAGTGAGGAGATGGAACAATTGTTCTCGTTAGAGTTATCCTTCATGGATAGAGAGAACAAATCATACATTCATTCATTGGTTATCACCCCTCCACTATTATAGTGAGAGAGGGATGCACATATAAGGGAAGTTGACTATAGAACATTAATTACCCAGTTATCTACAGGACATGATCATGATGGATATTCACATGGTGGGTAGCATGTTGTTCTTTTCAGATGACGTACTATTATACCAATTGCTTTGTGGGAGGAGATCCTGAGGGATTTTCATACATCCCCATTTTCGGTACACCATTGCATGGAAATTATGTACCCTAGTCTTTGATGGAAGTTCTGGTGGTCCTGTATAATGAATGAAGTAGAAGAGTTCTTTTCTCGATGCCTTACATTCCAGTAGGTGATGGCTGAGCACCAAGTTCCAACAGGTTTCGCTCACCCCTGGATGTTCCAGAGAGGATGTTGGATGGGATATAAATATAATTTGTGATGGGATTACAATGAATGTTAAAAGGACAGGATTCCATCTGGGTGATCATTGACCGACTCACCAAGTTATCCCACTTCCTAGCTATCAAGGAGCAGAGTTCGGTAGAGATATTGGGAATCCTTTATGTGTAGTAGATAGTCCATCTTCATGGAGTCCCTTCAAAAATAGACTCTAATCAGGATTCCTAATTTACGTCCTGGTAGTATAGGGGATTGTAGGAGGCTTTTAGGACTCTACTACACTCGGGCACAGTGTTCCATCCTTAAATAGATGGTTAGATAGAGAGGAAAATTCAGGTTCTGGAGGTTATGTTGCGGGCCTGTATCATGGAATTTGGTGAAAATTGGGAGGACCACCTACCACTGGTGGAGTTTTCCTATAACAATATATACTACTCCCCCATGTGTATGGAACTACTTGAGGTTTTATAAGGAAGACATTTTTGGTCACTGCTCTACTGGAAAAATCTTGGATGGTCAACCATTATGGGTCCAATGTTGGTGCGAGCTACCATTGAGAAGGTGTGGATCATCCAAGAGTGGATGAAGACTGCATAGAGATAGCATATTATGATGACAAATGATAGAGTATTATAGAGTTCGAGGAGGGATACGACATCTTCCTATGTATATCACCTCAACAAGGGTTACAATGATTTGGCCGGGGAGGGATGTTATCTCAATGGTTTATCTGACCTTTCCAGATACTACACATAGTAGGCGAGGTGGTGTACTTCCTATCTCTACTGTTGTGGTTGTACTAGATACATGACGTCTCCACGTGTCGTAGCTAAGGGGGTACATGCTTGACCCATCACACATCATGGACTAGGGGGACCTGGATATTGAGGATGGAGTGACCTTTGTTGAGTGCCTGGTAGAGATCATGGATCAGTATGAGAAGATACTTCATGGGTGAATGATTCCCCTGGTGTGCATCTAATGGTAGCACGAGAACCCTTAGGAGAGCACGTTGGATCTGGAGGCTCAGATTCATTCCCAATACCGACATCTTTTTTAGTATCATTTTGTTTTGGATTTTCGAGATGTAAATCCCTATGGGGGAGAGAATTCAATGTCTCAAATTTTACATGTATTATTTTTAAATATTATATGAAATTATTACAAGACCAATATTTTTAATTGTGTTTGATTTCTCGGGCCAGGAGTACCTGAAATAAATGTTTGAAATAAATTTTACGATTTTAAATAGCATGCTCAGGTAGTATTCATGTAAAAGTGGAATAACATAAAAATCAGAACCCATATCAGAAATCTAAGGGAACTATGGAATTTAGAATGACGACATTACCTTAAGCAGGACCCCCCGTCAATTGGCGTAGGTCAACTGAAAAAGTTTGTTTTTGAAAATTTTAATGAAAATAAAATAAAATAAAATATTAATTTATTTTATATTAAATTTTTCCAAAATACAGTGACACATATTTATTTCTAAATAAGGAGGAACCTAGGGACAGAATCATAATCCTAGAAAACTCCCTAGAAACCTCTGGAGCGTTGAAGAAGAGACAACCTTGGAGGATTCATGATGGACGCTGACGAATGGTGATGCGTGGATCATTGCACAGTGAGATCAAATCCCAGATGATGACATCTCTTCATCTTCATCGATGATTAAGGATCTGGATTGTTATTTTGAGTTAGTTCATCCAAGTTCATCTACTAAATGATGAACATGGAACAACCCATGAACTGGTTGACCAATGGACTGTGCAATCTTATGAGGTGGTGTTATTTTCTGTTTCTTTTGGGGTTTGATTCAGAAAATTGATTTGTGATATTTGTTGGATTATCATCTCATTAATCTAGTTTAATACTTATAACGAGAGAGAATCAATGATATGACGAATGATGGTAGAGGTATGTTCCTCTTTTGTTTATTGATTTTCGTCCTCCCCATTATCCCTAGGTTCTTCATGTTCTTTGTGGGGTTAGGAAGAACAGATTTTTTCACATCCTCTTCTCAACACAAAAATTCAAAATTGGATATCTGAGATCTTGATGACCTAGTGGAGGTGCAAAGATGATGGTGGAAGACGAGTCAACCCGGATTGGGATAAATAGTTCTTTGACCATTCATCATGCAGGTGCATCTAAATGGAGTTTTTGGGCCAATTAAATGCTGAAACCCTATTGAAACATTGATAGAATTATAGGAAAACCTAGGATCATGAGTATCGAGGAAAACCAATCACCTCATCAAAGACTAGAGCATCACTGAGGCATGACAGAGAAGGTTTGTGATTCTAGAAAAACAAAACGAACATGGCATGTTATTCACTGAGCATGCTGTGTGGGGTCAGCATCGTGGCGGATGGGACATACGCACTGCACATGTTGATGGACATGGCATGTTCCTAGGAAGACACGGCGTGTGGGAACCACCCAGCAGTGACTGTCAGGCTATAGGAAACATAGACATGAAATTTACCACTGTTACACGGTGTATGGGTCCTTTAAAAAGACATGGAGGGTATCTTTTAAAATACAAGGTCATGAGGTAGAGTACACACATTGTAATCCACCACACGGACAGACAGGGCTTGTTGCGCGGGTCACACTGTGTACCGGTTACATGTGGTGGAATACCCGGGTTGAGGCTGTGTATGGGCACATGGCTAGAGTACACGGAGAGGACCTTGGATACCTTGACTTGGTGTGTGATACTTCCTACATGCCATGTATATGGATTTTTACATGGCATGTTCTCCAGACTCAGGCCATTGTACACAGGTAGTACCAAGAGTCAAGGGACACGATGTGTGGCCAAGTCTACATGCCATGTAATCTTATTTATATGGCATGAGATTCTTCTCCATGAATCCATTGCCAAGTTTCATTAGGTTTAGTTCATCTTTTCATGTTCTCTTGAGGATCATGTATTGTTTCCTTCCACAAGAGTATGATCCCTTCAACAGGACTTTCTGAGATAGAGTTAGGTATCCCTCCGAGAGGCACAGAGCAAGATACTCTATCCACTCTATACCATAGGTAGAGTAAAGAATATATGTGAATAATCTAAAGGATTTTGATTCTCTACCACGAAGGTGAAACTTGATGTGTAACAGTATCCTCCAAGGCCCTACCAGTGAACTTCATATGTGTATCACGATCATTCCCCACTCATGAGTGTGTTCTCATGGAATGAGTGTATCTATATATCACAATGTTTCCAAATGAATGTTACTTTTCGGACCGATATCATCAAAGATATCAGACTCGTGGAGTGAGTTCTCCCATATGAGTTCTTCGTGGAACTTAAAAACTAAATCCCTAGCATGGGAATATGGTCGTGTGACTTTTCTCTAGACCATGATTATGGGTTTGGAGTATATCAGGATTACCTTTCTCTTTCAATATGTTCAGTAGACATATACTAGGTAGATCTGACTGTACCTTTACCTAGTGTATTTTCTTTGTTGTTTTTGGGGTCCTCTACGGAGTATTGTTATACTCACCCTTACATAGGCTTTTCAATCATGTGTCATGTATTGTGAAGATGAGTGACCTTTTAACGGTGTTTAGGGTGGACCAGGACCAGACCGAGATTTCAGAGATCCCTTTAGGCAGAGGTGTTTCTATGGATTCGATTAGCAGTCCCAGTACCTATTTGTGCCTAAATATTAGTCTTTATAGTTTGCAAACTATTGTTCTTTGTGGGATTGTATTCTGGCCCAGTATACATTCCGCACTTTACTTTCTATTGTACTCTTGTGGTTGGGTATTGTTGTATTCATGCATTTTGTTCCTTTTTGTTTTTTACATTTCAATATATTTGGGCTTGGATATGTGTGTATATGTATAGTTACATTGGAAATGCCTACCATGTTAGTGATATGCATACTCGGTGCTAGTCACCAACCCCTAACCTATTGGAGGTGGGGACAGAGAGTCCCTGTGTGGGACCCACTAGGAAGGGTGGTGACAGAGTGGTATCAAATGTTGTATATTCTTCCTTTGCACCAAGAGTTGATGATATTGGTTTGGGGAAATATTGTGAAGTGTTTTGAGATCGTCATTCTATCCAGAGACTCCAGTGTTAGTGCGGGAGGCTGATGTATCCATACACAAGGACTTTGATAAGATTCTTTTGACTCGGTACATAAAAACACAAGTTTCTGGAAAATACAAGATTTCTAAATTCATCATATATGAATGGGTTGTGTTTTGTGTGACCTTTAATGACAACTATCCATATATTCTCATTGACCATGGTACATCTTGTTTTCATAGAAAGCATATGTGAAGAATACATGCTAGGATTCAACATCTCGATCATGAGGATGACCCCTTCAGTGACGAGGCTTCGATACAGGGACGAGATCCTCAAGCATTACCTTTAGGTGGTACACCTACTATAACACCACACGTGGAGCAGCCCGTGGTACCTGCAGTACAGAAAAATAAGGGGCACAGGCCGAGTGTGCTCCATGAATATCTGAGCCAGAGACCCCTCAGGATTCGAGTCAATACGGATGCTCAAAAATATAAGGACGGTTATGAGGTGGTGGCCAGATTTTTCCATCGTGTGAGGAAACCAACATAATGGATTGTGATTCTAAGAGTGATCCTTTTTCAGGGTTCAACGGGATGATGGTGGAGTTTAACCATGTAGACTCAAGACAAGGAGACTCTTTTGTTGAAGAAGTTTGAGTGACTCTTTAGTGATGTTCTCTCTCTAGTAATTCTAAGAGAAGTGGATATAAAAGATCTTCTTCAGCTCTTTCATGGCAGTTTGACGGTGGCTGACTATTCATCAAGTTACACCATCCTTTCCAGGCACTCGATGGATATGGTCAGAGATCAGTACTTTCGTTCTCAAACCTTCAAGCGAGGTCTACTACGAGACATATGAGATAGTGTTGTGACTTTGTGCATCTTGACTTATGCTGGAGTGATCAAGCAGTCCTTGGTGATTGATAGATTTTTGGCAGAGTAGAGATAGCTAGTGGCAGTCAGCATCATGTCGACAAGTGCAGAGACCTAATCAGAAGGGAGCTGATGTCAGGAACAGTGATCATGACATGGGATACATCACATGGGCACCTAGGATAAGGTATCTACATTCCAAGGATCTTAGTCTTAATCCAGTCATCCTTGGGATTGGCGATGCTACTCATGCGATGGTAGAGGATAGCTTGCTAGAGACTGTTCAACCCGTCGAGCTGTAGGTAGAGAGGCGGTGGATGGACCAACGAGGCCAAGGATGAGAGTGGAGTAGACGGACCCTCCAAGAGGTGTATGTGGCATAAGAGCATGGAGAGCTTCAGGTGGTGGTAGATGCTTTGATCTACTCCCTCCACCACCCCCATGAGTTCTGCACCTAGATCAGAAAGCTGGGGGACAAAAGTGGGGAAAACTGCATGCGATCGAGGCACACGACCCAGGGAATACATGGATGATTTATGGTACTATTTATTTATTATATACCTTATCTTCTATACTTATAGACATAGGTTCTAGTCATTCCTTCCTAGACACATGTATTTTGTGAAATCTTGAGATTCCGGTAGAGCCATTGACACGACCGTTACACTTGGAGACACCTATGAGAGGAGACTCAATGATAACACACCTTTTCAAATAGTGTGATATATCCCATGGAGGTGAGAGTTTTAGTTGGAACCTCTTGGTGGTAGAATCAAGGGCTTATGACGTCATTATCGATATAGATTTGCATTCATTATTCTGTGTCAAGATTGACTACATTAGGCGAATAGTGTGGTGTGTTCGGAGCAATGGGATGAGGTTTTCCATTGTCAGTAAGAAGGATACCCAGGAAGAACATGATATTCTTATGCATAAGAGGTTGCTTAAAATCACTCATGAGTTGGATAGCCTTACCCTCAGAGTAGTAGATGTTGTGAGCTTACAGTTCCCAAATGTTGTGGTGGAGTACGAGGACATCTTTGGTGACGATGTTCTAGGACTACCTCCCCACTCAGAGATTGACATTTTTATCGACTTACACTATATTAAGACACTGATATCTTCACTAGCATATCAGATGGATCCAACCGAGATTCACGAGAGGAGGGTGAAATTGGATGATTTTCATAGAAAGGGATTTGTAAGAACCAATGTTTCACCCTAGGTACCCCGGTTTTTTTCCACGAAGGAAGACATTAGTTTGAGGTTGTGCATTGATTAACGATGCATGAATTAGGTAACAGTGGAGAAAAATTATCCCCTTCCAGGGATTGATAACCTCTTCAATAAGCTAATAGGGGAACAATGATTCTCTAAGGTTGGCCATCAATTAGGTTGTCACCAGTTACGAGTACAAGATGAGGATATACCAATGATGACCTTCTGATGCCGCTACAGTCATTATAGATTCTTAGTGATGCCTTTTGTCATGATTAAAACCCTCACATTGTTCATGGGACTTATGAACTAGATCATCCTGCTATACATAATCTGGTTCTTAGTGGAATTCATCGAAGAAATATTTGTGTACTCGGCATCAGAGGTGGAGCACAAGATACACCTGTGGATGGTTGTATATGTACTCTGAGAGCACTATCTTTATGGTAATCTCTAAAATTTGTAGTTCTAGAAGTATGAGGTCCTCCTTTTAGGACATTTTATGTCAGCGGAGGGAGTAGCAGTGGACCCAAGCAAGGATGAGGTAGAGTTAGCATTGGATCCACCTAGGAGTGTGACCAAGACGCAGAGCTTCCATGGGTTGGTAGGATATTACTAGAGATTAATTCCTGATTTTTCCCAAATTTCAGCACTGATGATAGCCTTGACCCAAAAATCGTAGCGATTCATCAGGACGAAGAAGTGTCCGCAGGATTTCAAGCAGTTGTAGCAGAGATTGACGAGTGCACCGAACTTGGGATTTCAGAAGTGGGTGTCGAGTAAGTAGTTTTCTATGAATCATTAGGGATCGGGATTTGTTGTGTCATAATGCAGAGAAAGGTAGTGATTGATTTTGGTTTGTGCTAGCTAAGACCACATGAGAAGTACTATGTGACCCATGATCTTGAGTTTGGAGAGGTAGTCTTCACGTTGACGATGTGGATACAATACCTAATGGATGAAAAATTTATCATCTACTCTAACCATAAGATCCTAAAATGAATCGTCACGTAGAACGATATAAATACGAGACATATGCGATGGTTAGAGTTCCTCTAAGACTATGATTTTGAGGTCATCTGGGCTCCAGTGAAGGGGAACATTGTGGGTGATACTCTTAGTAGGAGGTCAAACTCACATCTATTGAGTGTGGAGATAGAACAGTTGGCCTGGTTGCTGTTATCCTTTGTGGATATAAAATATATAGCATACCTTCATTCGATGGTTTTCACCCCTCTACTCTTATAGAGTATTAGGGAGGTCGAGGTTGGGGATATCGACTGAGAGGCTTTATGTGATTAGTTATGGACATAACATAATCTTGATGAATATTATCATGATGGGGAGAACATTGTTCTATTCAGAGGACGCACTGTTGTACTCGTAGCATTGCGGAAGGAGATCCTGAGAGAGTTTCGTACACCACACTTGGTGGTACACCCTGACATGGAAAATATATACAAGGATCTTTGGAGGCAGTTCTAATGGTATGGTATGAAGAAGGTAGTATCAGAGTTCGTTTCATGATGCATTATGTGACAACAGGTGAAGGTCGAGCACCATGTTCCAGTAGGGTTAGCTCGCCCTTGAATTTACAAGAGTATAATTGGGATGGAATATCGATAGACATTATGATGGAATTACCACAAACATCCAAGGGACATTAATCCATATGGGTGATCAATGACAAACCCACCATGCTAGCCCACTCCCTAGCTATTAGAGAGTAGAGTTTCGTAGAGATATTGGGACTCTTTTACATGTAGGATATAGTTCCAAATCATGGAATCCCTTTGAAAATAGTGTTTGATCGAGATGCCTGCTTCACATCCCAGTTTTTGATGGGATTGTAGGAGGATTTTGGGACTCATTTACACTTTATCACGACATTCCATCCCTAGAATGATGGTCAGACATAGAGAACTATCCAGGTTTTGGAAGATATGTTGTGGGCCTATATCGTGGACTTTGGTTGCAGTTGGGAGTACCACCTACCACTGTGGAGCTTTCAGACAACAATATTTACCACTCAACAATTAGTATGTCTCCATTCAGGGTATTATATGGGAGACCTTTCCGGTCAGCACTCTGTTGGACCGATTCTGGAGAGTCCACAATTATGGGTCCATAGTTGGTGAGAGCTACCAAAAAAAAGGTTTTGATCATCCAAAAGATGATGAAGACTACACCGAGTTGGAAAAATTTTATTCCTAACAGACGATAAGGACCTCTGGAGTTCAAGGAGGGAGACAATTTATTCTTTCGTTTCTCACCTCGACAAGTGTTACATATATTTGGTCAGGGTGGAAAGCTAACTCCGAGGTTCATTAGACCTTTCCAAATACTACACAAAGTTGGCAAGGTGGTGTACTTCGTATCTCTACCATTGTAGTTTCATTGGGTATATGATGTTTTCCAAATGCCACAGTTGAGGGGGTACATGCATGATCCATCACACGTCATCAATTAGGGCGAGCTAGATATCGAGGATGAAGGGATTTTTGTAAAGTACATGATGGAGATCGAGGATCGGTAAGAGATGATCCTATATGGGTGATCGATTGCCTTAGTGCACATCTGGTGTAAGCACATGAACCTTCTAGAGAGCACGTGGGAGAGGGAGGCTTAGATCCATTCCCAGTACCCACATTTTTTTGTGTAGACTTCTTTTCCTTTTTGGGACTTAAATCCCTAAGGTGGGGATAATGTAATGCTATTGATTTTCCCTATATTATTTTTAAATATTATATGAAATTAATATGAGTCCAGTATATTCAATGGTGTGTGATTACAAGCCTCGGAGTTCCTAGAATAAAGGTTTTAAATAATTTTTATTCTTTTAAACAGTGTGGGTGATCAATGTTACTAAAAAATTGGAATAGATTTTAAATAGGTTCCCTAATCAGAAATATGAGGGAAAAATTGAATTCAAATTTGAGAATTTGCCTCAGGAAGAGCCCAACATTGACCTACATGGGTTGACTACAAATGTTATTTTTTGGACATTTTATTGAAAATAAAATAAATTAATAATTTATTTTATTTCAAATGTTTCCATAATTAAGTGATGATTATTTCCATTTAAATCACCAAGAACCCAGTGTTGGAACCATAAATTTGGAAAACTCCCTAGAATCCTTTGGAGGTTGAAAGAGAATCTATCATTTGAGGATTCTTGTTAGATATCGACGACCAGTGACGTATGGATCATTACACAGCGAGATCGAATCCCAGATGATGACCACTCTTCCTCTTTATCAACGATTGAGGTAGGGGTTTGTTATTTTGATTTAATTATTGATCGTTGTTTGATATAACGATGAACATGGATCAACCCATGAATAGGTTGATCCACGCATCGTGTGTTCTTATGGGATGGTGTTATTTTTTGTTTCTTTTGGGGTTTGATTCGAGAAATTGATTTGTGATAATTGTTAGATTATATTTTGATTATTCATATTCGATCCTTCTAACGTGGTCAAATCTACACCATGAAAAATGACATCGAGGGTGTGTTTTTATTTTTTTACTGATTTTCTTCCTTCTTTTAACCCTTCATTCTCCGCGTTCCTCATGGGGTTATGAACAATAAATCATTTCGCATCCCTTTCACAAAAAAAAAATTAATATTAGGATCTGGCATCGAAATAATCTAGCAGAAGTGTGAAGGTGATAGAGTATGATGAATCATATCAGATCAAGAGAAACCCTTCTTTGACCATTATTTCCACAAGAAGCTCTAAATGGGGTTTTAGGGAAAATTGAATGACCAAAATCTCCCGATTCATTGATATCATGGCTGGGAGACCTGGGATCTTGAGTTTCAGGGAGAACAAATCACTAGATCGAATACTAAAGCATCAACGAGGTGTGATGGAGAAGGTTTTTGATTCTGGATGAACTTATAGAAGACAACATGTTCTTCACTGAACTTGTCATGTGGTGTTACCATGGTGGTTGTTGGGACTTGCGCACTGCACACGTTGAAGGACACAACATGCTCCCAATGAAACACAATGTGTGGGCCCTAAAAAGAAGTGGCTAAAGTTATCAGGATGTATGAAATGTAGACACAACATGTGGGCTCTTGCATGAGACTCAACGTGTATCTCAGATGATACATAGACAAGGGGTAGAGTACACACCATGTACTCCACCCCAATTACAGATGGGGCCAGTTGCATGGGAAACTCCGTGTATCGGTTACACGGGATTGAATACATGGGTTGTGGCAAGGTATGGGAACATGTCCAACGTACACTAAGAAGACCTCAGATACCTTGAAACAACATCTAATACTTTCCACATTCCATGTATATGTGTTTTTATAGGTCATGTTCTATAGACTAAGCTTTCTCTATAAAGACAATACCCAGAGTTAAGGGACACATCATGTGACCATGTATATATGCCATGTATTATTTTTTATATGGCTTGATATTATTTTCCATCATTCGTTTGAAATTATTCATTTGGGTTTGTTCCCCTTTTCTTGTTACCCTGAATGTTAGGTATCATTTCCTTCCACGAGTGTATGATCCCTCTAGTTGGACTTTTTGAGATAGAGTCAGGTGTTCCTCTGAGAGGCATGGAGCGAGATCCTCAATCCATTCATGAAAATAGGTAGAGTCAGGTAACAACATGACTAATATTAAATTATGTTGATCCTCTACCTTGTAGGTGAATTTATATGAGTTGCGGTATCTGCCAAGGCCTTGGCAGTGATCCTCATTTCTATATCATGATCCTACCCCACTCAGGAGTGTATTCTCTTAGAATTACTGTATCTATCTCTCATTAATTTTCTTGGAAAATAGTACTTCTTAAAAGGACGACATCAGAGCTATTAGACTCATGGAATGGGTTCTCCTAGATGAGTTCTTCGTGGAACATTCAAATTGAATCCCTATGAGGGTATGCAGTCATGTTGCATGTCTCTAGACTATGAGTTTTTTAGTATAATTGGATTGTGTATCTCTTTCCATATGTTCATTATATGTATACTACATATAGCTGACTGTAACATTACCTTGTGTATTTTTATGGGTTTCAGAGTCCTCTATTGAGAATTTTTATACTCACCCCTATACAGTATTTTCCCATATGTGTTGTGTCTTGTGCATATGAGCGACCTTTGGATGGAGTCTGGGGCAGACTAGGACCGGACTGAGCTTTCTGAGTTCATTATAGGATAATGTGTTCCTATGACTTGAATAAGTAGTCCCAGTACCTATACATGCTTACAATGTGGACATTATAGTTTGCAGAATCTTGTTTTTGTTGGGCTTGTATTTTGGCTCGGTTTACTTTCCACACGTTACAGTCTGTTGTAATCTGTTGGTTGAGTTTTGTTGTATGCACGCATTTTGTTCCTTATTGTATTTTACATTTCAAATTTTGTGGTCTTGGATATGTGTGCTTGTGTATAAGTACATAGAAAATTCCACCCATGTTTGTGATATGCCTAATCGGTGCTAGTCATCAGCCCCTAGCCTATTAAATGTGTGCTTGGGGAGTCATGGAGTGGGCCCCACTGAGACGGGTTGTGAAATCCTCCATGTATATGCCCAAACCAAATGTTCCTATGGGCCTCCTGAAAAGTGTAAGCCACAACTTGTCAAAATAAATGGGATTTTATATCCATCTAACCGAGACACATAAGAAGCCTCCATGAAGTCCAAACTCAACACCCAACTTCTCCAAAATGTTCTCTGGGCCACATTTCTAGCAGGGTGATACCCACAAAGGTTAAGACATCTCTATGTGCCCCATGGGCCACCATTAAATAATTCCCTCACCAAAAATTGTGTAGGAATCTTTCCCCCCAGACAACCCTGATGAATAATGTTAAACCTCATTGTTTGGTCCTTATCACATAACAATAAAAGGTTATGTGTTGACTAAGTGGAACAAAACTATGTGTGTTATGATTCATCTCAGGAGGATATATAGGAGGATCATCTCATGTTGTTGATACCGAAATGAAAACAACTTCCAACTTCCAGGATAAGAACAAAATACAAAGTGACTCACCATATTGATTAAGCCTGCATCCGTCTAATGAATGAACATTGAATATCTAATTTATCCTTGAAAGGGTAACATTGATGGAAATAACTGAATCACTTACAAATATCCCTATAAATGGGGAACCTTTAATAAATATAATTGATTTTGGACCCCATCCATGTTCATAATTAAATTTTTTAGTAGTATGACCCATGTATACATACTTGGGAATGAACAAAGGATTGAAATAATATCTTAAATCTAAATGATAGTCCCGAAATCTACAATAGTCCCCCCAAAGGCTGTGATGATCTCTAATTACACTCATCTAATCCAATGAGAGTTGTTATGTGTCATTGGTCATGTTCCCTAATGAGAACCTAACTTTGAAGTTTAGGTCCATGATTCATCATGGATTTAAGAGTTGTTGAAAGTCCCTAGCTCCATGAACAAAACACATTGAAGACCGTTCGAAGGTGATGTATGCAATTTTTGTAATTGCACAAATACCAACCCATTGTAATCAATCATTAAATGCAATAAGTATTTGTAGGAAACACATATATAATGAATATATATGATATGTATATCATTGATAAAATTATTTTTATTATTTGCACATGACTAATAGAAAATTACCAAAATTACCGAACAAAAACATACATGAAAAAGGGAAGCAATTGTCACCTAATTCATTGAATTAAAAGATGGAATATTTAATAGGGGTTATAAAAGACCATAAAAAATATATGGTATAAAATATATGATTATAATTATAATATATATATAATAAACGCATAATAATAATACAAGTGTTTCATATATATTTAATAGAAGTCAAACATGAGGCAAGGGTTTCTCATCTAACTTCTACTTTTGTGACACATATGCCTTATTCAAAACTAATTACTTTGTGTGTTGTATATAATTCATATTTTGGTATGTTAAATCAATAATATATTCTACTTCATGGTATTTAATGATTAATTAAAATTAATTTTTTTCATAGGTCATCTGATTAAAAATTTACCCATGTAGAAAAGGTATATTTTACAATCTCAACATTTATTGGGATTATTTATGATTAAATTTCTAATAATGAGATATTATGATCTATCACTCAATAAATTAGTGAATTTTCTTCTCTTATGGTTCTTAATGTTCTTTAAATGTAATGTTTCCATTTTCTACTCTATATTACATAAAATGATTGAGAAAAGATATGTAATATAATCCAACATTATTTATATCTTCAATAGAACCTATTTTTTTTTCAAATCCATGTTTTCTAAAAATGTTTTAAAAATTATCCAAATTATTTTTTAAATTATGTTTTACTCTTTTTTGAGTGATTAATTTTTTAAAATAAATATTTTTTTCATTTTCCAAATAAATCCAAATTGATTTTTACCAAAACATTGAGAATAAAATATTTTTCACTTATATATCTTTTTTAGAATTTACCACTACTATGACCACTCAATGTTTTAATGATTGTTTTGAAACATGCCATTTTTATGTTCAAAAGATTGTATTTGAAAAGTTATTTGTGAAAATTTATTTTTAAAATTTTATTTTCAAAATGGAAAGGATATTTTGCAAATGGATGATTTAATAAAATATTTATGGTATTTTTATTAATGTTTGATGAAAAAGATAATTTTAATTTATGTTCAATTAGGAATATGTTGAAATCATACCATCATTATTATTTCTAATGATTTTTTAAAATAATTTGACCAAGTATTCTATTTCAATTGTTTTCCAGATTAATTTTTTAACCATTAACTTCCCCTAGACTTGTTGAATTCATTATTACGGTTATAAATACACTTCCCAAAAAAATCAATATTATTTATCATGGAAATATTTATGTCTTAAACCATATATCATTTAAATATATGGTGTTTACGTTGAATGTTATGTAATTGACTAGGGGAAATACAAATATTATCTATTCTTTATTCAAGGCATACATTTTTAAAGAAGATACATTAATCATGAATTTAATCGATTAGATGATATATATGGAATGCATTGAACATAATGTAATGGATGGGGTCCAATTATATATATATCTGCCCAATCCATCATTATTATCATTTGGTGAATCAATAATCTATATTTAAAATAGGCATTAAAGATAGTTTTAAACTATTTTTTGAAAGGTGTTGATAGTAGAGGTATTAAGATACCTATAATTTTGATGTCCAACAATTAAGTCTTCCTTCAATCATCATTCATTTCTTATTATTTTCTTTGTGATTTTCTCATTGACATTATCTCTAGATTTATTTAATTATTATTTTATTTATTCAATGTGTTGTCTATTTAGTAATATACATATCCATATGGATCCATCCTTATCAAATCATGTTATTCAATTCATTGATTAAATGGATTTTGTTTTTATATATTGGCCTTTACATATGGTTTATTCCATACTGATTATATTTATCCATTCAGGACATCTTAAAATATATTCATACCTTTACTATGTATTAGAGCTCACCCCTTTCTTATGTTTCCTTTCCCCACGATGCCAGGAAGTGTTTCATGATTTATATTTTAGGATATTCAAGAGGGTATAAACACGGTCTTTAATAAAATTCTTTTTCGTATTTTATATATTCAAATATATGTGAATTTCAAGTTTTTATCCCTTTTCATAGGATTAATAAAATATTTAGTCCTTCATAAAATGTCCCCATGTATCTTATTCCAATTTTATAATGTAACAATTGACTCCATGCTACCTAGGTCAAGGAAGTTATGGTTGGTATTATAGGAATTTTATTTGAAACCATGTGATGTATATTTTTGAAAACGTAAATTATTATATAAGAATAATATTGAAATTAAGGATAAGTATAACAGAACAGATGAATGATTTTTAAAGGAAAATATTTTGTTGGTTTCATTGGAAATAAATCCCAATATAAAGACAAAATGTGGACATAGTTTCCAGAATGGTTGTACCTAGGTGTATTAAATATGAAAAATGTGCATAATTATTGTCTCAAGAATTACTCAGTATATGACAGCAGTCTATAAAGTGCACCTGGTTTGAATCGTCTGGGGTACACTATTTATTTAATTAACTTTTAATTTATATAACATTATTTATTATATAGAAATATATTTATTATTTCCAAAACATTCCAACCAAAACATGTTTATGATTACAAGATACCACATGCCTAAAATTTTCAATTTATTGTTAAGTTTCTCACTAGTTTTGTTATTATATATTTTGTTTTGTAATTTTACGATACAATATAGTGTATTCTATTTTTAAAAATTAATTATAGATAGGTAAATGTTAATTTTGATAATTCATATAGTCAAATGACTAATAATAATTGTTTCGTTGATGGGAGGAAGATAACATTTCATAGGGACCTAGTCTACCAAACATTATCATCATAAAAAGACATTATATCATCTCCTTTCAATATAGAGAAATATTTCTATAATAATTATGGATTATAATGGAAGAAATAGAATAAGGGGATGATAGATTAAAAATTGGATAAATAGAATTAGGGGAAAACAAATGTTTCCATGTAAAATAAAAGGGGAAGGAATCACCTTGGTTCTTTCATAAAAGAAATTGGATTTTTCAATAAGTGTGGATAGAAATTACATCATGACTATGATTTAAAGGGAATAAAAAAATCTTACAATGTGAAATTCTTAAGATATAAGGAGATGGGGTAGTACACAAATGAATTTCCCAAGAACCAAAGAAAATTTTGTCAAAATAGGTTTAGAGGTCAAGGTTAAACTTATGTAGTCACTACAGACGAAGATGAGTGATTAATGTTCCTAGGATTGGATTCAAGAATTATTTTATATGATAATTTTATCAACTATATTGTGGTTATATAAGCTATGTAATGTATAAGTTTTATACAAAAATACTTTTTGTTTGATAATTAGAGAATATATATTGAATGGTAATGATGACCAGGAAAAGTGATTTAGTAGAAGTTTTATATTTTGTAAAACACATGATTTAAGGAATATAACCATAAATATGTTCCTAATGTTGACATAATAATGATAAAAAGCTTTTTATTGGATATTATTGGTGAAAAATAAATTGGTTAGTGATTTTATGGTTTATTTTATCTTCCCTAAAGATTACTGCATGTTTGGATTTGTTGAATATATTCAACAATACGAGAATTTTGTTTTAGAAGAATATATGTTTTCCTAATGTTTTTATGGGGGATAAGGGTATTAAAATATCTATAATGTGAAAATAAGAAACACTTTACATTTTATATGGAATATAATGATGATTTAGGGACCTTCTATATAATTTATTTTTCCATTGAATTTGTCCAGACAATGTTTTGTCGAGTCTTATGGTTAACAATTTATCTAATAGACTAAGATTAATTTTGATTGTGTCTATTGAGGTATTAGTTATTAACATATTATATTGAACAATTATTTCCATCCATTTTTATTTTATTAACGAAAAGTGGAATATCATGTTATGCTTCTAAGGATCTTAGAATTGATTAAAAGTCAACTTTAGTGCTTCAGTCATAAAGAATTCATTTTTGGATATTACAATATTAGTGTAAGTGATGAACTAGAAAATGATCTGTTCAGAACAATGGATGAAAATGTAATTATGAAATATATTGGAATCATGTATTTATATTTCCTTGTATTCATATATATATTAAACTTATTCCTCAACTCTAAGAAAATGATCATGAAAGAAATATATGATCCTAATACCTTAATTCTTGATAAACTAATTAAATTTTCACCCTTTTAAGATTTATGGTTATTTGATCATTAACCATCTCTGGATCACCCACTATCTTAGGAACAACTATCTCTATCACCTTCCCCAATTTTTCTCACTTTTCTTCAATGTTAATATCATCACATCCTAATAATGCTCTCTTAATTGGAATCCTAGTTATGTTTCATTCACTATGATATTAATATTACCCTTTCCCTTATTTTAATATGGAGTTTAATTAACCCTTTTATGAAGTGGGTTTTTTCAAAAAAAATTCTTCCAAATGTCAATCCCTTGACTAATGATATCATGTTTATATTGTGAGGATGAAATTTATTAACGGTAGGGAGAATATAATTTCCCAATAAATTAAAATTATAACATAATTTTTGATACTATATCTAAAATTAAACACAAATATTAGATGACAATATAGAAAAATGATACATTGGGATATATATTTTTTAAATTATATTTAATTTCTTTGATATCTTTCCAAGAATACAACATGGCATTTCAATGAAACATGATATTGTATTAAAATATTATTATATAGTAACGAATATTATAATAAAGTATTTTTGTGGGCGATTATGAATAAGAAAAAATAAATGAGAAAAATTTTCTGTTTTAAAATTGTATAAAATAAATTCACTGGTTATGTATTTATTATAAATAAAAAAATCCCTTGAAAGAAAAAAAGTGTTCTATAAAATGATGTATGTTTCAAAAAGGAAATTTTGTCTTACAAGTGAACTTATATTAAATTTATATATACCACATTTATTAAATTGTTTCTAAAAAATATTTTTTTTATTCTAAACTTCAAAATTATTCTTAGGTTAATATTTGAGGATTTTCCAAAAAGATTAAACTTTTTGGTGAATATTGAAAAATACAGATTTTTTTTAAAAAGTTCATTTTCATTTGAATAATTTATACTATTAAATTATATTTTAAATTTGATTTAAAGTAGAAATATTCAAATTATATGAATTTTATAAAAATTATGCTAATTAAAATCAATTTCATATGGAATTCTAATAAATATTTTTCTAATCTTTTGAATGTTTTTTTCGAAAAACCATTTTTTGACACATCAACATGATTAATTTTAAGTTGAATTCTGACACTTATATCGATTTATTTTTAGAAAAATGGATTAAATGTTTTGAATCATTGTAAATTATATTATCTAATAAGGTGAAATTAATTTTTTAAAATAACAAATTGTGAAAACATAAAAATTAAATACCACTATTAAGGTAAAAAATGGTTTTCAGGGGAAAAACATAGATTATAAGTTTTAAAATTGACATAAAGATTGTAAAAACAAATTATATGGCCATTTTGTGAAATAATATAATTTATGGTTTTATAATGAACCATTTCAGTCTTTTTAAATTTCAAAAAGGCATCTACCACTTTATCTTTTCAAAACTTCCATTTGTTTCTTCTACACCTCTAACGGAAGGCCACCCTACAATCTTGCCTATTCACACTTGAAAAATTAATATTATTAGAAAATAAATGAATAAAAATATTATTTAATTACCGTAAAATATTTTTGAGTCCTTATTTTTAATATTAATATATTATATGAATTCTTTAGGTATAAACCTAATGAAACTCTCCAATGAGGAGAAATTTTTTTAAACATTCATATTAATTGTGTTTCATCTTGACCATCATTCAAATCAAATTAAACAATTACAATGTAATAAAAAATATATTCTATATAAACTGAGATGTTATAATGATATTGAAAAAAACTCATATCAATCTACACTTCCATCGAATGGGAAATGGAGTTGTCGATCGTTTGCACGGTGGACTACCGCCTCATGAACCAATGTAATTTATTTTGCATAACTACATTTTGAGGGTAGATATAATGGATGATTTTACTTATGAATGTTATATATATATATATGATATTATCATACTTATGTAAATATTATATCACATGTAACATCTTACTTTCTATTTTTTTGTCAATATGATTATATCGATCATTTGTGTGGTAGACTACCGCCTCTTAACGTGATGTGGTTAATTTTTTCACTTATGATTTACTTGTAAGGTATGAGCGATAGTATTAAGGTATATAAATGATATTTATGACATTAAAATACTTCTAGAAATATAATATTAAATTGATCTTCTAACCTTACAATTTTTTGGAAAACAATCACATTTCTCTTGCGTACACGGGGATTACCGCCTCCATATAGCAATGTGAAATGTTTTCATTTTATTTCTATATGGATGGTAAAAAGGATTAATTTTATTAATATAAATTATAAATATAAATATATATTTATATGAAATTATAGTGACTCTATAGTGTTTAATTAATATTTATTTCCATATCATTATATCCTTCAAGAGAAATGGAAACAACGTTCATGCATACATATGACTTATTGTCTTCATAATGATGGTAATGAATTTTATATTTCAAACATTATTATATTAATATAAAAACATATTTTTGAAATAAAAATTGAAATGTATATGATTTTTAAAATTATGGATATTATATAACCATGAACAATATAAATGGGATGAAATCACCAAACCAAAACATATCTAAGGAATGATGCAATTATCACCCAACATAATAATGTTATCAAAATATTATTACTGAATTGGCCATAAAGGGATACCTATAAATCATATATGGTAAAATATATATACCAATTACTCTATAATAGTTTTATAAAACCCCCATATTTAATATACATGAGGTTCTTAAACATAAGATGGAAGTTGAATTTGAGGTAAGGTTTCTCATCTCAATTCAACTTCTATGAGACATATGGATCATTTACCTCTTATTCATTTTTTGGGGTATATAATTAACCTTTTGATATGTTATATCAAAAATATATTTCTATTCATGGTATTAAATGTTTCATCTGAAGTTATTTCTCTCCTGAGGATTATGATTCAAATGTTACTAAAGTGGTAATGGTTTATTTTACAACCACATCATTTATTGAGATTTTTTATGATTAAATATACGATGAGATAATATTATTATATATCACTCGATAAACTCACGATTTTTATTCTCCACTAATTTTTAGTTATCATTTAAATTAATAATACTACTTTTGTAAAAATACTTTCCTTTTCTAGAGATATTTCGTGATCATTTATTTGTACACTTTTTCCTTATGTTGAGTACTTTTTTTGGGTGTTACATTGGTGTGTGTTTAGGTGAAAATTTATAAATAATTGTATGAAAAAGTGTAGTTAACGGTTGGCACATTGTTTCCCCAAACCATGCACCCTAGGCCCATGAACATTGCAACACAGGAAAATGGGGGTTTTATGGATGGTGTACAATTTATCAAACCTAGATTCCTATTAGGACAATCAATTCACCCCTTCCAAAATAGGTACATGGTTATGGTGAAAAGTTATGAGAAACTGTGCACCCTGGGTATCAAATCATGTGAAAGGGGTTTTAATCCCCCTAATTTCATTCAAAAAATTCTTAAACCCCCTTCTAATACCCAAACACACCCTAGCTCTACCTAAAAATAATTTTATATCAATTTTAGTGCCTCTTAGAGGGTTTCCATGACATTACATTGTACATTATTCATGATTCAAATCTTGAATTGATGATCTGCACCCCTCACAGTATGTGAATTGTATCCCATATGGTTATTTTCCCCACTTCCTTTCTTCTCCTATACTAGATATGGTTTTTTCATACTTTTTTTATCAGATCTAGATTTATTTATGTGGATCTAGATCTAGGATTCTAGATCAAGATCTAGAATTTACGGATTTTTATTTATTCGATCTTGGGCTATCATTTAGATTCATATCACTTTAAATGTCATTAAACCACTAAAATTGGTTATTTCCATTGGGAGACCATTCAACAATGAATTAAGGAAGGTGGTATTTGATTCAAATCCCATGTTATTGATTATAATTATGTTTTTTTAATTATAGGATTTCTAATTAATGTTAGAAATTGAGTTCTTGATTGAATTAATTAAATTATTGGATTTATTAATAATAGAAATGTGAAATTAAGATATTTGGATTATTGATCACGAGTAATTAACTGATGAATTAGTTATTAGATAATGATATATATTTTTTAGGATAATTAATTAATTAATAATTTAATTATTGGATATTTATATATTTGTTTTGAGAAAATTAATAGATTAACTAATTATTAGAAATTGATATAGTTGATTTGAGATAATTAATTGTTTAATTAATTATCAGATATTGATATAGTGAATTATGATAATTGAATTGTGAATAAATTATGGGTATGAGATTAAGTAATTGATTAATTAATTAAAGATACTTATGTGATTAATTGATTAATGAATTAATTATGGGGAATAATGTGATGAATAATTGGTGAATTAGTATTGAGATTGAGATGATTAATTAATTATTGAGCTTATTAATGTTATTGCTATGATTGGCCCACTATTTAATTAGTAATGGTATTGATGTGGATATTTCAATTATTGAATTAATTATGTGTTGATGAATGGTAACCTATAAATTCAATCTTGAAGTTATCAATAGTAATATGTTATTTTAGTTGTAAAAGAAAGAATGGAAACAAGTTTATTGAATTGTATAAAGTATGAATGGTAACATTGGAATTCTAGTATAGATAAAAGAAAGGGATAATGATAATTCTATTATGTGACGTATGAATTTTAACATGGGAAGTCATGTATGAATTAACTAATGGTATCGACAACATTCTGGGATATGATAACCTATAAGTACACTTTGGGATTCATCTTGATATGAAGTAGGTATTTAGGGATGAGTGTCTATAAGAACTGGTGGGTTTATGTGGATACATAAATATTAATTGATAAGTTGATAAATGATTACTTATGAATTGTAATTATTTATTTATACAACTATATAGACCATTATTTTTCTAGATATTGATTTAGATTCTATTGGTGGTGGCATACTGAGTTGTACTAACACCATACTCAGACTACCTGATATGTACCATAATAGATATCATGTTTGTAGGATTATATAGGGGAAATGGCCTAGGGTAAGGTGGATTATTTGGGATGAAGCCGGAATGAGGGAATCAGATGCGGTTCGAGACCTTCATAGGAGTTGTCTATGTCCTCACTTTTGTGTTTACATTTTGAATCATAGAATGTACATTTTCATGACATAACTATTGTTATGTTTGATATATTATCTCTAGGTTTGGGCATCATGTAATATTGGTATCTTTCTTGTTATTGTTTTTTATTTGGTTTTTAATAATTTATTTTCCCTGAGAATTTTATTCTAAAATGTTGTTATAGACTCCACATGATTGATATATGACCCTAACTTCTACTTAGAAGTCTCTGTCATATTGGTAGGTTCACTAGAGGTCATGTGACTGACCAATTCGGGGAACTGGTGTGTGGCACCTAGGCTGGGACATTACTGTGTGGTATTAGAGCATATTTTTCCTTTCTATTCACGTGTATTACTATTTAGAAAAGGTATATATTAGAATATCAAGAGAAAGGTCTTGGTTATGAGCTCATTCATGATTGCAGCTAACCCATGAATGGGGGAGAACCCAAGCACCCATGGAGGTATTGATCTTATTGTTTTTTGCTATAGTTGAATATTATTACCCCATGGGAGACACACTTATGGTGTGATGTGATATATTTTTCTTATATTCATTGGTATTTGACTCTTGGCCTAGAAGGACATTATATTTCATTTTTCATGCATCATTCTATTAACATAGAATTATTTTGTGGCATTCACCATTTTAGGAACTACTACGAAAACAGATTTTACATATGTTTTAGAACATGAACTCTTTTTCTTTTCTTCATAATTGAAATGAAAATATGACTAATATGAAATTTTGGAAGATTTAAAAATTATTAATGATGAGAATAAATAAATTTCTAAATACAAAAAATTGAATAATTAGAACGATTTTACCTTTTCTGAACCATTACCTTGATGTATAATGGTCAATGGAATTGATAAAGGCTAGGTTTTGGCTTTGTGCTAGGGTTCAGGTAAATTAATTAATGTGGAATATTTTAGTTCTATTAAATGTGTAATGTTGTGAAATGTGTAATATGGTGTGAGTTTATCATTGTAGAGAAATGACTCTATGATGATGCTTGTTGAGAGGACGACAAGAGGATATGGTAGGAGATGACATACTAGTAGAGTGACCTTAGGCACTAATAGTGAAGGTTAAGGATGTAAAGGAACAGTTCATAGAGAAAAAATCCTGCATCAGGCAATTCATGGGATGAAACCCCGGGCAGGTTGTGAAGAGTATGTCTGATTTGATGGGGGAGTTTCAGCTACAACACCCTCTGATTATTACTGAATATGGTTTAACCGAGGGATATGAGTTCTGGTAATAGTTCATTGAGATGATATTTGAATATTTATATATTACTACTAAGATGATGGTAAAGTTGACTACTTATATTCTATGAGGATCAACTAAGTTCTAGTGTGATTTTCAGGTGTTAATGGGACATGTTGATGGTATTTTATGGATGTAATTATTGGATAAGTTCTTACGGAATATTTATCCATAGACGTTATAGCATCCCGCCTTTTCATAACATAAACTTTCATTACATTACACAAAACTGAGGATCTTTAAGGTTTAGTGTCTTGGAAACTAGGAACATAATACATGAAAACAACATAAAACATTCTTCATAAACACTTGAAAGGCTTCTCCTTATGTTCATCCTAGGTTCATTACTGCATCTCATAACCTGGGGACATACATCAAAAGAAAGGGTGAGCAAAAGGCCCAGTAAGGGAAACAAGATGAACATTTTACATGTGAACATGAGATACTTCAATAAGGACATGAAAAGAACTTTAAGGCATGAGAAAGAAATCATGAGGAATTTCATAATAAAAATAACATTTTTCATAACTTGAAGATGCGGCTGCAACATTTAATATTGACAATCATTTTGTTTCACCAAGGTCCATCCCCAAGGTGTCATTAAAAATTACTAATGTTATTCACCAAGGCGTCGTTAAAAATGGTCATCTCTAGAGATTAAGTCTTTACCTAATGCATTGGAGCGCTATCAGAGCGCACCCTTAAATTTTCCTTTATTATCATTTGAGCCACATATATCATCATAAAACATTTCATAAAGAACCCATGTAGCACAAAATAAATGGGTTTCATTTCGTAATCATAACGTTTTAAAAACTGCTTTAAAGACATGATCTTTACATCACTTTAAAACCCATAGAAAAGGATGGTGGGTCTCATGTATGTAAATACCATAATTTAAAATAGAACATTTTGGTATATATGTGAATACCCCTTTAGAAGAAAGATATTTGAGTATTCACTTAATAATATAAAATAACTTTAGAAAAAGAGAGAGATATTTTGAGATGGAAATTCTGCAGCATAACGACTATGTTATGAGGTTTTAGAAGACATTAAAAAGAGAGGGAAAATGGGTCAAACATTCATAAATTACCCATAAAACAGTAGATGGACAGAATAAGATGGATACATGATCATGGTAATGAAATTTCAAGGACATACCATTTGAAATGAAAAACATGGAAGAAAGAAAAAAAATAGATTTCTCTTATGAATGTTCGGCAGCCTAATGACGTTTCTTAAACTTCAAACACAATGATTTGGAAAAGATAAATAGGGTCTCTCATCACGTGGACATAAGAGTTAAGTATGATAGATATAGAGATAATGCGCCAACATAATAAAAAAGGAACTTGAAATACTTGACATGAAAGTAGATCTTTGAAAAGAATGAGAAGGGTGAAAGAATCCCCTAAAAAAAATTCGGCAGCCTAACGGCGCCACTTAAAACATCAAAATACTGAATTGAAGAGATCAAATGGGTTCTCACATAATATGAAAATAATATTCCAATATGATAGATATAGATATAATGCCCCAACATAATTTAAAAGGAACTTCAAAGACTTGACATGAAAGTAGAACTTCAAAACGAGAAGGGTGATGAACCACTTAAAAATTCGGCAGCCTAGCGGCGCCACTTAAAACTTCAAAATACTGAATTGAAGAGATCAAATGGGGTCTCTCATCATATGATCATATAATATCAGTATGATAAATTTAGATATCATTCCCCAACATAATAAAAAGGATCTTGAAATACTTTACATGAAAATAGATCTTGAAAAATGAGATGGGAGAAAGAGTCTGTTACAAAAATTTCGGCAGCCTAACGGCGCCACTTAAAATATCATAAAACGAAATAATGAGAGTAAGAGGGGATATCTCATTATATGAACATAAAAAGGGCAGTACTAGGAGTATAAAAGAATATCCTCCAACATAATAACATGTAGCATAAACGGAATGACATAAAAGAGATTACTTGAAATGAAAGAGAGAGGTCAGATCCCTTACCTTAAAACGTGACTCTTGAAACTCAATGTTTTCGACCTTGAGGGCTTGGGGGAACCTTGGGAGGACACCTTGGGAGGTAAGGAGACCAGAACTTTGTTGGGGGAGAGTTGGGAGTGAAAACCAAAGGAGGAATGTGTGGGTATTTATAGGGAAAGTGAGGGGACAAGGCATTAATGGCCAAGGGACACCTCATTAGTGGTTTTGGAAAAACCATGGGCTTGCCCTAGATATTTGCCCATGGTATTGGCCACTTGGGACACCTCATACCTTATCATACTATTCACAATTCGACCATATTGAATATATACTTAATACATCATTTAATGATGTCATTAGACACTTGTAACTTAAAAACTGTATTTTCACTATTCATCGAAAATTCAACTTTCTCAGAATAATCCCAAAATTTCTCCTTAACCAAATATCAAAGCTCTGATTACAAATATGAAATCCATTTTATAAAAATAATTTTCTAAATATTTTTAATTTAATTTTTAAATAAAAACACTATTCACCGAAAATTCATTTTTTCAGAAAAACCCCAAAAATTACCATAGCATAATATCGGTGCTCTGAGTTCAAAAATGAAATCCGTTTTATAAAAATAAATTTCTAAATATTTTTAAATAAATTTTTAATTAAAAAACATTATTCACCCGAAAAAACTAATACTTGAATAATAATTTATGAAACCGTTATTTAATCATTTTATTGAATCACATTACTTAATCAAGGTGCCTAGATTATATTAATACTTTATTTAAGTGAGATTACTAATCCATTTGGTCACACTACTAATCCTAAGCGTAAAACCACTATTCATAATTTACTATTCTTCAAAAAACAAGTTAATCTTATTAGACTTGAAATTTCGTAGTGAACATAATTGTAGAAGACAATTTTTTGAAAATCATTACACATTTTTATTTATTTAAGGTTTACATAAACATTTTTAAAATATCCTTTCTCTAAAATTTATCAAAAATATACATACTATATTTATCTGGACATTTGAAAATTCATAAACTTCATCATAAGAAGAAATCCAAATTTTTATTTAAAACAAAGGATTACACAAGGCAATTACTGTCTCCTTACATAGCCCCT
Organism: Viscum album; assembly: GCA_963277665.1. Lineage (NCBI taxonomy): Eukaryota > Viridiplantae > Streptophyta > Magnoliopsida > Santalales > Viscaceae > Viscum > Viscum album. Next base: position 773,476,747 of record OY728166.1, on the reverse strand, counting down.
TATCACACCAGCATAGGACCTAAGTGTAAGGTGTGCTAAGGTGATAGAATCCGAGGGAGGATCGGCCAACATCGCACGAGTCATAACTTCTATTAGTTTGAACTTCTCGTGAAGGCGATCCCGTTCTAGCTTCACACGATGAAGTTCAGCTTTGGTTTGGTCCAGAGCAAAGCCCAGTGGTGCTACCTCCTTCCCACGTTCTGTTAGATGGGCTTCGATCGGTCCAAGAATACTGGGCGAGGCCATCGAATCTTCTTTCTATATTAATTAACCAATATTGCTTGTATTTAGAGATAGTAATCAAAACATTTAGTTTCTAGCGGTCATATTGACAAATGGTTAAATAATAGTCAAAACCCAACAGTCTCATTTTAATTATACTCATGTTATCAAATGAAACATTTTTGTTGAGTATAAAAATAAAATAAAATAACACATAAAATTAGGAAATAAGATTTATTCAAAATTTCGGGTCGTTACAATCTTCCCACCTTAAGAAATTGCATCCTCGCAATTTTTAAAATTGGGTTTTGAAATTTCATTTAATGTCCCACATCGGAAAAGGAGTCAGTAAAACTATTACTTTAAAAGAAAGAAAGGGAAGTACAAAGGTCACCCGAGTTAACCCATACTAGGATTCCATAGAGGAAAACATGGACATGGAAGAAAAACAAAGGGTCAATTTCTGGGGGAGAGTGATAGAGAACATGATTAAGAGAACGTTAACCATAAGAAAATCCCAAAATTATGATGTGTTTAAATGGTCTTTGATTACCAAGTAGGAAACGTAAACCAACAATGTTTTTGTTTCACGTTCCTTTTCATAATTTTTAGGAATTCATTTACAACATAAAACAAAAACATAAAAAAATATACCTATCTTCATGTAGAGTTTCATCCTTTAATAAGTTTCTACCCAAAACTAATCTTTTCTCCAAATTATGAGCATTCAAAACTACTTGGTCTCATCAAAACACAAGAATCATCTTCATAATACACAAAATATTAACTATATATTTCTTCTATCTTTAAACATTATCCTAAAAACAGAAAGGGTAAGGTAAAACAACTCTTCAAAAAGAAATAATCCCATAGGAATGGAAACTACTTTTAAATCTTCATAGATCCATGGTACTACCCAAAGATCATCATAGTCCATTCCATAAATAACTATCCATAAAAATCCTCAAAATAAACCAAACTAAGATTGAAACCCAAATACAAGAAGGATTTGATAACATAGTCTTCCAAGGTAAACATTATCATTCATCTCCAAACAACATCAACCACTCCTAACATCTCATAAAAAAAATAACTAACCTAAACATATTTACCCCAAGATTGGTTAATAATTTCCATAAGTAACCTAAATTACTATAATTCCACCTTAAATTCATCGACTCTTCAAAATAAAAGTCAACCCTACTATTCACTGAAAATACCGTAGTAATCTATTTACCTCGATCATATAGGGTCCCCAAAATAGTGAACATCTTCCAAAATAATAATCATATTTTAATACCCTAATCATCCCTGTCATATTAATACGACAATCGTCGCATTTCCTATCACATTGGTTGTTTGGACATGTTCTTCCATTTCCCACCAATAACTATGAAGAGAAAGCATAATTAGGGGCTTAAGTACTCAGCCTATAATCATGAAAAGGAACTGAATGCATATAAGGATAACTTGTAGAAGAAAAGTATACCCTAACTTGTGATCCCCTAGGTTCCCATCTAGGTTATCCATGATCATATATTCTTATGTGAATCTTTATTTTATTTTATCTTTGTTCCTTTAACAATGGTTCATGCTAAGCTTATGAATTTACCAAAGAATATCCCCCGGGAGTGTCGTAACCAAGAGTGCAGCAAGGCCCATTGTCGTATACCAGTTCCCGTTCGAGTCTAGCTCAAAGCGGTGTTTTCGGGTTTTACACCTATGTACATTTGTGCCAGAGCCACCTCTACCTGCTCGTATCCAGACAGGGATGTATTTGCTTGGAAACCCCTTACTCAATACTCACCAAAATACCAGGAAGATTTCATATTTTTTTATCTTTTCTATCAGGTTCTTCCTAGAGTTTTCATATCCTAATTTCCACAAATAACTAAACCATCCTTTGATACCAACTATAGCATCCCGCCTTTTTATAACATAAACCTTCATTACATTACACAAAACTGAGGATCATTAAGGTTTAGTGTCTTGGAAACTAGGAACATAATACATGAAAACAACATAAAACATTCTTCTTAAACACTTGAAAGGCTTCTCCTTATGTCCATCCTTGGGTCATTACTGCATCTCATAACCTGGGGCATACATCAAAATAAAGGGCGAGCAAAAGGCCCAGTAAGGGACAGAAGATGAACATTTTACATGTGAACTTGAGATACTTCAATAAGGACATGAAAAGAACTTTAAGGCATGAGAACGAAATCATGAGGCATTTCATAATAAAAATAACATTTTTCATAACATGAAGATGTGGTTGCAACATTTAATATTGAAAATCATTTCGTTTCACAAAGGTCCAACCCAAGGTGTCATTGAAAATTACCAAGGTTATTCACCAAGGCATCGTTAAAAATGGTCATCTCTAGAGATTAAGTCTTTACCCAATGCATTGGAGCGCTATCAGGGCGCACCCTTAAATTTGCATTTATTATCATGTGAGCCACATATATCATCATCAAACATTTCATAAAGAACCCATGTAGCACAAAATAAATGGGTTTCATTTCGTAATCATAACCTTTTAAAAACTGCTTTAAAGACATGATCTTTACATCACTTTAAAACCCACAGAAAAGGAAGGTGGGTCTCATGTATGTAAATCCCATAATTTAAAATAGAAAATGTTTGGTATATATGTGAATACCCCTTTAGAAGAAAGAGATTTGATTATTCACTTAATAATATAAAAGAACTTTAGAAAAAGAGAGAGACATTTTGAGATGGAAATTCTGCAGCATAATGGCTATGTTACGAGGTTTTAGAAGACATTAAAAAGCGGGGGAAAATGGGTCAAACATTCATAAATGACCCATAAAACAGTATATGGACATAATAAGAAGGATACATGATCATGGTAATGAAATTTCAAGTACATACCATTTGAAATGAAAAACATGGAAGAAAGACAAAAATTAGATTTCTCTTATGAAAGTTTGGCAGCCTAATGACGTTACTTAAACTTCAAACACAATGATTTGGAAAAGATAAATAGGGTCTCTCATCACGTGAACATAAGAGTTCAGTATGATAGATATAGAGATAATGCCCCAACATAATTAAAAAGGAACTTGAAAGACTTGACATGAAAGTAGAACTTTGAAAAGAATGAGAAGGGTGAAAGAATCCCCTAAAACAAATTCGGCAGCCTAACGACGCCACTTAAAACATCAAAATACTGAATTGAAGAGATCAAATGGGGTCTCTCATCATATGAACATAAGATTACAATATTATAGATATATAGATAATTCCCCAACATAATTAAAAAGGAACTTGAAAGACTTGACATGAAAGTAGAACTTCAAAACGAGAAGGGTGAAGAACCACTTAAAAATTCGGCAGCCTAGTGGCGCCACTTAAAACATCAAAATACTGAATTGAAGAGATAAAATGGGGTATCTCATCATATTATCATAAAAGATCAGTATGATAAATTTAGAAATCATACCCCAACATAATAAAAAGAAACTTGAAATACTTTACATGAAAATAGATCTTGAAAAATGAGAAGGGAGAAAGAGTCTGTTACAAAAATTTTGGCAGCCTAACGACGCCACTTAAAACTTCATAAAACCAAATAATGAGAGTAATAGGGGATCTCTCATTATATGAACATAAAAAGGGAAGTCAGAGGAGTATGAAATAACATCCTCTAACATAAGAACATGTAGCATAAAATGAATGACATAAAAGAGATTAGTTGAAATGAAAGAGAGAGGTCAGATCCCTTACCTTAAAACGTGACTCTTGAAACTCAATGTTTTGGACCTTGAGGGATTGGGGGAACCTTGGGATGACTCCTTGTGAGGTAAGGATACCTTAACTTAGTTGGGGGAGAGTTTGGAGTGAAAACCAAAGGTGGAATGGGTGGGTATTTATAGGGAAAGTGAGGGGATAAGGCATTAATGGTCAAGGGACACCTCATTAGTGGTTTTGGAAAAACCTTGGGCTTGCCCATGGTATTTGCCCATGGTATTGGCCACTTGGGACACCTCATACCTTATATTACTATTCCAAATTTGACCATATTGAATATATATTTAATACATCATTTAATGATGTCATTAGACACTCGTAACTTAAAAACTGCATTTTCACTACTCACCAAAATTCAACTTTTTCAGAATAATCCCAAAAATTTTCCTTAACCAAATATCAATGATCTGATTACAAATATTAACTCCATTTTATAAAAATAATTTTCTAAATATTTTTATTTTTATTTTTAAATAAAAACACTATTCACTGAAAATTCATTTTTTCAGAAAAAACCCCACAAATTACCATAGCATAATATCGGTGCTCTGAGTTCAAAAATGACATCCGTTTTATAAAAATAATTTTCTAAATATTTTTAATTAAATTTTTAATTAAAAAACATTATTCACCCGAAAAAACTAATACTTGAATAATAATTTATGAAACTGTTATTTAACCATTTTATTGAATCACATTACTTAATCAAGGTGCCTAGATTATATTAATACTTTCATTAAGTGAGATTACTAATCTATTTGGTCACATTACTAATCCTAAGCGTAAAATCACTATTCATAATTTACTATTCATCAAAAATCATGTTGATCTTATTAGACTTGAAATTTCGTAGTGAACATAATTGTAGAAGACCATTTTTTGAAAATCATTACACTTTTTTATTTATTTAAGGTTTACATAAACATTTTTAAAATATCCTTTCTCTAAAATTTATAAAAAATATGCATACTATATTTATCTGGACATTTGAAAATTCATAAACTTCATCATAAGAAGAAATCCAAAATTTTATTTAAAACAAAGGATTTCACAAGGCAATATCGATCTCCTTACATAGCCCCTTATCACACCAGCATAGGACCGAAGTGTAAGGTGTGCTATGGTGAGAGAATCTGAGGGAGGCTCGACCAACATCGCACGAGTCGTAATTTCTATTAGTTTGAACTTCTCGCGAAGGCGATCCTATTCTAGCTTCACACGATGAAGTTCAGCTTGGGTTTGGTCCAGAGCAAAGCCCAGTGGTGCTACCTCCCTCCCAAGTTCTGTTAGATGGGCTTCGATCGGTCCAAGACTACTGGGTGAGGCCATCAAATCTTCATTCTAAATTAATTAACCAAGATTTCTTGTATTTAGAGATAGTAATCAAAACATTTAGTTTCCAGCGGTCATACTGACGAATGGTCAAATAATAGTCAGAACCCAACAGTCTCATTTTCATTATGCTCATGTTATCAATTGAAACATTTGTGTTGAGTATAAAAATAAAATAAAATAACACATAAAATTAGGAAATAAGATTTATTCAAAATTTCGGGTCATTACAGACGTTGAGGCAATAGAGAGATGATATGTTCATGAGTTTGACTCATGGGAGTATTCCCATTATGGAAAATGACGGTCACTTTAGATACTTGAATTTATTTTCTACAGCATTGTAAGTGGGATGAGAGGGCTATAGAGATACATTTCTAGGATGAACATATATGTGAAATTATGTACTAGGTTACCATGATACAATTAAATAACTTTACTAAGGTGGTGGATCCTTATATCATAGATAAGGGAAACCATAAATAGGCTTGATGTTTAGGATAAATATTTATAGCTAGATGATCAGGGTGTATGAATTCTGAGAGTAGGTAGTGTGTTTATGACCACGTTAGTTAGGGAAGTGGGAAGAAGAGTACACATAAAGAGGGATTAGCTTCTCAAGATCATACTCGAGTGTTATTTCTACAGTGTGCTAGGTTGGGAAAAATTCAGAGATAGTTCCCTCAACCACCAGTAGAGTTCCTATATTGTGCAACAATCAGAAATCGATATAAGTTTTACATGACCAAATAAATGATAGGTATTAATAGAAGAACTGGATAGAACCAATGTGTAGGAAGGGGAAATTAATCACCATATCTTTCTAGTAGCTTGATCTATACTAACTATGGTTGTAGAGGTAATGGATGTAGTGCTTCGGGGAAATGGAACCAATAATAGTAGAGTGGTGAATCAGTGGTGACTCAGTCCACATTTTAGGGAATAATAGTAGGAAACTTTCATTCTGATTATCCTACAGTTGTGGATTATTAGGATGAACCATCAATAGTGAGAGGTACTATTCTTGTAGCTTCTAGACTATCTAATTTCTTTTTTAATATTAGTACCTCTCATTCCTTTCTTTATCCAAACATTGTGAATGGTTTGATACTGGTGGTGCAGTTTGTGAGTGGGTGTTGATGAAAGAAACAACAGTGGTAATATGATCAAGAGTCATTTTCATTTGAAAGGGGTGTTCTTATGACTTTGGGAATTATCTCTTTCTTGGTTATCATTACATCCATGAAATTTCAGTCATTTTATTGATCATGGGTATGGATTGGTTAGTAGCATACCGGTCCGACATATTCTATTATCATATGAGGGTGACATTTATGTTTCTTATGGGTGAAAATTATATTAACTATAGAGAGTGTTATATATTAGAAGTCCAACCAGGGTGAAACTGGGGGAGATCACAACCCACATATATAGTCTATTTTTAGATGATGGAGTTTTAAAGGAGGATGTTCGTCTAACTATATTAGATTTGTTTTAGTATGTGTTTCCTAAAGACTTTTCAGAGATTCTACCTGGGAAGGATGGAAAATTTTCTATTGATATATTGAAGGGTGATGAGCAATAATTTATTCCACCATAAAAAAATATAACTAACATAACTCAAAGGTATCGTGACTGAGATGGAAGAGTTGGATGATAAGGATTTTATCTATCCTAATATGTGTCATTGTTATTCTCTAGTATTATTTTTAAATAAGGATGAATGGACATTATGTTTATGTTTTTATTATCGACAGTTGAATTGGATGAATGTGGAAAACATGAATCTTCTCTTATGCATCGATGGACATTTTGAAAATTTTAGAAGGAATTGTTCCTTTTGATTGATAAACATGAGATCCGGGAATCAACATTTGAGAGCTCATATGATATACCAAGGAATTATTTTGGAAGAAGGCATACAATATACAACTTCATAGTAATGTTTATTGGGTTGAAGAATACACCATTAGTGTTTATGGCCCTGCTAAAAATCATATTACATCTATACATGGATCAGTTTGTGGAAGTGTCTGTAGAAGACATCATTGCTTACAACAAGACTGATGACGATCATACCCAACATCTTGACATCACCATGAGTACACTTAGAGAGAATCATTTATACACTGAGCTATCTAAGAATCATTTTGGGATTTACCTGGAACACTTATTGATCCACATCATCATAGAAGATGGTTTTCTAGTAGACCCATAGAAATAGCATGAATTAGTTTCTTGGGAGCATCCCAAGAATGTTTTTGTTTTCCAATGCTTTTTGTGGTTGGCTGGATATTATTGGAGGATTATCCATGTCTTTTATCTATTGGCGGAACCAATGACTGGAATGAAACATATGAGATAATGTTTGATTAGTCTGGAGCATGTGAGAATGATTTCTAGGAGTTGAAGAAGTTAATGAATTTAGCAATGATCATGATCCTACCGGATCTAGGTTAGGAGTATATGGTGTATTTGGAGGATTCTAGGATAGGTCTTAGAGTGGTGTTGAGGCATGGAGATTGAGTTGTGGCATATGGGTCTCAGTAGTTTAGGTATCATGAATTAAACTATCCTAAACATGACCTTGATTTAGTTATAGTGTTTTACAATTTAATGTGTCTGTGACACTAGATATTGTGTGAGAATTGTATGGTGTATACATATCACAAGAGTTTAATGTATATCATTTTGCAATGATAATGGAATATCTAGTAGTGGAGGTGGGTTGAGTATATACATTTATTTTATTTTTTGGATGACTATAATCCCAAAAAGGGAAACTGCGTGGCGAAAAGATTAAAGAGGAAAACATAGGATCACATTATTTAGGAGTATAATTTTGTGTTTAGTTTTAATGATTTACTATATTAGATGCACATTGTGGTTTATAGGAGTCAAGAGTAGATGACAGTTGTACTAGTTTCAGTAGAGTCTTCATTTTTAAGACAAATCACAGACATATATTATGAGGATCTAGAAATATTGACATTGAAGGAAAGACTGGATGGTGTTAAGTCACCTTTCTATTGGAAAGTAGATATGGATGTGATCTTTTGATATAGTAATTGAGTTATTATTCCTATGATCAAGCATGAGAAGATGATTTTTGATTTTCATGCCTGAAAGTTGGAGGTACCTTTATGTGTGATCAAAATGTACCACGAAATATGTAGGATGTTTTGGTGGATAGGAATGAAAAATATATAGTAGGGTTCAAACCCAATGTAACACCTATCAGTAGGTTAAGGATGATCATCAATGTTTGGAGGTTTACTATAGCTATTTTCCATTCCATAATATAAGTGGGATGATGTGACCATTGATTTTGTTGTGGGCCTCTTGGGAAAACATCAAAAGAATTATTCTAATTGTGTTTGTGTGGATAGACTGATGAAGGTATCACATTTATTACCTAAATATAAGACTCTCTTGATGATGTTGTAGTGAGATCAATATTTTGAAGATATAGTCTATATTTATGGCATGCCATATTATATTTTTTTTCAAATTATAACTCATGTTTTAATTCACACTTCTATCAAGGCATACCAAAGGCACTAGTTAGACATGTTTTTTCATTACTAAATTCAACTAAAGAACATATGGGTAGTTAGAGAATACTATATAAGTGCTTGAGGATATATTGTGATAATTTTTTCTATACTACATTGGTACTTGAGTTAAGTACCACGAAATAGTGGAGTTGACATATGAAAAATTTTATTAGGAGACTATATTGATGGTCCCATACCAGGTACTTTATGGAAGGCCCTAATGATAGTATCAATGCTAGATGGAGGCAAGTGAGTCTAAGATGTTGGGACTAAAATTATTTCATGAGACATCATAGAAAGTACATATGATTTATATCTATGTGGAAACAACTCAGAGTTTATAGAATTCATATAATAATATACATAAGAGAAGCCCACAGTTTAAAAAGGTTGGTTGTGTATTCCATTAGGAGACAACTAGATTGGGTCACTATAGAATATGGAGGTACGTTACGTTTGTTCCTAGGTTCATTGGAATTTTTGAGGTTATGGAGTGAATAGGTCTGGTGGTGTATTGATAGGCTCTTCCATATGTGTAAATTTATATTCATGACATTTTTCTTGTTTAAAAAATTCTCTAGTATCACCATGACCCTTTTCACATGATCGATGTGGATTATGTTTAACATGAGTTAGATGCATCCTTTTTAGAGAATATGATACGTGTGTTGGATCATAGTGAAAATGTGTTTCTGGAAATGATCATGTAGATAGTTCGTGTATTGTGTGAACATGGTCATGATTAGGAAGAAACTTGTGAAAGGTAAGAATATATGATTCTTGAATGGACTAATATTTTTGAATTGGAATATTTTCGAAACATGGGAGTGTTGTTCAAGGACGACCTATTATAAGGTGGGGAGAATGTTAAACCTTAGCCTTTGTTGGAGATATATTTGGGCCCAATTATAGGTACTTGTTTGCCATGATTTGAGTAAATTTTTTGGATTTACATTATTGTCTGTTTGGGAGAAAATTTGAGAAAAAAGGTTAAATATAGGTAAATACATTGGTGGCAATATATTTCCCCTAACCATGCACCCTCACCTCACAAACAATGAAACAATTGACAAATGAATTTTTCCTGCCTGGTGCATGATTTATCAAACTATGTTACCTCATAAGAGAAACCATGGACACCCCCAGAATAGGTTAACAATTAAGACACACAGTTTGGGGAAACTAATCACCCTGCGAAGAAAACCATGTGTACGAGATTTTAATCCCAAGAATTTTATTAAATAAACTACCAAACCCCCATATAATACCATTTAATTCTCTATCTCAACCCATAATATTTATATATCAATTACAGACTCTCCTAAATGGATTCTAATTCATTCCTTCCTCCTTTATTCATGATTCGAATCCTAGACTAAAGATCTTCACCCCTCCTTGTGTGGGAATCCTATGATGTTGTTTTAACATTTCTCTTCATTTCTTATCCCATTATAGAAATAATTTTTCCGTCCTATTTTGATTTGATACAGATCTAGTTTTTTTGATCAAGATATAGGATTGTGGATTTATGTCAAGATTATAAGGATATTAATTTATTCATTCATGGATTTGGGTTTTAGATTTTGATATCATTCTATGTCATCACTTTGCTGAAATTGGGGATTTCCATTAGGTGACTATCCTTAAATGAATATATGTAGGTGTTCTATGAGTAAGATAATATTTTGATGATTTTAATTATTTTTATTTAACTATATAGTTTCTATTCGAATTTTAATAATTCATTTATTGACCGAATTAAATAATTTTTTAATTGATTAATTGTGGAAATGTATAATTGGGATATTAGGATTATATATCATGAATATTAATTAATTAATTAATTGTGATATTTTAGATAGTTTTTTATTAAGAAGTAATTAATAAATTAATTAAGAGATATTCAAAAAAATGTAGATAAATAATTGATGAATTAATTAATATATTATGAGATATTTGAATTGAGATAATTAATTGATGAATTAGTTATGAAATATTTAGATTATCAATTAAGAAATTGATTATTGAAATAATTATGGGTTTGAGATTAATTTATTGTTGATTAATTTATAGAGATTGATATGATTGATTTATTGGGGAATTAATTAAGGGGAATCAAGTGATGATAACTTGTTGAGTTAGTATTGATATTAATATGAATAATTAATTTGTGAGTTACATAATAGAATTGTTATGCTTACATAATTATTTAATTTTTAATGGAATTGGAATGTATATTTAATTGATAAATTAATTTTTTTGATGAATGGTAACTTGGTCATTCAATTATGAAGATATAAATGATAACATTTTCCATTAGATATGAAATAATTAAGGGGAATGTGTCATTAAATTTTATTAAATATGAAAGGTAACATGAGAATTCATGAATGAATAATAGAATGGTAACATAGTCATTCAATTATGTGACGTATTAATGGTAACATGGGAATTAAAGTATAAATTAAATAATGTAAACAATGGAAGTATACAATATGATATCCATCAGTCATACTTCTAGAACTTTGATGATCTGATGTAGTTATTGAGATACAAGTGTCTAAGAGAACATAGGGGTTTATGTATTTAAATTAATATTAATTAATAAAGTGATAATTGTCTACTTAATCAATGTAATTGTTAATTTATACAACTTCATACATTATGATTTTATTGGATATTGTTTTAGACGCCATTAGGGGTGGCCTACTAAGCTGTAATCACAACTTAATTGGACTACCTGATTGGTACACGAATAAATTTCATGGTTATAGGATTGGATAAAGGAAATCGACTTCTCTTAGGTTGATAACTTAGGATAGAGTAGGGATGAGAGAACTAGACATGGTTTGGGTCCCACTTGGGAGTCATTAGTGTCCATAATATTGAGTTTTAATTTTAATAGTTGTTATGTACATTTGAATGACATATCTATTGTTTAGTTCGATATTATATATCCAGTTTTTGTCATAATGTGATATTGGTGTCTTTCTAGTAACGGTTACTTAAATGATTTGTTATATAATTATTTTCTATTGGATTTTTACTCTAATAAATATTTTATAGTCTCCCCATCACTAATATTGGACCCTCACTACTAGTCAACAGCCCTTAGAATAAAAAAAGGTTGACTTAAGGTCTTATGAATGACCTTTTTGGGGTACTGATATGTGACACCCCATCCGGGACATTACAATTTTACACTGTATAGTGCTAAAAATAATTAAGAAAATGTATTTAGGAAAATCCAAATTTATTTCTCTAGTAATTCAAAAATGATTATCTTCCAAATCAATGTTTTCAAAAAATGAATTCAAAAATGTTTTTAGAATTCTCCAAATGATTTATTTAATAAGTTTTAAAAATTTAAGTATTTTTAGAAATATTCATGAAAATAACATTCATGAGTCCTTGAAAAATGGAATGTTTGGTTTGTACTGGAAATGTGAAAAGAATAATTTTATTATTTATAAATCATGTACATAATTTCCGACCATCATGAACACTCAATGTTTTAAATCTTATTTTTAATGTTTCCAATGTAATTTTAAACGTCAATTTTTTTCTTTTTTTTTGAACTTTTCGTTTCAATATTATATTTCCAAAAAGAAAAGGGTCCTTTCCTCAAGAATGTTTTTATGGAATTTTCACTATATTCCTATTCATAAATGAAAAAAAAATCATTTTACCATATGCTTCAGTTTGATTATACTGTAATGATACCATCTTTGTTACTTATCTAGATTGTTTACAATTATTATGATGAGGAGAATTATTTATAATCTCTTTCACGAGTAATTTTTACCATCCTTAACTTCCAAATAAAATATTCACTTTATTGTGATAATTATACATAAATTTAACCTAAACATCAATATTATTTATCATGGAATTTATTATCAATTAAACCACATTTCCTTTCAAAATATGATGTTTTACTTCATATGTTATTTGATTTATTAAGGAGATATTGATAATATATATTCTCTATTCAATATAGACAATTATTTAAAATTAATATAATATGTTAAAAAAAGTGTTTAGGTGATATATGAGGTATTATTTGGACATGTAGTGAAGGGTGAGCCCGATTATAGATATCCCCTCAATGCATCAATAATATCATGAGGAAAATTAGTATTTAAGAATAAAAGGTATTTTTACTAGAAGTTTTAAATGATCTATTGAAAGGTCATGACACTAGAGGTATCATGATGTCTAAAATAATTATTTCCAATAATTAAGGACATCCATCATTACGAATTCAATTCAACTATTATACATGAAATTTTAATATAGATATTATCTATGGATTCATTTAATAATAAATATATTGATTAAATGGAATGTTTATTTAGTAATTTACACTGATATATTGATCATGCCTTATCTATTAGTGTTTGTAATATTATTGAATAAATGCCATGTTTGTTATGATATATACCTTCCATATCGTTTATTCCATATTTATTATGATTATTTATTCCTTTCATTATATACATATTCTTACTAAGCATTATAGGTCACCCCATTCGTATATATCCTTTCACTAGGATTTTAGAAAACGTTTTATGATTGATATGTAGGGATATTCCAAATGTAATAAAGGTTAACTTAAAGAATATTCTTTTTTTATTTCATTTTATCGAATTTATGTGAAAGTAAAATATGTATATAGTTTCTAGGACTATAGAATTATTCGATCTCTCATGATGGGATTACTAGTATATTATTCCAATATAATAAAGTAACAAAACACTTTGTGATACATGGGAATAGTTCTTTACTAGTGAGGTGTTAATGAGTAAACACATCCAACCTTCATAGGTAATATATTATAAATTATCCATTTTATAATATTAAATTATTTTTTATAGTTGATATATGAGGGTTACATGAGATAAAATGTAAGGTATTTAGTCATTTTTTTGAAATATATGTTTAAATTCATCGTATTAAGGATCAACCCCTTAGAATATATAAAGAGATTCTATATGTATTTGGGGTGTGTTCAATTATAAAAGATTCCTTAGTGGGAACTCTCTCTCTCTCCCAAATCTCTCTTTATTCCACTTTTTTCTTTTAAGAGAGTAGCATTTTATAAAGGTTAAAAGGTCATACACAAACTATTTTTTTGATTCATTGAAATCCATTGACAAACCATCGGGGGAGATCCCTTTTTTGTTGTTTAGTGATATTTATTAAGAATTGTTTTTCGATGACAATAAGAGTGAACTATAATGTAAGTTATACACTAATCATTTAATATTCACATTATTCCATTATCCATGGTATAATGTCATTGGGATTATGGTTTCTATAAATTTTTACTTCATCATTTAATCATTTTTTATTCTAGATAATCATTTCAGTGGTGCTAGAGAATTACCATGATTTTTTATTCATGAAAACATACTAAAAGATATGTTTTTTTTTGAAATTTCAATACTTGTAAAAGTCTCTATTATTAAATATGATTACGAATTTTTTTCTTCCAAATAGATTTGAAACTTATGTTATGGGATATAATAGATAAAAACTTATTAAAATCACATTTTTTTATAAATCATAGTGTATGAAATATGTATATCATATTAAATTAGTGTTTCTATTGTAGTTTCAAAATGAAACATCATATCAACCTAGATATGATATCAAACCATCAGGGATTATTTTTAATAAATTTTAAATTAATATTCGATTAATTAAAAATTTTATGAGTCTTAGGACTTGATTTATAATTTTTTGGATATTTTTAATGTTCAAAGGCTACACATGTATATAAGTAACCATGTAAAAATTATACATGGGGTATATTAAGGTGAAAATTCCATTTGGAATGTTTAGACCTTGGGAATTCATACTTAAAATGATCCTATGAGTAAGTGTGCATAACCACTTTGACTAGACAGTGCAGGACACATGGTCACCACATGGTTATTAAAACTACATGGGTTTCCAAGTATTTCATATTTTTTATTAATTTTTTTATTTAATAAATTTATTATTTAACTCCCTCACATGTCCATTTGGGACTTTTACTGATAGGGCTTGAACCATGACTACCCCAAGACAACATACAATAGTATGGAGGCTAGTATCAAATGTCGAGTAAGAATACCACACACATAGGAGGTATTAGCTAAATGTACCTATGCACATGCACACATCACCAATCCCATAAAGTTTTGGAATGTAAAAAAATTAAGACAAATACATTAATACATATATAATCCCATAATCATAGTATGACAATAAAGTACATAAAGTGATAATAGAGGTAAATAGAAACCCCAAAAACCTATATATAGTCTAACCTACTCAGAATGTGAGGAATGTTAACGATTGAAACACCCTTGAAAAACACCCCAGTTATCAAGATCACGTTATGATCCACAAACTCATTATCCATATAAGATGCCATATAACGGGCCTTTATCATCCTAATAAATGAAAAATATACTCAGATACCATACATGTGTGAGTATACCTATTTCTAGTAGGAAAAACAAAAAATATGAAATACATATAATTAAGAATAGTAATCACGTTTCAAGGATATATTAATAAAAGCATAAAAACCCAAATATAATATAGATGGAAACTACATCTCTAGGTGGTCATGAAAAAACATCCAAAATATAATTATGTTCAATTGTTTTAGGTAATTTTCATTCTTAGAGAACTTACTCTATGAGACATAATATCATCAGAGACAGTCAACAAAGAGGACTTGATCACAAGGCCTCGCCAAATAAAACTCACTGGACTCTAGATACCCTATTACTCAGAAAGGGTATCAAAACATGTACCCTTGGGTGACACCATAGACCCAATCTGGATCAACCCACTATATAGGGGATTATATAATAATGATACCATGAAACCTACAGATATGGACTTCTATATAGATGATGAATGCCCCACACATAGAGTTAAAACTTATTCAATGAACCCCATAAATGGTAGTATAAAGAATGATATAGAATCACATTATGTTCTCATGAAGAAACACCAAAAAATCTATTTGAGACTCATCCTATATAGGGGATCAATATCTAGAGTTGTGGATGTAATGCCGCACTGCACCCTTGAGGGGATAGACAATGGGAATACACTAAACAACTACTTTTCAAATACTATACAATCTAATTTCTCCAAACATTCTAAAAGGGAGTGTATAATGTGTACTGTGGGTACACAATTTGTTTATCAACCACTTCTTTGATTTTGTGGTGATTACTCACATTAGATTTTACCTCAGAGTACATGGATTGTAGGTAAGTATATGTGACATGTAGAGGTCTCCCATCATCATTCTCGTGTCGTTTGGTTATGTCTTAGTACAAAAATCATACCCAATACTCTGACTATGTTTTTGTACCCCAAATCCCTATTCCCATGAAAATTTCATGGTACAGACTAATATGACAGCATAGGTCAAATGGTGTGTGGAAGGTCTCACATGGATTTTGATATGTTATTTTATATGGAAACTGTAGAACTGCATGGTGGTCCCACATGACTTATAATTCTAGATTACACGCAGTGTAACCTAAGACATATTTGAATCTTATGGTCCTATCCACGTTTCCACCACCACTAACATTATTAACATTCCATTTCTGGAATCATAGATTGATGGTAATATGACTATTTCCATCACTGGTCACTGGTTTCTGAGATTTAAAATTTCTTGGTAAAATCCCATGCATGTTATATATTATCATGTCGTTGATCATGGATGAACATAAACATTCAATTCATTAATATCCACCTCTAATAATACTCTTTAATCATCATACCTAAATATTATTCATGATGACGAGTCTGACTCATGGTATATAGTTGTTTCTATAAAAAACTATCTCACACCGATATAATACAAGGTATTTTGTTGAACTATAGGACAAAAAAATCCCCCGAGTTGAATGTGAGAAGAAATGAAAAAGAAATACAGAAATAAAAAATTATTAGGAAATAAAATCATCCTTTTTAAATTTTATCCGCAATCATTTTCAATGAATTAGACAAACAAATAGGAAAATAAATGTTGAACAATTAAATACACCATAAAAAAATATACCTTCATTTTGTGAGTCAATTATTGATTGTGAAATTGATATGTGTTCGATCAATATTAAAAAAATGATAAAATTATAAAAATCATAATTCCTACTAGTATTTTGGATTGATCATTGTGAATAATGGTCCTTGATTTTTGTCACCAGAGAGATCCAGAAACTCTAATTCAGAATGATCATCAATTTGATATTGATTCGATGTCATTAGCAAATATATTCCAATGAATCTTCTCAAAAGGGTCCTTTAAATATATTGGGTACACAAAGAACCATATGGATTGTTGTGTATCCATTTATTTATAGAGGATTTTAGATTATGAATAATTAATAAAATAAATATATTTTATTTTATTTATTTAATTAAAAATTCACCCATGACAGACCCTAACCTAATTTTCTAACGAACTCCAAGGTTTTGTTGATCCGAGGGTAAACCCCATGGTTTGAACTCAACTATATCTTCATATTCCCAATTCAAACCTCCTTTTAATTGTTTTAATATTTTTATGTTGAATGACATTAACATAATATTAATTTTCATAATATTTTTCAAATATTAATTATATTCTCACAATTCATAGGAATGTCATACCATATTTGAAAAAAAATCCATATATTATTATGTGGGAATAAATGAATAAATCAGTGTTTTTATATTCTCCCAAAATTAGTTCTTTTTCCCCTAATATAAAAAAACCCTATAAAAAGATGAGGGTATTGAGATTGGGCCTGGGACTCCCACTTCTAGATTATCTCTTTAATATTCATATGCTTCCACTATCACACACTAGGGGAATCGATCACCAAGTAATTATCTTCTCATACTAATCCTTCATCTCTATGGGGTAATCAGTAATGGTATCTCTATCCTCGATGTCTTTCTCGCCCTACTCGATAACATGTGATAGGTCATGCATGTATCTCCTTTGTTGTGACACATGGAAGATGTTTTATACATGTTCTAACTATGGTGATAATGCTAAGAGGTCTTCCAACTCTCCAAGATTAAAAAACATTTGAAAATGGAAAATGAATTCTATAGATACCCAACCACCCTAGACAAATATCCATAATCCATGTTGAGGTCAGATCCTACAAAACACATGGTCCCCATCTTTGAACTACAAATTCCACTGTCATCGATCCATACAGGACTTCTAATGGATCATACAATCCTCATCTACCCCTGGATAATATATTCCTTCTCTTTTGATTCTCTCAGTAACTCTAATCCCATGATTTCTAACTCTCATACATTGGTCTAACAACGTGTTGACCTAAATGTTCTCTCATACATAGCCTTGAATTGTTACATATTTATGGTGAAATGTGATCATCCAAATATGACCAAAATCCAACATACAAGCCATCAACATGTGCTTCCACACCCAAATAGTCTTCTCATCCTTTACATTACATTAGAGTTGAGATTCCATGAAAAAAATAACTAAGTCCCAAAACCACCTTCAATTATCTCTATAATCGAGAAATGAAGTGATCGTCATGGTGTGAAACAATCATTGAGGGAACTCAACGGTGTCAATCTTTTTCCTACATGTACAAGAGTACCTAGATCTCTACTAATGTCTACACTCATGTGACATTGAAATGGGATGAATTGTTTATTCAATCTATGATCAAACATATGGAATCATTTCCCTAGTATGTACACGGTATCCCAGTAATTATGCCAATTGATATCCCACCACAATTTCTCTCTATAACCCCAACGAGATGAGAAAAACCCACTAAATACTGGTTCTCATCCATCACTTGTTTAAAAGTGAGGGATCACGATTTAATTATACAACACATATATTCATATATTCTCCCCAATAATGATTTTGGAGATCCTAGTACATCCATGCCACAATAGAATTTACATCTAAAGGGGAATTATGAGACTCCCTCACCACATCCTCCCAAAACATCACTTTTATGGTTTTCCATCGTCTATAAATGATAAATTTCTCCCCACATTAATAAAAGTCATCAGGAGTACTACTACGTATATCTAATTATGTAAGGTCTCACAATTGGTACCTCCATGTTGAGATTCCCAAACACGTTGTTATTGTGGTTGGGTAACAACCATTAACTTAAGATATTTAGAACCATCAGTTTCCACTATGGATTACTATAGTGAGGCTAACAACTCTAACACCTCATCCAAAAACTAATAACATGATCTCTTGTTGAGGTCTTTGTAAACAATTTTTTCCTTATTATGATAATTTATAATCATTAAGTAAGAGTCCAAGAGGAACTCTATCTAACACATTGGTCTTTTATTAAGTTCATTCTAAGAGAATATATACATGATACTCTTGTGGTCAATGTAGATGACAAACTACTCATCATTTTGGTAGTTTTATCCATTCTTCAGGGTGAAGACTATCACTACTATCTTAATATCATGGGTCATATAGTTCATATCTCATGATCTTAACTACCTAAACACATTGAAAATTGCTTCCTACCTCTTAATGAAGACACTACCGTGTATGTTCCTTGTGAAATCACCTAATACTACATACACAACACCCTCCTATGGAAATTTTAAGATGGGGGTCTCATATACATCTAACAAAACTCTTTATAACATGATTGACACCTTTCTGTACACATGTAAATATATCCATTTTGGGTAAATAATTTCAATTGTGATGAAAATATAGATAAATCATGTGTATACCTTTGATATCACCCTACCAAAACAGAGAAACACTAAACCATGGTAATACTCCTGAGTGGATATTAGGCCAGAACTACCTTATCCATCACTAGGTATGCCACTATTACTGCCTCTGAGATGACATGGCCTAAAATGAGACCTCTCCAATCAAAACATACAATTTGAGAGATTCCCCTAAGGATGGTTCTCTTAGAGGGTGTCCAGGACCATCATAAAGGGTCTCCCATGCTCTGCCTATAATGCCATGTAATATATGATATTATCAATAATTTCCACAACAAACTACTGTAATAATGGCTGGAATATCCAGTTCATGAGTCCCACGAACACTTATGGGACATTTTTTATATTGAAAGGAATCACAAAATAGTCATATTGACTATTGTGGAAAATGAATACCATCTTCAATCAATCTGTTCCCCATAATCATATCAACTGATATCCTTATCTGAGTTCCATCATTGAAAATAATCCAATGTTAACTAATCGATGAGGTCATTAGTCCACAATACTGGATACATATTCTTTATGGTCACCTGGTTCAAGTGTAAGTAGTCTACACATGACCTCAAGAACCCATACACATTCTAAGAGAGAAACATTAGGACAACACATGGGAAAAAATTTACCTAATAATGCCATCTAATACAAGTCCTCTAACCGTGACTTAATATCATGAAGTGAAATGGTATCCATATGATATGCTGGTGAAGATGTTAGGGCCATCTAAGTGTGTAAGTCAATATAGAAGTCTACCTATCAGCTGGGAATTTAGACTCAAATATCCTTGAGAAATACTTCCTCATACTCATAGGACTCCATAGGGAATTTTTATCCCATAACATCCACATCTACAAGATTTATGATAGACAAATAATGATTAATTATCTATAATCTCATATTACCAAGTCCATCCAGATCGACCAAGGAATCATTTTCACCCATGAAAAGAAACATCAACCCATCCAAATGGTCAGAAAACATTTACTACATAAAAAATTAAATATGGGTATGAGTTATGGATAGCTATTACATACCAAATATGAAATCATAAGCCCCCATCATTACTACAAAGATATCCGATGAAAATATGTCACCTCCAAGCATTAGAACACACTATTGACAAAATTGTTCAACTCTAGAGTCACCTCATATTTTAGTCTCCAGGCGTATGGGTCAATCCAATGTCTCAATTAGAATCTCTAAGTCTTTAAACAAAGAAGTGGAAGGTATGAAATGACTTACACCTCTTTCTATAAATAATGTATCTAAGGTAGAAAATATGTAGATAATACCACACATCACCACTTGATCCATGAGGTCTTAGGCCGGCATAACCTATATTATTCCTCCTCCCTAACCATGATCTCCCTAATCCTTTGGTGGACCACTTATGGGTGGTTATGGAAGTAGGTTAAACATAAAACTAACTGATGATCCTCAACCAACCCTCCTACCACATCTGCCACCATTTGGACCTCCATCCCCTTACCTTTATCTCTGCCTAGATTTTCCCTCAGCCATCTCCCAATCAGATATATGACTGGTGAGACAATCACATGTAATATTCTCTTAACCATGTTAATGAAACACCACATCTACATCTACTAACTCGATCCATCATGAGTTCATTGAACCACTAAACCTATGCACTGTTATCGTTTATTGAAGTTAATGAAATGACCAAATCACTATAACAACCATCTGATACATGCTTTCATGGTCTCAAATCTTAGGTTTCAACTAACATCACCCAATATCAAATCGTTATCTTCACAAAATAACTTCACCACTAATTATCACTCATGTAGTTTAGTATAATTGGGAATACAATGGGATATCAATGAATCAATGATATCTCACCATAATCCCTGGTTGAAGTTATGTGGCCTAAATAAGGGATCCCTTACCATATCATTGGATTCCTATTAAGGATTAGTAAACCTTTCTGAATAATCTTCCACAATCATACTTCCATAATATATATAAAAAATGCCTTGGATGCTTACTAAACATGATGTGGCTAGATAAAACTTACCCCTAAAGAGATGCTAGAAGTATGTACATGAGTTTTTTACCATCATGTGTTGTGTAAATATACTCAACCATAACCCAGAGGATCTATGAAGTAGACTCTATGTGAGGAGTTCCAACCGATCTACAAGTTTTATTATAAGGATAAAAACTTGAGTGACTACCTATAGCTAGTCCTTAGCCACCTGGGGGTTAGAACACCATGATGCCTTGGAGGTCACTTCTTGGGAAACCCATACAGTAGAATAATCATATGTGCCTCCTCATACATAACTACTAGTAATAAATATTTCTTAATGACTAGTGGTATAACTATAAATCCACCCAAAGGTACAATCTTTGGTAGATTCCCTTGTAATGAATCCTCTTCACTCGGCGAATCATCATCATGATCAGAAAGTGAACTCCTTACCGGAAATCATTGTAGATGCATCCTAAAATAACCAATATATACCATGATAAAATAGTGTATATGGGGAGATGTATCAATAAAGACATGGAAACCACAACATGTTCATATATGATTCATGTACAGATGTTATCCCTACATCCAATGGATATATGTGATGATTCAAAAGGAAGGTGATTAGTGTCCTTCTATATGGATACACCATATTCCACACCAACACTAGATTCCTCAGAAGAAAATATTTTCTTGAAACACTTAAAAATCATACAATAAAACCCAAACCAATCTCATAAACTCTAATCCTAAGGAAGTAAGGACTACCCCAAATTCCACTCTATCAAAACCCGACCTAACAGGGCTTGAACTGTGACTACCCCAATCCTACCTCTAGTAGTCTAGGGGATGGAATCTAGTAACAATTTTTCATATCATACAGAAGGGAGGAATTATCCTAATGTACCTATACACATATACACATCTCGATGACCACACTATGCTGAAATGAAAAAAACAACTAAGACCAATACGAAAAAATATCTATAATCATACAATAAGACTATGAGAATAAATTAGTGAATATGATAAAGGGTCCAAATAAATTCCACACCTGAAATTGTATAGATTCTAACCTCCTCATAAGGTGAGGACCACTATCAAATGAAACCACCCCGAAAAAAATCTTCACCTGTCCAACTCAATTTATTCTAGAACACCTCCTGGTCGTCCCATGACACTGTCAAATGGGTCATTATCTACATAAGACATGATACATGCTCAAAGAGACTATGCATGGGTGAGTATATAAATAACCTCTAGAAAACCCTAGATACACTAAACACATTATATAACACTCTGTGATTTTTTAAAATATATATTTTCGAATTAATTTAATATTTTTGATATTTTTCATTTAATACAACATTGGATATAGATTTTTTATATGAATTAATTATGTTTGGATTGAATTATACACAATACCAATTTAATATTAAGCTCCACTCAAAAAAAAGATTGTCTTCTGTAACATTAAACACTATGCTCAGATTATGTTACACACAATTACATGTCCCGTTGATAGCATTCATTATACACAAGGTTGAGTTTTACTAAACTAAATTATACTATTAATATTGTTATTAAAATATTATTATTGTTACCACATAGATATTTGAATGGAATTTGTGAATAATATTAACTAAACTAAGAAAATATTATTTAATAATTAATATAAAATGATTTATTTGGTTATATCGTAGATTGAAATGAACATAGAAACTATTTGGATGTTATGAAATTTCTATTCTAAGAAAAATATTTCTCTATGTACAAACAACATTTTATCTGAATAAAATTAAAAAACCACATTTGATAACTTTTTTAATAAATTTTATTTATTATATATTCAAAATAATTTTTACATTAATCAAATATCATTTATTAGAGTAAAATTACAATAAATAAAATTATATGAATAAGAAAACATATTTTTCAAAAAGGTAATTTTAATTCATTTTAATTGAGAACCTATTTTAAATATATGTTTTTTAAATTTTATAATTTTTATCTCACAAAAATTCACTTTATTTTATAATAAGAATATATATATTTACTTTTGTTGAATTTTTGGAATTTTTATGCGCTGTTTCATTTTTTGATGAATAGTGAAGAACAATAAATATTAATAAAAAACATATTTTTCATCTAATTTATTTTTATTGTTGAATTATATTTTAAATTGGTTTTAAAATATATGAAAATAAATTATAAATATCTTAATATAATTTTGGGAATTTGAATCAATTTCACATTGAAATTGGAATTTTTTTAGAACTTTTAACTTTTATCTTTTTAAATACTCGTTGTTTTTTTCATCTATGGGTGTATTTTTAAAATAATTTCAACAAATTATAATATTATAACTTTTTAAATAGATTCTAAAATATTTATAATCATAATTTACAATTTATATTAAGGTAAAATTAATTTTTTCACAAAACTAATTGTGAAAGTGATTCAAATTAATTATAGTGATTAAGGTAAAAATGATTTACTTAGAGGTTATACTTTAATTTAAGTGGAAAATACCCTAGAAGCATACCCAAAATCCATTTTTTGGAAATATTTAGACCATATAATCACTAATCTCAGAAAATTTAATATAGTTGAGACACAATATATAAAGGAGATCTCTGAATATTTTTTTCCTTTTTATATATTCAATAATACCACTCCTCCTCCACTATACACTGACACTAACCCCCTAACTTCTCCACACATTTCAATCCATTTGTATCATAAAAACCATGAACAAAAAATATTACAAATTCCATACCTTCATCCTATAATCCTCTATGTTTTTATAAAATCAACTGATGTTATTAATATTTTCCTGACTTATTATATACCCCCTTAACTTATTTTATATGAAATGTGCATAATTTGTGTGAAATATTAATGTTTTAATACTAAGTATAATTTTTGAGCATTTTTAGAAGTAGTCCAATTGAGTCAGTTTATTATTTTATTTATAACTCTCACCCTACTAATTCATATTGTGTGGTTCTTGTTTTTTAGGATTCCTTATTCAATTTCTCGCATATCATTAGAAGTAATAATTGGCCAAGTTGGTCATTTGAAGGCACATATGGACCACACAAGATGACCCAATGAATTTGTGAAGAAACTAGACTAGCCATGATGATTGAGTTACTGGTATCACTCCCGAATCCCATATTTTATGAAAATCCTCCATGTGTTAATTATTATCCAAAATCAGCATGAGTAAAAATTTCAGGGCCCAACTCTATGAACAAGGGGTCCAGATGAATCTTTGAAGTCCATCCCCCCATTCTGGATGGGAATTAAAATCGGTATAGTATTAATGACATATCATGTTATTTAGTGTTCAAATGAAGTTGAGGGTTTTCCTCATGAAAGAGTAGATGTAGGTGTCTGAATTTGTTGAAGAAAGAATTTGGTTCTGAAGGCATCTTCTTATTCAAAAACCCTTTCACATTTTGGACATCAAAACTATTTGATTGAAATGGACAGATTAAAATTGTTTACTCATCCGGCCATAACATTTGCTACATAGGTCCAAATGCCTCCAAACATTGAGATTAGTCGGCCAAAATTATTAGCTACAACCTTTAAGAAGGAGATATCTCGTGATTCTACTATGTAGATGTCCAAATCACCGATCCAACATGAGGGATAGATTGGGAATGCAAATAGTCCACTTCCTTGGGATATAAATACATCCCCCTCCACTCCTTCAATGGGGTTTTCATTTTAGAAAATAGGAGCATCAATTGGCACGAAAAGATCCTTGCAAAAGTCTTGGGAGGACCTTCCATACTAAAGTGTTTAGTTGAGAGACCTTTCCACCTCTCTTTGATTTCATTTACTTTTCTGCGTTTCTTCATTTGTAAACTCGTAAGTGTTGTTTTTGTAATTTTGTTTTAGTGAAAGTTTATTCTTCATATTTTTTTAATCATCCATCCTCTATTCTTAAATATTAATTCTCTTGAAAAAATTTAAATAATTTTGAAACCCCTTTCCTTATTTTTCTTCCTCATTCAATCAAAATTATGTTCTTAATTCTCATTCTCATTTGTATGTGTGTTCGATGCATCACTATGTTCTTATCCCTTTATTTTCCTTCTTTTCTTAATTTATCATCATAATCATTATAACCAGATTAATAATAATTTAAATGGATGAGTAAATGTCTCATTGGGGTAAGTCAAAATTAAGTGATGTTAAGTGATTGAGAGTATTTTCTCAATGAGTATTCGTTAATTTAACATTGTGTATATTGGACATAACATGTCATGGATTAATGACATATTTTTTAACATGTGGTTTAAATGGATTATTGGAACCATAAATAAAATACCATGAATAAGTAATGGTAATTATTAGAACCCAATGTTATGTTAAGGCTTTAATTAAAGTCTTAACACTTAGGAATTCCGATTGAAATCATCTTGTGACAGGGGTGTTAATTTAATGCAATATAAAGCAAAGCTCAAGGATATCACAAGCTTAACTACCTAATGATGAAGTCACCCCAATCATTATCAATTTTTTAAATCAATTATAGTCAATCAGTCATTTCAACTAAGCTCTGAAAAAAAACACCCTAATCAAAATACAATCAACTGAAAACAATTGACTATTTAAAAAGTATCATCGCCAAGGATTCAACCCGAGTGCTTCTATACACATTAGCAGAGCATCATAACATTGACTAGTTGATAGGCGATAATAGGATGTGAGTTTAAAATGGAGTCGTTGTGGGGGATGGTGATTTAAGTAGTCATTAGTTTCAGGTTATTGTAAAAAAATAAGAATTTTTTTTTTGAAAAAAATAAAAAAAAACACAAAGAAAAACCTGCCTTCTCAAAAAAATATTAAACATAAAAAAACACAAAAATAATCTGTCTTCATATTTATTCCAAATCATTCCAAATTCCCCATAGCCTCCAAAACAATCCCTTGGATTTTTTTGACCTTAAATTGAGTGAACACTTCGCCAACATAGGAGGAACATAGGAGATAATCAAATAATTCAAGAACCAGTCCTTGGACAACCAATTGAATTAGATATGGTAATCTTACTGAACAAACACTTAAAGAACATGGTGCCCCTAATATTAATTACCAACCTCTTGGTATTCAATATCCAAACATATAGGCTGAATTTGAACTCAAATTGGGTTTGATTGATCTTCTTCCTCAATTCCATGGGCTAGTCGGTGAGAATCCACATCTCCACCTTAAAGAGTTCCATGTAGTGTGCTCTACAATGAAGACTCAAGGGGTTTTTGAGGAACAAATAAAAATCCAAGAATTCCCTTTCTCCCTAGATGACACTATTATTTTATGGCTCTAATACCTTCCTCCGGGTTCCATAACCACATGGAATGACATGAAGCAACTCTTCTTAGAGAAATTATTTCCAGCTTCTCGTACTACATCTATCCAAAAGAAAATAAGTGGTATCCATCAGTTCCCAAGTGAATCACTCCATGAGAACTGGGAGAGGTTCAAAAATATTATTGCAACCTGCTCACATCACCAAATTCCTGACCAACTCTTGACCCAATACTTCAATGACGGGTTATTGGAAATGTAGAGAACTCTCATTGATGTCGCAAGTGGAAGAGCTCTTATTGATAAAACTCCTGCATCAGCAAGAGATATCAAAAGTAACATGGTTGAAAACACACAACAATTCCATACTCGAGCACATGCTCAAGTAAAACAATCCCAAGAATATCAATCAATTGAGCCGAACAAGATGACCAAGTTAATGAGTGAACTTACAGGTCTTGTGCAACAACTCGTTGTGGCTACCCAATCCCCAACCTCCTATTCTCCACAATCAATGTTTCCGGGACCTGTCAAAAATTGTGGAATCTTCAACTCTCCATCGCATCCAAGAGAAACATGTCCAAAACTTCATGAGGATCAATCTAATTCATCCGGACCAATGGAGCTCAATGCAGCATATGCTCAGTGGAACAGCAACCCTCAACTATCATGTAAGTTTGTAAGAATAATCAACCAACTTCACTATGAGCCCTTATCTTCTTATTATAACCTAGGCCTTAGATATGGGAATCCCATTTATCATCCCCCTCAATTCCCTCCTCAAAACCCAAACCAATTCCAATATGTTCAATGTGTTGGTAACTTCCAACAACCTTATCCTTTTCTTCCTCAACCTCAAAGGAACAATCCTCCTACTGGATTCCATTATCCTAGTGAGCCTTCCCAATTCCAAAACCAATAAAATCGCTTTCCCAAGAACCAAAATCAAGTTAATCCCAATTCGGAACAAGCCTATTCTTCTAAGAAACCATGGGAAAGAGCTGTTGAAGATCTTGCCTCCTTCACCCGTTCTAGTATCAAGAATATTAAAACCCAAATTGGTCAAATTTCTTCCCACCATACTCAGCAGCAACCATCCAATTCTTCCCAACTTCAAGCTCAACCATTACCCAAACCCAAGGGTAATGTAAGTGCAATTGAACTTAGACCGGGAAAGAAAATTGCTATGCCTCAAGGTAATTCCTCCAACCCTCCTTTGAATGGTGTCCTAGAAAATGAAATGAAAACGAAACTTGAAAAGAAAACTGAATCTATTCCCTCACCTCCTTCTGTTCCACTAAGGAATCCAATTCCTTTTCCACAAGATCTCTCTAAGCCAAAGAATTCCTTTGAACCCGATCCTGAAATGCTCAACATGTTTAGACATTTTGAAGTCAACATTACCATTATAGATGCCATAAAACAAATTCCTAAGTATTCCAAGTTTCTCAAGGAGTTGTGTACCCACAAGAGGTAACATAGGACCTTCCAAATATTTTCATCCCAAGTGTCCATACCCATTATGTGCAATGATCCGGGGAACTTTACGGTTCCACGCCAAATTGGAAGTTCCAATGTTTATGATGCACTCATAGACCTAGGAGCCTCAATTAATGTCATTCCCAAGTCTATATTCTCCAACCTTGGTCTATGTCCCTTACATCCAACGGTTGTTGGCATTCAATTAGCCAATCGAAGCATACCTAGTCCTGAGGGAATAATTAAGGATGTCCTTGTCCCAGTGAATGATCTTATCTTTCCAGCTAATTTCTATGTCCTTGAAATGGAAGGTGAGACGACCTCTTCTCGATATCCCCTAATTCTAGGAAGACCATTCCTCATGACGATGAGAACGATGATTTATTTCCATTCAGGCATCTTATCCATGGAATTCAGTGACCAAATAGTCAAGTTCAACATTTTCCAAGTCAGGCGATACCCATCGTAGGATCACTCTGCATTCTCAATCCATGCTTCTAAGGACACTTATAAGAGTCAATCAAACCCCAATCCACCATTTTTATTCATGTTCTAATGAAAAAGTATCTTTTGAAATATTCACCATTATTAAACAAGTCACAAATGGTGAAGCTGATGTGGACCTTTCATTCATAGACTATATCAGTATAGAGGAACTTGAAAACTCTCTTGAATCCCACATAAACTCTGATCTCTACTGCTCTACCTTGGAAAATATTAAGGAGAATAAATCTGGAGCAACTAAAGTCCCTTCCTCCATTCCTGAGTTTTCAAACCCACATATAAAAGATGAGACTAATCTGAAACCTCTTCCTGAACACCTGAAATACGCATTCTTCTTCCATGATCACTCTTATACTGTCATTATATCTTCTTCACTAACCAAAATTGAGGAGTCCAAACTTGATAAAGTGTTAGAGGAAAACAAAAAGGCCATAGGTTGGACCATAGATGACATACCAAGAATCAACCATGCCCTTTTCATGCGTCATATCCATCTTTAGGAATCATCCAAACCAAGTAGACAACCAAAAGGAAGACTCAATCCACTAATACTTGAGGTTGTTAGGGAAGAGATCACCCAGCTTCTTCAAGCTGGTATTATCTACCCAATTTCTGATAGTGAATGGGTTAGTCCAATTCAAGTTGTACCTATGAAGGGTGGGATAACTGTTGTCACAAATGAACATGGAGAGATAATCACAACTCGAGTAAAGAACAAATGGCATGTGTGCATCGACTATAAGAAATTGAATGTTGAAATAAGAAAAGATCACTGCCTTCTTCCATTCCTTGATCAAATACTAGTACAATTAGTCAGGAAGTCACACTATTGCGTTCTTGATGGATAAACCGGCTACTTCAAAATCCCAATTGCACCTAAGGACTAAGAGAAGACTACTTTCAAATTCCCCTTTGGAACTTATTCATATAGAAGAATACCTTGTGGCCTTTGCAATGCTCCTAAAACATTCCAGATATTTATGATGAGTATCTTTTCAGAATTCATTGAACACTACATGGAAGTCTTCATGGATTAATTCACCATTTATGGTGAGTCATTTGAATCTTGTTTGAATTTACTCTCTATAGTCCTTAAAAAGTGTGTCAAGTGTAACCATGTGTTAAATTTTGAAAAATGTCACTTCATGGTTACAAATGGGATTTTTTAGGGCACATAGTTTCAAAATAGGGTATTGAAGTTGATCCTGCCAAAATTGATGTGATCCAATCACTT
Source organism: Viscum album (assembly GCA_963277665.1). Classification (NCBI taxonomy): domain Eukaryota; kingdom Viridiplantae; phylum Streptophyta; class Magnoliopsida; order Santalales; family Viscaceae; genus Viscum; species Viscum album. The sequence goes on along the minus strand of OY728166.1, from coordinate 773,446,542 downwards.
CTTGAACCCAACTCTGTTAAAGAAATTTTTTCATTCCTCGGTCATGCTGGTTTCTTTCAGTGATTCATTAATAACATCAGTAGGATTTCCCTCCCACTCACTTGTTTGCTCCAAAATGATGTCACCTTCTAGTTCGACGAGGTTTTCAAGATAACCTTTGGTGAACTCAAAACTACTCTAACATCCGCCACAATAATTCAAACCCCAGATTGGTCTTTAGCCTTTGAGTCGATGTGTGATTCATCTGATAGAGTTGTTGGAGTTGTTCTTGGTCAATGAAGAGAAAATATTCCTCATGTCATTTATTATACCTCAAAAAGATTTGATGAAACTCAATATCACTACACTATCACAGAAAATGAAATTTTAGCAGTTTTATTTTCCTTAGATAAATTCAGGCCCTATCTCTTAGGTGCCAAAATCATCATCTTCATAGACCATTCTACTATAAAGTTCTTACTCCGAAAAAGTTATTCCAAACTGAGGCTAATAAGATGGATCCTAATGCTCTAAGTTTTTGACCTTGAAATCAAATATAGAAGAGGAAAAAAACAATGTGGATGATCACTTGAGTAGAATTTTTAATTATTCTCATTCTGAAATCATCGATCCTGAATTCCCCATTGAGCACCTTTCATCTCTCACTCCAAAAATTCCATGGAATTACCCAATCCTAAATTACTTGGTTTCTAGTGATTTTCGTGAAAATTTTTCAAAAGAACAAAAAATGAAATTGAAAAGTGATTCAAAATAATATTTTTGAGAAGAAAATAATCATTGGAAAACTGGGGCTGATATGGTTATTAGGAGATGTGCTGATGAAGATGAAAATTCCTCAATCTTAGAGTTTTGTCACTCACTTCCCGAAGGTGGCCACTTTGGACCACAAAGGACCTCCCGAAAGGTCCTATACTCTGGATTCTTCTGGCCTTCACTCATCAAGGACTCACATGAGTACTTTCAATCATGTCCCACTTTGAAAATTTTGGCATGACTTCAAAGAGAAATGAATTTCCCCAAAAGACTTTAATTTTCTACGAGATCTTCAATGTCTGGGGCATCGATTTCATGGGATCATTTCCCCATTCCAGTAGATTCTCATACATCCTTCTTGCAGTTGATTATGATTCTCGGTGGGTTGAGGCCAATCCTAATAGAAATGATGATTCACATACTGTTAGTGAGTTCCTAAAGACACACATCTTCCATATATTTGGCACACCTTATGTCTTGATAAGTGACTTAGGAACCCATTTTTGAAATAGAATAATGGAATATCTTTTGAAAAAGAAAGGGTTTGTACATAAAACATCAACTGCATATCACACCCAAACAAATGGAATGGATGAACTTTCTCATAGAGAAGAGAAAAGAGTGCTTGAGAGAATTATAAAACCCAACAGAAAATACTAGCCTAAAAGACTTGGTGAAGCACTTTGGGCTTATTTAACTACCAATAAAACACCCATTGGGATGTCTCCTTCTAGGAATGTTTTTGGTAAATCATGTCATTTTCCAGTTGAAATCCAACTTAAGTCATTTTTTGCAGTGAAAACATTTAATTTTATATTGAAAAATCTAGTGAAGAAAGAATGATGCAATTGGATAAACTGGAGGAGCTTCAACATGATTCTTATGAGAATTATATTCTTTACAAAGAAAAACCCAAGGCACTCCATGATAAACACATCCTAAGAAAGGTATTTCATGAAGGTGAAAAGGCAATGCTCTTCAATTCTCAACATTGGATTCACCCAATAAAGCTTAATTCTCATTGAGAAGTTCCTTTTGTTATTACTAATGTTTACCCATTTGGAGATGTGCAAGTCCAAAACCCATCATCCAATAGGAAATTCATGGTTAATGGACATCGGTTAAAGAATCACCATGAGGGGACGCAATATCCTAGATCATCATTGACTTCCACTGGATCCCCAACATCTCCATTCGACCAACCTCTAGATGGATATGATAACTTGCCAATTCCAAATCAGGGGCACCTCTTCCCCTTTAACTCTATATATCTCTTCCTCTCCCTCACTCTTTCTTCTTCTTCCTTACTATTTTATTCTTTTACCACTTTCTTCATCAAACCCTTTATTTTACTATTTCCCTTTTGTATGGGTGTATCTTTATAAAAGGAAAAAATAAAAACCTAAAAAACAAAAAAATAAACATAAAATAAACAATCACATACAAAAATACAAAAAAATCAAAAATCATTCTTACTCAACATCACGTTTTGAAATTTGTCCTACCATTTTGGGGAGTCAAAAGACATGGTTTCATCTCAAAAATTTTGTGTATTCATCATCACTTTGGATAAATAATTTTGTTTTAAAATTAAAAAATTGTGAATGCTCAATTTTTGATTTGGAAAATTCGTCTCTCGAACCATGAGGAAAAAAATTGGCTTTCATGACAAGGACACCTATGGCCATCTTTTCAAAATTTGTGTTTTTACCCCCATTAGTGAGTGTTGTGTTTGTGTACCATCGAGCTGAATTTCCTACTTTAGTGTGCATTAATATGATAGAGGCATTTTATGAACCACATGAGAATCACAATATCCAAATAGCCTCCCATTTCCCTTACATTAATCATACTTTTGAAAGCCCCTTAGAGAAAATTAAAAACTTTAATTTGATAGCCACATTAAAAGCCCAATACCTTTTCCCACCAAATATAAACATGGATTTTCATTGCATAATTTTTTTTGAAATTTATGTGTGGTGGGGGATCGATTTCATTTTGGGTACCCTTTTTTGATTTCACCATGTTATCATATGAATGAGGGAAAGAATCCATTTCAATTTGGGGGAGAGTTTGTCATTATGTGTGTTTTGGTGAATGTAATGTACTTTCATTTATCTAATTTTGTAAATGTTATTGAATTGTTCAAAATAAATTAAAAAATGTAACAAAAATCAAAATAATAATTGGGTTGTTTCTTGGGTAGGTCAAAAATCCCTCTTCCTCAACCTTTGATAATGTTATAACTATTACGATTATTGTCCCAAGGATATCAATCATGGGTTGGGATGTGGGTGTGAGATCGTTTCCAAGTTCAACATTCGAAAAAAGAGAAAAAACGAAAAAAAGAACACTTTCATTTTATTCTTATTTCATTTGGGAGATGTTTTGTGTTTTGTAAATATTCCATATTCTCATTACCTTCATATTTTCTTCTTATATAGTCTCATTATTCACAAAATCATTCCCTTGTAAATATATTTTTCATTTCCATCCAGGTATTATTTCAAAAAAAATGTGCATTGCTTTTTCTATGTTGGTGTTTTAACCCTCTTCATCTCTCTCTTGTACATTAAATTCCTATAATCCCACAACCACAGAAAATACCCATTAAAAACACATATTTAATTTTGTGCACTTAGGATAGGTATAGGAAGCAGATAGCTCTTTCAAACTCTATGATTTTCACTTTTGGTTGGTGAAAGAGTGATCCTCCACAAATGAATTTTATCATCTTGAGAGGTGTGAGTTTTGAGTGTCCAGATTTTCCATTTCTAAATTTGAGCATGAAAAAATGAATTAGTTTTGGAGCATTGTTTCTATAACAACTTGTGGTGGAATTCAAAATGGATGAGTGAAATAGTCTAAACCTCCCCTAATTGGAGAAAACAAAATTTTAATATTTGTTTGTGCGTGAAAATGATTTTGTCACGTTTTTGTATTTATTTCACAAGAGGACATGCACAAAACTAAGTGTGGAGGAGTTGATGTTATTAATATTTTCATGAATTATTATATACTCTATTTACTTATTTTATATGAAATTTTTATAATTTGTGTGAAATATTAATTTTTAATAATAAGTATAATTTTTGAGCATTTTTAGAAGTAGTTCAATTGACTCACTTTACTATATTATTTATAACTATCACCATACTGATTCAAATTGTGTGTTTATTGCTTTTTAGTATTCCTTATTCCAATTATCAAATATAATTAGAAGGAATCAAGGGCCAAGACATCCATTTTAAGGGTCATATGGACCACACAATATGACCCAATGAATTTGTGAAGAAACTGGACCAGCCATGATGAATGAGTTACTAGTCTCACTCTCGATGCCTATATTTTTTTTTAAAATCCTCCATGTGTTCATGATTATCCAAAATAATCTTGGTTTAAAATCTCAGGGCCCAACTCTAAGAACAAGGGGCCCAAATGATGCTCTGAATTCCAGCCCACCATTTTTGTCTAGAATTAAAATTAGTATATTATTAATGACATATCTCCCGACAGATTCATCAAATTAAGTTGAACATTTTCAATGTGAAAGCAGAGATATAGAAAGCCGACTTTTTTGACGAATGAATTCGGTTTTGACGATATATTCCTATTCAAAAACCCTTTCACATCTTGGACATCAAAAATACTGGATTGAAATGTGCAACTTAAAATTGTTTAATCATCAGGCAATAAATGTTTCTATATAGCACTAAATTCCTCCAAATTATGAGAGTAGTCGTCCAACATTATTGGATACAACTTTTAAGAAGAAGATATCTTGAGATTCTACTATCTGGAAATTCAAATCATCATGCAAATTTGAGAAACATATTGGGAATGAAAACATTCCACTTCCTTGGCTATAAATACATCACCCTACACTCCTTCAAAAGGGTTGGAATTTATGAAGAGGGGATCATCAATTGGCACGACCAAAGACATTAAAAATTCTTGGGAGGACCTGCCATAATCATGTTTTTTACTTAAGAGACCTTTCCTCCTCTCATTTTTTCATTTACTTTTGTGTCTTTCTTCATTTTTAAACCCAAAAGTGTTGTTTTTGTAATTATATTTTAGTGAAAGTTTTTTCTTCATATTATATTTTAATCATCCACCCTCTGTTCTTAAATATTAATTCTATTAAAATGTTTCAAATAAAGTTGAAACACCATCCCTTATTTTTCTTCCTCATTCAATCGTAATTCTATTCTTAATTCTCATTATCGTTTGTGTGACTGTTCAATGCAACACTCTTTTCTTATCCCTTTCTTTTCCATCCCTTCTTAATTTATCATCATAATTATTATAACAAGATTAATAATAATTTAAATTTCTGAGTAAATATTTAATTGGGGTGAGTAAAAATTTAGGGATGTTATGTGATTGAGAGTATTTTCTCTATGAGTATTTTTAATTTAACATTGTGTATTTGGAATTAACATGTCAAGGATTGATGACATATTTTGTTTAACAAGTGGTTTTTCCATGGATTACTGGAACCATAAATACACTACCACAAACAATTATTGGTAATGATTAGATCCCTATGTTAAGTTAAGGCTTGGATTAAAGCCTTAACACTTAGGAATTCCGATCAAAATCATCTTGTGACATGGGTGTTAATTTAATGCAATATAAACCAAAGCTCAAGGATATCACAAGATTAACAAAATAATGATAAAGTCACCCTAATATTTATCAATTTGTTAAATCAATTATAGTAAATAAATCATTTCAATTAAGCTCCGAAAAAACCCCCCTAATCAAAATACAATCAACTAAATCAAATTGACTATTCAAAAAGTATCATCTCCGAGGATTCGACCCGAGTGTTGCTATACACATTAGTAGATAATAAAAACATTGACTAGTCAATTGGTGACAATCGCTCGTGTGTTTCATCAACCAATGAATCCATTTTGGTGAAAACCAAATGGAGTTACTTAAACATGATGCAACATTCATACAGATGAATGTATATTTTAATCCTTTATCTAACCATTATGTTCATATTATTCCATTATTATAAAATAAAATGTGTATAATAAATATACTAATATGTTTGTATTGAATGGTTTCTACATAAACATATACATAGATCCATTATTTGGGTAATGAACTTACTACATGTGTGTATGGCTGACTATCGCCTCACAAAATGATGTCACTCGTTTTTTTCCTTTAAGAAATATAATGGTTGTAAATTATGATGTAAATACTATTTTTATGTGATATAAATGATATTTATGATTTATTTATTCATATTTAATTATTATATAAAAAATATCTTGATGGATTCCATTTTGTGGGAATGCAATATCTTTGTTTTGGTACATGTTGAGTACTACCTCCTCAGAGTGATGTGATTCATTCGAACTATACATGAAATGTATAAATGATGGAATTAATAAACCTATATGATATACTTTATATAATAATTATACAATAATTTTAATATGCATAAACACATAAATTCCATTTAATTTTATTCAATATTATAAGAAAATAAAAACAACGCACTTACATATGTATGGCCTACCATCTCCTTGAATAGTGTATTTCGTTTTATATTTTAATAATTTATATACTATTAAAAATACCTATATAATAAATTTATTACATATTTATAACTTATTTTACAATTTTCAATGAAATAAATTATTATTTAATAAATATAATCAAGAATAACAAATTTGAAACATATACAAAAAATGAAACAGTTATTTCCAAAACATATCATTAAAAAACAATTGTTAATAAAGGGGTGATGGAATGTAATAATTAAATAATATATCATATGATATATAAAAATATGTTAATATAGTAGATTTATAGTAAACATATATTTAATGTACAGTAGGTTTGAACATGTACAAATAATTTCAAGACTCAAGGTAAGGGTTTTCTCGTGGGATTTCTATTTTTGTGAGACTTATGCCTTAATCACAGATAATTTAATTTTTTATTGTATGTATACTTACCATGAATGTATTATATGATAATTATACTAAACTTTATGGTTATTTATATATCCATTTTATGATCTCTCTTAAATGGGCTTTATAGTTCTAAACTTACCAAATATGTAATTTAATTTTTTCTCAATATTAATTCATTAAGATACTTTCCATGTTATGAACTGATATTATTCAATGTGTTTTATATAAATCCCCATTACATTATATATCATGAATATAATTATTTTCATGATTTTTTAGGAATCATTTAATTTTATTATTTTATTAATATCATGATTCAATTTTACCAATGTATAAACTTTTTATCTCTATAATCTTATTGTTTATGGGGATTTCTTATGATTGTGTTTCCATTGATAAATTTTTATGATACCAAAATATAATAAAACTTGGGAATTTTACACTCATATAGTTATGGATGATATCCTCAAATTATTTTTTTATTTCTCAACTATTTGGTACATAATAAAATTAATAATGTTTTTTAAAAAAAACTCACTTTATCTCCCTCTTCAGTCAGAAATATGTGTTCTTTCAAAACCTTGTATTCAAAAACATTTGTTCCAAAAATGTTATAATGTTACCCTATTATATTTAAAAGAAATCCTTCCACAAATTTTTCCTTTTATAAATAATTACTTTAAATATTATTCTTCCTCTCACCTTCTGATCAAGGGAGTTTTATAATCATTATACGGTGTTGAAGGAATGTTCTATATGTATCAATTAATCCACAATCAAGAAAATAATTTCTATGAAGATTATATTATAAGTTTTAATGGTTATTTTAAATTTAAAAGGTTTTAAAAAAATGTACATTTTAATATTTTTTAAAATTATCATCAAATCTTCATTTATATGTTTTCAAAGCGATATTTTCAATGAAAGGGACTTAAATGATTTAAAAGATTATTTTATATGTTTGGAAATTTTTATATTCAATGAAAATGGATTTCAAAATGCATTATTTTTTTAAAATTGGAAACAATATTTTCCTCATGAAAGGTTAAAATTACTTTCAAATTTTACATTATAGGTTTTTATATTTTTTTCAATGGAAATGGTTTTAAAAATATATTATGTTTTAAAAATAGATTTTTAATGAATGGTTATTTCCCTTAAAAATGATCCAAGTTATTTTTCAATATCTTCCTCCATATAAGATGAACTATTTGGTATTTATTATTATATTTTGAGGATATTATCCTAGGACACCATTCTTATTCTTTCTATAAATGTTTTATGTGAACGATAATATGTTTCTAATGAAACCCCTTTCTATTCCATGAGTTATACAATGATAAAGAGATTAATAAACTAATATCCTTTCATGGGTTACTCAATGATTAAATGATTTTGAAACTTGACTTTTTTCTATAGATAATTATATGGTGAAGTGTTTATAAAACCTATTTCATTTTATTTGGTATGATATATGAACGTTGATGATATTATCAAACATATATTTTTGAATTCATTATGTTAGGGGTGGAACCTATATCTCCCTCCAATGCATTGGGTAAAAATTGATGACTCATGAGTATATATGTTACGCATGAACCTGATTACATGATAAAAATATTATATGTGAACCTCATTAAATGTAAACAAATTATTGATAAACCCATTTACATTTTCATAATGTTATGCATGGAACTAGTTTCATGACCATATTTATTGTGTGAACCTGATTACACATTCACAACATTGTGTATGAACCTTATTACATATTCACAATGTTACTCATGAACCTGGTTTGATGTCTATTTGTTTATGTATGAACATGATTACATGTTTACAGTGTTATGTGTGAACCTGATTACATGTTCAAAATTTTATGAATGGACCTGTTTTCTTGTGAATATATTTATACATGAACTAGATTACATGTTCACAACATTATGTGTGAACATGATTACAATTTCAAATTATTATGCACAAACTTGATTACATATTCATAATGTTATGCATGAACCTGATATTGTGTAAAAAATGTTATGTGTAGTCCTGGATACATGTCAATAAGTATATGTGATGGTCTGATTTCAGGTCCTAAACCATACAAGTGTACATTTTTTGATTTATACAAGTTCACAATGTTATAGGTTTTTTGTATGTTATAAGTTTATATATAATTCCAATGTTAGTATCTCATGACTATTATCCTTTGATTTCATTATGAATAATGACTTATAAAAAGAAAATATTTATTCCATTATTCATTTTTATGATATTTTATATGTTGGGTATGTTCTTATAAGGATATGATCATATTTCCATACCCTTATGATAATTTTATGCTTACATATCTCCCTGGTTTACCCTTATTGATTATCAAAAATCACGCCATTATTATATTTCCTTTCCCTAATTTATGGAGAAATGTTTTATGTAGGATTACAATGGGGTAGATCTTTATGGGTTATGTTGAATATCATTAAATAAGACAGTGAATTATCTTTTAAATTTTCCAAAGACAGTAAACTATTACAGACCTTGGGAATGTATTTTGTAATGTGTTGAATATTCGTCTAAATTGATGTAATATCCAAGTGTGTTAATCTTGGGGCACTATAGTTAGAATCAACGAAAAGGTTTAATCAACAATTGAAACCAGAATGAGAAAAATTTAGTGAGATCCCAAGGGATATTTATAAGGATATGTCTAGGGATGTCTCTAAGGAAAAATCTATGGATGAGTCAATATTTAGGAAAATGTCATAGAATTTTGGTAAATGATAGATAAATTGGTTTCTGAGAGATGTATCCTTGTTTGGATACTATTGGTGGATGTGGAACTATCACATACGTATATAGGGGGAAAAAATCCACAAAACACCGTATTGATCTAGGATCAATCAAGAACTGGTGCACAACAATGGGGCTAGTCACACAACTGGTTTGAAACACTCTAGGGAAATACTTTTGAATTTCAAAAACACTTCATAAAACACAATTATTGCTTTAAATAGAATATTTATATTAATATACTAGGATATATCTAAGATTTCATAGAATAAAGAAAATAGTTTCATTATTTATACATCCTATAAGTGGTTTTTCATGATTTTATAGTCCCCTACTTTGATTAGTGTTGCACACAATATATTTTTAGTTTGAGTTAGTTCATAAAACGTGAATTAATTGTGTTAGTGGATAATAAAATTAGTAATTCAATTATTGTTCTCATAAAAAGCCCAATTTTTTTGGGAGATGTAAAAAACCCTCATTGATATGATAACACAAATTTGAAAAGATATGAATCTTGGTGAACATAAAAACAAGTAAATGACAGAACAACATTCTATTAAGTCATTCGTGAGGCAAACCCCACTATCATTCATTGGTTCCATAGAACTATTAGTCAATGAGAAATGGATCAGTACTACATAAAAGTTAATTTATATTCTCTAGGGTTGAGAGCATAAAAATATCAATCTAGTGAAAAACCATTCAGAGGTTAATGTGGATAAATGGTGGAATCTTGTTAAGAAAACTATGAAATAAAAATATATTGACTCTATGAAGAGGGATGTGTTTAAAATAATATTTTTCAATAAATACTTTACTCATATTATTTAAATGGAATTGGATATGGAATTCAGAGAACTTATCTTGAGGGATGAATAATTTATTGGTGCATATGAACAAATTTTACAAGACTTCAAATTCACTCTACTATTTTATAATTCTTTTTAAAAGTATTCTTAGCCAATTAATCAGATATCGAAACGAAATATGAGAAGGATATTATCCATAAGTGACATTGAATTCTATAAAGATGTTGTTTGATGTGCATGAAAAGTGGAAATTTAATCTAGAATTCCTCTTGTTTCTGGTGTGAATAATATAAAACATGGGTTCAATTTATAATCCAATGATATGGAAATAGAGAGAAGAAAATGTCTCAAACACATACATTCTAAAAATGGGGGAAATATCACTTGGGAGAGTTTTTAAAAGGAACAAGTATGTGTTTTAGGTGTTGTAAGATTTTCTATTGGCCAAAATAATGTATAAGTTATGTAAAGAGAACATTAAATGGAATGAAGATATATAGAGATTAACAAAATTCACCATTCACACATTAGTGTTTCATGTGTGTGGTGTTTCGGTTTTATTCAAATAAATTATCCAATCTAGTGGATAATATGGATGGTTATCCCAAAAATAATATTAGGGAAAAGGAGAAACATAAATTGTATGGAATCAAAATGGATAAAATAAATAATAATTCTGGAATTTTTATACTGCCCTACATATTTTGTAAATGTCATGTTTTATTTTGTATGAATAAGCCCTAGGAAAATAATATTATTCACCCTTCAGTGAAATTTCATTGCATTATATCCCTCTGCAAGGATTATAGATTCATAAAATTACATTTGATATTTTATGTATACAAGGATGGACCCATGATTCAAATAAAAATGGATTTGGTATAATATAAGATCTTATATAAGTAATAAACAATGATTTTTTTGGAAGGGTTGCAATGTAAACCTTTTATGAAATGGTTTGCGTCAAAATTCAGAGGAGTTTTCAAAGACTTAATTATTATCTCTCTATATGAGGATTTATTCATATTGAGTAAACTTTGGTATCCATGTTTTAATGATAATAACAAAATATAGATGAAATGAATTATGATACTATTTTGGATATCATGATCTTTTACTGCATTAGGAATAACAATTTCTCCTTCATTTCATTGAGTAAGAGATGAAGTGGAAATTGATCAAGGAAAAACCAACGGGTGAGAGTGTTCATATGAAATTGAATGAAATAAAGTGATCTTATATTCTTGTGAAAATTCCTTCATCATTATTAAAAGGATCATTAATAATATGTAGTCCCACTACCTTTATTTTTAATGATATCACATACCAATTTTAAATCCTCTTTGGTTTATGTCTAGGTGATTGTTAACATTCACTTGATCATGTTCTCTATCACTCTCTACCAGAATATAACAATTATATTTATCCTCAATGTCTATATTTTGACTTTAAACATATGATAACCTATATGGAAACCTATTTGTCAGTTATTTTGGGTAAATGTTAAGTTTCAAACATTCTCTTTTTAAGGAAAGTTTCATTATTTATTTTTTCTATATGGGTTTCTATGAATGTAACTTTTGAGTATTATATTTTTTATAACATAGAAAAATTTCAAGGGTCAAATTAATTTTAATGAGGGTTATAATGTAACACATTGAGATTTGGTCAAATCATTTTTTTCTAATTAATTTAATCTTTTTGATAATATTCATCACCCACAATGTTGAATTTATCTTTTGCAGTATGAAAGACCTATATTTGGATTTCATTACATGCAACTCCAGGTTGATATATCATTACAGAAAAAACATATTAGAAATTAGTACTCACAAAACTATCTCTGGTTTGTGTTACACACAATTCCATTTGCCTTTAATATTTTGTGTTACATAGAAGCCCAAATTTTAGGGAACTATAATATACTGTTAATATTGTAATTAAAATATTATCATTGGTTTCACCTCGTAGTTGGAATAGAAGTTAAGAATAACGTCAAATAAGGTATGGATATATTATTTAGAAATGTATATAAAATGTGTCCTTTGGTTATAATGTAGTTCTAAATATAATTAAGAACTATTTGAAAATAATGAAATTCATTTCCCAAAAAAAACAATTCCCATTTGTACAGATACTATTTAATCTCAATAAATGAAAACACCCTATTCTAATGAATTTTTTTAATAAAATATATATATTCTATATTCAATAATTTTTGACACTAATCCAATGGATTTTATAGGCAAATAATCTGAATAAATCCAATTATATTAATAAAAAGTATGTGTTTCCTTAGAAAGAAATTTTACCAACATTAAATAGTGAAACTATTGAAAATATGAAATTTTACATATTAATAATTTTTAGTTTTAAAAATATAAATAATTTTTGATATTTCAATATCAAAATTTTCTATTGGTGAGTTTTTTCTTGTTTTTATAATATTTTTATTTTTTAGTAGATAGTGAAAAATATTTAAATTTAGTTGAAAACTACAGTTTTATCTAATTTATTATTATAGTTAAATTATATTATAAATTTCTTTTAAAGAATATATTGTTAAATTATAAATTTATTAATAATTTTTTTTTTCATTTGAATCAATTTCAAATTTAAATTTGATATTAAAACAATTCAAACATTTGACCATTTTCACATTGAAAACCAGTTGTTTGGTACTGTCTGTATGATTATTTTTAAATCAATTTCTTCACTAAATTGATTTCGAATTTGTAAAAATTGATTAAAAATTTTAAATAATAAATTTTTATTATATTTAATAATCATAAATCAGTTTTTCACCCAAAAAAAGTATTGAAAATAATTAAAATTAAATACAGCGATTAAGGTGGAAATGAGTTTACATAGTTGTTATAAATTTTCTTATAGAGATAAATAGCCTATAAACATTCCAAAAATCATTTTTATGGTCATATTGTGAACATATATTCCATAGGGTCTAAAATGGATGATTATTGGAAGTTAATGATGTATTTGGGATCTCTCAGTTGTATTTACCTTTCTATATTTAATGGAATGTCACTCCTCCCCACTATAAAAGCACACTCACCCCATCACATAGTCACATATTCCAATCCCTCTGGATTATAAAAAACGAGGAAAAAAAGGTCCCAACATCAGTAAATTGATTATAGATTCATCACATAGGTAAAAAATCCAACCAATAAATCCCACTGGTGAAATCAAAAAAGAGTTACACAAAATGGAGGTAATGTTCTCCAACATGAATTTCTGTTTTATTTAATTCTCCAAAAATTTATATAATTTTATTAAATGAAAATATAATAAAACAGGTATAATAATTAAACTAATATTTTTTATTATAATGGTTCAACCTACACCAATAAAAACATCCATTAAATGGGTAACGAACTTACTGTTCATGTGTATGAAAGAATACAGCCTCGCGAAATGATGTGGTTCGTTTTTCATTACCACTATTCATGGTTATGAATTATAATAGAAATATTTTTTATATTTGTTATTTAATTGTTCTTATTGAATTATTATATAATTTATACCTTCATTCTTTCCATTTTCTGGGAATATGATAACTTCATTTGTGGACGTTTGGACTACCACCTCCTCCAAACAATCTGATTCGTTATCAATAAACATAGAAAGTACTAATGATGGATTATTTAAATGTATATGATATATATTTGAAAATAATTCTAAATTAATTATTATATATATATTATTTACATTATTTCATTAAATATGACAAAAAAACATTCATACATACGTATGACCTACCGTCATCAAGAATAGTCAACACAATTTCAAAGTTATATCATCAATAGAATATTATAAATACTTATATAATAAATATATATTATATTTATATCATTTTATACATTTTGGAATCAATCAAATCTTGATGTACTTAAGAATATCTAGAATGTAAAAGTCAAAACATATAAGAAAAATAGAGAGCTAATTACCCCAAACATAACATTAATATGGAATTATTAATAAACAAGTAATATGAAGTCATCATAAAATAATATATGGTGTCATGTATAATAATATTTTTCTATAGTAGATTAATAATAAATTCATATTTATCATAATGGAGGTTTGAATGTGTACGATGAATGTCAAGACTTAAGGTAAGGGTTTTCTCATCGCATGTTTATTTCCCTGAGACTTATGCCAAAATCACCACTCATTTATTATGTGTGGTGTATATACATACAATGAATGTATTATATATTTATTATAATAAAATTTATGGGTATTTACATATCCATTTTATGATCTCCCTTTCACTAGGTCTATGGTTGAAAAGTTACCAAATCTATAAAGTAATTTGATCTTAATATTGCCTTTTTGTAAAATATGTCATGGCATGCACCAATATTATTCTATAAGGTTTATATACATCCCTTTGACATGTTTTATAATTAATAACTTATTTTAATGATATTTTAGCTTCATCTGATGTTATTATTTCATGGTAATTGTAATTCAATGTTACCAATGTGGTGATAGTTTGTTATTCTAATCTCATTATTTACCGAGATTGTTTATGATTATGATTCAATTGATGAATGTTTAAGATAAATTCCACAGTAACTATGATGAATTTTATTCTCAAATGATTTTTCATGATATATTAATTTAATGGAACATGTTTGACACTCTTTGGTACTTAAGATAATTATGAAATTATTTTATAAAGGAAATCTGAATTTATCAACTTCTTTAGTAAAAAATATGTCTTACTTTAAAGTAATATTTTCTATAATTTTTTCAAAAATTTTATAATATAATTCTATGATATATGAAACAAATTTCTACCCATGATTTACATTTTAATAAATTATTAAAGAGGAACATTCATTTTATTTTTTGATCAACAAAATTTTCTAAACATTTTACAACACATAAGTATTGTCCATGATGTTTAGATTTATCTTCCGTCATGAACATAATTTCAATGAAAATTATTTCATACATTTTCATTTTTTTATAAAAAATAAAATGTTAAATGTCATTATGTTTAATATGTATTATAAATTATTTCTAAATTTTAAATTATAAAATTTAAAACGCTTATTTTCAAAGAAAATGAATTCAATGATTCCAATGATTCTTTCATAAGTTTTCAAAGTCGTTTTACAATAAAATAAGTTTCAAAATGTTTTATGTTTTTTATAAGAAATTATATTTTCCTTAAAAAATGTTTTAAATGATTTTAAATATTACTTAATAATATTCCAAAGTTGTTTTCAATGGAATGTATTTTTAAATTATTTTTTGTATTAAAAATGATTTTTAAAGATAATGTATTTCCTTTAAATAATGATCTATGTGATATTTAAAAATCATCCTCCAATAAAGATGCAATCCTTTGATATATTTTATCATTAATTTTGTATATTATATAAATAAAATTTTATTATTATTTCTTTTATTTTTTTATTTTTATGATTAAATATTTCTTATGAAACATGTCTCACTTCCATGGGTTATACCATGATAAAATGCATATGAAACTCATTTACTCTCATGGGTTATTATATGGTAAACTGATTATGAAACCTATCCCTTTTCCAAATGTAATGATAAGATTAAGTGTTTATAATACCCATTTCCTTTCACTGTTTATGATATTATGAACATTTAGGATATTTTCACACACAAATTTATGATATCATTACATGAACGATGAGACCTATATATCCCAGAAATGCATTGGAAAATGATGGATGAATCTTGAGTATATATCTTACAAATGAACCTAATAAAATGTTCAAAATACTTTTCATGAACCAGATTACATGTTGAAAATGTTTTCTTGTAAACCTGAATATATCTTTGCAATGTTATTCATAGATGTGCTTTCATGTCTATATAATTATATGAGAAACTTATTACATGTTCACAATGTGTGGAATGGACCTAGTTTAATGTCTATATGTTTTTTCATGGACATAATTAAATGTTCAAAATGATATGCATGAAAATGATTACATGTTCACAATGTTACGTGTGTACCTAATTAAATGTTCAAAATATTATGCATGTACCTGATTACCAATTCACAAGGTTCTGCATACACATTATTACATGTTCATAATGCAATGTATTGAACTGGTTGTATGTCCATAAGTTTATGTGACGGATTTATTTCATATCCTAAACCAAATGAGTGAGCCTGTTTCTATTTACACATATTCATGTTGTTATATATTGATGTGTTTTATCAAAGTATATAACTTAAGCTAATGTTATGCAATCACGACCCAACGACTTTTATTTTCTTTTGATTCATGTATTATGAAATGCCGATCATTTTTCCATGATTCATTTTTATGATATTTGATAAGTAGGATATGATATTAGAAGGATATGATCATGTTCGTGTTCCCTCATTATCACGTAAGGCTTGAATATCTCCCTTGTTTACACTTAATGAGTATCTGAACTCACCCATTTCTTATGACTCCTTTCCATAGGTAATAAATAATGGTTTTATGAAGGACTAATAAATTGAAATACCATTAAGGGGTATGTATAGGATATTTTACCAAGATATATGATCGTGATGCCATGCTTCCAAAGACACAAAACTTATATGGTCCTCAGAAATGTATTTTTATAATTTTTTGAATATTTATCTAATATGATGTATTATTCATTAATGTTAAGCCTAGGTAACTATACATAGAATAAGAATAGTCATTTTAAAATAATAATATATAAATCAGTGAATAAAATACCTAGAAGTAATACCGTGATGAGTAATTTCATACATGTCGTACAAGGTCAAAAGAATATTTATTTATCATTTCAAAAAGTTTAAAAAGTTCCATGTTCAGAAGCATATAATATTTTTCATATGAAAATTCATTGTAAAAGTAAAAAATGGGTAAAAATATATTTTAACAAATAATTTTGAAAAGGTTAAATATTTTTTTTGTAAAATATATTTTCTATGAAAATTGATTTCCAACCTAAGAGGGAAATGAAGTTGTATTTTGTTAAAAATTAGTACAAATAACTTCATGTGAAAAATAGTGGGAAAATAGTATTATCGCTTAAAAAATATAATGTATAAAAATATGTGAATAAATTTTAAAGGATTATTAAACAATGATAATGTATTTTACTTTAGTGTAATTTCATGAATATATAATTTCGATTATAATGATACTGTGCAAAAAAAACCCATAAAATGATCGTATCATTGAAGTTAGAATTTATAATTTAATATATTTTTTGTAGAAAATTAAATCCACAAAAAAATTGTATATAAATTTTTTTTTCATATAATGCATGAAATTCCTATTTATAGAATATTAACAATAACAAGGAATAAAAATAACAAAATGAAAAGGAATTAAGTAAGGAAATTACATTACCTCTTGGAATATTTATGTTCAAATCCACATAGATGAAATAATTAATATTGAAACTAAAAATACCATTAATAATGAATTATTACAGATATTTAATATCCTTGGGTCATTATATACACTATATAAGAATACAAGGAAATACATACAAGGATATTCTAGATTATATAAAGTTATTCTCAAAAAATAAAATTTAAATTAATTTTTTAATTTGAATATTCATTTGTAATAAATGACACATGTATGTGTATCCTTTACCAAGAATACTAAACTATTCGGTCCTTTGGGATGTGATTTCCTTGTATCTTAGTCTATGAATAAAATTTAATTAACAAAACGTATGTAAAAAACCATTCATTGAAGGAAATATAATATCCCCAGACATTACAATATATTTACTATTTTAAATAAAATCAATATATTATATATATTGTAAATCACAAGATAATGAATTTCTTCGATGGGTTGTGTTACCCACAAAATAGAGGTTTACTGAATACTTTTACTACTAGTATATAAAATGAAAATTATCTCATAAATATAAAACTTTTAGTAATAAATTTGATTAACTAACATATAAAAATATATGGTTCAATTCATTGATTTAAAATTAATTGAAAGGGAATAAATAAACCAATTTAATATAATGGAAATGTTTCTATAAAAAAACATAATTTATGCCCTAAAGGAATATTATCTTAATTAATTAATTTAATTACTATTAGTGAATGACATGTATTAAATTTAAATGTTGTATATTAAACCAAATATTTATACATTCATCAAAAATATTTTATTTTCCTCAAGTAATAACAAATCAAATACTACACAGAAAAGACTATATTTTTCTAAAGATAGATTTTCTATATTTTAACTGAACACATGTTTTAATCCTCATTTTTGATACATTTATATATTTTTATTGAAAACGTAAATTCAATTTTTTTTTTAAAAATGTGAAAATTAACATGGATTGAGTTTTATTTTATTTTAATAATAAGTTACCTTTTTAAGAATAGTAAAAATATATTGGATTTTAATTTAAAATTTAATTTTCATCAAAATAATATATAATGATAAATTATATATTAAATTGTTTTTATAGTTAAAATATTTCAATTATTTATATATTAATGAAAAGAATAAAATTTTAATAAATATCATTGTAAATTTTTTAATCAAAACATTCCGATATTTTGAACATGATTACATTAAAAACCCGATTTTTAGTTATGTCTGTTAGATATATTTTAAATTAAATTCTTACAATTATATGACATGAATTTTAAAAAATAATTATATATTTGGAATCATAATATTTTATAAATTATAATAATTTCTACTTATGTTTTGACCAATATTTTTGAAAAAATAGTTAATTTTAATCACATCGATTAATGTAATAAATGAGTTTACCTAATGGTAAATCGTAGAAGATAATGTGTGACAGTGAACCAAAACATTTGAGAAACCCATTTTTTTAAAATATATATACCATATAAAATATTTGATTTAAAATTGATCATCATTGGACGAATTTTTGGTAAGGGAGACCTCCCAATAGTATTTACTATTTTTTAATTAGATGAATTCCACTCCCTATCCACAAAAGGGAACAAACTCCCCTTACTTATTCACAAGTCCCCCGAAAATTTGGCTCATAAAAACCCTTCCCAAATAACTTATTATCTTCCCTAACCTTATCCTATAGGAATTACCTTTTTAATTAATCCAACTTATGATGTAATTAGTGAAAACCTAAGGAGGATACCTTAGTAACGGCTAATTTCTTTCTAAAAGAGTTTTTATTTTAGTTCCTTTTCTTTATATAAAATCATTATTATATCATTATTATAAAAAATATCATCTATACATAATATTTTTATATGTTTTTACATTAATTTTATTACCTAAAATTCATAAAATTATATCAAATGGGTTACAAAAGCGTCGCCTTTGTGTATGGTGGACTGTTATCTCACAAAGCAATGTCGTACCTTATTCAATTACTATATTTAAAGGCTGGGGATAATGATAGATAAACTATTTATATATGATTTATTGGATTTAATTATGTTTCTATAGTTATTATATAACGCATACCTTCATTTATTTCATATTTTAGGAATACGATATTTTCACCCATGTGTATAGTGGACTACCACCTCATGAAGCATTATGATTCCTTCACTATTTACATTTAATGTATTAAGGATGGGTTTAATAAAAATATATGATTTATATGATATATATATATATATATGATATTTAAATGATAATATATTTACATATAATTTACCCTTATTTCATTCAAAATAATAAGAAAATGGAACCAATGTTCATGCGTATGTACGAACTACTATCTCTATGAACATTGTATTTAATTTCATATAACTAAATTTTAGGGATTAATATATATAAATAAATACTGAATATATATTATAATTACATAATAGTGTAAATACTTTATATGATGAAATCATGAGATAAGTATTATTTAAAAACATTTAAAACGTACTAAAAAAATTGGGTTACTAACACAAACAATTGAAAAAATAATGAACTATTATTAACTAAATGGTGGATAAGATGTTATAAAATGATAATATATGATATTATAACTATTGATATGGTTTTTTATAAGTTAATACATTATTAAAACCATTAAATAGAATGTAAAATCAGGAACAAACACAAGGGAAGTTTGAGGTGGGGGATTGCATCTCAATTTCATTGCATTGATGAATATTGAAATATTATGAACCTTGTTTCATTAATATGGTAAATATACCTCACCGTGGACATTTAATACCATTAATAATTCATTATTAATGGTAATTTGAGTTTGAATTTTTATTATTTAATCTATATTTATTTGAATATAAAATTTACAAAGTGGCCACGAAAATTTGAAAACTCAATTCCATTTCATTGGGTTATATTACTTCCTCATTTTAATTAATATCCTATGATTATGTATATAATGAAATTTAATATATATTTATGTATTTAAACTTATTTTTTTCTTATAATTGATACACATAATCGATTCATTTATTAATTATCCCTTCAACGTTTTGATAATTTTAAGAATTTATTTAACAATCTAATTTTAATTTCTACTGTTTATTCTTGAAATTACATTAATGAAAATTATATGATAATTTTTAAATAAAAAATTCAATTTTTTTCAGATATTTTTCTAATAAGTTCATTTAAGTGATAGTACCATTTTTACACAATTTGGTAAATAAATATTTTGAGAAAATGTTTCAATAAAATTTGAATTCATTTGTCATTTCAAACAGAAATTTTTTTTCATACAAAACCATGTTTTATAAAATTGTCTTCGAAATTTTTATCTTTTTCAATTTAATTTTTTTTTATTTTAACACATTTTAAACATTTTTTCTTGATGAAAAATTAGTTCAAAGGAATATTCTTATCACTTTTTGTACAAATCACTTCACTAACATTTTTATTGTAGAAAAGGATTGTTTTTTGAATACAAAAATTACATAATAATATTTCATTAAATCTTGCTTTTCAATTTTATTAAGATATTTTCAAATAAAGTATTCTAAAATTTCTTTTCAATGAAAATTAATTTTAAAATAACATTAATTTTGTAAATGTTTTTCAAAGTGAAAATGATATTTTCATCAAGAATGTTTTTAAAAATTTTATTTATTTAATAAATAAAAAACTATTATTCAAATCCTAATTGGTATAAATCATATTGATAAAACCCCTATTATTCATCTTGATGGCCTATGATTATTTTAACCAAATATATTATTTAAATTCACTTGAGTCGTTTTCATATTTATTAACTTCCATTAGATTTATTCACTTTCTTCGGATCATTGAACATTAAATTTACCCAAATTATTCACATTTTTTATCATGGATGTAGCTATTTCTTAGACCATATGTCATTTTTACATATAGAGTTCAATTTGAATGTTATATTATTATGTATGGAAAAATTGATAAATATGTATTCTGTAATCGACATGAATAAATGATAAAGAACATTTTTTAGGAATTAAATTTTTTATTCAATATATTAGGAATGATTTGGACTAGTATAAAACCTATTGGGACCATATAATGTAATGAACTTGATGAGTTAGTAGTATCATGTGAAATATTAGTAGACCAAATTATATGAGTTTCTACCTTTTATATTTTGAAACATCTTGTGGAAGTTCATGATAGTAAAGTTTCCATGTACCATGGAAATATCACATTGAATAATTATGAATTTACTTTATTTAGATTCAGTCATTATTATCCAAATGATTTTAACTTTTAAAAAAACAGTTAATGAATTTCTTTTTTAGGTTATTGATTATATGGAATAGTTTTTAGATATTTACGTTTCCACAATGGTTATTACTTATCCATTAATTTAAATGGAATGGTTTTTAGTTATTTTCCATTCCATATTTATTATAAACTATCTAATTATTTAAATTGTATGTGTTCATTTTTTATATTATACTATATTGAATATTATTTATCCAATTATTTAAATAGAATGTGAGATATGTCTTTTTCCATTATTTATTGATTATTATTATTGATTCATTATTGCTTTCTCTCTACTTAACCCATGATGAGAAATTAATATCACCCTTTTTCGTTTCATTTTCTTAGGATTTCAAGAAGTTTTCTATGACTGATATACTAGGATATGCTTAGTGGAATAAATTTATTCTAAAAAATAAAAGATAAAACTATGTTGAAATTCAAGTATTCATTTTTAATGGAATACTCGTGTATGTATATAGTTTTCAAATACAAATCAATTGATCAGTCATTTTCGATGTTATTTCCTTGTATCTTATTCAAATATAATGATAATATCAACCAAATTTGTTTTTGGGGGTTTGGGTTGGTACATTTTGTATCAGATAAATTTTAGTACAGACAATGGGAACTAGATTTATGAAAAAATTTATTAGTTAAAATAAAACTATGAAATAATTTGGGGATAAGTACAGAATAATATACTAAACTTTTGGTAATATATATATTATGTAGTGTATCCTTCAATACATCCCCATGTAGATAATAAAAGTGGATTTGGTTCTTGATATGATGTACTTAGGGGTAATAACTCCTAAATGGGTTTTTTGGGATTTACATGAGCATAATTTAGTAAACAAAAATGGGACTTATTCTGCATTGGTCTGACACTCCCTGGGGATATGCTTAGAATTATTCAAATTTTATTTACATTCTATTCTAAATTATTTGAATGTATAATGAAAATGGATAACATAGGTGAAAACTAATATGTTTTAGATTGAATATGACATGATATTATTTATACATCTTGTAAATTATCATATTATAAACAACTAGTCCATGTAAGGACCTATGTTGAAATAAAATGAATGAATATTTTATGTATTGGGATTCACAAATTTGATTACAGAAGAATTTTTACAAATGGTATTTTGGTTATAAAAACCACGAACCATCATAGGATGGTGTAAAATTTTATAATCATATGTATATATGGATACCTTCATGTTTTTGTGAGCTTATGATTTATCATATGATCGAAGATTGAAATTCCCCACATTAGGTTTCGTGTGATGATAGTCTACCAAGTTTAGAGAAATTCTGGTGATTTGTTTTTGGAAAGAATATGTTATAGTGGAAATTTTATTTTAGGAATAAATAATTAATATTTTATATACATATGTTTAATGTTATTAATAACCGTTAAGTTTAATATGATCACAAATGGAATTGTAATAATATTCATCTATTATTGGTAGACTAAAATAATTGAATTGAAAACCATTGTTAAATGGTTTATAAAATAATTTTTTTTTCAAAGATGTACATTATATTTTTTTGTATCATTATAGGAATTACAATAATATAGTTTATAAAAATGAAAAAATCATGCAATTTTATACCCCATGGAATTCAGAAAGGTGGTGGGGATTGAACCCATAACTAAAGGATGACAAGAGTTTCACACCAACTACTAGCCTATGTGATGCCTTGGATACTATGTCATTGTTTCTAGATAAAATATTTGATGAATAAATATTAATATGAAAAATTGGTATTACATTTGACAAATAGAAATTAATTTATTAAGAATATTATTAGACTCCTCATTTTTTAATGCTTTAAAATCATATTTTACATTCTTATAACTCATTTTTTTACACTCTCACAAGATCATGTTCAATGTCACCAGAATTATATTATAATCTTGCTGACTATGTTTAATCTTGTTCTATTATTCTTTATTATGATTATGTTTAATCTTAATCTATTATATGAAGACTGCTTCTAAAGAAAATTTACAGATATTTGACTAATTCTGTGAAACTGTATGTCCGCAACAGGTTCCATATTTTTGCAAAGACTATGACATCGTAATCGTGCTATCAGTTCTAGATCATTACAATGGACCAGGCATAATTTCCATGTCAGTATTTCAAAAACACCTTAATAAGACATCATTCATATTTTTGAAAAAGGAATATTCACTGTTACCCGAGACATTGTTTCCCTGACATCGTAACTATACTACCGGTTCTAGAAATTGTAAAGGCCAAGACACTGTAACTTTGATGCGAGTTCCAGATCTCACTATAACTATGAAACCATTCTATATTTTTTCATTTTTATATCATTCCTACATAAATATATAAGTTGTTTATAATGGTCATATTTGAGTTATTTCATGATACTAATATAATTAATGATAGTTTGGTGTCTTCTCATCAGAAAGTACGAAATACGTGGTGTCGAGCTCATACATCTTGTCAGCTCTGATTCCAGCACCTGAAAGAAATAAAAATCATTGAACTCGAGAAGAACTATATTTTTAGAATATTAATTTATGAAAAATATAAGAACACAAATATATGCAAGAATACATCAATGTAAGAACTCTTAATTCTTGATGGATATAAATAAAGTAGATCCTTATGTGCACCAGCTTAAAAACATCCTTGAAGTAACTCAAAGAATAAGAGGAACATCTCACTACACTAAAAACTAGAACACTCAACTCACGACACTCTATTTTCAATAGAGAACCGAAACATTCTATTTTCTATATAAAAATAGTCCATATCTTCATTTGATGACACACAAAGCCGTCTAAACTCTATCTAATTATATTTTTCTATATTGTGTACTATTTTATTAATCTTTGAGCAGTGTATGAATATGTATTGAATAACACATAATATATCCTAGAATGAACTAGAGGATACAATATATCCTCCATTAAATAACTTTTTACACCATATTTCACACACATATTATTGTGGAAGAGGTTATGTGTGACCTGGCTGTTAGTTTTCCTATGCTGAATAGTGGTTGAGGTCTTGTGACTTAGATAGTCTTGGGTACTATTGTTAACCCTTATCTAGGGTGTGGATAAAATCTTTATATATATATATATATATATACATTTATAGGGGGTAGGTGATCTCCAAATGGATTAGATTAGGCGTTAGCTTGGAACTAAACTACTTGTTTTATCTTTTGTGTAATTTAATATAGTATTTCTCTATTTTAACTCATATTTCAGAAAAATAAATCTTACATTGATAGTTATTCTTGGATAGTAGTTATAACTATTTTTCATTATTATAGTAGTTTTAAAGGATGAATCAA
Organism: Viscum album; assembly: GCA_963277665.1. Lineage (NCBI taxonomy): Eukaryota > Viridiplantae > Streptophyta > Magnoliopsida > Santalales > Viscaceae > Viscum > Viscum album. Next base: position 773,421,195 of record OY728166.1, on the reverse strand, counting down.
TATCTCATATTATTATAAATTATAATTAATCAATCTTTTGAGAATCTATTTTAACAGTCAAGCTATTATAATTTTACTACCTTGGATAATTGGCCAGATTTGTTTTTAATTAGGAGAACATTTTATATAATATTTTTAATCGAAATTTTTTTAGGATGTCAATTCACACCCCCTCTTGTGTTTCCTACTCCAAAAAATGGCATCAAAGGGTGTTTACAAGTTTCTAATTTCAACATTTTTAAATCTTCTTTAAGATCATTTTAAAATGTAATTTTAGTTGGGTTATAAATATCTTTAAATTTCTATTATTTTTAAATATCTTTTTTGTTAAAATCCTATTTCATTATCATGGATAATTTATTAGAAGGGGTTTCTACCCATATACCTCAACTCTTTAACGAAACTAATTATGCACAATGGAAAATTCAATGAAAATGAACCTTGAAAGTATGGGATTTTAGATTTGGTATTCAATAATAGATGAATATAAGATTCTTTCTACGGATAAGAATATTTGGGAAGACCCAACTAAGGATTCCTATAAATATATTTAGAAATCCAAGATTCCCCTATACTATTATATATGTAATGATGAGTTTAGTAGAATTTCATCCTGTAAAACATCCCATGAAATTTGGGACACATTATCTATTTCAAATGATGGAAGCTATGGTGTTAAAGAATTGAGACTTAAAACATATACCATTAAAAATGATAAATTTTAAATGAATCTTTTTGATCCTATTTCTAACAAGTATATCATGTTTAATGAAATATTTAATATTATGATCTCTCTAGGAAGGGAAGATATAGACAAGGAGAAAATCATGAGAATATATAGATGATTACAAGATGGATGGAGAGGGACTTCTGTATCAATTAGGTAATCTTTTAACATAAAATATTTTCTTTTAATGAATTTGATAGGGAATCTAATGATGTACGAGGAATAATTAAAATTAAATATGGAAGAAGAAGATGATCCAAAGAGGAAGTCAATGGCTTTCAAAACAACTATTTCCAAAATTAAGGAAAACGAAAGGATACGGGCTCATTTTCATTGTAAAAGTAATAAATATTTTCCATAGTTAGTGATGAGGAAATGGATCAATTATCCAAATTGTTTAAGATGTTTTATATAAGGAAGAAATTATTTAGGAAACCTCACTCTAAAGGAAAATATGACAACAAGGGAATTTTTAAAAAGGTTTGGAAGAAAGGTGGTACTTCCAATGAAATAGTCTATTATGAATATATGAGAAAGGGATATGTATATGGTAATTTCCACATGAAAAAATACAAGAAGAGATATAAGGATAGATTTTGAAATTATAGAATGGAAATTAAAGCAACATGGAGTGATTATAAGGACATATCTAGTGACCTAGAGTCTTCAATTGATTAAAAGGCTCAGAAATCTATTATGTGTTTTATGAAAAACACATTTGAGGTAATCCTCGAGACTCCTATTCAAAATTGATATTCTTTAAGAGTTGAACGTGATTCTAAGAATATAAACAATGATGAAATTTTTGAGTATTTTAGAATTCTTGAACACATCTGTAATGAACTAATAAAATAAAAATAATTAAGGAAACAACATTCTTTGACTACCATTGTTAAATATGAACTTACTGTAGAAAAAGGAAAAAAATTCAATTGCTTAAGGAAAAAAACAAACTTAATTATCAAATGAGAAATTGAAAAAGAATATAGAAATATATACTAATGGAAAAGTAATATCAATTAAAATTCATAGAAAACAAGTAGCTCTTATGTATACTACAAGAGTAGGATACCAACTAGGAAAGAGGAATATAGAAAATATATATTTTGTATCAAAATATGGAAAATCCATTTTTATTCCAAGTTCTAGAAAATTTTCTACATGTTCTAGATTTGAAATATCTTCTACTTTTTCATGTTTTGTTGCACCAAATAATGCAAATTTTAAAAATAATTTACATGATGCCTATAGGAAACCCATAAATTAAGTATGGATTCCCAAAGTTCTTATTATTAATGTTTTCGGACCCAAACAAATCTTGGTAATAAAATCTTCTTTTGTTTGATTCTAATGTAGGAATTATTTTTAAAGAGAACCTGTATAATTATATTGTACATGGAATGTAGATGTTCAACACACATGACAGGACATTATTCATGCTTCAATAATGTGATAATTATTAGTAGTGGACATGTCACCGTTGGAGACAATTCTAAGGGAAGAATAATCGGCCTTGTCTATATTTTAACTCTAACTTTGTTTTAATTTATTAATTAATCATCATTTATTGATAAAAATATAATCTTATTAGTATTTCATAATTCTGTGATCATGGATTTAATGTTAAATATGAAAATAATGCATGAAATGTCTTTAATTCAAATAATGAATTAGTATTTTTTTCTGTTCGAAATGATAATGACTATGTTGTTAACATGGATTATTAATTTTGTAAAATAATTTCATCATTAAGTATATTTCATCAAGATTCAATCCATTTGCATAGATGAATAAGACACTGCAATGTACACTTCACTAGAAAGCTTACTAGAAATGTCATAGTCAATGATATTCACAACCATGTGTTTCTTAATGAAAAAAATCTTTAATCCATGTCAAAAGGGTAAAAAAAATATTTTTCATATTAATGAATTGTGTTTTAAATTATAAACCTATCAAGTTGGTTCTCATGGACTTTTTTGGACCTTCTAGAGTTTTGTGTTTTAATGGGATGTATTATGTATATGTTCTTGTAGATGACTACAATAGATATACTTGTACTTTCTTCTCAGCTCCCATAAGAGAATATTGTTCTCATTTTACCATATATTCTATGACTTTAGAAAATATTAGTGGTATCAATATTAAATCCTTAAGAAGTTACCACAGCCATGTGTTTGAGAAACAAGATATTGAAACATTTTTCCCACAAAATGTCTATAGTCATAACTTCTCTTCCCATACTAAACCTCAAAAAATAAAGTTGTAGAAAGAATAAATAAAACCCTTTAAAAATTTTCAAAACAATTCTTAGTGAGTATGACATACCTATATACTTTTGGGGAAAAATTATTCAATACATAAAGATATATTATCAATAGTGTTTTGATTAGATATATCCTTAAAATATCTCTTTATGATATGTTGAAAAACAGTAAGGACAAGGTCAATTACTTCAAAGTTTTTAGTTAAAAAGTTTATATTCTTTACACTATGGAAAATATAGACAATTTTTATTCCAAAAGAGATGATAGAATTTTACTAGTTTATTAATAATCTATTTGAAGCCTCTATTGTCTTTAATAAGATAACCAAATTCATAGAAGAATTTGTACATGACAAATTTGATGAAACATATCCACATGAACCTAATACCTCCGCTGAAATACATGAGGATGATATGCAAAATTTGGACATAAATAATAAATTTTATGACCATCCAATGTTGAAATCTCTTAAAAATTCATGTTCTACAAATTCTCCAGATTCGATCCATAATAAGCCAAAACCTCTTAAAGAGGCTCAGATTACTAGCCCTTATTTATCTTAACCTATTAGAACCCATAAGAACAATCCTTTAGATACTATTGTTGGACATTTATATGAAGGAACACAAACTATATATTCTATAAGAAATCATTTTGAACATTAAGATCCCTTGTCATAACTTCATCAAAAGAACATCAATGAGGAAATCATTGATGAATTTTGGGTGATGGCTATATATGAAGAATTAAATTATTTTGAGAGAAATAATGTCTGGAATCTTTTAGATAGCCCAAATGAAATATTTACGATTAACACTAAATGGGTGTTAAGTAATAACATAGATGAATTAGGTACCATAGAATGAAATTAAGCTGGATTGGTAGCTTAAGGTTATAGTCAAGAGGAATGGACTAATTATGGGGAAACTGTTTCACCAGTTTCAAGACTTGATTCCACTATAATATTTCTTTAATATGTAGCATGTCTAAATTACAATCAATATCAAAATGGATATCACGAGTCTATTCCTAAATTTTTATATAGTTGAGGATTTTTTTCTTGAACACCTTCCATGTTTTTCAAATCCTAATTTTCAATATAATGGTTTTAAAATAATAAGAAGACTTATATGGTCTATAGATAGATCCAAGGTCTTAGTATGATTGAAAAAGTAGTTTCCTTATTTCCAAAGGTTTAAAAAAAGGTATAGTTGATCCAAATCTCCTTATAAAAAGAATTTATAATTATTTTTTATTTGATATAATATAAATAGATTTATTTTAGATCTTCAGAAATTTGATTATGTGTTAATTTTTCAATAATGATGCAAAATGAATTTGAAAAGAGATTGATGGGTGAACTGAAAATAATTCATGGATTTCTAATATTTTAAAATAAGGAATTTATTATTTTGAGTCAATGTAAATACACTAAATATATTCTAAAAAGTTTTCATTTATGAAATTATAAATTTAGTGATACTCCAATGAGTACCGCCTATAAGTTAGATCTTGAGGATAATGGTAAATCTGTTGATCCGACCACTTATAGAGGAATGTTTAGAAGTTTACACTAATTCAATTCTAGTAGGCATGATATTATGTTTAGTGTGTGTATGTGTTCTACTTTTTATGAAAATCGTAAACAATCACATATTCTTGTAGTTAAAATTATTTTAAAATACCTCAAACAAACAACCTACTTAGGAATTTTCTATCCTAGAGAAAAATAATTTGACATAGTTATCTATATAGATTACGATTTGGTGGTTGTAAGTTAGATTGAAAAAGAGCATGTGGAACATGTCACTTTTTGGGTAACCCACTAGTTTCATAGTGTAGTACAAAACATTGTATTGCACTATCTACTACTGAAGATGAATACATAGTTGTTGGTGCTTATTGTTCTAATATTTTGTGGATGAAACACACATTTCTAGACTCTTGATATCAATTCAGGCATGTCCCTATAAATTGTGATAACAAAATTATTATTAACATATCAAAGAATGTTGTTTCTCATTCTAGAACAAAGCATATTGATGCAAAGAATCACTTTTTTAGAGATCATTATAAAAATAGTTATATTACTTTATAATTCATTGGAACCGAACATCAGTTTTCTAACATTTTCATTAAGCCACAAAATTTTGAAAGGATTAATTACATCATACCTTAAATATGAATGATTGACCTTGAGTGAACTATATATTGTCTTAGTTTAATGTCACAATTTACTATCTCAAGATTAATGTCTCAGTTTAATGTCTCAGTATTACTCTCTCAATTTATTATCTTAGGATTATTATCTCATTTTACTGTCTTAGGATTTCTCTCTCATAGTAATGTGGAATAGATTATTGTATTATTTTTTCTATCTCATTTGTAACGGTCAAACAATTTTGAGTCCCACCATAATATTGAATCCCTGAATGCTTGTACTGATCTCACTTTAATATTTATAATTTATTTTTAAATATATCTTCGTATATCATGTGTTATATTTTTTTCATGTGTTTTAGTTTTAGTAATTTTTAGACTCCCTAAATGATATATACACGTCACATCACTTCTCTCGATCTCACTTCTCTTAATAAACACTATATATATCCCAAACCAATTATCATCCTTCTCATCCTTTTTGATCCGACGTTGAATGACCAAAATGAAACATCTATGCTCATCGAATCCTGAGAAGCGTATGTCACAGAAGAAACAGAAAAAGGATATTGTTTTAGTGTCCAATAATCTGCTGAACCGAGGTCTTAAATATTAAAAACTAATTACAAAAAATGAAATCTATGTGTAGTGGCACTTTTCTATTAAGTATCTTATTCGTAGAGTTCTAAAGGATAATGGTTGGTTTGATTGGTTTACCAAAGTGAAAAGACCCATAAACACAAACTTTTTTTTGGAGTTTTTTAGTATGTCTAGTTTACCTTCACCTCCAAGGACAATTTTGTGGTAAGGATCTAGGTAAATAGTCAAAGATGCACTTTTTATTAGAGGTTGTGGGCTACATGTCAAGGAATACCTCATGAATGGAACATTTCGAACTATCAGATAGGTCATCCACCGCCTTGTGATGTGTTTATCCAAGACGAGGCTCTGGTAAGTTTGACTAGAAATTATATGAAGAGAAATAATATTGATTATGGTCTTGATGGTGAGTCAATGGTGTTTTTCAAGTTCATTCAACATCTCATTTTCCCAAGGAAAGGACATTTTTACACTCTTAAGTATCATGATGTATTTTGAGTCATCTTCTAAATAATGGACGCAAAATCCACTTGTGTGAGTATTTTATGCTTCACATGTCTGATATGCTCCAAAAATCATCAAATTCCACATCCCTTTTCTATTCAAGGTTCATTTATATTATTCTTCTAGACAATGGTGTGGTTGTCCAGAATAAAGAAGTAACTGAGGAATATGATTTATATATCTCTAACATGACTTGTAGGAGAATGAAATAAGCAAAAATCCATTGAAGGGATCATGGGTTGAGGATAATGATATGTAATATGAGGATTTTAATCCTATTGACAATACCTCAAGACCTAAAAAATAAGTTGATCTTGTATAAAAATGTGATGACATTTTTGAATATTTAGATAAAGAAAATAATGATGTTGATGAAGGATTTGTGGAAGTATCTCATGAGACATCTCCTCTCTCTAATGTTGATATTGATGCAAGTGAAAAAGTATAATGTTTCTGGTAAAGTAAGTGTTACTATTTAGAAAGATCTTATTCATGATAAAGAGACTACTGTTGAGAAGAGCATGCTATTGAAGAAGATCTTAATGATATGGAACAATATAAATATTAGGTTGAAACTGATATAATTTTATCTGCTAAAGATAGGATAGAATATGCCTTTTAGCTGGATAGAGAAGATATGGGTGATAATAGTGGAGCTTAACTTTTCGTAATGGGTCAATATATCGAGTCTCTTATTCCTAGATGAGATGCACCTATTGAGGTGGAGCAGCTCCCCATATTAGAATGTGTTCAATCTCAAAATACATTTGATCTATGTTATGTGGATACTTGGTTTATGTTTTCATGTTATTTTAATGTGGATGATACCAAAGAGGGATTGGTAAAATGGAAATACCTTTCAACTATGTTTCAGTTGAAACCAATATCTACCAAATAAGTAACCCCCACTAAATAATCTGAACCTGTTTCAGTTCTTATTTTTAAATCCGCCCATCAATATTCTAATTTTGTAAGTCATAGTGATCTAAATGTTTTTAGAGACAACTTGTCATTTGGATTTGGGAAGCTTCTACAGTCCCAACCTACACCTGTGACAAATCATAGTGAAAGGGATGTGCACTACCATTAGGGAAGATTCTTTGGTAGATCAAACTGAAGATTCTCCACAAAATTCCAGAAGTTCAGACTCAGAACAATAATTTGAATGATGAGTTTAAATCAATAAAATATATGGTTGAATATATACTGATTATTTTAAAAACTTCTCATGCTTCTATTTCTCGTCTTAGTGAAGATGATGCTGATAATATTCTACAGAATTCATTATCATGGATTGAAACAAACATGATTACTATGTATGAAAAAGTGGTTGATAACAACACCAAGTTATACAATAAGATATGTGGGTTTGTTGCTAAACTAAATAACATCGTCATTGAATATAAATATTTTTTATCAACTATTCTAAATCAGCTTAAGACTCTCACATTTTCTATTTCACCTCCATCAGCATCTAAATAGTCGTCTCAGTATGTGGTTACTGACTTTATCAGTTTACATATTGGAGAAGAGAATCATTTAGTGTTTATTTTCATTCATAAGAAAAGTCTCTCTACTATCATTAATAATAGTGACCATGTACTTGATATTGTGAGTGTCCATTCAGAGATTTCCCCTGATGCTCAATATGAAATCTCTAAAAAAGAGGACTAATACATTATGAGAATGTATTCTAAACATGGGTTGAAAAATATATACAATTATATTTTGGTGAATTTGAAGATACCTCCAGTCCCTCAAGCCTTCTAGGATCAAGTGATTATGTATAAGGCCCCACACTTAAACATTACTTAATCTTGAGATATTTCAAGAATACACATTAATGATCTTTTCAGGTTTAGAGTTTTAGAGAATTAGATCATAAAACATGCATTACATTCCACATTTAAACAATGTGGTAACATAAAAAAATAGTATTCATTTTTCCCATCACCGAAAACATATTTAAAATAAAACATGGATTCTTTATTGACACTTCCTTGACACTATCATTACATCATGTAACTTTCCCTTGACCAATGAAAAACATTTCAAAAAATTGGGATGAGCATAAAGAGCTCAGTAAGGGATATAAAAGTATAAAATGAAAACATTAGTCCATGTATGAATTCATACTTTACTCATAAAGAATAGGCATCTTAACATACCTTATCAAATCATGAATAAATCATAGAAATCATAAGACATAATGATATCTTGAGACATTCATAACATTCTTACGTACGGAGTAACCCTCATGGTTACGTTTGGAATACACCTCACAGTAAATTCCCTAAATCTCTTCGGAGAAACCTTAACGTTTAACCCCTTCACGTTACCGAATGCATTGAAGAGCTCTATCGGGCTCAACCGCCCTTAGTTTATCACAGAACAACCCTTCTTCATAACAATTCCCAATAACCATAACATAATCGTATCACATAAAACATGTATAAAGGAAACATAAAATTTTCACATTTCAATCACAAGATATCAATACAAAACATTTATATAATAAAAACATTATCAAAACCATTTTCAATACCAAGATAAAATAAAAGTAAAACATGGTATTTATTTTTCATCTAAAAAAATATTATGGCTTGTAGAGGAATCCGAAGCTCAAATAATGGTCACGGCGACAGAGAGGTCATTGTTGCCGCGTACGTACGACATAAAAACATTCCCTTTTGTCTTTTAGTAAAATGCTTCATATAAGAAATATTCCCTTTCAATAAATGTAAAATTCAAAGGGTTTATACACCGTATAAAAGAATGTTGTGTATAAAACAAAATATGCTTCAATGAAAGGAGATTGA